>CM067364.1:69596333-70243333 GCA_034401795.1 Chaetoderma sp. LZ-2023a
TGCACACATATCCACGTCACACAATAGGTGAATTAGTGCAGACATATCAATGAGGTCATACAATAGGTGAATTAGTGCACACCTCAATGATGTCATATAATAGGTGAATTAGTGCACACATATCCATGATGTCATACAATAGCTGAATTAGAGCACAGAAAGCCATGATGTCATACAATAGGTGAATTAGTGCACATGCAACCATGATGTCATACAATAGGTGAATTAGAGCACACATATTCATGTCATAAAATAGGTGAATTAGTGCACACATATCCATGATGTCATACAATAGGTGAATTTTATATCATAATTGTCCACTATTTATACTGGTTGTCTTGTAATATTTATGTCTGTGTAACATTCATGTTTGGCTATATGTTCATGTAAAAGGATTTTGTGCCAATAAATAATCTGGAATCTGGTGAATTAGTGCACACATATCCACGTCACACAATAGGTGAATTAGTGCATACATATCCATGAGGTCATAGAATAGTTGAATTAGTGCACACATATCCATGTCACACAATATAGGTGAATTAGTGCAGACATATCCACGTCACACAATATAGGTGAATTAGTGCACATATATCCACGTCACACAATATAGGTGAATTAGTGCAGACATATCCATGAGGTCATACAATAGGTGAATTAGTGCACACATCCATGATGTCACACAATAGGTGAATTAGTGCAGACATATCCATGAGGTCATACAATAGGAGAATTAGTGCACACATATCCACGTCACACAATAGGTGAATTAGTGCAGACATATCCATGAGGTCATACAATAGGTGAATTAGTGCACACATCCATGATGTCATATAATAGGTGAATTAGTGCACACATATCCACGTCACACAATAGGTGAATTAGTGCAGACATATCCATGAGGTCATACAATAGGTGAATTAGTGCACACATATCCATGTCATACAATAGCTGAATTAGAGCACACGTATCCATGATGTCATACAATATGTGAATTAGAGCACACATATTCATGATGTCATAAAATAGGTGAATTAGTGCACA
Organism: Chaetoderma sp. LZ-2023a; assembly: GCA_034401795.1. NCBI lineage: Eukaryota > Metazoa > Mollusca > Caudofoveata > Chaetodermatida > Chaetodermatidae > Chaetoderma > Chaetoderma sp. LZ-2023a. The sequence continues at coordinate 69,597,378 of CM067364.1, forward strand.
CATATCCATGATGTCATACAATAGGTGAATTTTATATCATAATTGTCCACTATTCATACTGGTTGTCTTGTAATCTGTATTATGTCTGTGTAACCTTGTTTGGCTATATGTTCATGTAATGTATAAAGATTTTGTGCCAACAAATAATCTGGAATCTGGTGAATTAGTTGCACACATATCCATGAGGTCACACAATAGGTGAATTAGTGCATAAGTAACCATGATGTCATACAATAGGTGAATTAGTGCACACGTATCCATGATGTCATACAATAGGTGAATTTTATATCATAATTGTCCACTATTTATATGGTTTGTCTTGTAATATTTATAATGTCTGTGTAACATTCATGTTTGGCTATATGTTCATGTAAAAAGATTTTGTGCCAATAAATAATCTGGAATCTGGTGAATTAGTGCACACATATCCACGTCACACAATAGGTGAATTAGTGCACACATATCCATGATGTCACACAATAGGTGAATTAGTGCACACGTAACCATGATGTCATACAATAGGTGAATTAGTGCACACCTAACCATGATCTCATACAATAGGTGAATTAGTGCACAAGTAACCATGATCTCATACAATAGGTGAATAAGAGAACAGATATCCATGACGTCATAAAATAGGTGAATTAGTGCACACATATCCATGATGTCATACAATAGGTGAATTTTATATCATAGATATTTTACATGACCATATAGCCAAACATGTTTGATATATTATACAGATTACAATACACGCAGTACGAAGATTCCCGTATCAGCTTGAATGTTACATAGCGAACATACTCTTTTTTCTACAGGAATTTGGTGAATTAGTGCACATATCCACGTCACACAATAGGTGAATTAGTGCGCACATGAATGATGTCATACAATAGGTGAATTAGATCGAATTGGTACAGCTCAACAGAGTTCTAAACCTAGGTCGTATCAAACATTTAAAAGCAACTTTAACATGGAGCATTATTTACTAACTGAACACGATTTTTCGAGGCAGTGCACACAATCTCCAGATAGAAGTGGGGAGACATACAATTCCCAAAACTCCTGTAGAAAAAAGAGTATGTTCGCTATGTAACATTCAAGCTGTTGAGGATGAGACATTTTATTCTAAAATGTCCATTTTACCACAGTGAAAGACAATCGCTAGTTAATTACCTTAATGTTTTTGTAAATTTTGCTTCCCTCAGTGAACAGCATAAATTTGTGTTCATAATGTCCTACAATAACGGTGACACCGAGGTCTGCAAACCGGTACTAAAATATGTCACTGATTGTTTCATGAAAAGGCAGAATGCGTTGACTCCGAAACAATCCACTAAACCACCGCCTTCACTAGTAATTGCAATATAGCTGATCATATCGGCAGCAAATTTTGCTGTAGGTACATTACATGTATCCTTATCGCCTTTCATATGACGGCTGGGTGAAGAGGTGACATCGTTATCTTCTGTGTCATAAAATCTCATGGTGATTAAACTGTCATGGGATATTGAGATATGGCGAGTGGTGGTGATGCTGCTTCTTCTTTATTTAGTGATCCTGGCGGAGGTGTCACACAACAGTCAGTGAAGTTTCCACTGTACCTAATGCACAGTACCTAGCAGAACATTAATTTCAACATTAACTTCAAATTTACACTATGAATGATATGTAGTCTCATATATTAATAAAACCACTTAATTTGATAACAGAGCCATCAGCCTTAATTCGTGGATGTCATCTTATGTGTGTGTGTGTGTGTGCGTGCGTGGGCGAGTGCGTGAGTGTGCGTATTGTATATATCATGTATATTTTACTTATTGTCAACAGTATATCGTATGTACTATCTATTCGTACTGCATGTATTGTAATCTGTATAATGTCTGTGAAACCTTCATGTTTGGCTATATCTTCGTGTAAAAGATTTTGTGCCAATAAATAATCTGAATCTGAATCTGAATATCATAATTGCACACTATTCATACTGGTTGTCTTGTAATCCGCATTATGTCTGTGTGTGAGATTTTGTGCTAATAAATGATTCTGATTCTGATTCTGTGTAACCTTCATGTTTGGCTATATGTTCATGTAAAAAGATTTTGTGCCAATAAATAATATGGAATCTGGTGAATTATTGTACACATATCCATGAGGTCATACAATAGGTGAATTAGTGCACACATGAATGATGTCATATAATAGGTGAATGAGAGCACACATATTCATGATGTCATAAAATATGTGAATTAGAGCACACATATCCATGATGTCATACAATAGGTGAATTTTATATCATAATTGTCCACTATTCATACTGTTTGTCTTGTAATCTGGATTATGTCTGTGTAACTAACCTTCATGTTTGGCTATACGTTCATGTAAAAAGCTTTTGTGCCAAAAAATAATCTAGAATCTGGTGAATTATTGTACACATATCCATGAGGTCATACAACAGGTGAATTAGTGCACATGTATCCATGGTATCACACAATAGGTGAATTAGTGCACACGTATCTAGGATGTCACACAATAGGTGAATTAGGGCACACGTAACCATGATGTCACCCAATAGGTGAATTAGTGCACACGTAACCATGATATCATACAATAGGTGAATTAGAGCACACATATCCATGATGTCATAAAATAGGTGAATTAGGGCACACATAACCATGATGTCATACAATAGGTGAATTAGAGCACACATATCCATGTCATGTTGTTGGTGGCTTGGGTGGTGTTGGTGGTGGTTTAGGTGTTGGTGGTTGTTTGGGTGGTGGTGGTCGTTTGTTCCATTGTTAATTTTCAAAAATAGTCTATCAGTCTGCAAACATGATATTTCTCAAGACCATTGTAGAAGCTGAATTTGTCCAGAGTGAATGTTAAAGGTTGCACACAACACGCATTTAATTATTTATTTATTTATGCACGTACGGATGGACACACACACGGATGTGCACGCACACACACACGAATGCACCACTCACTCAATCAAATATGCCCGCAGGCAAGCATGCTTAATTGATGACGGACTATGCATAATTGTTGTACGAATTGTATGTCTTTACTATTTAATAACAGGCTGTTGAATATTTTTTAAACTAATTTGACTGGACGCTTTTGCTGCCATAGGCAGCTAAGTGTGGGTGGTGCTTAGCTACGGATGGGCTGGACATAGCTAAAACTGGATTCCTCCATGCAATTCGACACACGCCGATGTCATATTAGTTATCATTAAACCTCAGCATATCATAAAATGATTCAGTTGAATTCACCACCACCAGCATCAGCGTAATATTAAAGCATGCCAAGTAACAATCACACGCAATATGAACAATTTTTTTATACAAATTATACAATAGGCCTACACCAATTCAATTAACCAATACACGCAAATCATCAAACTACCGCACATTAGCAATAGCCTCCCCCACCACACTCATTTTAGCCAAAAATCTATAGATGCGAAACAACCCACTCTATGGGGCGAATCCACCCAGTGCGAAGACCCAGAGCGAACCGACCCAGGCGCGAAAAGGCCTGCTACCAATTGTGAGAAGTATACAAGTGACACAGGGTCGACATTCTCTGCCGATTCAGTTTTATATTTATGATAATGTTCATGTATTAATTATGTATTTATTCTTGTTACATTAACCCTTTGAACGCGGGACACTAGGTCTAGTATATTGATGATATTTGAGTCATTCTGTTGCTATTCTGTTGTCAAATTGATAGTTTAATATGTAGTTTAATGTAGAAAGTTGTAAAACATTTTATAATTTATAGCTACAGTTTTTATGCGTCAATGCTTACGCGTTATGGTTAGAAAATCTTCAATCAGACTAACACTCGTCGTTTCTATGATGTTCAATGATTAAACTTTCAAGTGAGCATAGGGGAATTCAGGAATCTTCTGAAGTCAGTCCAGCTTCCGGAATTGTAATTGCCGTATAAAAATCCTTTAAAAATCAAGTATTAAATTGATTGCAATCGTTAATAAGATTACCGACCGAAGTTATGTGTATGGACAGTATGGTCATTAATAATAAAAAATAAAACATGATGTAAGAATACTAACAATGCCAGAACGCTATGAACAGGTGATGTGATAATTGACGTCATAGAGTAATGATATGTACAGTACACAGAACTTTATATAAAGTGATAAGCTATAAATGTAATTGTACTATGGACTGATGTGATTTCAAACTCTGTCCATGGCCCCTCAAATTTATGAACTGGCCTGGATTACCATACTCAGTTCTTGTCCACATGGTTAAAATACATTACAGTACAATACAGTAATATACAAATGTAGTGTTATATCCGTTGATGATGACCAACTATAACTCTATCATTTCATATGGCAAACATGTATTGTGCCCATTCCTTGTCAAGTCTTGATTTGAAGCTATTTAGTGTTGGAGCTGTTACAATGTGATCAGGTAGAGCATTCCATTATTCTACTATCCTTGAGGAGAAAAACTGATGAAGAAGTGCTGTCCTACAACAGTGTTTCGTCATGTGTGACGTAATAATGTGTTATGACATAGTGGTTGAAGAGGCTCGCCTCTCAAAGAATTCATATAATTCTTTTAGTTGCGAAATTGAATTAGAGACAAGGGTCCCTAATTTAAATTAGCAATTAAAAACAAGAGGGCCAAGCGGCCCGTATCGCTCACCTGGACCATAGGTATTTCAACTAGAATGTTCATTAACAATACGTAGCACTCTAATGAGTTGAGCAGACTTGTAACAAGAAAAGAGAGGCAATGTTTCTTTATGTATCAACTTTTCTTGAACAAACTTTAATGGCCCGAAGTCATTTTCTCGAAAGCGAGGTCATCCAAGATGGCCACCGAATGATTTGGCTAATCAAGTTCACAAGTGAACAAGTTTGCAAATTTGAGATCAGAATACTCAAAAACACATAAAACCAATTTCCGCATCAAAATCCATCAAATAAAAAATCCAATATGGCTGCAAAATATGCTTTATTTTGATTGGCCGAGGGCGGCCATGTTTTTTGGCTGTTCAACTTCCTGTGAACAAACTTTAATGGCCCTTAGTCCCTAATCATATCTGCCAAATTTCGACCCAATCCGTTCAGCGGTCCTGGAGAAGTCATTTTCACTAAAACAGGTCAACCAAGATGGCCGCCTAACCTGTTGACCAATCAATTCCCTTGAACAAACTTGGTTCAGCTCTCGCCCTAGATCATATTTCATCGGGTTTGCATCAATCCCACAAGTGGTTTCGGAGATGATTTTTAAAGACGTTTCTAAAAATCAGCCGAAATCCAAGATGACCGCCAGCCCAATTGGCCCATCGGCTCCGTTTGAACAAACTTGAATCTCTATGCGCTAAGGATGCTTCCTGCCAAATATAGTTGAAATTGTCCCAGTAATTCTCAAGAAGACATTTTAAGTTTCTCATTGCTGTAGTATGGGAGCTTATGGCGGGAAAATCATCCAAGATGGCCACCAAATTACAAATTTCAGATCAAAATACCGAAAAACATATAAAACAATTTCGGCCTCAAAATCCATCAAATAAAAAATCCAATATGGCCGCCAAACACGCTATTTTTTTATTGGTCCAAGGCGGCCATTTTTTTTTTATGGTTCAACTTCGCTTGAGCAACCTTTAATGGCTCTTAGTCCCTAATCATACCGGTCAAATTTCGACCCAACCCCTTCAGCGGTTCTGGAGGTCGTTTTCGCTAAAACTAGTCAACCAAGATGGCCGCCGAACCATTTGACCAATCAAGTTCCCTTGAAGAAACTTGGTTCAGCTCTTGCGCTAGATCATATTTCATGAGGTTTGCATCAATCCCCCAAACGGGTTTGGGGATTTTTAAAGACGTTTCCTAAAATCGGCCGAAATCCAACATGGCCGTCGGCTAAATTGGGCGATCGGCTTCGTTTTAACAAACTTGGATCCCTATGGCCTAAGAATGCTTCCTGCCATATATAATTGAAATCGGACCAGTGATTCTCATTTCTTGAGAAGTCACAAAGGAAAAGTTGACGGACACACGACAGCCGGTCGCCATGGCGTACGGCAAGCTCACTTGGCCTTTAGGGTCAGGTGAGCTAAAAAAAATTATAATGTAATTTGTATGCAATGAAATCATCATATGTTAAGATTTAGTTCGTGTCATTACACTGAGGTACACAAATTAAGCCTCTAAAAGTGCACAATTAAAACACTGTTATTTTCATGCATTTTGTTCTGAATATAGGCCCTACCTTTCATGTCCAAGTATTGTGTGATATACACTCCCCACCGACCCACCCACAATTCGTATCTCGTGAGATCGTCTTCGAGACGAGATCGAGAAACCACGCCTCGATTTTTAGATTTCCCCCACACCCACCTCGCCCCCTTACCGCTTACTTCTTATGCCGACACTGTAACCACCAAGTAAAAGTGGATCCCAAATACCCTAACCTTTGTCCAAATAAATGCCCTGTTTATTAGCGAACGAAGTGAGCGTATATAGATCAACAGGAAATGAGACCGGGAACTAAGCTAAAATAAATATACCATTTGACTGAGAAAACTTCATCAAAGATAATGGATATAGCAAGATGGGAATTACGTTATAACGCGCATACAATTTTGCGCAGCTTTTACGGCGTAACGCCGTCTTACGTCCCTGGCGTGACGTTATAGGGGGAGGTAATTAAAAACAATAACGTTTTGCTAATAGATCAAGCAATTGTCGCCTTTTTACATCATATTTACTTATTTAACAGGTGCGATATGGTCAGTAATAATTGTGTAGTTTTTAGCCCTTTATGTTAATATTGTAACCTAATCCAGATATACACGTGTTGCTTTAAAATAACGTCGATTAGACCATTATCTAGGCCACCGTTTATACTGCCTAGATAGGTCTAGATATTGGCCTACACGCACTTGACTAAAGATCGGTGTTCGGGCGGGCTCCCTAAAATATTGACTAAAAATTGGTGTTTTTGTTATTACTCAGAATTTCACCGTGAAGAATCAAATTTGCATTTGCATGATCAATGGCGCATGCGTTCATTATTGAACACATGTGTGTTATAACTCCTATTTGCTTAGAGAAGTAGGCCTATGAGTAGCTTCTGAAATCGCGTAGGCCTAAGAGATTATGATTAGTCTGGCGCATATTATTAAACATTTGCTATCAGCTCGAAATTTCCCATGCCTTTGTGGAATGGTAGGGTTTATATCCTATACGGTCATATCTCACAGTGACACACGTATGTTTTAAAATTTGCACAAATTCGGGCAAATCCAATACTTAAACCATTAATCATTATGATAGAGAAAGCTGAAACATAGTTGTGCTTTTAGCTGACATACTCAGCTTTATGCCATTACAAGTCTCATGATGATCGTTGGCTAATTTCCAAGATACCATGTACGTGCATAAACAAAAATGCTAGTTGTTATTACACCACAAAAACATCCATTACCGTTCAATCACTACTTGCTAAATCAATTATTTGCATTTTGCTATCAGAATAAGATTTGTATGCCTGCATACACACCTCCCCATGCCTAATCCTATTCCTATGGACCCTCAACCAGGCTACTGGTTGAGTCCCACCTCCAGCCTACCATCAGGTATAGACTGGCACCAGTCTATACTCACCTCATAGTGACGCTTGTCGCTAAGCGCGCTCGCGCATGCGCATCAGAGCCCGAATAGGAAACAGATTCACTTTTCAATTATTCTGCATGCAGAATAGTTGTCTAAAAATATTGATATAAGTTTTTGTGTTTTGCGCTGTGGCAGTGATACCTTTTGACTTTATATCTCGGAACAATATGCCCAATATGAAGTCATTCCTCCCTAAGTTACGTCTAGGAGTATAATTGTGTTTATATGGTATCTTATAGACGAATTTATATATTACCGGTTTTCGCGAAGATCGTTTTGCTTCGTGGTATCTTGATTGTTATGCCTATCCTAAATCATCATCATCATTGATAATGTCCAGTCCATATATAGAGCCTGTAACGAAGTTATTTCTAGTGCATTATAAGGATTATATTAAAATCCCTTGAAAGTTTCTGGTAAGGAAATTTGAATTTTCCCGCCGTTAGAACTGAGTTGAGGGTGTCTCTTGTGTGAGAGTTTGAGCAGTATGCTTCATTGTTACGTTTTCTCGTTTGTAGGAGTTAGCGAAAGGTCAGATAAGACTAAATGTTCATCGGCAAAATGTGATCGTCATCACTCGATCGAGTTCGCCGGGCACGTTTGTGCGAAGTGTCCTGTACTACTAATGCTATGTGTGGGATTTGTAAAGAGTGGCCGGTTTTCGGTAGCGAAAGCGTTCTTTAAAGATTTGTCGGTCTAACAATCGCTGCCTCTGGTCGTCCTTCCCCTTCCTCCGTTGCTAGCAAGGCAAAGGCGGTGTCCTTTGCTCAATCCTCTGTTCCGTTATCGGTAGCAACGGAGGGGGGAAACTCATCGGGAAATTCGCACGCCGTGATGGCGCTTTTTGCAAGATTTGGATCGTTTGCCACAGTGTTGACAAAATCATTCGATGAACGAATTTCTTCTGCGATAAAAGAGGCCAAAAAGCAGGAAGGCTCGTCAAGTCCGGAGGATAGCCCGAAGGCTAGCGGGTGTTCCCGCAAATGGGGGAAGCCAGCCCCTCTGACCTCTAGGCAGGTGTTGGTATCACCAAAGCAGAAGACAAGAGCATCCAGGCTCTTGAAGGTGTGCTCGGAGAGTGCATCAGATAAAATCCACTTAAGACTTGAGGGTGACGGGCATAATCCTCAAGCAGTGGTGGCGTCGGCTGAAACCGGCGTCCATGAGGCCAGTCCTTATGATAATGCCAATTTTACGGTGGTTCCGGTAGTTACAGTTGTCTCTAGAGTGCCTGTTTCTAAGAGGTCGATACCTAGTCTTGCTAGTTTCGGTTCTGTTGTGGTGGACTCGGGTTTACTTCCGTTTTCCGCATCTCAATCTTTTTCCGTCCAAACTTCCGGTCTAGCAAGACATCCGGGTCTTCAAGATCCGGTTCCGTTTTCGGTGGTTTCTGTTTCCGGTAGGACTTCCGGTTTAGTGGGTAATCCAGGTCGGCAAGATCCGGTTACCACTTCCGTTCCGGCCACTTCCGGTCTGTCTTCCGTTTATGTAGGACATCCGGGTCCTAGAGATCTGGTACCTACTTCCGTTTCCGGTTCTATTAGCGCTTCCGGCCATTCCGGATATCCGGAGTCTGAGGACTCCTTTTATTTTCGAATTCCGGTAGAGGCATTTCCGTTTCCGGTTTGGATGCTAGTCAGTACACTTCCGCTTCTGGTCTTAGGGGTGTACTTCCGGGTCATCCAGACCTGGATAGACTTCCGTTTTCCATTTCCGGTTTCACGAGAGCTTCCGGAAGAATGCATATCCGGGTCTGTTGGACCCGGCATTGCATTGTTCATCAATTTCCGGTTCCGTTTTTTCAGTTTCCTCTTCCGGTTAGTCTGTACATCCGGATTGTAGGATCTTGATCAGTTCCGGTAGTCTACTTCCGGTTTTATCCATTTCTTTTTCCTTTTTTCCACATCCGGATTTCGTACAGCCGGGGATAGGGTCATTTCCGGTTTTACCCGGCATTACATTGTTCATCCATTTCCGGGTTTTCAGCTTCCTCTTCCGGTAATTCTGTACATCCGGGTTGTAGGATTTTGATCAGTTTCCGGTAGTATACTTCCGGGTTTATGCATTTCCGTTACCCTTTTTCCATATCCGCATTCCTAGAATCTAGTCATCTTCTTGCCTAAGAATTAGTCTTATTTCAGTTTTTGTTTAATATTGGGAATGTTTAATGGCTGAAAATAGTCATTCCAAGTCATTGCCAGTCTTGTAGTCTCTCTTGGAATTGTAGTCTATTCAGACACTTATTCGTTTATCAGCGACAATTTTCAGCGTAATTAAAGACTCTCCTGACTGGTTACCGTATGGGATTTTGTTGCAGATTATTTTCTATGCGCATTTCATAAGCCGATAAGTCAGGTGGTATTCTACGCATTATTTCGAGATACGATTTTTGCTTTCATCCAACTTTAGATGGCCAGTTGTCTTCGGGCCATTCAGCCTTTTTTCTCGCTCCTTTTACCTCTTATGTCGGCAGGTTGACATATTTATTTAACCAAAGGGAGTTTATTTGTGGAGGGGATAACCCTGATTCTTAAGTAAATCGTAGTATAATTTCGTCAGGCGCTGAAAAGAATTAGATTCAGTAAAGGTTTCATAGGATCATTATGAGTACAGGATTAATGTCTATAAGTACATTATTCGCTTAGAAAGGATAATCAATCGGATAAGGGGGCAGGAAGGAGGAATATGAGTCGGATTCTTCTGCGTTGACATAGTTTCGGTGAGTTCGTTTTGTTTTCATTTTTTCCAGATTTTTGTTTGGTTTTCCTTTTATAGCGTAAATTTTGCTCTATTTTGACTGGGTTGCTGCGGGCCTTCGGATGGGGGTTTCGGGGGACGGGGCTCGGGATTTGCTGGGTATTTTGGGGGCAGTTTGGCTGAGGGTTGTTGGTGATGCCACCGGCAATTTTCAGTCAGATTATTCCTGGACTATTCGGTGAGTCTTGGGTTTTTGCTCGTTGAGGTTGTTGTCTGGGGGTTGGCGGCGGGCCGGTTGGAGTGGGGTTGGGGTTGCGCTGAAGAGGGGAAGAGCGGACGAGAATCTTTGGATTTAAGCATCCACCAACTATTTCGGTCAAAATGTTTTCTAAATCTTTGCAAGTCCAGAGATATTACAGTTGTAATATGTCATCTGCAAAATTCAGTATTCAATCAGTTAATATCTAGTATCAGTGTTCAATCTTTCCTTTCTTTGGGATTTCTAACACAATGTCATTTGTTAATACAAAGATGAAATTATTGATGCTAAGATTATAAATATAAGAATCAATAAATTTATTAAAATCTTTTAAGTTTCTGCCTCGTGGCATAAATATCGAATTGTTTAGGATATCTAATTTATCAGCAAGCTCGAGCGGCTAGGCAACTGTTGATGTATTCAATACAATTTTTTATTAAATCCCCATTGTTATACGATGTTTAAATTAGATAGTCTAATGTGGGCCATAGTTCTCTTATCAGGACCTTGTGACTTGTCATGTATGCTATTCATAGAATTGTGATGACGGTCATCACTAGTGACTTTCCCGTAGTTCATGTAGATCTCGGGCACATGATTTGGCTATATCTTGACTCTAAGCACTCCCATAGACTTACTATGGGGTTTTGGTTTGCCACAGTCTCTGGTTAAATCTCTGTAAATAATATTACCTATAATTTTTGCAGAGTCTTTAGCATTATTAATAAGTTAGGCTATACTGATATGACCCTTTTTGGTCTCCATTCAGAGTAAGCGGTATTATTAAAATATCCATAATAAACGTGAGTTACCTATTTAGTGAGGTCTAAGCATTATGATATAGCCCAGGATTTTTGGCATATGTAATCTATGTGTTTTCTATGAGCACTCCTCTTTAGCATATAGTAAGTTTGACTCTTCTTTAAGGGGGGCCCTTATTAAAAGGGGCTAGATATTCTTGGATCTAGAATCCTTCTATGTAGTCTCCTCTTCCAAAAAGGTTTTCTGTTCCTTATTATTAGAAGCTATTAGCTTTAGAGGGGTTGTTGTTTGTCTATGATTGTCAGGGAGTCTATAGAAGAGGCTATTCATTGGAAAGTAGATCCAGGCTTCTGTGCATTGGTTGGATTGTCTGTTAGGCTTCTAAATCTCGATTCGTTCAGTCATGGCCATGGGGTTTTCTTTCATTTTTAGAAGGAGGAATGAGGTTTAGTCTTATGGATTGTCCTCTAGTAGAGCTGTTCGCGGCCTCTCTGAATGCTCAGATCTTCTCTTACATGTCTCCTTTTCTGGACAGTCAACCCCTCGGGGGGGGGGGGGGGGGGGGAGGTGATGCTCTGTCTCAGTAGTGGACAGGAATGTTCACCTATGCCTTCTCTCGAACGATTTTTATTCAGTTAGTTTTGAAGAGGGTCAAGGATCAGGTTTGCGAAATTCTTCTGATAGCTCCCTGTTGGCCAAAGAGGATTTGGTTTTTAGACCTTCTAGATTTTCTGGTAGATTTCCCTCTTCTTCTTCCAGTATACCAGGATCTTCTATCTTAAGTAAGAGGTCTTTGTGTGCATCCAAATCCAATAAATTTTAGTCTGTGTGTCTGGAGAATCTCGAGTCTGAAGTCCTCGAGAATAAGGTTTCTTCTGATATCAGGAAATGATTGACTCTGCCAGAAGGGATTCGACCCGTTGAGTTTACAAGGGTCGATTAAAAAAATTTATGTGAATGATGTTCAGACCAAGGTTTCGTGCCCGATTCTGGTTTGATACCCAAATTATTAGATTTTTTATCTTATCTGTTTGGGTATTTTCATTTGTCAGTTATTACGTTCAGGGAGTATAGATGTTCTCTGGTGTCATCCCTTCCTTGTCTTCTGTATGCCGATGTCAAGGATACTAAGACTTTTAATAGCTTTATTAGAGGTCTAAGTAATATTCGTCCTCCGATTGCTAAGTCTTTTCCTTCCTGGAGTTGGGCTTTGGTTCTTCAAGTTTTGGCAGGTCGCCATTTTGAACCTATTTCTTCTACCAGTAGTAAGCTTGGTTTTGTTTTTAATTGTCAAAGCTGTTTTTTTTGTTGCTACAGCCTCTGCTAGAAGGCGTTCAAGAGATTCATGCTCTTTCTGCTGAAAAGGAGAGATTTATAGTTTCAGGAGACGGCTTTGATATCCCAGAAGGAATTTTTTATCTATAACTCGCACTAAACGCTATCCTGCTAGTCCGATCATTTTAAAATCTTTTTCGTCTGTCGCCATCCGAAAAATGTTGGTGTCCTATTAGGGCATTATGAACCTTCAATCAGCGATCAGATGTTATAAGAATCGATCCATCTCATTTATGTTTTTCCTACGAGGAAGAGTTATCTAAGCCGGTCTCAAATTCTTCGATTGTCAGATGGATTTTGAGAGAATACTTAAGCCTTGTTATGAGATAGCCTCACCAGATCAAATTAATCTCTCCCTTATTAAAGCCGATGACGTTAGAGGTATGGCTACTTCTTTCGCTCTTTTTGAGGGATCGTCTTTAGATGAGATCATGCAGGTAGCAGGAGGGAAATGTGAATACACCTTACATCCTTCTAGCTCAAAGACCAGAGTGCAGGCTAATCACGGTGTGATTGAGCTAAATGCACTATTAGGTTACGTTATTAGCATTTGGATAAGATTGATTTAATTTTATCATTGTTTGTTAACTTAAAAAAGCCGAAGACTATTTACCAAGCACTTCCCACCATTTTCGTTAGCACTATGCGTCTGTGAGATAGGGGGAGAGTCTTCTTTTGGTTTTTAGTTATTTCTTTAAGTTCAAGTTGTTCGTATTTGCTAATCACGGTGTGATTGAGCTAAATGCTATATTAGGTTATGTTGTTAACATTTGGATAAGATTGATTTAATTTATCCTTGTTTGTTAACCAAAAAAGCTGAAGACTATTTACCAATCACTTTCCACCATTTTCGTTAAGACTCTGCGTCGGTGAGAAATGGGAAGTCTTCTTTTGGTTTTTATTTATTTCTTTAAGTTCAACTTGTTCTTATTTGCTAATCACGGTGTGATTGAGCTAAATGCACTAATATGTTATTTTAATAACATAGGGATAAGATTGGTTTGATTTTTATCCTGGTTTATTGATTCTCAAATCTCCTCCCACCTTATGTGGACAGGGGGCACTGACCAAATCTACGGGTTTAGCAAGTAGTGATTGAACAGTAATGGATGTTTTTGTGGTGTAATAACAACCCCCCACAGACCCCCCTTGCGGGTTGGTCTGTTGTTTTATTAACCACTATAAAAACATACTTACCGTTCAATCACTACGACCCGGCCTCAACCACCCGCGTGGTAAGATTTGAGAATCAGACTTTAAATATTTTGCACTTAAATTTAGAAAAGTGAATCTGTTTCCTATTCGGGCTCTGATGCGCATACGCGAGCGCGCTTAGCGACAAGCGTCACTATGAGGTGAGTATAGACTGGTGCCAGTCTATGCCTGATGGTAGGCTGGAGGTGGGACTCAACCAGTAGCCTGGTTGAGGGTCCATAGGAATAGGATTAGGCATGGGGAGGTGTGTATGCAGGCATAAAAATCTTATTCTGATAGCAAAATGCAAATAATTGATTTAGCAAGTAGTGATTGAACGGTAAGTATGTTTTTATAGTGGTTAATAAAACAACAGACCAACCCGCAAGGGGGGGGGGGGGGGGTCTGTGGAGGGGGGGGGGGGGGTTAAACTTATTCAGTTTCATCTTCGATCCGCAATCTTTCTTACAGATTTGATTGCTCCGTAAAATTAAGTGTTATCCATGTATTTGTAAAGCAAAGATCTTTCTCACAGGACCGAACTTAGAGGGAGCCCTGTGCAGTTTTTGAAAATTCTTGTTCTGGGCCCCCAGAGAAATATCTAACGTTCCGGTTGTGTTTCAAACGTAAAGCCGCTTGGGGGGGGGGGGGTTGGTGGGGTGGGTGGGGTGGGGGGTTGTCGGTGTGTGGGGGGGTGGGGGTTGTCGGGTGGTGTTATGCGGTCAGAGGGCTGTGGGATTTGGCCACACCGGTCTTATAGTTATGTCATCTATGAGTGTAACTTGAAGTTACAGAGGGGCAAAGAAATACAAAAACGATTTGTGTGTCACTTTGGGAGGGGGTGGGGGCTGGAAATTTGAGGTCGTGTGCGAATGCACTTGTTGCACGACCTTAAGTTCGGCCCGTCCAGCTATTTCATCCGCAAAGGTTTGGTAGAATTCAACCAAATTTGTTATATTTGAGTTATCCAAACACGATTCAAGTTCGTGAAATCACTGTTATATTGGACTCCGGCCTTATGTGAGGGGTACAGTTGTCAGGCTAAAAGGTTAATGAACTCGTGGGTATTTACGATGGCGTGCCATCGACTGCACGTTATATGGTCGTAGCCTGCTGACATACAGATTTTCTCAATTTAGTCAACTATTTTTCAGCAGAAACTGCGCAAAACGGGGTAAATTTGCAGGTAACAGTAACCTATGTAGATATTTATATCCTGAAATGCAGACGATGGCCTTAGAATATAATGTTTACAAATGCGTGGGTGGTGGGGGGGGGGGGGGTGGGTGGGGGGGGGGGGGGGGGGTGGCGCACCGTGAATACCGACCTCCTTGATCCCACTATTGGTTAAACCTCCTGATCAATTTTGATTTTTACTGTGGTAAGTATTCAACCCGGACTTGTTCCTTCTGCACTCGGACAAATTTGAGTCTGGCAGTTACTCGCATAAACGCGCACACCCGGACAGGAGCCAGCGCACGCACGCTTGCACATACGCACGCGCGCCGCGGCTATCACTCACTCACCTATACACGTACATAGAGAACCATTTTATGCCGATCCTCCCTATACAATGTTGATAATACTATAACAACGCAAAAATATTTAATAACTAGAAGTTGCCCGTGTTAGAGATGAGCTGATCAAAATTGAGAAGTGTTCAGAAAAATGGTGAATAATAATAATAATAATAACAATAATAATAATAATAATAATAATAATAATAATAATAATAATAATAATAATAATAATAATAATGCTGCTGCCGCCGCCGCCACCGCTACTACTACCACTACTACTACTACTACTACTACTACTACTACTACTACTACTACTACTACTACTACTACTACTACTACTACTACTACTACTACTACTACTACTACTACTGCTACTTCTACTACCACTACAACTATCTCTACCGCTGCTGCTGCTCGCTGCCGTTAGTGGTACTGCGTCTGCTACTGCTGAAATTACTCAAACTTGGCCAGTAAAGTTTAAAATCTGACTCTGAAGCTATACACGTCGCTAACAATGCTTCTGGCAGTTAGGAGAATAACTGGTGCCAAAAGTACACATTATATAAAAAATTAAGTGTCCCATTTTAGAAGACAGAGACCGTTTCCCCCATTCGTACGTATGCATGCTGTGCTTAGAATAGTGTCGTTCAAAAATGCAGTACCCTAAAGTTCATGATATTTGAAGATGTACAACCCCATTACAACCAGTCCCCTCCCCCCCCCCCACCCCTATATATATATATATATATATATATATATATATATATATATATATATATATATATATATATATATATATATATATATATATATATATATATATATATATATATATATATATATATATATATTTATATATATATATTTGGTGCTAATTATAGGCACGCATAGGCGTAGTGTAGCAAATAGTAGGACTATAACATGAATTTCTAACCTTTCCTTATCTTTCGGGAACTAAACACACAATTTTCATTCTTCCCTTTTTAATTTGTGCATCCGATCGCAGAGCCTGAGAACCCCCCCCCCCCCCCCCCCCCCCCCTCAAACCTTTTATCAGGCTACATTTTTTATCTTTTGATTTTCCACCTTTAAATTCACCGCAGTGCGCCATATCTAGTTGTTTATTTACATGTTTGTTTGTTTACCTTGTTTGGCTAATTATTTATTTATTTATTTCGCCTGTTTCGCTTTGTTTCCCGCGTCAATGGGGGATTTGCGTTACCACGTCATTCGCGTTACGAGTTAATGCCCCTGATATAACGTCGAAGTCACGTCGTAGTCGTATGATGGCGCTGTTTTTCAATAGCGTCGCAAAGCCCGCGGGTATTTCCCATCTTGCTATATCCATTATCTTTGGCTTCATCATCATCATCATCATCATCATTACGACGTCATGAGGCCTGTATATGGCCTTTTGTCGGTCAAAATACCTATTATTATAACTATATGTCACTGTTTCCGGTAAAGGAACTTTTTGTTGGCATGTAATATACGATGGAAACATATATTTGTACATAATATATACGTATGTACAAAAGGTTCTGCGGAATATTCTGGACCTAGTGGAATTTGTGGGAGAATTTTCTGCATAAAGCAGCAATGTCTTCTATTCCAAATGTGTACAGAAGATTACTTACGTCATAACCAAAACAGTTTGTTGCTAGAATCATGTTGGCCATTGTTATCTTTACTGTATCATTAACCATAATCATATTTAATTTAATTTATTTCATTATATTATATTTTATGTGAATGTATGGCTCCTGGGTCTTACAGACAACACATCCCAAGGGTCATAGCTCCTCTTGCTGAGGACTTGACCGGGGGCTGTGGTTGGCTAAGCCACCAACAACTCTCGGTCGGGTGGCTTTTCTGAATATTCAGCGAGTGTGCAGCTTCTGTGTTAAAATCTGAGTCAAATTGGACCAGCACTCCTCAAGATATACACAGATCCAGAACTTAATCATATCTAAGAGCTCTAAGAAACCCATCCATGACAGACACACTAAGAAATTGACTCGCACACAGATTCACATGGTCACATTTACTCTCTTTCCTCTAGGGAAAGAAGGTGATAGACAATAATAATAATAATAATAATAATAATAATAATAATAATAATAATAATAATAGTAGAAACAGGATGAACTCCAGCCCCCCCCCACCCCCTTCATCCCCTAGCCCATTCCAATGAGTGAAATATGTTACTCACAGTATGAAAAACAATAAAAAAAACAAGTGAACCATGTTTGTCAAAATGTCTTGTCTTTTTTTTTGCTCTTTTTCTATATCAAATCCTATATTATTTGTCTGTAGTTATGTATAATATATTGTCATAATGCCTTAGTGTACTTATGTCAAATCGTGTGTAATTTGTATGTTATTCTATGTCAGGGGGCCACAAGGTAATAGGCACAACCTCCACTGGAATCCCTGTTATCATATTGTAATTTGTAATATTTACCAAGATAATAAAATAAAATAAAATCCCCCCAAAAAATCACATATAGTACATATATACATAATATACATATATAAACATTTACGCTAGTTCCAGATCATCATTACGACGTATGAGGCCTGTATGGCCTTTTGTCGGTCAAAATACTTTTTATTATAACTATTTGTCACTGTTTCCGGTGAAGGAACATTTTGTTGGCATGTAATATACGATGGAAACATATATTTGTACATCATATATACATATGCACATATATACATAATATACACATATAAACATTTACGCTAGTTCTAGATAGTACGAGGCGCATGCAAAGCCAACATCCATCTGTACTATAGTTATAGGAGCAAGATCGACTATACATTATACTAGATACTGACAGGGCAATCCCTGCTAGTATCATATAAAAAGCTGTACAATGTGGATTTAAATACAGGATCCGAAGGAGAACTTTCCAACAGATTTGCCTATGTGATTACACAGGCATTCAAGGAAATTTCAATTTCCCTTTCTCCGAGATCTAACAATACATACCATTCTATTACTTCTGATACAAGCTATCTTGGATAGCTGGCCCTAGGACTCTAGACTTAGTAAGCTTTACCGGCTCCTGGAACCGGGTACCCGGCTCCCAACAACCGAGTACCTATTTGCCATGAAGCTCATATTGTTTGCATAGCCACCAAACAAGAGATACCCATGGCGTGCCTCCGTGGAGCTGGGAGCCAGGGTCCGTAATAGAATGGTAAGTATTGTTAGATATCGGAGAAAGGGAAATTGAAATTTCCTTAATTCTCCTTCGATCAATACTTACCATTCTATTACTTCTGGTATACACCAGATTTAGACAGTAACCTGGTGGGAAGGGGCAAGCCATCAATTTCTACTTTTGCCCCTTAGAGAAAGAGCTTAGACTTAAACGTGACAAATGGAGACCTAAAAGGGCCATCAAGTTAAAGGGACCGAATCACATTCGCATCACTGTACACCCTCCCCCCTTCTTTTCTCCTAAGAAAAAGGGAGAGAACTCACGAACATGCATCTCGCCTGAAACACAAATATGCTAAGATGGTTAACTGATCTTTGCATATATCAGCCTGGGAATGAGCATGAATATATAAGATGAATGAACATGATATATACACATAATACAAAAAACTCTCAATCTTGAATTACCTCATGATTATTGGATTCCAGACATGGAGCCTGCAACCAATCACTTGTCCGGCCATCAGTGACACAATCTGGTTGACATCCTCTCGCTTGACCATGTCTGCCTCTTAATTCAGGCTTTACAAATGCCAAAAAGGGAGAAGAGCAGTGTGGCTGTTTAACTATCATTTCAAAACAGCTAAAGCGAGTGGAGTGGCGGAGTCTGACTCATCCCTCATATAGTCATCCATGAAAGAGGACTCACAGTGTCATTGTGCAACAGCCATGATGTCCTCTAACGGAACACCATCGTAAAGGGTGGTCGAGCGGCTATTCCTCTAACATCATGTGCCCTTGCGCATTGCACCTGGTGCCCAGTCGCAATCTCATGGGTAGTCTGAATGCATTCGACTACCCAATGAGAGATAGAATCCAGTGATGCGGCGCCATATGGCTTCTTATGGCAGATCCACAGATGTTTATCATTTGACCGTAATGAGTCTGTCCGTTTCTTGTACTTAGTCAAAGCACAGACTGGGCACCAGACACTGGCATCACGATCAAACCTAGTTATTTTCGGTATAATGATCGGTTTGCCAGGATATTTCAAAGATTGATTCTTTGACATAAACTCTGCTCTTGGCAGTAGATGCAGACCTTCTCCAGAGACAATAAATCGGTCCCTCTCTGCTGAAAGCACATGGATCTCACTACGCCTTCTTGCTGAGGAAGCTGCCAATAGAAAACCCGCCTTTAGAGTCAAATGCTTTAGACTAGCCGAGCCCAACGGTTCGAAAGGGTGCTTGGCCAGTACATTAAGCACTAAAGATAGACTCCAGGCTGGAATGACTGCCGGTTGTCTCGGTCGGAGATTGCTCATTCCCTTCACCATCACATTTAATTAGGCCACATCTGGACTATCCATGTTGGCTGGACAAGGGATAACCGATGCCAAAGCCGACATGTATCCAGAAATTGTGACATGAGCTAATCCTTAAAAGAACAGCTCACGGAGAAAGTCTGCTATTTGCTGAATAGTGGATTGAAACGTATCAATACCCTTTCCTTCACACCAGTCTGCAAATTTGTTAACCTTGTTGTTATATGACTTGAAGGTTGACCTCCTTCTTGCAGCTGCGATGAATTTCACAGCCTGTCGAGAAAAACCTTCCGACGTGGAACATTGTTTGATAACATCCACGCAGTCAATTTGAACATTTTGGGATGCTCGTGTAGGAAGCGTCCCTTGGCCTGGGAGATTATGTTCGGAATCTCGGGTAACTTCACTGGAGTGTCCACCAGCAGATCCAGAAGATCTGTGAACCATGACCTGCTGGGCCAAAATGGCGCTATTAGCAGGACCAGGCACGGTTCCTCCCTGATCTTCACCTAAATCTTCAGCACAAGAATGGTGGGCGGGTACGCGTAAGCGTGCATCCCTCTCCAGCTTATCGCCAGAGCATCTGTATCAACGCCATTTAGATCTGGAATCGATGAGACATAAGTCATGATTTGCGCATTTTCCTTTGTGGCGAACAAGTCCACATTGGGTTGAAGAACTGGAGGGTTGAGAGACCATTCTGTTGGCAGAATCCTCTGTCTCCGAGACAAAGCATCCGCCAGAATGTTCAATCACCCAGGAATGTGAGCTGCTTTCAAAACAACCGAGTAATTCCTACACCATTGATTCAAGTGCCACACCTTCATACATAGTGTGGGTGACTTGGCCCCACCTTGGCGATTTATGTATGATACTACTGTTGAGTTGTTCGACCGTATCAATATCGCCTTGCCCCTGACCTTTGGAAGAAATCTTTCCAACGCCACTTCCACTGCCATCATTTCCAACAGATTGATATGCAGCCGGCTCTCTCGGAGAGTCCATGTGCCCGAGACCTGGTGTTCTCCCAAGCAGGCCCCCATCCCTCCAGCGATGCACCCATGTACACAGACAACTGGGGGTGGGGTAGATGCAGCGAAACTCCTACTAGGAGATTCTGACGCTTTTTCTACCATACAAGATGTGACATTAATAGCTCCAAACCTGGCACCAGCTTTGACAGGGGTTCTGTTCCCTGTTTCCACAGATACATCAGATACAACTGGATAGGTCTTCGCATCAGAGCAGCATACAGGATTACCTGCTCCATGGAGACCATCATTCCCAGCATTTGAAGAAACGGCCTCGCCTGAATGTGGTTTCCCAATCAAAAACTCTTGAGGATGGCTAACAGAGACACCACTCTGGGCTCTGACGGGTAAACCCTGCCCTCCTCGAGATTGAATCGCATCCCTAAATAAACGAACTGTTGAGTGGGTGTCAACTCAGATTTGTCCTTGTTGACTATCCAGCCTAGATCTGAAAGCAACTTCAGAGTCAGAGCGGTATCCACCTCCAACTTGGCTGGTGTGTCTGCCTTGATAAGCCATTCATCTATGTAGGTGTGAAGTGCCACGTTCTCACTTCTGAGAAATGCTGTCACCACAAGGACCACTCTGGTGAAAACCCGTGGAGCTGTCGACAGGTCAAATGGGAGGACTACAAACTCCCACACCTGATTCTGAAATGCAAATCTCAGAAACCTGTGACAACTCCCGTTCATTGGAATGTGGAAATATGCATCTTCCTCAATCCTGCCATTACCGACCTCAGAGTTTCCATCTGTAACCGAGATGTATGGATAAACCAATTCAATGGCCTGAGATTGAGAACATGTCTCCACTGTGCTCTTGGGAACAAGGAACATGTTTGAATAGAAGCCTGGAATGTTCTGGTTTGCTGGTTTTATTGCGCCCTTCAGAAGCAAACCTGACACTTCGTTTTGAATGGCTTCTAACTTGTCTGGCTCCCTTGGTACGGGAGTCCAGACTGGTGCCAAAGACAGATTTGGTGGTGGAAAATCCCACCACTCCGGCATGTAACCCTGGGATAACCATCCCAGGACCAGACTGTCTGACGTCACACCTCGCCAAGCCTTGACGAAACGCATGAGCCTTCCACCCACTATAGACGCATTGACACCTAATGCAGGTGTCTGGCTCACGATCCGCTCCCCCCTCTCTTGACGAGAGAGAGAACCATTTTGGTCTTGGCTTGACCGGTCTAACTGGCACCGCTGTTCCTGTCACACAGGTGCGGTCCAGGCAGATGCGAAGGAAGCCCTCGTACCCTCAGGTACGATCTGCTCCCTTCTTTCCACCCTTTGAGGACTTACCCTTCCCCTTCCCGCCTCTCGGGCGGAGGCAGCTGAAAAGACCCAGTAGAAGCAGAAGCAGCACTAGGCTTGGCTTTCGCCTTGCTTTTATGTTTTTTCTGCTTCTTAGAAGGTTGCCCGGTTAGCGGCTTGGCCACAGCCCCTGGTGCGTGCACCTGTCGCACTAGTTCCAGCTGCAGATTCACTGCTAGCCGATTCTGCATGATTCTGGCAGTGTCTTATAAGATGGCCAGCCCTTGGCCACCAAAGACGCTAGGGCCATAAGGGGCGTCCCAAGAAGACGCTCCATAATGGCGGTAGCTGGACACATATGGTCAAGGACCATCTGCCTCCTAGACTTTGTCACTCGTGCCTGCACCCGTACCAATGGGTCCATGGACAGCACCAGGCCGTTATTCACGCACGATAGCACCACAGGTGGCACAGGGTGGCCTGCCCCCACTTCAGCTCACACCGACTGAAGAAGGCGATAAGAGTGATTGACAGCACTCATTGCTGCCCTCACCCCCTCATCGCATAGGGACAGGACTTGATCATTGTGCACCTGGGACTTGTCCACCAGCGCCGGAGCCGGGCCACCCACTCCAGTACTCTGGACTCCCAGTACCCAGCGATCATCCTCAGTGACCACTGGTACAACACCATATTTGTCGTATTCCCCCATGGGATACGACATCTCGCCTGCACATCCCTGGAGGCTGCAGGGAGCTGGCCCTTGGTCAGGAGCTGCTTGCTATAAATAGCATCTAACAACTCCATAAACCTTGGATGACTGGATCCGGGCTGCGGGCAAGATCCCTGTCCTAATCGATGCAACCGATGGATGGGGTGCATCCTTTTCGGCCGTGGTCGAAACCACAGATGGGTCCACCCTGGCCAGCCAAGCCAGAGCCCATTGACGTGCTCATGGCCCTACCAGCAATGGCCTCCTGGCTAGGAGCTATTGCTGATACACCAAGAACACCGGTATTGTACGGTTCCGCCGCCACCCCATGGAAAACACCAGTCCATGGAGTAGGCCTGCACGGAAAACCGTGCGGACCCGTAGCAGTTGAGGAAGCGTGGCCATACATGGGCACCAACAGCACCCCATGCCTGACTGCTGGACCAAGCAAAATAGTTGCATATCACGCCTGGCCAGACACACCCGTCACCATGTCGGTTGGCGGCAAACCAATCAGCACGGGACCGGTGCCCAGTACCAGAGTCGCCTCAACCATGGGCAGAGCCGCTGTCCTGGCTTGCGCCAAGTCAAACAGATGGAGGGCTGTTCCGTCCAGGACGGAATCGACCTCCATGCTCTCCACCTGCAGCATCTCAGGCCACAGCAATCTCTCCTCCTCGGCCTCCTCGTCTTCAGACTCCGAAGAGTCGTCATGAGATGGGGAAGCACTGGCGGATGGACGCAGAGAGATAGAACCCATCAGGCCGGAGCCCGACGGGACTGCCAGGGAGCCATACAAGATGGCTCCCTCGGTAGCCGGTCCAGAACCCTGTCCAAAGACAGGGTCCATACCAAGCACGGGAAGAACCTGCCCTACAACTTTCGGTAGCAGGGACGACACCAGCGTAGGAAGGACGCTATGCAATAAGCCTTGCATAGCAGGTCCAAACCATGCCAGAGGTGCCATCTCCGCAACCTCTGGTTGCAGATGTGGAGCGCCCCCAGCGGCCGAAACGGACGCTCCACGATTTAATTTTGCACCGCCTGACCCCGCGTCAGACCCTGCCAAGTCCTTCTGGGAAAGGAACTTGACCATCATATCGGACGACCACACTGCACAAATGTCACACCTATTATCAAGATTACATTTTGTACACCTAAAGAAGACATGGTCCTTGAACAAGACCCTCACGAACGTATGGCACTCGTCACATGATGGCGGGGCTGGCTTGGCCTATAAATAAGCACACACCTACAGTATAACAAGCGGAACAGACAGGAATGGAAGGCAGACAATTAATTTTCAAATAATTTGACCATAAATTAATTGTAACCCTCCAGCACCCCACCCCACAACGTTACAGCAAAGATCGCATTGATTATTACATCAAGAAGGAAGCGGGCAAGATACACCCATATACTGATCCTGAAGGATGTATAAACAGAACTAGGAACCATATCGCATAGCATTCGGGGTATATTTACTAATCAATATAAATTATACTATAATGAAGACCAAAACGATATGTGAAGAAACAACAAAATGAAACAAGCTGCTGTAGAACCCGGTAAAACCCCAGACTACACATCTTAATCAAGATTTTTGCAACCACTGATCATTGCAAACAGATCGTGATAACACGCAAAACTTGAAAATTCCAAAGTTTTTCTGGTACCAATACAGTACGCAGCACCCAGAATCAGATGCATGAATTAATGAAACATTTTCTTCACATAAAAATCTGAGACAACTTGGGTGTGACGTCACCCGCTCGGATCATATGGAGAACGACGTCAGCTGATTTTCATGTTAAAATACTGTATAGCCAACACCTTATTTCATATCTGCCGATCGCCTGTTGGGGTTAAAGGAAGGCGACCAATCTGGCATATTTCGTTGTTAACACACGTCCCAGATTCGGGGTCAGAAATTGAAACATGTGACACAGACGAAATTTTGAAGACCTAAGTCTTTTAACTATGGAATAACATGGAAATATACAAACTGGATATTTGCGGCTCCTTCCATGGTAATACAAATAATCCTTAGAGAGCGAACACTAAGCTATCACAATCACAGAAAAAATGACTTAGAAGACTTTAAGAAAAGCTAAGACACTTCCAACTGCTAAAAGCATGTAGCTCTAATTGTTGCTATGCAAACAAGAATGAGCTTCATGGTAAACGGGTACTCGGTTGTTGGGAGCCGGGTACCCGGTTCCAGGAGCCGGTAAAGCTCACTAAGTCTAGAGTCCTAGGGCCAGCTATCCAAGATAGCTTGTATCAGAAGTAATAGAATGGTAAGTATTGATCGAAGGAGAATGAGTATGCTCAGCTACAATAATTAACCAGGCGGTGAACTCCGATATATGACGGTGAGCTCAGATTTATAAATACAGGCGGATGATCCACTTGCTATACTGTGAAATAATGACAAGCTAACAGGGCAATCCCTGTTGCTTTGTGCGAGATCAGCTATGTTCCTAAGAACCTTCTTCATGGGCCCCCGTTGCATTATGGGATACGGTTCTTCATTATGTGTATGTTCCTCTCGTTGTTTTAGGGAAACCTACTGCGCATTCTCAATGTCCAAAATTTGTGTAATTTATGTAATTGATATTAATTACTTGCACCTATATTATTTATATGACAATCACCAGTTCTGCTGGGTGCGTCTATTACAGAATAGAATAGAATAGAATAGAATTGCGTACATTTACTTTAGAATGTAAAGCGATTAAATGGTCTGATGCAGACCAGATAAAAGCTTTATTTATTCCTATTTATGCGTCTTAAATGCAATAAGCAATATGAGGTTTGGTTGACTGTCTCGTATTATTTTTAACACTCATGGCCGAGGAAAGTCGTTGTTGTCAATGTCGTATGTATTTAGCGAAGATAGTAGGAAATTTAAGGCCGAGTACCACGCCATTCGCACCCGGATGGAATGTACATTCATATATTTACTCGCATGCATGCATTAATTCCCGTTTTTGTAGCTTATGTCTAGAGAAACGCGATTTAAAAATTCTAGCGGACGATATTTCATTACGACGTCACAGTTACTGCGAACTTGTTTGTATTTCCCCCAAATAGCGAGGAGCACCGCGATACAAATTTTACAACGTCATTGGATGGTGAAACTATTTTAATGGTGTAACTCCCGGTAAAAGATGCAACAATGCCGGCGGATATCACTGACAATGGGCAGACGCATTGTTGTGAATATCGTGGACTGGACTTACTAGGCTGGTACCCGACTCCTCATACCCTCGCTGACGATTCTCTGGCTCAGGATATGGTACCAGCTTATGGACTTACCAGAATGCCCTCCACGTATGACGAAAAATTAGCTTCAAAATACTATAGAGAGGCATGCGTATTTAGGACATTTCGACCATATACAAATTCGTCCTATTTGTTTAAGCAATAAATTGTGTGTGCGTTCGCTTATAGGTAACGCCTATTTTCCTATTAATACCTGCGCATGTAGGTACCCTAGGGGCGTATACTTCCAAACCACATAATGAACTCGCAAACAGTTACATAGGCTATGTGAAACGTCTAGTTGACTGAAACACTGTCTGCTAATTTCATCAAGTCTCGCGAACAGTGTCTTGATCATCACTGTCGGACGATTGAAGTGTATGAAAAAATAAGGATCGTCATTAATAATAAGCACAGAAAGCCGCTACGTCATAACATGCCATCAAGTAATAATAGAGGTCCATTTCTAGCTCTGCGCCACCCATTTATAGCTAATCCACCCACGCTTTGTCAGTGTTGGGATCGATCGACCTTGAATAACAAGAATCATGGCAATATCAAGGTAACTACACATGGAAGTTGTTGAATATTTTGAAACTAATTTGACTGGGTTATATTGCTTCCTATGCAGCAACGGGCACCAGCGCCAAGTTATAAGTTAGTTTCAAAATTTTCAACAGAATTTTATTATTAGTCCAGTCAATCTCAGAAAAATTGTAGGTGCACCTCGGCAGAATTTCTACAGAATTTCTCTCAGTAGATTTATGGCGAAGAAGCAATGCCATATTACCACCAAAAAAATCTACGCAATTCTGATTGTGGGAAATATAAAATTGTATTTGTTATATAACCCGCACTCTTGCGCAGGGCTTAGTACTGATTTGATGAGCGTGTACATTTCCTTTACGGTCGTCACTTCAGACTTTAAATCGCTTATTCTCCCTTTATTCTTTCCTATACCCTATCTTTAAACTGGCACGGTTATTTAGTGTAAATCTATGCTTTATGAACGTTCATTTGTACAGCAGTTACTAAAATATCTGCCGTGCAACCGGATTTCTAATTTTCTTCTTACATTTTATTGGTAGTGTAGACCCTGGCTATCTGCTCTAGGGGAATGACAAGCTGATACTTTAAAATGATATACTGAGCTAAGATTACTGTCATCTCCTCGTGCCGTTTAATTTCCTCTTCTGATATTCAGCCGTTAGTATGAGTATCGTGATTAAGTTATTAAATTATGTTACAATATAGTATGACATATACTTAGTTTTATGTGGTAAGTCCACATGCTTTTGGTATATTATTCATTAATACATACAACCCTCATTTTTGCTTGAATGCAATGTATTTACATATAGGTATTAATAACAACGTTAGGTGGGAGACCATTTATGACAATCTCATCCCGCTTTGTGTATGCCTATAGGGACCATATAGTGTAGTTGGTGGATCCAGTTGCTTTCTTTGACCTTTCTCCAGATTGTGGAAGTGTCAGCATCCGGGTACGAAGAGATGACTTGGATGATGTGGAACTTGACGTCACTTATGGAGTGGTTTTCTGATGTGAAGTGTCTTGAAACTGGTGTGTCATATCTGATATGTTTTTGGAAATTTATAATCGAACGCAAGTGTTCTTGTATCCTTATCTTAAAGGTGCATTTGTTTCTCCCACATACTGTTTTTTACACCTTTTACAGTTTATGAGGTAGATGACATTTCGCGTGGCGCTGTTACCACCTATCATCACCCTATATGTGAGGTGTGTGTGGTTGCTTTTGAACCATTTGCTCTGATCCATTACTTTGCAGAAATCACATTTGCCTTTTGGGCACAGTTTAAAATAGTTTCTGTATGTCTGTCTTGTCTCTGTGGGATTGTTGAGATGGGCTCTTATTACTTCATCCCTGATTGTGGGATTTTTTCTGAAACCGAACTGTGGTTTCTCTGGAAAGGCTAATCTGCATCTATCGCTACTTTCCAGGATATGCCAGTTCTTGAGCATCTGTTTTTTTAGAAATTGACTGGTCTCATGGAATTCAATCATCACTCACTATGCCGATAAAAAGAGAGAAAAACTATCATCTCTAACCTACGCAACAAAAGGACAAATAAAATCCTCAAACAAAACAATATCATCACAAGACCAAAATGACATTGGTCATCCCAACATACTATAAGACCTATGATGACGTCCACACAGGGACAGAAACCTCATAAGTCTGAACCATTGTAACATAACACTTGAAAGCTAGAACAACAAACAGTTCCTAAAAAACCTGCTAAAACAGAGACAGAAAGGAGTCAAAATGGAACCTTTCAGCCACAACCGTTCAAAGAAACCCTATAACCGGAATTCTGACAATTATGGTTCTGATTATCTGTGAATTCCCAACCAATCAGAATGGAGATCACCATTGGCAACCATCCTAAACCAATCACAAACCCGCTAAAGGAACTGGCAGTTCCAAATTTTCTAGATAAGTGCCCAGAGGACTGTGTTGGTTTGTTCAGACTTCTGTACAATAAGTACAAGGCGTAAGGTTTGTTAAGTCTACACCTCACACGTTGTTATAAATATAACTACATATAGATCCCTGCATTTTTTTCAAATAAATGTAGGCAACTTGGTGCGTACATCTGTGTGCCGGAATTAAATCTATTTTTCAATAATGACATCTTAAGTAATAAATTTTATATCTAGCTTACCCGGCCGGTCTTTAACTGGTGTGAAAGCTACAAAAACAAACACCATCACCACCACTGTCTCAGTGCTGCACTCTACATATTATAATGTTCATGGGTTTTATTTGATTAAGCGACGATGGACCCCTTCTCATGAACTACTACTACTACTACTACTACTACTACTACTACTACTACTACTACTACTACTACTACTACTACTAGCATGAATATGTTCTAAAATAGTCTATATCAGCCTTTCAGTGAGTTTCACATTCCAGCGAGCTTACGATGAATTTAACTTATATATTGGAACACAGGTACACAATAATTGTGTCGATTTGAAGAAAGCCCATGAATGACGTATTGGAAAAATCATTTTCAAGGAATCCCACATCCGAATGCTGTCAGTATCTGAATGAAATCGCTAAATGTAGCGATCGGATTCGGATATGGACAGGTTTTGCATACGTATACGGACATATGGAATCATACTATCTCTTTGTAATGGGAGCGGGAATAAAATTGGATACGCATACGCATACGCGTTAATGGAATCCTAGCTTAGGCGTAAAAAATTTACACCAGTAAATTGTGTCCTTTTTTCTTGTTATTAACCATCCATATTGGCGACTGGATTTAAAGTTTTTGAAATTTACTAATTAGAAGTCATATTCGGTTAAAACTGATATGAAAACTCATAGCGAAGCCCACATGTCTACATAAGCCAAACCAACTCAACCCAGGACCAATTCGCCCCATGAAATCGTATACAATAAAATAGGCTATACTATATAGGCTTGTAGCATCTAAGTTGGGCCCACCCAATTTATTCATAGTATGAGTTAGCTTGACAGGTATAGTGCATTTGTCTGTGATTTTATGAACTAACTGAGATGCGTTTCCTGAAGCTACAATATGTAAGGAACCTTAAAATATATAGGTTTACCATATTTTGTTGAGAACAAACTGTGGTATCTTACTTTGAAATAGAAAGAAGAAGAAAATATGTGATTTTTCATGGTGCAAAGCAAAAAATTGTGTTTGCATATGTTTTCAGATTAAAAAAGCCATAGAAGTTCCCTTAAATAAGGTGACCTAAGTGCAAGCCACAATTGTGGGATTTAATTTGATATATGCATTGTGTATTTTATCTTGCCGAGTGCATATTGGTGGTACATATTGGCGATTAGCAGAAAATTGGTCTAATTAAAGATTTTATGGTATGAAAGCATGGCCTATATAAAAAGCATCTGTGTGACGTTATATATGAAGTATTATGGTGTATTCATTGCAATATTTTGTAACTTAATATGTTGTTATTAATGCAAGACCATCCTTTTGTGAAAGTAATATGATGTTCGTGTTCTGTCAAATGGCACAAATACGGTGGATCAAATTCCGGCTGTACATCACGTTTTGTTTTAATGAATGTTTCTCTAAGAATATACTACTTAATAATTGTTATTAATATGACATTTGTATAGTCCCATGATATCTACTTTTAGGCATAAAGTTATTGGAAAGAAACCCACACCCTATAAAATTAGTGTCAAAGAGATTTTCTGGCTGTACGTCGTTTTTAAAAATTTGGTAATATGGTTAATTATATTAGTAAAAAGGTAATAATATCAATTAAATTGGTTTCATTAAACAAATTACTGTCGTACACATTTGCTTACTGTAATATAGATAGATGACACGTGAATTAATTGATATTGTTCATCTATGTGCAGTTGATTTGAAATTATTTGATGAAATTGTGTTATAATTTTGAATATTTTTCCATACAAGATGATTTATTACCATTAATGAGTTAATAAGACTAATATTGACCACTACTGAGTAGAAAGTAAATAATTCACTGACATTTGTTATGTATTTAGTTCCCATTCTTATGGACTTTAGCTTCTTGTTGAATTTTATGATTTCTGTAGTTCACTACATGAATAAAGTGAAAAATAAAAAATAGTTGTCGTTTATGTCTGGAATTTGGCCATATTCAACTACAGTTCCATGAATTCAATTTGACACCAGCGAAAATCAATTAGACCAACTTTGAAATTTTGACCATTTTGCACCATAATGGGGCCATACTTATGTACTACATGCCTATATCGAAATATCGCGATTTTCTCACCACGATATATCGCGATACCTCCTAGGACAATATCGTGCAAGCCTAGCATAAGGGCAATATACGCTCTCATCAAATCAATAATAAGCGCGCCGCAATAGAGTGCGGGTTATAACAAATAAAATTCTATATTTCCCACCGTCAGAATTGGGTAGATTATTTTGGTCATATGCCATTGCTTCTTCGCCATAAATCTACTGACAGAAATTCTGTTGCAATTTTGCCGAGGTCATTTTTTAGATTGACTGGACTATATATAGTAAATCCATTAAAGGCATAGAATTCGTAGGCCTACACTTGGCGGATTATTATTCCAGCATCATAGCGGGGTGCTTCTGTCTATTATGAATGTGCTGTCCGCCTATGGGTGACGTAATTTACTATGACGACATATATTTGATCGATAGATCGGATTCATTCATCATAATGGGTTCCAAATCACATGGCTTGCAAACACCCTAATGCATAACATTCCACACATGAGAATCAAGATTTTGACTGATTTTCAAATAATTAATAGTGTTTTGTTGAAGACTGTTAACCTGGAAAGCATCCTTGATGTTTTCTCTGTTTTGATTACATCGAGCCACGTTAGATGATATCCTTTGTTTACTGCGAGAATATGATTATACCCCAACCCTCCACCCCCCCCCCCCCACCTCTGAAATACGAGCACCTACACTAATTGTGTTTTCCCGATCTTATATAAAAACCTTCAACTGTACATAACGGATTCTATTTTGTGAGCAATTCAGGAAACAGGACTCACATTGGCAACAGCATTTTAATCAGGGAAGATTAATTAAATTCATTGTGATATTAGTTGTCGTAAATAGTAGGCCTACATCAAGAATATGATAATAATTGTTTAGGCCTTAAGGTCTGGTACCGTCGTTAAAAGAATGCTTCATTATAGTATTTAATCTAGTTATAACATTTTGTTCTGATAAAGGATAATGAATCTTATTGTTGGAACATATATACTTGATCAGGGTGTATTGCTGCAATTTGTAATTAAATCGACACATCGGTAGAAGTACAATGGAAATAGATTGTGAGTAGTTACTAGTATATAAGCACCCGTTCCATATCATAGAGATATAGAGAATTCTATGTTCCATATGTCTAGTTCGGGCCTTTTCTCTTATGTAATTCCCGTTGCTCAGATTCATATCGATCCTCCAGGCGAACCTCCTAACGGGAGCAAAGTGACACGTAGACCTGACGTAGACCTGACAGTAGTGTAGCGGTGTGGTAGGCGTGAATTCTGATTTGTCAAGAGCTCTATAACGTCCTCACATCCAGGTGGACATGGTCATGATGGTGGTGTGATTGTTACACATTTTACCATCATTTTCATTTTCTGCTTTGCCGAAACTAAATGACTGGGTAGCATATTGCGCTCGCCCACTAGGCAATGCCTAATTTCATATTGTCAAAATAAATGAATTTAAACTTGAAATTATGTTATGATGAATAAGTTTTGTTAAAGCAAAAACTGGCAGTAGAGGTCTAAATCTTACCATCCTCAATGGTGTAGTCAAAATTGCGCCATATAGGACAGTGCACCATGGAAGGCAATGGCTACGGATTGGTTGGCGGACTGATTGACAGGAGGCGTGGTTTATGTACACAGCGCAGTCATCCAGCCTGTCTGAGTAAACCGTAATGTGACTTGGGCGTGACTTTTGCCGACCTATAGTTAGCGCGTATTACATCGACGGGGAAAATATATCGTTACGAACATATCTAAGAATTAAATAAATAAGAAATTAATTTACGAATTTATTAGATTCCCATTAAAGTGCATTCAATTGTATACGTTTATAGGCTAAAATCAGCATATGTATAATATTCAACTTTAAGAACATAATTTTCATGCATTTTACAAGTGACCTTTTTCCAAAGATTTCCAAATTATTAACATCACACAGATGCCCTATAGACCATATAGGCTATACACCTACACGGACATGGAGACTGTGGTAATGAGCCACTCGATCAGTTGGTGCAAGTCTCTCAGGCTCAATTTTATTACACCGTGCAAAATCTTTCACTCCATAAAGGATACAGAAAACAGATATACCGGCATTACCGACGTCTTGGGGTGTCATCTCAGTATCAGGCATTTCATGAGCTAGTAACTGTAGTTTGCTCTGTTTAGAAAAGACTTTCATTACATGAGTTTTTCCTTGTCCACAGGTAGATGAAGATGTATCGCAACCACTCCATGCATGGATGAACAGTATGTTGTTGTGCAATACTGGATTCATCACTTCATGTGCTTCGCGAAAGCTGTACATCTCCACAGTTTTATTCAGTCCATTTGGTTTTTTCTCGTTTGCTAGAAATATATCAGCCATGTATGTTTTCCAGTGGTGAATTAGCATAATAAAAATGTCCATGTCTTCCGCTACAACCATTACTGATTGACCGCTTTTTGTAAAGTCCAAGAACAGTTGATACAATCAAGGTGTTTGCATCTCCATCACCACACTTAACGATATAATCCTTAAATTGTAAGAATCTAACAAGAAGCTGTATGAACTGTGTCTTATTCCTCATGTTGGAGAAAAATGCCTCTTGATTTTTGTGACACTTTGATATATCTGTGACAGTGATATCCGCGG
Organism: Chaetoderma sp. LZ-2023a; assembly: GCA_034401795.1. Classification (NCBI taxonomy): domain Eukaryota; kingdom Metazoa; phylum Mollusca; class Caudofoveata; order Chaetodermatida; family Chaetodermatidae; genus Chaetoderma; species Chaetoderma sp. LZ-2023a. Next base: position 69,631,016 of record CM067364.1, read on the forward strand.
ACGTTGTTCCAGAGGGCCTCAGATGTTCATGGTCTTTTGTGGATGGTCCTTCGTATCCATCGAATACAACACAGCACTTTCCATATTTATTGCTGAGAAAGGTTTCATATTGTTCGACAATTTCTTGATACGTGACATTGTTTTTCCATCTAATATGATGAAGCAGCCAACCACCATCTATTACTGGCATGGTATCTTTCGTAACATTAGTCAGTTCATGGATGAGATTGTGAAGCTCTTTCTTGATATCCCTGGCTAATTCTGATTTATCTGATTTTCGCATGAAATAGTCTTTGAACAGCGATGTAGGTATGGAAGAAAGTACATACTTAAAATAAGGTGTGACGTCTTCAGATTCTCGTTTTGCCAGTGCTGTACATTGCAAGAATAAAACACTCCGCTCAATCTGGATGTTTTTTCCCGAGCTTGATACCGGGCTGGAGGTCATTCAATGTACGAACCTGTTGAGATCGTTTAATGTGAGCATTACTAAGGGCCACGTCATCAAGTGATTGGTGGATCTTCAAACCCACTTGTTCAGCCATGTCACAATTAATTCCATCATCGTCAAATGCCGTTAACCCATTTGCTAACGACCTTAGCGTGGATACCTCATCATCGAATGGGTTGTGCTTTTCAAACCAATCTAGGATCTTCTCCATGTCTACAAAATCTCGCTTGCACCTAGATTTACCGAGTTCCACATGTTGTTCACTTGTTGCATTTTGACGATTTGTTACGCTGGTCATTGCCTCATGAACAGCTGCATAGTGATGCATGCTATAGATGCCTAACGCTTTCAGATATGCCACGACCATGTGTCAGACCTCCTCTAGCTTTCATTGATCGCATAAGAATCTGCTCTATGCACAGGTCAGTCCATAGTCCAGCCCAGTGCTTATCACTCCTACGAACTGCATGCTGACCTGTAGAGAATTTGTTGTACAACCATGGGTGTTTGGTCGGTAGATCTCTCATCATTTGCAGGTAAAGTCCAGCACTTTTTGCATAATTAATATGCCCTGAAGCCGCGAAAAGATTCAACAGCTTTCCAACAGCTGTGAGATGCCATTCCCAATCACAGATTCTTTCACAATGTATCAACTCTCTAATGATGCTTATGTAGTACAGATACAAAATCCAATGCTTGGCTGTATGTGACTCACTTTCCAATTTTGCCTTGTGTTTAATAATACATAGATCTAATGCTACCAGTTCTTCCGAATCGGAAATCTCATTGATTGGTATACATTCGTCTTCTAGAGCACATCGAACCATTTCTTCCAGTTTGATTACTTGATTGGTTGTTAATCTATCTGGCTGTTGTGTACATACAGAATTGGATAGTTCAGCATCTACAGGTAATAGATCAGAAATCAGCTTTGTCATAAGCGCTTTTTCAACAAGAAAATGTGCACGTAAACCCATGGAAATTGCTTTTCCCGCCAAAATCTGATTAATGGTGTTTGGTCCATACACCTGCCCCATGGCTTCTTCAAGACCCGACCCTTTCATCACAGTGCCAATACTACCACATGCACTCATTAGATGATGGAATCCACCAAGTCGACAAACCAACCGGTTGAGATCTTTTGCTTTAATAATTTCAACTGCTTTCTGCCAGAGTGGCTGGTCAAATGTGATTGATGCACTGGGTTGCATCAGTTTGCTTGACTGATTGTGAGTGTATAAAAGCATAGAGTATGGACAAGTCTCGTCATTTGGGCTGAGGTCTATGAATGGAAGAATAAGTACTTGCCATTTCTCAGTACCATCATCAAGGGGCTTGTAGAAGTGCTGCATGAATCCAGAATAATTTGGCATTGGTCTACTCAATTTATTAAACACACGTTCTGATTGCCACAGCAGGTTGGCATAATATGATGCTGGTGGCACGATATAGAGTCATTGGGATTCCAGTATTGGTTTGAACTTTAGGGAGGAAAGTGATGTTAACATTGGCCCTACATATTGAACGATTGGTATCCCCTTGTCACCCACTAGGTCAGACACTGCCAATTTTGCAATATAGTGAATAAGCATATTAGGTAACTTTATTTCAACCTGTTACACGCAAAAGTCATAATTGTCTTTTGATTTACATTAATTGCCAGTTTCTAAAATTATCCTGGACCATGTATTATTATTACAAATGATTAATTCTACGCGTAATCTGACCACAGACTGCGCTAAGTTGGCTATATTTGTAAACGATGTATTGTCCTGAACAAATTTATTCGCTAACTTTCTTATTATAACGCAAAATATATTGATAGAAAAAAAAATAGTTATATTTTCATAAATACTGTGAATTGGCCTCTATATTGGTGATCATCAAAGAATTCTCCAAGGTTATTTTTTATATAGTTCAACAATTATTATTTTACACGATAGGGTATTGTATCTTTTATCAAAATGTATGCCAATTTTCAGCACTCTAATCATACGGAAACGTCAGAAATTTGAATTTGCCCCTGTACACCCTATAATAAGGCACTGCAAGAAATTTGAAAGTAGGAAGATTTCAAAGTGGTGTAAAAAATTCCGCCCGAGACATATTGGTCAGGACTTTTTATCTCGGATACTAGAGATAGTGAAGGTAAAAAATGAGCAGGAATTGATAACATTGGAATTTTTTCCCCAGGTCGCCCAAAAATGGGCTTATTCTACTAGTCTATAAGGCAAGCTGATAAGCACTATAAATGTATCCTAATCTACTTGTTACAAATTAGTTACTACATATTGCCCATGTACATGTATATGATATTAATTTCTGCGATATATTATTTAATTTAGCTAATATACTATAATTATAAAAAAGTTATAAGAGTACATAAAATTCAACTATGTGATTAATTATGTGGATTTAACCTATCTGTTATCACAATATAAAGATTTTATTAATTGTTAATGTGATCTTATTTAATAGCTAGGTAGCTATAATTATGAGTACGTGACATATATCTATCTTCAAGGAGGGACTAGATATTTTGGACGCTTTTAATCTACAGCCTTGTCCAGGTTGTACAATGTACATCAGGTAACAATAATGATCCGACTGAATGCATGGATTGAAGAATGAGTGAATGGCAATACACGTTACGTAATGCTGTTATCAGTTTAGCTGGACATCAGTGGTCTTTATCAGCCTGTCTATATTACGTGTTAAAGCCGCCTGCTGGTAATCTGCATTATGTAATGTTGTTATAATTGCGAGTAGTGGTGTTACCTCATGACTTCTGCGAGACCATACCATACAGGCAACCTTCCGCCCAAATCTGTTCAACTAATTAATTTTTGAAATAATGATATTTTAATTAATCTGGCCTTCATAGCCTTGACAGTGTGAGGACAAATTTGTAAACTATCAGCCGTTTAAAAAAAAAAGGGAAATGGGTGGAGAGTGGGTGTGTGGGATGGATAATGCAACCGCCTACCTTTGTCGACTCGATTATTATTATTATTATTATTATTATTATTATTATTATTATTATTATTATTATTATTATTATTATGTTGTCGTTGTCACTTGTCAGGCTATAATGGAAGATACAACAGGACACTGCCAAATATGTCCAGTTGGCAAATTCAAACCAACTCGGAAGATCCATACTACAGCGCATCTCAAACAACACTTCTACGGCAGCAAGGGAGTGGTCTGCTTTAACGGTATGATAAATTTCAGCCTACTTAAATTACTTACTATGGTGTTTTTATGCTCACTGTTTTTGAGTGCTGGTCTCTATATGGCTTGATCAAAGGCGCATATTCACGACAAAATGACTGAAAATAAAATTGTTTAAGTCATATATCTTTAGAGGCTTAATTTCGATCTAATGAAACAAAATTAATCTTAACATATGATGACTGCATTCTGTATTATCAATGGGTTAATGAGTTTTCTAACTATCAATTTTATTTGATGTCTTACTTAACTCTTTAACCCTTGAATATGTTTGAGAACAATTTAATTTTCTGATATAAAATGTCAATTTGCAGACCCAGAGAAGACTATTTTTGAAAATTTACCACTGGAATGACTGGCTTGATTATCGAACCATTCAATCCTGTGGTAAATGTTCAAACATAATCACCTCTTAATGGCTATTTCTCAAGAGCACAGCACAAGCCATTTTTGCTAAATAGTTAATGAAGGACCGTCTATCAAACAAGGTGCCGCATAATGTCATAATTGCCACTACTACTACTACTACTACTACTACTACTACTACTACTACTACTACTACTACTACTACTACTACTACTACTACTACTGAGAACGGGAAATTCGTTTTATCTATTCGACTACGAAAAATAATATGAAGAAATGATTTTTATATATTTCAGGTTATCGTGTAACTGGCTGCACACAAGACTGTGATTGTGAAACTAAACGAAGTCGCACGCATTTCCACGGTCCATTTTGCGACAAAACACTAACCAAAAAGCAGGATTATCTCAAACACGTAGAACGTTGTTCGGGAGCAACAGTAGAAGTTAGTGAATCACAAGACTTTTCCGATTTAGCTGAAACACTAGAAACCACTGAGAACGTAGAATCTAGAATAACACCAGAACTTAGAGAACCAAACTTTACAGACAACCATACCCAGGACACTGAAGAAACACATGTATCAGATATGCCTACAGAAATCAGAATAACAGAAGCGCAAGACACTACAGAGAACGCAGAATGAACAGATGTTACGGAATCGTCAGAGAACGACAATAATGAAATTCTGGATGAGGAACGTGAAGACACGGTGAAAGCGACACAGATTCCTCTAGTTGTGAACTCAAATTCAAGAGAGTGCCATATATGCCATAAGAAATACCATAAGAAATATTTACGTGCGCACATACGCCTAAAGCACACAGAGAACTGTCCACAGATCCACGAAGGTCGTCACCATCATTCGGCATCGGTGGATCATGATTTAGGCGTTTTTACAGTGTCGAGAACAATGCGTGGAGTTCTCCATCCAATCCATGTCATACACAGAACGATAGGTAATGATCATTTGTCTCAGTGCGAATTATCTGAATGTCAGGACAACTGTCAAATGGAGTGGAGAATGGGAAATTCGTTTTATCTATGTTACTTGTGAGCTATATCCAGATAAGCTTTGTGAAATGACCTCTACAGAGTTTATGTCATCAGATCAGAAACAAAGTTGTGAGGGTGCAATTGAGCTAGCTACTAAGGCTAACAGTCCTGTATTAAACTCTGTACCATATATGGCATACGCTAGCAACCGTTATCAGTTTTTAGCGTGTATACCGGTATAGTTAGATGGTGCTGTAAACTAAAACGAACGATAGTAACAGTTGATACCCAAAACTCATGGATCCTCTGCAGATGTCGACAGAAAGGATGTGTTCACAGAGTTTTAGTTAGATTGTGGTTATTCCAACAGGGTTGGAAGGATATAGGCCTAACATAAATTTACGGCAATATAAATGATGATGATGATGATGATGATGTTTCTGATCGTTATCCACCAACTGGAGATATGTTACGTAAAATGATCTCTTATTTGATTATTAACAAGAAAATCACGGATGACATACTCAAACTATCAACATTTTCCAAAGACAGATGCACCAAACAGCTTATTCCTCACGAAACGGAATGTCTTGATTACAAATGTCCGCTAGGAGAACCCCAGCTGATAACACGAAGAGCCAACGTGGTATCATTCGAGGAGGCACCCATCGAAGATTTCGAGTCATTTTATAATGTTTGCCCGCAATGCCATATGCCACATCGTTACCAGGAAACCTCTGACGGGATCTTCAATTACAATGATCGAACTCTCGCTACGCATTCCCTGCTAAAGATCTAGATCAAGATGAGTAATGACTGACGTAATTAAGCCCGTCTTGAACGTGTAATAGTCTGTCCTGTGTACTAATTGTATGTCTTTACTTTATACAAATTAGTTTCAAAATATTCAACAGTTTACCTTTATATTGGGATTCTGCGAATTCAGGGTTCGATCGATCCCAACATGAGCAGAGTATCATTTTAGAAGCATTTACTACTAAACTGCCTTTGCTCTCTCAGCTCTATTCTCTCATCACATCTATAAATACATAATACTTTACCTTTTAACATCAACAATAAGCCTATCAATAACGACATCAACGACTTTTTGGCTGTATCTATTTTAATCATATTTTTCAGTCAATGATGTAGCCGTTCAAGAGTCTCCTACACCGCAGGTGAACGCGGAAGAATTTAGGTGTGGCAGAACAACGGAGATTGTTGCGGACTGTGTGTTGAGAGGTAAGCGTCGCTGGGAATGGGGGAACCCCAGTTTGGGTTATGTCGTAAAAGTGACACAAAATCTATGCAGGTTAGCCGTTGAATATTTTGAAACTAATTTGACTGGGTGCTGTTGCTGCCTATGGCGCCCAGTCAAATTAGTTTCAAAATATTCGACAAAATGTTTGTTAAATAGTAAAGGCATACAATTCGTAGTCGGACTACTTTAATTGATTGATATAGCCATAGTGTTCCATATGCTAGCTTGTAATTGCTATAACTTAAAGGTGCATATTCACAGTGGAATGGTTCAAAATAAAATTGTTAAAATTATATACTTTTAGAGGCTTAAATTGTGTGCCTAGATGTAATGAAACGAAATATATCTTAGCATAGCGTATAAATTAATATAATTTTTAAGCTGGTAAAGTGAATTAGAGGCACGAGTCCCTAATTCAAATTCACAACTAAACCTACAAAATCTATTTATATGGAATGAAATCATTATATGTTAAGATTTATTTCAATGGTACACAATTTAAGCCTCTAAAAGTATATAATTTCAACAATTTTATTTTCAAGCATTTAGAAAACCTCTGGCGAGAAATTGACGAAATTTCACAGGCTATTATAGGAAGTAGGCTAGTAGGCTAGTAGGCCTATAGATTATTATTAGTATTATTATTTTTTATTATTATTATTATTATTATTATTATTATTATTATTATTATTATTATTATTATTATTATTTAGGTAAACCAAATCCGTTCAAGGTTAAACCTAACTACGACAATTGGGCGCCATACATTGGAGAATACAGCAGAGCGTCGCCACGCTTGTACAACACAGAATATGCCAAGATACATTCAGAAGCAGAAAATTACGCCCGCGCAGTTAACAGATTCGCCGCTTCACGACAGACAACGACGAATGTTATCTTGGCTGGTTAGCGACGAAGACGTTGCATTAGCATTAGCTGGTACAATTCTTCAAGAGACATGTGTTGAAACTATGCCGGAGTGTGTATCTGTTTGTATTTTGGATTCAAACGTTCACATTTCCAATGTACGGTCACTGTTTTCTGATTATGCATGGGCGGTTGTGACGTCAATGATACGGTCTAAGAGAGAGACTGCAGTTTGGATATGTACGATATGCCAAGCACACATTCTTGAAGGTGTCAAGACAATTGTTTGCGAATCGTGTCTGTCATGGCTCCATATGTCGTGTGCAGGATTAAAACGCAGTCCAAAGGCCAAAGCTTGGTTCTGTGGCCATTGTAAGTAGGCGGTAGTGTAACTACAGTTTATGAACACTGTAGCTGTACAATGGATAGAACCGGTCACTCAATTATATAATGCCACAACTAATTACATCGCGTGTAGACTGAGTCACAATCAATGTGTAATGAATGTCAGCGCCATGCACATTGAATAATCTTATTGTATAGGTTGTATGTCACTACTATATAGGCATAATAAACATTGTAGAATATTTTGAAACTAATTTGACTAATTACGAATTGTATGTCTCTTGTATGTTTTTACTAACGTTAGTAGGCCTATATATGATTACTGCATTCCGCGGCTGTAGTAGTCGCCTCACAGCAAGCTTAACATATATCCTGGAAGCAGACTATTTGTCTGTAGTATAACGCAGTACAATGGATAGATCCGATCTGTCATAATTAATTACATCACATATAGGCTGACGTCACAATCAAAGTGTGTCATGAATGGCATGTCTGGATCCGTCATGAACATTTACATATGTCACTACTGTTTAGTAAACATTGCTGAATAAGCAGCAAAAGAACCCAGTCAAATTAGTTTCAAAATATTCAACATGTTACCTGTATAGTTAAGAATTGTATGTCTTTACTAGTAGACCCGTTTACTTGATATAGAGTGCGCGTTTGCATGCATGGAATTAAAAGCACATAAAAATAGTGTTGATATTATTAATTGTATCCTGTCATTGTATTCATAAGCAAATATACGCGTGATTATTTACTTGAAAATAGTGTTTTCACATTTTATTCTTTCTAAATGTTGATATCTCAACACACCCATCCACTCTCACCACAGAGCGGGGACCTAGTGAGAGAGTCCGCAAAAATGTGAGAAACACTGTGGGGACATACTCTCTGATTGGAAGTTCACGCAGTAGCAGCAGTATGTGGATGGGAGGTTACACCGCCGCCTAGTCTGTGCACGTGAGTGTTTATCATATCACGTGTTCGTATGCCTCGTGCAATATATTTTTTACATGAGAGTGTGAGATAATTTTGTGGGGACATTGCAATGTGAGAGAGGGTAAGAAAAATGAAAAACCGTGAAAAAATGGAAAAACATGCATCGTGGGGGACACAAATTCTAAATATATTTTTTGGACGTTTCACACTTATCCCGATCGTTTGAGCTACCGTAATTGTGGGGACAGGGCATTGTCCCCACAATCCAAGCATGTCCCCACAGTGTAGGGCCTAGACGTGAAAATGTCCCCGGAATTACGGTAAAACAAGCTCTCTCTCTCTCTCTCTCTCTCTCTCTCTCTCTCTCTCTCTCTCTCTCTCTCTCTCTCTCTCTCTTTTGACCAACAAAAATCTACCAAATTCTGACGGTGGGAAATATATAATTGTATTTGTAATAACCCGCACTGTTTTGCCAAGCGCTTATCACTTATTTGATAAGAGCGTACATTGGCTGTACGCTCGTCACCTTACGCTCGTCACCTTACGCTCGTCACCTCATAATTTGAATAACTTATTTTTCATTTATTCTTCCCGATATCCTTTGTTCAAACTGACACGCTTATTTACTGTTATGTTAGGTGTAAATCTATGCTTTATGAACGTTCATTTGTGCAGCAGGTACTAAAATATCTGCCATGCAACCGGATTTAGAATGTTCTTATTACGTGTTATTTGTAGTGTAGTCTTTCCTGTCTGAGAATCATAAGCGGGCACTTTAAAATGATATATTGAGCTAAGATTTCTGTCATTTCCTTGTCCTCTTCTTCTGATATTCCGCCGTTGGTATGAGTATCGTGATCATGTTATTAAATTATGTTATAATATGGCAATCTATGATGGCGTAAACCTAGCTTCGTGTGGTAGGTGATAATCCACACACTTGGTATATTATTCATTAAAACATACAGCCCTCATTTTGCCTGAATGCAATGTATTTACATATATCAAGACATACATTAAAAAAAATAAATGTAGGCAACTAAGCAATGCTATACTAGGTTAAATTATGCTATACTAGTCTAAGCTATGCTATATACTAGTCTAAGCTATGCGATACTAGTCTAAGCTATGCTATGCTAGTCTAGGATAAGCTATGTTATATTAGTCTAGGCTAAGCTATGCTATACTAGTCTAGAGTAAGCGATGCTATGCAAGGCTAAGCTATGTTATACTAGTCTAGCCTAAGATGTACTAGTCTACACTAAGCTTTTATATACTAGTTCAGGATAAGCTATGCTATACTAGTCTAGGCTGTGCTATATGAGTCCTGTCTAGGCTAAGCTATGCTATACTAGTCTAGAGTAAGCTATGCTATACGAGGCTAAGCTATGCTATATTAGTCTAAGCTGAGCGTTACTGGGCTAAGCTAAACTAGGCTAAGCTATGCTAGATATACTGGCCTAAGTTAAGATATACTCGGCTAGGCTAAGATATTCTTGGCGAAGATAAGATATACTCGGCTAAGCTAAGAGATACTCGAGTAAACTACCCTATGTTATACTAACCTAAGCTGTGCTAGTCTAAGCTAAGCTATAATACTCTACACTAGGCTATGCTAGTCTAAGCTATGCTAGTCTAAGCTAAGCTATTCTAATCTAAGTTATGCTAATCTATGCTAGTCTAAGCTAAACTAAGATAGTCTAAGCTAGGCCTTACTTAGACGTTAGTTAAGCTTGGCTAGGTCTTACTTATGCCATAGCGAGGTCTTACATATGCCTTAGCTCGGCTTTATCCAGGCGTGACTAGACATTACCTAGGCCTTAGCCAGGCTTGACTAGGTCTTATTACGCTTGACTAGGCCTTACCTAGCATTAGCCAGGCTTAGCTACAGTTACCTAGGCCTTATAGACTTTAGCTAGGCTTGGCTAGGCCTTACATAGGCCATATCTGGGCTTGGATGGGCCGTATATAGGTGTTAGCCAGGCCTTAGATAGGGTTACCTAGGCATTATGTAGACTTTAGCTAGGCTATATCTAGGCCTAAGCTATGCCTTATCCATACTTTGCTTAGTCTTACCTAGGCCTTTGCCATCCTTACGTAGGCATTGGCTAGTCCTAACTTAGGCCTTAGATAGTCCTTAGTTAGGCTGTGCTAGACCTGACTATGTCGTACCTAGGTCTTAGCTCGGCCTTAGCTGGGCTTTGTTACACCTTGACTAGCCCTATGCTATCCCATATCTAAGCTTAGCTTAGCTAGGCTTGCTTAGGCATTAGCTAGACCTTACTTACACCTTGTCCTTAGCTAAGCTTGTCTAGGTCTTAACTACACCTTAGCTGGGCCTTATACAGGCTTATGATGGCCGTACCTAGGCATTAGACAGGCTTGACTAGGCCTTGGCTAGGGTTACCTCGGCCATATGTAGACATTAGGTAAGTCTTAGCTAGGCTGGGATACACCTTACCTAAGCTATACCATATCTAAAGTTGGTTAGGTATTACCTAAGCCTTAGCTAGGATTACATTGGAATTAGATAGGCATTATTTAGACCTTAGCTAAGCTTGCTAGGTCTTAGCTACACCTTAGCTAGGCCTTATCGAAGCCTGTCTAGACATTACCAATGCTTTAACTAGTTCTTAGCTAGTGTTAACTAGGTCTTACCTAGGATTTACCTAGGCCTTTGTGGCCTTTGTTGGCTTACATAAGCCTAAGCTATGCCATAACCAGGCTTACCTAGGCCTTGGCCAGACTTGACTAGGCCTTATTTGGACCTTAGCTAAACTTGGCTTGGTCTTACCTAAACCTTAGCTAGGCATATGTAGGCCTTATTCAGGCTAAGCCTAGATACAGCCTAGCGAAGCCTGGCTAATGTAGCTAAGCCTACTCAAGCCTGAGAAAAGCCTAGGTTAAGCCTAGCAAAACTGCCTGGCTAAGGCCTTGGTAAATCCTAACAAAGCTTGGCTAAGGCATAGATAAGACCTAGTCAAGCACGGGTAAGGTCTGGGTAATGGCTAATCGAGCTTAGCCAAGGCCAGAGTATGGTCTATCTAAGCTAAGGCCAAGGTAAGGTCTATGTAAGGTCTACCCAAGCCTAGCTCTGGCCTATGTAAGACATAGCCAAGCCTAGATATCGCATATCTAAGACCTACGTAAGCCTAGCAAAACGTGGTTAAGCATAGCTAACGACTATCCAAGCTTAAATAAGGCCTACCTATTGACCATATTAGCCTAGACTAGTATAGCATAGGTTAGCCTAAACTAGTATAGCATAGCTTAACCTAGACTAGTACAGCATAGCTTAGCCTAGACTAGTATAGCTTAGTGGATTAGTATAGCTTAGCATGGACTAGTATAGCAAAGCTTAGCCTAGACTAGTATAGCACAGTTTAACGTGGACTAGTATAGCATAGCTTACCCTAGACTAGTATAGCATAGCCTAAGACTATACAGCATAGCCTACCCTAAACTAGTATAGCAGCTTCGCGTGGACTAGTATAGTATAGCTTATTTTGGATTAGTATATCATAGGTTAGCCTGGACTCGTATAGCATAGCTTAGCGTAGACTAATATAGCATAGCTTAGCATGGACTAGTATAGCGTAACTTCGACTAGTATAGCATAGCTTAGCCTAGGCTAGTATAGCATAGACTAGTATAACTTAGCTTAGTCTAGAGTAGTATACCAATACTAAAAGACCTGCACTGGCTTCCAATTGAAAGTCGTGTGAAGTTCAAATTGCTGACGCAAGCGTTCAAGGCAATACACGGCCAGTCACCAGCATATTATCAGCGACATAGTGCATATCTATACTGAACCAAAAAAGTTTAGCAAAACTGAGAATATTACTGTATAAATGTTATTTAACAAAAACAATAAATTGATTCAAATATATTATTTAATTGATAGGTCATTTTCCAATTTGAACAACAGTCTGTTGTTGCTGTAATGCTAGCATCGCGCTTTTAACACGGCATCATTCAATGGAAGGGTCCAATTTAAATAATGACACTGATCTGTCAATACCGGTTGTGACCTCCGCGCACATTAACCACCGCCGTACATTGCTTTCTCATGCTTCGAATTAAGCACCTGATGTCACGAAGAGGAATCGCATCCCATTCCTGGAGCAGTGCAGCTTCCAGCTCCCGCACGTTGTGAAGATGTGGATGGTTCTCACGCACCATACGGCCAAGAATTCCCCACACGTGTTCGATAGGAGACAGGTCCGGTGATCACGCTGGCCAGTCCAACACCGGAACGTTGTTAGCCTCAAGGAAATCAATGGTGACCCTAGCTGAATGAGGACGGGCGTTGTCTTGCTGGAACATAAAGTCTGCATAATGCTGCATAGAAGGGATGACAACAGGGGCGACAACTTCTTCACAGTAAGGTTGAGCCGTTAAATTTCCGCGAATCACAATAAGATCTGTTTTGCCATTTTCATGGATTCCAGCTCACACCATGACACTGCCGCCACCGAATCTGTCGTGCTGAATGATGTTGGCTGCATCATACCGTTCTCCTAAACGTCGCCAAACCCGTTGCCTACCATCCGCCACATCCACACAAAACCTTGACTCATCACTGAACAAAACGTGGCTCCATTGTTGAGCATGCCATCACTGATGAGTTCTTGCCCATGCAAACCGATTCTCGATGTGATGCTTTGTAAGCGGAACAGCAACAAGTGGACGACGGGCATGCAGTCCAGCATCATGGAGTCTGTTTGCACAGTTTGTGCATGCACTGTAGTGCTGGTAGCGGTGTGCAAATTACGGGACAGCCACGGCGCAGTCTCAAACCTGTGACGTCGTGATGACGTCACTAAGTAGCGGTCTTCTCGTGGTGGTGTTGCTCTCGGTCTGCCAGATCGTGGTCGGTCATTAACATGTCCAGTTTCCTGCTCACGTTGCCGGAGACGGCAAATGGTTGAGGCGTGAACATTAAAATGTTGAGCAACATCGCGAACGCTCTGCCCAGCAGTGAGTCTTCCCATTGCTTCATGGCGCTGATTTTCGGGTAGCCCTGGGCGGCGGCCCATGTTCGGTATGGTAAACTTTTAAGCGTTTTCTGTTAACGTTCGTTATCTGCTTTTGCAATATGGTGAATTTTTGCTTTCGCTACCCGCCAATGTGGGCCAGTGCATGAAAAATGCATTTTCACATGCAGTAAGCGTGCGGCCGAGAAATGCAAGAAATGCAAGAAATGATTTGCATTTCTTCATGATCAACGAGACATTACATTGACGAAACATGCCTGCAAATTTGGTTATAAATGGACGGATAGTTTTAATACAACAAACCAAACATCACTGTTGCTAAACTTTTTCGGCCCAGTATATAAGCCGAACAGGGGCCTTAGATCTGTGCAGTCAATGACTCTAATTGTACCAGGCTCTAGACCTATAACATACGGTGACCGACGGTTCGCAAGAGCAGCACCTGTCTTGTGGAACACACTGCCAGCTAACATAGGCACATAAACAAGCTTGCCGGTTTTAAGAAAGCTCTTAAAACCCATCTTTTTATCGAACACTATGAACCTATGTAAATTTTACTGCCGTCTATTAAGTTTTATCATCTGTTGCAATCCACATCTAATTTTTAATAATTCTAATTATGGTTTTCTATTTTATGAAATGTGATGTCAGTTTCTATTTTAACCTAAGTAGTTAATCATTGTACAGCGTTTTTTAACCATCTTTTTTGGAAAAGAACGCTATATAAATATGGTAAAATAATAATAATAATAATAATAATAATAATAATAATAATAATAATAATAATAATAATAATAATAATAGCTTGGAGTAGTATCATATAGACTAGACTAATATAGCTTAGACTAGACTAGTATCGCATAGACTAGACTAATATAGCTTAAGATACTATAGTTTAGACGAGTATAGCTTAGGCAATTATTACTATTATGGCTAACATACACTAACCATAGGATTTACATAGCATAGCTTGCATAGTCTAATCTAGGGCTAGATTAGTCTACCCTAGACTTAGACACAGCTTAACCTCCCCTACCCTAGCTTACTAGCTTGAGCTATGTCAAATCTTCATTTTATAAAAGTTGATACTTCACTATTTACTATAAAACCTTAAACAGCACATACACTTAGTCACTCTAGACAGTAACACCTGCCTTATTGGACCACCGTATAGATTACATACACTTAAACTAGACAGTAAAACCTGTCTTGTTAGACAACCTAGACCAGACACAATAGACTGTAAAACCTATCTTATTAGATGACCTTATAGATCACGTACATTTAGTCACCCTAGGCAACAAAAACAGTCTTATCTGACCACCTCATGGATCACATATACACTTAGTCAATATAGGTAGTAAAACCTGTCTTAATGGACTAGTATAGTAATAGTAACAGACTGTATAACCTGTCTTATTAGACCACCTCATAGACAGTGATACCTGTCTTATCAGACCACCTTATGAACCACATACACTTAGTCACTATACAAATATACCTATGTAAGCCCTGTCTTATTGGACCACCTTATCTCATAGACAATATAGGGGGTAGCTTTGTGTGTATGGGAAGTTTTAGTTTAGTGCTATGGGTTTTGAGAGTCATGTATTGACATCAATGCATGGTGATATGCTGGGACAAAAGGTAAGTATTGCTGACTACATACCATTACCACCATATAAGATGGTCCAATAAGACACGTTTTACTGTCCATAGTGACTAAGTATCTGTTGTTTATAAGGTAGGCCAATAAGACAGGTTTTGCTATCTATAGGGCTAGGCCATATCTATGCCATAACCAGGCTTGGCTAGCCCTTAACAAGCTAGTCTATGTCTTAATCTAGGCCTTGGCTCCGCTTGTAACGTAGGTTTTAAGTTGGCATTAGCGAAGCTTGACATACTGAGAAGGCCTTAGCGAGGCTTGACTAGACCTTACCCAGGCGCCTATCTAAGGCCTAGGTAAGATGAGCTTAGGCCAAGGTATGGCCTAGTGAAGCCTGTTAAGGCATAGCAATGCATGGCTAAGGCCTAGTCAAGCCTTGATATGGCTTATGTAAGGTTATATTTGTATAATAGTGGTGAGCTTCTATTTGCTACAGGTAAATACTTATTACTTTGTGAAACAATTTGACTGAAATTAGCTGACAGCAACTACTGTCAATCAAACCGATTCCAAAATATTCACCATTTATCATGGGACTAACAAGTATATTTGAAAAAAGTTCTTGCTGCATTCCGCAATAATGACTTTCAGTTCAAATGTGTTGTAAGTAACCAGCAGTAATTTAAATGAATTGTCCTATAGTGACAAAATCTGTCGTCTCTAGAGAACATTATGTTTACTGGCCAAAAATGCATTTCAACATATACCTCCATACATAGCCGAGAGCAAAGATAACAAGTTTGACTGGGTGGGCAGCAACAGCGCACTGTCTAATTAGTTTCAAAATATTCAACAGAATGGTAATTAAGTAGTAACGATATATGATTTGTACACATGAACGACTTTTAAAAGTTCATGACAGACTTACCGGTAGCTACATCATTCATTACACATTTTGATTGTGAAATCAGCATACATGTGGCATGCATCATATACTTGAGTGACAGATTGGATTCATCCATTGTTGACAGACAGGCAATAGAGAGACATTTCAATTGTAAGCTCACCCAGCATGGTGGATGGAATCTTTATGGTATTTGACAGTGGATTCCAGTGGGACAGACCTTAATGTAAATGTCATCTGGCAATCCGCATTGATATGTTAACTCATAAATTTTCTTGAACATCACCAAATGGTTTCAAAGATATCCTATACAGAATTTGTTTGATATTCGAACTTTTGATCTGGATCCTGTGACCGTCGGGGGGTGGGGGGGGGTGGCGGAAGCAAATATAAACAAGATGTCCTCCTTATTCTGACAGGATATTGGTGAAAGTTTTTGGCATTTTGCATTTCCAAATTCGTCTGAATGTCTTTGTGCTGTTCCTATTGGTTGAGATAACTGTACATGTATGTCCATGCCTAATTCCAATAACTTGACCGATTCTGGATCAAGATCAGCTAAGCAGAAAACCCTACTATTAAAATCAGCATTTTTATACAAATGGTACGATGACCTTGACCGTTGACCTCAATAGCATTGTGCTTCATCCATGTGGGTGTGTGTTTGTGCTCATAGTCATACACAAATTACAGTATTCAAAAGTCCAAGAGAATGATATTTATTACTCAGAATGCAGAAGATGGCTTCTACGCACACCTAATTTCCACATTCTTCCTAGAAAGCCCCCACTCCCATGACCACACCCGCCTCCCATTCTGAAGGAGGAGAGACAACGAATCTTAGACCCATTCCTCAACTTCCCCCACCGGCATCGAGCCCGCACTAGGGTCATGTGTATTCACATTCTTACTACCTTTGCATACAGCCTGGACATCACACGTAAATTTTAAAATGTGATTTGAGAGCTGTTGTCAATTCTAGTATTCCATGAGTGTCGCCGGGAATAGCCCCTGTGTACGAGCTACCATGCACATGGCTGCGCCCAGCCGCCCATCACTGCACATATATTATATCCTATACCCACTAAGGCATTAAGGGAGAGTGGGACGCTATTATGTCAAATTCTATTTTACCTTTACTTGCAAAATGCGTGGAACGTATTCAGATTTGAAGTGTTACAAGAATGACAATATACAAAACACATCAATAATAAAGTAGTGATTATGTCACATGTAACTACCACTACATAAATAGCGACTTATAGCGGTGTGAATAGAAAACAGTGCTTCACCATTAAACTTGTGAGTTGAATGTGAAAACCAGGCTACACATAGTAATTCCACGTCCCTATTTGACTTCTGAGTAGAACGTGATAGTCATGGTGGAGGAATGATGGCAGGGCAGTTGTCTACACGTCTATAGCTGCTGGGAGAGAAAGGTGTTTGTATTTTCTCTCTGGTGTAGAACCATTTTATGCAAGAAAAAAAAAGATATCTCCAGCCTAGAAATGGGTAAAGGGCACAGCTGCCCCCGTCGCCCCGTGCCCAAAGCACAAAATGGGGACAGCTGCCACTGCTGCCCCCGTGCTTCCGACGCCCCTGCCTTTGCTGATCCACTTTTGCCTGGTTAATATTTACTTTTCATATTGTTCTATTATGTTGTGAAGTATTTTGTGGCATTTTGTAGAACGTGATAGTCAGGGTGGAGGAATGATGGCAGGGCATTTGCCTACACGTCTCTAGCCGCTGGGGGAGAAAGGTGTTTGTATTTTCTCTCTGGTGTAGAACCATTTTATGCAAGAAAAAAAGATATTTCCTGCCTAAAAGCACTCCCATATTATGTTATGGGTGGAATGCCAAAACACGTTACAACCGAACTTTAATACAACTGTTCAGTCTGCTCTGAATATTCTAAAAATCATTTTTTGAAGTCCTAAACTAAATTTTAATTTTTTATATATATAGAAATGGGTAAATGGCCCAGCTGCCCCTGCCGCCTCCGTGCCCAAAGCGCAACTGGGGCAGCTGCCCCTGCTGCCGCCGTGCTTCCGGCGCCCCTGCTTTTGCTGATCGAATTTTGCCTAGTTAATATTTACTTTTCATATTGTTCTATTATGTTGTGAAGTATTTTGTGGCACAATGTATTATTAGTTAGTATTTCTACTTGTTTTTCACATCTGACTTTTTGGTGTTTTTGTTTAGTTATTTCCTGCCTTCCTTGGTCTAAAGATGTGCTGGTTATTGTGTTCTCATTATAACACATAGTGTACTGAGATGCCTCATTTGTATGTACATATACAATTTCGTCGTTTAGTACTGAGAATTGGTTTGAGAGTTGTGTTGGTATTGTGTAATGGTTTAACTGCTTTGTAGCTGGGTTTATCTTCTCCGTGGTGTAGCTTGGACATAACAAAAATCGTTCGATTCTGAGGCGGTGTTCATCACAGAGTGAAGGTGATAACTGATGTTTTTAGACAATAGGCAATTCAATTCAATTCAAATATTTTTTATTTTATAGTAGCATTTTACATTTATATTACAATGGACAGGTAGGCCATCAAAGGCAGACCATTTACCTGTATTCTATATAGAAAAAGAAAACAAAAACGGAAACTCATATGTAAAAGAAATAGTAACTTGTAGGGACTTCAAAAAGGAAAATATAGAAATATTCAAAAACAATATGGCTAACATAAACATAATTGAATCACAGCCATGTGAAGATGCCTACAACACCTTCCACACTATATGCTCTACCCTCTATGAATCTGCCTTTTCACTTAAAAATATTAAGAAATTTAAACAAAATCCTACTAAACCCTGGATTACATGAGGATTGATAGCAGCCGGTCACAAGAAAAACAAGTTATTTCTAAATTTTATTAAATATCAGACAAAGTATGTTGACTCACAGTTCAGAAATATAGAAACAGGCTGAATCAGATAATTAGGACAGCAAAAATACATTATTTTCAAAATAAACCTGACGAACAAAAAGATCACATAGAGAAAACATGGAAACTGGCTAAATCATTACTAAATTTTAAAAAGCAACCATGAAGCATCACAGTTTATTTATAACAATGCAGTGATTAACGACAAAAAAGAAATAGCAGACAAATTTAATGAGTATTTTACTATCATTGGTCCTAATTTGTCACAAAAAATTCAACCAAGCTCGAACATACGTGTAAAGGACTTTCTAACAGATAGCTATCAACACTCTATTTTCTTAAATCCAACAGATACTCACGACACGAAATCTACAAAATACTAATGCAAATTAACACAGCTAAAAGTGCTGGAATCGATACTTTCAAATGGAAAATTCTAAACACTGTGTAACAGAAATACTAACACCATTGGACCACATCTGTAATCTCTCACTTACACAGGGAGTATTTCCATCAAGATTAAAGGTTGCACGTGTTACACCCATATACAAAGCTAAAGATGCATCTGAACGTTACTAATTATCAGCCAGTCTCAGTACTTCCACTGTTCTCAAGACTCCTAGAAATTTTAGTAGAATTACTAAATATCTAAACAAAAACTCAATCATATATCCTTCTCAATATGGTTTCAGAGAAATACACTCTACTATGCTTGCCATTGTGGATATGATCGACAAATTATCAATCTCCCGTGAGAATAATTAACATACGCTAAGTGTATTCTTGGATCTTTCAAAAGCCTTCGATACAATTGATCATACAATTTTACTGCAAAAGATTGCATACAATGGAATAAGAGGTACTGCATTGAACTGAATACAGAGTTACCTGTCAAAAAGGAGCAGTGTGTACAATTCAATGGGGTTATCTCTGAATACAAAAATATAGTTTGTGGTGTTCCCCAATGTTCAGTTCCTGGGCCCCTGTTGTTTCTCCTATATATGAATGTCATACCCAAAGTCTAAACACATCTCTCACTAATACTCTCTGCAGACGATACAAATGCTTTCTGCAACCACGAGGATACAGAAATTCTATACAGAAATGTCAATAATAAAATGGCCACATTAATAGACTGGTTTAAAGTAAACAAATTGTCCTTGAATGCATCAAAAACTTATTATATACTATTCACAAAATCTACGAAACTAAAAGAAATAACTCTCCCAAACCTCTATATCGACAACCTACAAAGCATTTGATATCTCAAGAAGCACAATATGCTAAGTTTTTAGGAGTCTATCTGGACAAAAATTTAACATGGGAGAAGCATATTGAAATTATTACTATCAGGGTAGCAAAAAGCATTGGCATCATTCGCAGACTGAAACTCTATCTAACACCTAATATTATTAAAAACCTGTACTGCACAATGATACTTCCTCACATCACCTACTGCAATGCTATCTGGACTAATACATCTCAAGCTAGACTAAAAAACTAAAATCTCTGCAAAAGCAATATATTAAACTATTTGCATAAATAGCAGGTTGCCAGGATATCTTTAAATCAGAAAAGGTCTTAAAACTTGAGGACATTAGAAGGTTCCAATTATCTACAATTTTAAGGGACTTCCACAATGCCAACTTATCCTCATCCATATCTAACATCTTTACGTTCAATACACAATTGCATCCTCACAAAACAAGAGCAAGAAATAACCTGCACTCAACACACCACCAAGCAAAAGCAGCACAACAAAAACCCTCATACAAAGCAATTCAGTTTTGGAATAATACAGTCACAAGCACACGCACAGACATCATAAAGCTACAGTCTTTTAAGCAGAGTATCAAAAAGAAGATTATAGCAAACTACTAGACTCTGGAAAACACTCACCATCATGGCATGCTATTCTCATACTTACACCCAGTCACCAGAACAAATAATAATAATAATAATAATAATAATAATAATAATAATAATAATAATAATAATATCTGTCATAATGGTAACCACCAAACGACTACCTCTACCATCACAGCCTACAAAAAAATCTAATACTTTCAATGATAATAAGAATATGTAATATAGAATTATTAACTTAAGCAAGATAAGTACACATCACTCTGTCATGTCTGTCCCCATAAATATGTTGTAAATTGTCATACGTCTATTAACTGTCAGATTGCTGCAAGCCACCGGACAGTAAATTCAATTGGCAATTACTCTGGATTGACTGAATATTTTGGAAATAATTTGACGAAAGTTGTTGGTGGCATACGAAAGCTGTTGGTGACTTAGCCACCAACAACTTTCGGTCAAATTGTTTTAGACGTACGCAGCACCCTGAGTTAAACTCCATGTAAACTGTAGACTGCAGAAACTTTGCAGCGAGACAGTTAACTATATGTATATATAGGACTATAACATGTTAACTTTATGTATTCAGTATTCTTATGTCCTATATTGTTGTTATATTTAGGGGTCCACCGCCACATAGGCTCTGCCTTTGGTGGACTACCTGTTGTGAATCTGTAAATGTATATTCTATATCAAAATAAATAATCTTGAACTTGAAATAATCCTGAACTTGGCAAAGCCTATTTGGTGATGGACCCCTAACATATATTAGACAAAGAAACATTACAACATTTAATTACTGTACATGTTACAAATAACAACATCACAACACTACACGTAACACACACAAAAACATAATTAAGTTACTAGTTGTTAATTATAATAATATAAGAAGATAGATATAGGCAGAGGTCTTCATGGTTAGGGTGAACATTATCCAATGATGTTGTTATTGGTGTATTTGGATCTTAGAATGTCTTAGGATGTCTTGTCTTAGGATGTTTCTGTGGACTCAGGCGGATTACAGCCTCTATGTCCGCCTCCTCTTTCTTCACGACCATTTTGCATATCTGACTTCCTGGTATATGCTAGGGCATAGAGGGATCGTATTTAAATTCCTGGTTTTCCCAGAATCTATCTAGTGCTACTTCAAAAGCAAAGACCGTTCTGGTATGCACAATATCCTCAGGGAGGGTATTCCATATATCATTTACACGGTTTGTAAATAAATGGTTCCACACATTAATCCTACTACAGTGCTTTACCAACCATAGGTCATGGCCTCTGGTGCGTTTGTTACTTGCTACTTCCAATAGGTCATCGGTTACATTTGGATCATAGATGTCATGCTGTATCTTGTACGCTTCGATTATGTCCCCTCTAAGCCTTCATTTCACACATAGATGGTAGCTTCAAGCACGAGAGTCTCTCTTCATAGCTGAGATTGCTAAGTGAGGGTACTTGCTTAGATGAACATTGTAGTACATTTTCGATAGCCTCTCTGCCATTCCTTAGGTATGGCTCCATACACTCACTGCATATTCTAGTTGTGGCCTCACCAATGCCTGGAACAGTTGTTTAAACATATCCTCATCCAGATGTGTAAAGGCTCTCCTGATCAGGGCATGGATACTATTTGCTTTGTTGACTTGTGATCTTATGTGGCTGCAGCAGTTTAATCTATTGTTTACTATTACTCCAATGTCTTTTTCTTGCTCTATGTTTTCAAGGATTATTTTGGACCCATTTTCACCATATAGGTGATATGATCTGCCGCATGTCCCTTGTTTTTCCCGTTTGCCTTCTACTGTCAGCACCTTACATTTGTCTGGATGGAACCTTAGCAGCCACTTATCCGACCAACCCTGTAGGGAGTCTAGGTCCGCTTGTAGATCATCTACATCATCCTCTCCTTTTATTGGCTTATATATCTTGATGTCATCTGCAAATAAGTATGTTGATGCCTCGACACAGTCTGGAAGATCATTAATATATATGACAAAGAGCATCGGCCCCAGGACGCTACCCTGGGTTCTCCCGCTAGTTACTGGATGACTTTCCGAAGGCTGTCCACTAACAATGACGCACTGACTCCTGTTTGAGAGAAAGTTTTCCACCCACGTGACCATCTGATTGCTTATGCCATATCGCCTAAGTTTTAGCAACAGGCACCTATGAGATACTGTGTCAAACGCCTTCATAAAGTCCATATAGACGACATCAATCCTTCCTCCATTGTCTAATATGGTCGTCCAATCATCCAACACCTTTAGTAATTGGATTGTTGTCGACCGCCCATTCATGAAACCAGACTGGCTCATACTAAAACATTTGTTTCTTTGCATACGGTCAATTATTTCTGCCCGTATCAGTTTTCCCATCAATTTGCACAGTATGCTGGTCAGACTTACTGGTCTATAATTTCCTGGTTCAGATTTCTTTCCCTTCTTATATATTGCTGTAATATGAGCTAATTTCCATTGATCTGGTACTATCCCGAGTTGTCTTGATTTATTGAAGATAATGCTCAGGGGTTTAGCAAGTATATCCTTTAACCAAGACCTTTGGATGTAGTCCATTAGGAACAGGGGACTTTGTCTTGTCCAGCGTCTTGAGAAGCTTCCACAGCTCAACTTCCGATTACGTTTTGTCCTGGAATCTATGTTTCACTAATCTTTCCTCAAATTTTGTCAATACTAATTCGGGCTCCTGGGTGAAGACACGGGTGAAGAAGCCTGCAAGAACATTTGCCTTCTCAATATCCTCAATGGCCACTTTAGTGCCTTTGTTAGTTTGGACTTGTAGCTCTGCTATCCCTGTCTTTGTCTTCCTTTTGGTATTTACGCATTTCCAAAACTGCTTGGGATCTGATTTAGCTTTCCTGGCTATCTCCTGTTCCCTATCCCTTTTTGTCTTTTGGATTAGTTGTTTCACTTGGTTTCTTAATCGTGTAGATTCTTCATGCCATTTTTGGTCTCTGGTCTCCATAAATCTCTGCCAACACCTGTGTTTTTTTCTAATCTGTGCCCGTATTTCATCGCTAATTTGAGTCTGATGATGTCTTCGGTTTACATTTAGATTTTTAATTTTAGGTATACATTTTTCCTTCGCTGTGTTAAGATACTGCATCAGGGTATCCACAAGTTGGTTAGGGTCTTCAGATATCAATAATGACTCCCAGTTCAGATCTAGTTTGGCACTCATAGCTGCATAGTCACCCTTGAAAAAGTTCCATCTAACTGTTTTATCTTTGGTCTTTTCACTATGTATCTGGTAGTTAAAAACTAGCACACTATGATCGCTGGCCCCTAAGGGGCTTTGGTGGTCAATCTCATCTATTGTTTCATCTTTAGTGAAGATTAGATCCAGCAAACATGTTTCATTACCATATCGCCCCCGAGTGGGTTCTTTGATGTGTTGATATAAAAAGCAGTCTCTTATGCATGCCACAAATGATTCACTCACCGAGTCCTCTTTCGTGGACCAATCTGTCCAGTTAATATTGTGGTAATTGAAATCTCCTATGATAAGTAGATGTTCGAACTCTCATTAATGTTGCATTTTTATTATATTCTGCAACTCGTCTGCATTTTCTCCATTGTTACATGGGCTCCTGTATAGACACCCTACTAGCAGGTTTTCCTTGTCTGTCATCCTGATCTTCACCCATATTGCCTCCTGGAATACCCCTTCCACTTTATATTCCTCTCCCTTTAACTGTCCATTAATATATAGGGCGAAACCTCTCCCTTTGCCAGTTACATAGTCATTTGTGAACAGATCATAGCCTGCTATGCTTAATTCAGCTTTTGATGGCAGATATCTACACTTTTTGGGGCACACTTCTGTTACTCCTATTATGTCAAATTGTATCAGATCATCCTTGAGTCTGGTCTTCAGCTCCTCTAACTTGATTGGCAGACTATCTGCATTGGTGTATAGAGATACTAGATTATCTGCTGTATTGTTTCTGTTCACACTGTTTAACTTGTCAACATTTTTACAATTATTTACACTGTTATATACATGTTGGGCCTCTTCTTCATTAGTTCTCTTTTTTCTCGGTCCGCATCTTGACCACCTTTGACTCCCAAGGGGGTCCTCGTACAATGAATTTGAATTCCACCAGCTCCTTTTCTGCATTACATTTCTTCATTTCCTCTATCTTCTCATTATTTACAATCCTCTCCTTTAGAGTCATATCGTGTGTTATGCTCACCCTTTTCAACTTCTCATCTGCTTTAGCTAGGTTTCTGATGTTTCTCATAAATTCCCCTTTAAACTTCTCGTCTTCAAATCTTGCTTTAAGCGGCCTTGACTTTAACGTGTGGGCTTCTTTCACCCTCTTCCATATTCTTGCTACTAATTCCGTGTCCTCCAATTTCCTATCATCCGGCAATTCTTTTTCTGATTCATAGCAGCTATGAATAATGGTATTCCATCTCCTGGCCTCACTTTCTCTTAAGTCTGCTATCTGGCTTGCCACTTCCGCTTTATTGATTACCTCGGCTGCTGGTCCTTGTGCTTCATTTTGGGCCTTACTTTCCTCAATCAGAGCTTTTATCTGTGTTGTATCTGTCTTGCTTTGCATTTCTTGCCCTAATTTCAACAGTCCGTCTTCAATTTTACTCATATATGCCTTACAGTGCTCTTCTATCACCTTTTCTAACTTCAGGTTCTTGGATGCCTTCTGTTCACATGGAGGGAAGTACTAATGGAGATCAGATCTTTTACTCAGAAACATATACTCATTTGCTGACAGGTTGAGGCACTTCCTGCAGAAGTGTGAATCACAATATTCACACTCCAGCATTTCAGTCTTATCTTCTGTAAACTTCTGATCACACATCACACATAGCCACTCGCTTACATCTTC
Organism: Chaetoderma sp. LZ-2023a; assembly: GCA_034401795.1. NCBI lineage: Eukaryota > Metazoa > Mollusca > Caudofoveata > Chaetodermatida > Chaetodermatidae > Chaetoderma > Chaetoderma sp. LZ-2023a. The sequence goes on from CM067364.1 coordinate 69,656,618, forward strand.
ATTCTCGTTGACCTTGTTAATCGGTTGGGATCTCCGGCTTTGAACCTTTGGCATTTCTTTGCCATTTTTACACGCCATGTTTTCCTGTAGAAGTACTGATCGAACCCTTCTTGCTGTTTATCTGTACAAACCCAAGTTATAAATGCTCATCTATTTGTCCTGCAGTGCCTTAGATAACTGCTCCAGGTGATTTTGAGAATTAATCGATTTGTAGGGGAGTTTGCTGCAGTATGCTGCCTACTCCCTCACGAATCCGAAGATTTCTGGCTGTTTTACCTGGTTATTAGGGGTTAGCTGTGGTGTGCCCCCTATGCCTCTATTAATGGTCTGGCTCTGTTGGGTAGCTGAGCTGGTTATGAGGGGAGTTAGCTGCAGTATGCCGTCTACGCCCCTTATAGTATATAGTCTATATCTGCTACTTAGGTGATTTATTTCCACTGTAAGTTCCTAATTCGCCAAATATATTACTTAATTAAAATACTTACAGGTTTTTCTCTGGGGTATTAGTATTTCTGCCTCTTGAAGTTCCAGGTCTCTATCTCATAGTCTGTCGCTACTTCCTCTTCTTGTGTATCTGTCTCCTGAGGTTTTCAGTTGTGCCACCCAACGCAAATTTACACGATTTGACAATCTTTCCAAAGATCTTTTTGTTTAACTTCCGGTCCAGGTGTACCCCATCTGTTAGATGTGAGTAATTGATCTTTCATGCATGCTTGGTGTACCTCCTGTTTTTTTTATGCGAAGTGTTTAATTGCCTGCTTGGCTAAGTCCTTTTGGAAATAGCTACACCACATTCAAGATTCTGCTGTTGGTGATTTAGCTCCTCAGCTGTCTAAGCTTCCATCTACTTATATTGTACTCTGTAGCTTTTTTTCAGCGATGCTGGAATTATTGTAGTAATGATTAGTTTGTATCCTCTGTCTTGCGTATATGCAATGACTTCATTTATTGTACTCTTTATCCTGTTAACTTGGTCTTCGTGTGGTTCATATTTAATTTGTTCCTCCCATTTGTGTTTCTTTTGCTTGTAAAACTGCAAATTGATCCTATAACTAATGTTACAATATTATCTGTGGAGTAACCATGTTTGACCTGTCTGGTTAAATGTCTTAGGTTTTGAAATAGATCCTCAAATTTTGCCCCGCAGATGCTGCATTCCATTACACTAATCGGTGCATCAATCATATGATGAAGTCCGCTCCTTACGATGAAATTCTTTATCCCTCGTCCACGTGAGCTTGCGAATATCAAAATATGAGTACGCATAGTCCTCTCTTTATTCAAGTTTAGAGATGATAGCCATCCGATCTCAATGTATCAGATGATCAGTGCCTGTTGCTTTTTCAGAAATTTATGGGCTACAGAGTTAGCTGCAATATGCTGCCTATGCTGTATTTCCCTAGCCAAATGTTAGCTGCGGTATGCCGCCTACACATTGGCTAATGCACTTTCTTCAACTATGACTAATGATCATTGTTTACAGGTTACATATGAATACTGAATGGGCATATCAAGGTACAACATGGATGAATGTGCAGCAGAGGGTCAATAGCTTTTAAGTTATTTCATTATTACAATGACTGTTTACTTTAAGTAGCTCAAGATAACCAATTTTATATGTTATTGCTGTCACTATGGTTACAGCAATAACATTCACGAAAACAGGTAACAGTTTAGGCCACGAAAATAATTTATCATTTTCAAAGGCCAATCATCGTAATCTACTATAGAATATGTATTTGGAGGGTTCCTAGTGCATTTCCTGTGTCATGTTAGTCTTTGTTTTGGGATTGATTGATTAGAAGTTATTTGATGGTTTTTACTAAAAAATTTGCGTCCACCGCTAAAAACATTGAAATACAAGAGACTGCGAGGTGATGTTATTGAAGTGTACAAGATTATCCATGGTTCATATGATAAATCTGTCACTGGGAATACTTTCAAGTTTAACAGTCTGGACACCAGAGGACATAACTACAAACTGCAGAAACACTATGCTAGGCTTGACATTAGGAAATATGCTTTTGTCAACCGAGTTACTGATGTCTGGAATAGTCTCCCATACGAAGTGGTCAACACGCCAAGTATTGAATGTCTTGAAAGAAAACTAGACAAATTTTGGAAGGACCAAGAAATAAAGTTTGATTACACGACAGACTTCGGGTTTTAACTACACGTCTCACAGTACATGGATGATGATCTCTCAGTTTAAACTCTATGTACCTAGAGTTGGTGGTGAATACTTGTACCATACCACATAGCTTGTATGAGTTATATGGAGTCAAGTTCTTCTATGCCTAGTAGGCTCTCAACTTGGACAGATCATGGGTCCTGCGCCTATCTATATTGATTGTAATTAATTACCAATACTGTATGTTGTTATTATGGATGGGGCATGGGTTCTGTGCCTGTCCAACGAATAAAACTAGGGTATCTTCTCTATACGATTACTAGATTTTGTTATTGTGGATGGGGCATGGGTTCTGTGCCTGTCTAGACAATACCTTAGGGCATGATCTGTGCAATTATTATTGTATTTTGCAATTGTGGATGGGGCATGGGTTCTGTGCCTGTCTATTGATTGTAATCTAACTATCTACTGTGATTTGATACTATGGACGGGGCAGGGTTCTGTGCTTGTCTATTGATTGTAATCTAACTATCTACTATAATTTGATACTATGGACGGGGCATGGGTTATGTGCCTGCCCAACTAATATATTAGGATATGTTGCATGCAATATTACTGTAATTTGCATTTCTGAACGGGGAATGGGCTCTGTGCCTGTCTAAGTAGATAATATTATATACGTCACGGTATCTCTAAATGAGTATAGGTCATGCAATGTATAACGTATCAATAGAGATGGGGCATGGGTTTAGTGTCGATCACAAAAATATAAATTTTGATACATACTGGCCTAGTCTAATATATATATATATATATATATATATATATATATATATATATATATATATATATATATATATATATATATATATATATATATATATATTCTAGTCAAGGAGCTTAGCGCTATCTCTGGATCACCGGTAGCTTGCAGAAGTTATACATGTGTGCAGTATAATATGTACAGTAGCTTGTATAGGGTCCTCTGTTGATCAGTTGTGTATATATGTCCTGTTAAAGGAAATCTGTACAGTTATATTTGCATATATGTATAACTGTTCTGACATGGAGCAGAACATAAAGGTATTGCCTGCTTTCTGTAATATTTTTAACCATAGCTTTTTTTTAACTTTAACTTTAACCACGTAGTAATACTACTAGTACATTATAGTGGTACTCACCAACTGGGGTCTTGAATCGCACATGGAACCAGTGGCAGGTGCTCATGTTTCGGGTTCCAAGGTATGACTGCCGGGCATCCATAGAAACGGTGGGAATCAGCTAGCCCGGCAGCCGCGAAATGCGAATTCCGAGATTGTGGGATACTGCCAGTTCCACATTCCTACCCGTTCTTAAAATGAGGCTTCCTATATCTAAAAGTCTGGAAGCCTCAATTATTCCATATTAAAAAAAAAAATTTAATGAGAAAATATTAAATAAATAACCAACTTATGATACATTTGTATGGCCATTGATGCTCAACTGTTAAGTTAGTGTCCACGAAAACTGGACGTCTGGTTGCAGATCAACGACTGCCGGATGGGAAGCCATCGTTACGGATTAAACATAGCTTTCCTAACTAATATTAAGGACGGTGGTTTTCTGCCACAGCTGAAAACTGACAGAATTGCCGGAATTGCCGAATTGTTAAGTAATGATAGAAAGATAGAAAAGTACTAGAAATAATCTAACTTGAATTTATCGGAAGTGTTACCTGAAATTGAAATAGAATGTAACATTCAATGAAAAAACAATAGATATCGCCTACAGTTTTTCCAACCAGGTTTTACAGTTTAAATAAAAAGATGTATAAGAATAATAAGTGCGAATTCGCAAATTTAGGGACTCCGGAACGCTGGAAAACCACTATTCCTATTATAAATCTAATATCTGTATTAACCTAAAACGGAACAGGGTAATACTGAGGAAAAAGAATATATGTATGATTTTGCGCTAAGGTAGCCACGCTGTTGCACGTACCAAATGGCATCCGGACAAATTCAAAGAGCCCATATCTTGTGATTAATGCAAGCTTGTGGCGGTCCTCTAGGTCAACCTCGACCTGCCAATACCCAGCTGCCATAGCAAGTGTGCTGATGAATTTAGCACAACCACGTGCATCCAGACATGTCTCAATGTTTGGTAGGGGGTAAAGGTCTTTGCGTGTTAAACTGTTCAGAGCTCGAAAATCGACGCAATACCGCACGGTACCTTCTTTCTTCTGAACTAATACCGGGGCTAATGACCACTCAGATTTTGACGGAACTATGATACCTTTCTGTAACATTTCCACAAGGTGATTTTCTTCCTCATTCTCAAAACCAAGAGGAGTTCGTCTAAGTTTAGAACGAACAGGTTGTGCATTACCTGTGTCAACCTTATGCCTTATCCCCTTGAACAAACCTAAATCAAGATCATCTTTTGCAAATGCATCCTGATACTCGATTAACATGGATTTAACTTGCAAAGACTGCATCTCCGATAAACCTGATGTCGACCTCTCATGCAGATCCTGTTAGAACACAGGGATATCCATCTCAGTGGCTGTAGAAGTCTGTAAAACATCCTGTTCCAGGGTCTAAAACCTCCTCAATTTCTGTGATAATACCACGGTTGTGGTCTTGTTCGAGTATAATATATTGGGCCGACAGGTTCCTTAACAAAATAGGAATCTGCGAATCTTTGGCAGTGGTCACTGTATGAGGCATTACCAGACCCTCCAGTTTAGACAAGGACTGGAGCACAACATCATCCTGTATCTCCCGATCCAGAATGCCTGTGGTCTTCACAGCCTCAAAAGGACCAATGCCCACTTTCTGCTGCAATGTTACCCGAGCTACTTGGGCTTCCTTCCCATGAGCTCTCAACATCGACGCTTGAACCGGTTCTCCATTAATTGTCAGACACAGTCTAGTCAGATCAATGGCGGCTGTGTGTGCCTTCAAGAAATCCAGGCCTAATATAATTGGATCATTAATATTGGCAAGAAGAACTGGCCAGTTGAACATCATAGAGCCTAATGCAATTGTGAGTGGCTCAACAGTTTCTGCAGGGATAATATTGTCTCTACCTGCATCTTTCAATGAAATAGAGTCCAACTTTTTTAAAGGGTAAGGTAATTTCTTTGGAAAGTTCTTGCCAATTACAGTCACTTGTGCCTCAGTATCCACTACTGCACTAACAGAAAACACCATTTACTTTAATGGGAATGACTAGTGTCATTGGGTTACGATTAGACTCATACATGCGAACATCATATGATCACACAGGCGAAGATCTCAGTGAAGCAGAAGGTGATGGCGACCATGTACGCTTCGGCTCCGGACACTCACGGGAAAATGGCCCTCTAAATTGCAATTAAAGCACTTTCCCGATCTGAGAGGAGGAGAAGGGGAACGCGATGGAATGACCTTCCCTCTTGGAGGAGAACGACCTCGACCGAATTGACCAGATATAAGATTCAAAATCTTAGCAACATCCACCTTCATCTCCGCCATATCCTTCCTAATTCCTTCGACATCTTTCTCTAATTTATCTATCCTGCTAGGAGCCGTTATGCCTCTCAACTGCTCAGGATTATCTGCCTCCATCAAACCAGAAGCATTGTCCAGAAAATGGACCTTTCGAAACTCAGGTTTTCTGGAACCCATGATCAATCTTTGATTATGGATAGCTGCATTGACCATTTGCACAGTCTCCTCCAGGGTACTTGGGGCGTTATCCATAGCTATGAGAGCAGCTCGTTTATGCTCAACACCCTGTAAGAATGCATTAATGACAATTGTCTCACCCAAACTATTAGAGGCATCAGGGTAGCCATCTAAAGTGAGCTCCTGAATGGTATCTGCAAATTCTTCTAAAGAGTTACCCTCTTGTCGAATGTCTTGCATTTTTTTCCTGATGGTGTGGGGCAGATCTTTCTTTCTGAATCGCGACGTTAATTTGTCGCATAAACTGACATAATCATTCTGGACTTGCACAGAACAGATGCAGTAAAACACTAAGGCCGTGTCCCTTAAAGCTGAGATGAGCAATTTATATGTATCAGACCAACGGTACCTTGAAGCAGTATGCTCAAACTGTATGAAAAATTGTTTCCACACATTTTCCATCAAAAGTTGACATTTTAGGTGGAGGAGGGCCATCAGAGTAGCTTCTACGACCTGGTGATGACATTCTAGTCATTGTACGAAGAGCCATCCAAGTAAGCTCTAAGAACTGGTGATGACGTCCTAGTGTCACGGTGAGAAACTGATCTCGACTCTCTCTTTCTTAGGCTCTCTAGGGGTATATACCCCCTAGGAGCCAGGTTATCAACGATGGTCTGATCACCCCTTAGTTGACTAGTTGAGTTAAGGAGCACCTTATTTTTGATACCTTGAGCTAGCAGTTCCATGTTCAGTCTAGCTACTTGCTCTTCCATGGATTCTTCCCTTGGGTGCGAGTCGACCTCACCAACAGCATGGACATCCCCAGCATGGAGCAATTGTTCAAGGACAGTAGCTGTGGCAGGCAGACCAGGATCTGCCTTAATGACGGCCAGAGATATGGAACCTCCTCTGGACTCATTGAAACTCACAATGACAGCAGCTCGAATTTTAACAATATTACGCAGTGCAGTAAGTTCCTCCATGGTTGCAGTGTTAATACACAAAGGTTTCGGCATTATGGGTCACTTGTTGATTTATATCAGGGAAGCAAAATTAACATTCGCTAAAAAAGTAATATTGCTTACTGAAATAATCTGTGAGCATATGCTTACTGAAAAATATAACTCACTGAATAGTGATGGTGGTGCAACTCCGGAGAACATCTAAATGAATTTTCCAAAGCCAGACCAGATTCAGTAGCGTACCTGCATGCAAGCCGTCCTTCAGAAACCCAAAAGTATAATGATAACGGACACGTTTACGTGTACTGGATTTTTTACGGAGTATTAACTTCACACTGCATTTGATGGTGTGTACACCAATACCTGCATTGATTATCTCAATCCTATCATTGAGAAGAGTGAGAGAGAATTGATCATGCAGTTGCAGCTCTTGGTCATTGAAGAAACAGGGATTGAAATGGTGCAGTTGCTCATTATATAGGACCAGAGAATATGCCGGGATATCGATAAACTTCACCGTTTGGTCATAGCACCTTACTATGTCTCTGGCACGATAATAGTGTTGGCAAATGCAGTCTACCACGAGTTCATCATCGGCCATCCTTAAATAGACAAAACCATTGCCTCGTTTCTCGGTAAGATCACAGGTTCTGGCCGAGATATAGAAAACGATACGGTGAAATTTCTGAACGGCGTTGGCTATTCTCGACTGCAAAATATTAACCAGGTCTTATGTAGTACCACCGCTCTTATACCAATACTCAGCAAACCCAGTTTGGTCAGCCCTTTTCAAAATTAAACCGTTACTTGTACCCAACAAAATTGACTTGTGGGTAAAGGACTGATCCACAGAAAACTGGGTGCGAGCCAAAAACTCCTCAGATTTAATTTGAAAAGAAGGCATATGCTGAGTAGTGTTTTAATGGAGTAGCTAGCAATGTGATAATGAACTTGTTAAATTAATAATAACAAGAAAAAACAAATAATGTTCAGCGTAATTAGTAAACTTAATACTACAATTGAAACATATTTGCTGATTAGGAGGGAGATTACCCTCTAATGTTCAAAAAGTTAATAATAATAATAATAATAATAATAATAATAATAATAATAATAATAATAATAACAACAACAACAACAACAACAACAGTGATTTATATCACTTCTTTATTTCAAATAATTCTGAAATAAACAACGAAATCGAACTGTAATTAAAGTGGGGGATTGATTCAAAACTCATGAAATAGCATCTAGTATTAAAATTTAAATTGCATGACAGTCATACAGGTCAGCTGTTTTTAACAAAGTTTTGTCAGAAAGTATGTGCTGTGTTGAGAAATATCCTTTTGCAGCCCATAAGGAGATTAGTTTTGAAAATTTATCACTGGAATGACCGACTCGATTATTGAGCCAGACATGCCAGTCATCCATTATTTTTAAAAGGTCTTCTCTTGGTCTGCAAATGGACATTCAATAAGCAGATATGTCAATATTCCTGACCAAATTTAGTTATTAAAGCGTTAATAGGCAAGATTGGTCTAAAGAACATCTAAAATCTTGTTTGTTAACTATTCATTTGCAGGCCAAGATTAATTTTTAAAGTTTACCACCAGAATTACGGACTTGATGTTATCATGTCACTGATTCCAATGTTAAATCTTCAAAAAATGGTCTCTTGGTCTGTGAACCAACATTCACAAGATAGATCTAGAGGCCTGCTTTTTTTTAGCTTGACCACCAAATGGTTAAAGTGCCTGAGAGAGAGAGAGAGAGAGAGAGAGAGAGAGAGAGAGAGAGAGAGAGAGAGAGAGAGAGAGAGAGAGAGAGAGAGAGAGAGAGAGAGAGAGAGGTGGTGGTGAGCGGAGAGTTTGTGTACTATATACTGCATTATATATGATACATTCCTGAATCTGTTGTCTTTTTATTCAATTTTACAGTGTGTCTGGCACTCTTCAAGGAACTATATATATGGTACTATACTTCAATATGCTTACTTACACATCGTCAATAACAAATGATAAAGGACTGACAGCTCAGAAGAAGTAGACAATATATTTAAATAATTTAATCAAAACAATGTTCTTTCTTCTAATATTTCTAAATGATGTTTGTTGGTTTTTGGTGTTATTGTATGTGTTCATTAGTAATAAGTACTATCACATTCATATGACTGTAAATAAATCACAATCCATGCATTTCTATATCCCAGGCTTTGCTTTCTCATATACTTTTTAGCAGCGATTCCCAAAAACTGCTGATCCGATTTGGCTCAAATTTAACATGAAGAAACGTCAAAGAGGATTTCCAGTATTGTCCATGATCTGTATAAAAGAACCTGGATTCGGATGGGATCAAGTTCTAAATCTGTGGATATCGCGATCGGAAACTACTGGTCTGATTTGGCTACAATTTTAACACATGAAAAGGTGTGACCACACATTAGGATTCCACAACCTGATGTGTAATCCGAAAAAACATCCAGCAAATTTTTAAAATTTGAAACAATCTGGACTCGCGATTACTATAAGCCTGCCTGTCTCTGTCTGTCAATTTTTTACATTCCTGACAAAGATGCCAAAGTCGCAACTGTAGCTCGTCCTCGTGTGTTTTTAAAAAATAGGATGGGATATTGCATCCGTCAGTCAGCCTGTCTGTCCATCCATCTGGCTATCTGATCTGAAACCTATTGATGGAATTCAATCAAATCTGTTATGTGAGTTGCCCATAATATTGAGATGACGTTTACATTAGGCTCCAATCACATGGTGTGGCTGGGTGGAGGAGGGGGCTGAAATTCAAGCAAATTTGGTATGTTAATTACCCATTTGATTGTGGGTTACAAGACAATGTTTACATTAGGAACTAAAATGTGCAGTCGATGGCATGCCATCGCAAATCGCCACGCGTTCACCACTTCGAGCTTTACTTTGACCCAAAACATTAAATTCCTTGAAATGTAGTTTCAATGGGTAATGGGTTTCAAAATGAAATGCGACATGACCACCTTTGGATAAATTTAATTTTTGACTCACAATCCCCACCCCCTGAGCCCCACCACTGGGGATCATAACAAAGTTTCAAAAGTGTCATGCACATCCCTGACCATATGTGTAATCATCCCCAAACTTTTAAGTTTCTATCTGAAATGGTCTAGGAGGAGTTGCATTACAATCGATAATTACTGGCCAATTTTGACGTTTTGAGCCCCTGGGTCCAGCCCCGGGGTGGGGGGGGGGGGGTGTCTGGGGGGGGGGGTGTCAGAACAAAATTTCAAAAATGCCATGCACATCCTTGCCCATAGGTATAATCATCCCCAAAGTTTCAAGTTTCTATCTTAAATGGTCTAGAAGGAGATGCGTTACAATCAATATGTGCACACACACACGCACGCACACACGCGTGTGCACACACACATGCCCACACGCACAGGTCGCATCACATAATCGAAAAGCGTGGGGATAACTAGATCCCCACATTCATCGCTTTGAACTTTTGACACACACCACAACCCACACCTCTGTGGCGGAGCAAAATGTAAATGTCATTTTGCACTCCGCAATCATATGGGTAATTCACATACCAATTTTGGTTGAATTTCACGAATAGTGTCAGAGGAGTTGCATTACAATCAATTTCATGACCTTTTGACAACACCCCCCCCCCATCCCATACACCCTGGGGTCGGGGCCAAATGCAAATGTGCTCATCCACTCCACATTGATATGGGTAACCGACATGCTTAATTTGGTTGGATTCTGTCCAACAGTGTCAGAGGAGTTGCATTACAATCTATTTCGTGACCTTTTGACCCCATCCCCCACCCCTGTGGGCGGAACCATATGTAAAGGTGCCCATCCACTGCGCAGCGGAACATTAACACACTGAATGCGTCTGGTATGCGGCAAACCACATATATGCATGCCAGTTTTACGTAGCAGCCGTGGCAGCAGCAGCAGCAGCAGTTGTAGTAGTAGTAGTAGTAGTAGTAGTAGTAGTAGTAGTAGTAGTAGTAGTAGTAGTAGTAGTAGTAGTAGTAGTAGTAGCTTTAGCAGCAGAGACGGCTATGGCGGCTGCAATGCTACTACTACTACAACTACTACTACTACTACTACTGCTACTACTACTACTACTACTACTACTACTACTACTACTACTACTAACACACACACGCACGCACGCACGCACGCACGCACGCACGCACGCACGCACGCACACACGCACGCACGCACGCACGCACACACACACACACACATTCCCTGCTGTTGAATATTTTTGGAATTAGTTTGACTAGGAGTTGGTGCTGTCTCTGACAACAGCAACATAATCCAGTCAAATTAGTTTCAAAAATATTCAAGAGCTTTCTAATGTAGTTTTCTTATAATCGAGTCACTGGAATTTCAAGGATTAAGTGCCAACAGACAGTTGACCTAGTTTGCCGAGATCTTTGTTGAATGACAGAGGATTGATATTTACGATGTAATTTGGCAATGTACATTTTGTTCTTTCACACGCATTAGACTACTTGTGTTGGGTGTGTGTGTGTGTAGGAGATATATATATATATATATATATATATATATATATATATATATATATATATATATATATATAAAGATTTTATTACGAATGTAGTTGATGGTCTATGATTGTATTATAATAATCGTTGGGTTCACGAAAATTGCTTGTCTGTTAGAACAAGTCTTCTGACACAGCGTCAACGTTATTTCGCTCAGCTGTTTCAGGCAAGCTCAGCCGATCCCCTGAAATGATGTCACGCACCAAGGCGGTTCGCATTTCGTTTTTCAGCGAGTCGGCGCAGGATCGACGAATTTAAAATAAATCTGAATAATATCTTCTAATAGCACATTCTATTTCCTTCTTTAGTGCCAAATGTTGTATATGAAAGCCACTTTCAATGCCATTGTACTTCTTCTTTAAGGTATATTAATCTATATACCCGACATTTGCATGCTATAGTATAAATAAATAATATATATTTAACTATAACTCACCTATCATCCATGATTATTAGATAATAAAAAAACTATAATAAATCAAAATGGCGGCCAGAGTCTGTCAAATTGACGTTCGGGTAGGACTAGAGTAGTCCTTATATTTCCGAGAATTCTATCTTTTTTTAACAACAAAATCGTGAGTAGAATTTAGAAATAACTAACAATAATTTTTAATTTAGGGCCCAAAGTACTCCTGACACCATTTGTAGTAATACTACTAGTACATTATAGTGGTACTCACCAACAGGGGTCTTGAATCGCACAGAGAACCAGCGCCAGGTGCTCGCATTTCATGTTCCAAGGTACGACTGCCGGGCATCCGTAGAAACGGCAGGAATCAGCTAGCCCGGTAGCTGCGAAACGCAAATTCTGAGATTGTGTTCCACAACCACAAGTCAGAAACTCGATATCCCACCTGTTAATACGAGCCCAATCTAGGCTGACATCCTAGCCGCTTAGTGTGTTCCATTCTATGCTCTACAGTGTACTATTTACAGGTACGATGATGATATATTAAGCATGAAATACCTTTCTTTATTTTAAAAGCACAAAGTCTCAACATAGAGACATAGCTACAACAGTACAGTTACAAAACAATGCAGATAAAAACAGATACTATAGATACTATAATATAATTAAAATAATGTGAAATTTTTACATGACTAAATACTATAGGCCCTATATATACTTATACACATTTACATATATTTATACACACTCATATCTATATATATATATACACACACACAGGTGTATGCAAGTATATGTAGGTATACATAAGTGTGTGTAAATGTGCATATGTATGTATAAATATGCATAAATATGTATAAATATAAATAAATATGTATAGGTATACATGAGTGTGTATAAATATATGTAAATGTGTATAAGTATATATAGGGCCTATAGTATTTAGTCATGTAAAAATTTCACATTATTTTAATTATATTATAGTATCTATAGTATCTGTATCATATTAACAATGATTTATGAGTTATGGTAGGTATGTTCACCATGAAATAAATAATCTTGAATCTTGAATCATTAATTGCTCAGTACCAACTTGCGCTGATGACATTGCCATTCTCGCACACGATACTAATCATCTCCAAGAGATTCTCAACGTTGTCCACCACTACACCAATCAGGAACGGTACTCTATCAATCCAGCAAAGAGTGCTCTTATCTTTCTTAACAAACGACCAAAAGAAATGCCCAAAATACAGCTAGGAGAAAAACAAATCCTTGAATCAAAGTGTGAAACACATCTGGGTATAGAACGTTCCTTACGGGGCAAAGAAAATGTTCAGAAGAGGATTCAAATGGCACAGAGAACGGTGTACTCCTTGATGGGAGCTGGACTGCACGGCAATGGCGGAATGTCTCCTGCACTAGCTGCACATGTATGGAAAATCTACTGTCGCCCAAGATTACTCATTGGTCTAGAAACTCTGTAAATGAACCAAACCGGGACTAATCTCATGGAGCAATTCCAACGCAAAATTCTCCGGCAACTCCAATCCCTTTCAAAGTGTACATCCTCAACAGCAACACTTTGCTTACTGGGCATAGGACCTATAGAAGCTGAGATAGACTGCAGAAAACTGAACTTCTTAGGAAACATACTCAGAAACCGAGAGACGCGAGAGTATCAAATAGCTGCCAGACAGTTAGCTGTATCAGAAGCAGCAGCTGGTTTATGAGATGTCAACACCTACTCTCTAAGTATGACTTTCCAAGTATCTACCAGCTGATTGACAGCATCCCTCCAAAACCTCAGTGGAAGGCAGCAGTAGACACACAGGTTAATAAAGTTGTTCATGAAGCCTGGAAGAATGACGCCAGCACAAAATCCATCCTCAAGTATCTTAAAGTTCTCGACTGCTCAGTGAACCGTGTCCACCATGTCTGGAGCTCTACTGATAATACAACAGGAGATGTAAGACGTGCCACGATAAAAGCAAAACTCCTGGTTGATACATACATTCTACAAGCTAATCGTAGTCGCTTTAATCAGTTTGCTGCAACTGACACATGCCTTGTCGGCTAACAAAAGAAGACAGAACTCACTTCCTCGTAACTTGTCCAATGCTGATGGAATCCAGAAAACCGTATCTAGAAGATATCCGCCCTGTTGTACCCCAGGAGATCGACCCAGTAGCATATGATAGGCTGATTGCTGACCCAGAAGATATGGCTCAACTAATCTTGGACCACTCCAAACTTTTCACCTGCTCCGATATCAACCTGTCTGCAGAGAACTATCAAAAAGTATCCAGAATCACACGCACTCTCTGCTATGCCCTTCATTTGAAGCGAACTGACCTGGAAAGCCATCTGTATATAACTAAATCTCTGTGAATTTGTACTTTGTGCACATACACCTTTTGCCGCACTGACTTTTGTCAAGCTGTCACACACGAACTATGTACAGTATGCACACACTTCTCAATACGATTCGAATTGCTTGCCTGAGCTACGGTTCCTGGGAAATTAATATAACCTGGATACTCTCCCAGGAGCGTCAGTGTCGCATCGGATTCAATCCAGCTTGTGCGCGTGTGCTCGGCAACATCCGTTGCTTCTTCGTGTCTTCTAAACATTAGTTAAATTAATAAAAACTTTAATAATAAACTATTGTGCAACTCAAGTTGCAACTATTCGTTACCCTGCCCGTGTCAGGAGTGAGCCCATCGAGGCTGGAGTTCCGAGTACAGATAACAGATGAATAGGAGGAATATACAGAACAAGAAGAAATATACTTTTAGTATGTATTATTAGTCTGAAAATTGGTTATTTGAATAAAACAAACTATATTTGATAAATTGGTAACCTATAAACTTTAAGTAGACTATTTAAAAATGAATTTTAAGTAATAATTTATGTAAAGTACCAGTTTTCGTTTTAAATGTATTTTATCGGATAATGGGTTTTCGGGGGTGTAAGCACATTTTCGCCGATTTAATATAAGAGTAGGAATTTTATCAACAAATTTTGCCAATTTCGTAACTAGCAGACATTCACTGAAATAAAACATGCATAAAAATAAACCCTAGAATAAATTTACTGCTTATAAATATCCACTACCTGTCTAGTGTCTACACTGGACTGGTCCAATCTCAGTATTGAGAAGATTCAAGATTCAACATTATTTATTTGCTTCTTGGATACCAATTTACATACTTTCAATACAGGTTGTCCGCCGAAGTCATTTGCCTATAGTGGTGGCGGACACCTAACATTAAACATACATATACAATTATACACACAGCTTAGCATAGAATGTGAGACATACTTGTGAATGTACAGATACGGTATTGAGCTAAGTAGACATAGAAAAAAGAACAAATGATACAATACATCTATGTTTAGACATAGAAGAAAGAACAAATGATACAATACATCTATGTTTCAGGAGGGGAACGTATGACATCTTGTGTGGTTCACCTAGGGTTTTTCTTGGCACTACCCGATGTAGCAGATGAAATTGATGATCTTATTTTTAGTACCAATATAAACTTGTGATAAATCAACCAATTAATACTGGATTTCTTTTTGGACATCTAAACCGTTTCATGTTTTGTTAAAATCGATTAATGCATTAGCGCTTTTATTCTACCAAAGCATCAAATAGTACGTTTGTACTTTAGTTTAACTCAAATATGTTTTTAAACTAAGTCAGATACTCTGGTCTGGAGGCTACAAAATGAGACACGGATTGGGTGTGGAATCACATCAATCCTGATGTCTCGACTGTATAAGCTTACTTACTAGTATAATTGTACTTTGAGAAAGGATGTGTGATCACATCGTTCCCAATATCTATAACTATGTAATTTATATTTAATCTAGGTATACACCAGTATAATTGTATTCTGAGAAGGGAATGGGTGTTGAATCACATCGTTCCTAATAGCTAAAGTTATGCATTCCACATGTATAGTGAATTTCTTAACTGTAGTATGAGATTGGGATTTGGTGTGGAATCACATCGTTCCTAAGCTCTAACTGTATGTAACAGCTAGGTACGTACTAGTCCGAGTCTGCTCTGACTCAACCCGCCCCTGTGACAGATATTTTGACAGACTGATGGGCCGGGGAGAGTCAGAGCAATTAGTATGTTCAAAAGTTGGAGAACTCCGCCACCGCTTGGTAGCGCGCCTCTTAATCAACCTTAGCTACAATATTCGACACAAACCCCGGTTATTGCTTCGTATAATTCACATATCCATTCGCTCGCACCTTAAATCATGTTAAATATGTCCTATATCTCATGTTATTTAACTTTTTAGCTCATTGTTGACGAATTTTACCGAATTTCAGGCGAACAGCCGACGTTATCGGGAACTGAGTGCCCGGGCTTACCCTGTCGAGAACATCGACAACCGGAGGACCATCTTGGCGGATTTACCTCAAGGGACTATCCGATCACCGTCTCAGCAAGAGGATTGTCCGCAAGAAGGCCACCACCCTGGCCCGTGCTATTGAGATTGCGGAGGAGGAAGCCACCTGTGACGACTTGCTCCAGGCCATGAAAATCAACGAGTGTCAGGAAGAGGGCATGGAGGTAAATGTAGTGGGTCCCGGGGAGGAAAAGGAGATCTGGAGCGTAGTTAGCACGCTAAAGAAACAGATTGCTCAACAGAGCAGAATGGTTGAGCAATTGTGTGGGCTGGTGAGCGACCTACAGCTAAAAGAGCGGCAGACGGCGACTAGGGCCGCCAAGCCCGAGAAGAGAACCCAACCGCTGGCAAAACCACGTACACCACCGTCGCCCCGACCAGTTAGGGCAGGAAAAGACTTACAAAACATTACCTGCTATAACTGTGGCCGGGTAGGCCACTACAAAGGCGACTGCCGTCAGGCGATGCAGCCGCGAGAGGAGGTCGCCCGGAAGCCCGCCCCGCGTCCCAAGACAGCCGCCACGAGCACCGCCCGTGACATGCTTTAGTTGCGGGAGAGAAGGACACATGGCCCAGAATTGTTTCGGGGCATACCTGAGTCGGCAGACAACTCCTGCCGCAGTGGTGAAGTGTTTCGGGTGTGGCAAAGACGGCCACTACGTGAGGGACTGCCCATCAAGAGGCCCGTCGCAGGATGGTCCCGCATGGGGCCGGTGACAGAGTCCGCCCGTACGAAGGGCCATCAAGCGACCGCACTCCGAGGACATGAATATCAGCGGCGTCGATCGAAGGCAGCAGGAGAAAAGGATAACACCCCGTGACTGTTCGCGTAACCTCCGAAAGGACATGAACAATCGGTTTCGTGATCGGGACGAATATGAAGACCGTGATGGATTCGTATTGACCGGAGAAGGGACGGATGCGCAGGGCCGTTATTCATACGGTGTCGGACAGGACGCATCCTCCCAGGGAAATAGCTACGCCGAAGTTGTTAGTGGAAACGACGACGGAGAGAGCCATTGGTGAAAGCACCGACCGAGCAGTTCTTAATCCGTCTGAAAATGAATGAAAACGGTCCAACGGATCAAGGTGAGTACCTGCATGCCTTAGTGGATACTGGTGCTAGCACATCCTTGATTCGTAAGGATATATGGCGTAGCATGTTGAATGCTAGGCCATTGAAAAGAGCAAGAACGCTCTTGGCTGTAAATGGTTCCCCGATAAAGTTGTTGGGGGAAACACAAGTAAGATTCAAGAACGCCCGACCCATCCCTAGTACAATCGTGGCCGGAATGAGGCATGAATGTTTACTTGGAGCGGATGCTTTGCACCTGGGAGATGCAAAGATTGACTATCAGGCCAAAATTGTAGTATGGTTTGACCAGATATATCCCTTTAGGTATCCCTATAGGGAGCAGACAAATTATGTTTATGCAAGTTGTACAGAAACGACCGGATATAAAGATATCGACAAAGTTATGACGGACTTTGCGGATATCTTTGATACGGCTCGTCCAAATACTTTAGGATTGGTTCCCAAAGTCAAGTGTACGGTACCAACAGGAGATGCGTATCCTATAAGGCAGAAAGCCTACCGTCTACCGCTAGCCAAGCAATATATAGTCAAGAATCAGGTGGCTGAGATGCTGGCAGCGGGCGTCATAAGACCGTCATCATCACCCTGGGCGTCGCCCATTACGTTAGTGCCCAAGAAGGACGGGGATACGAGATTTTGTGTGGACTACAGGAAGTTGAATTCTGTATGTCGCAAAGACAGTTATCCATTACCGAATATAACAGATATTTTTTACTCGATGCGCGGCGCAGCGATATTTTCGACTATGGACTTGAAGTCTGGCTATTGGCAGATACCAATGGACAGCCGAGACATAGAGAAAACAGCGTTCGTTTGCAGTGAAGGTTTGTTCGGATGCCTTTTGGTTTTTGCAACTCAGGTGCCGTATTTCAGAGGGCAATGAACGATATTTTCCGAGAATTCGTGGGAAAATATTTGCATGTTTTTGTCGATGATGTAGTTGTATATTCGAGAAATCCGACTGAGCATGCATGACATTTGCGTACGGTTATGTGTAGAATTCGAGAATACAATTTACAGGTTAAGAAAAAGAAATGCGAGTTTGCCTGCGAGTCTGTGGACTTGTTGGGGTATCGTGTTTCGGCGCTAGGAGTGGCTCCTCAGATTCAGAAGGTCAAGGTCATAAGGGAAATGTCACCGCCCCGCGATGTGGGTGAGGTGAGATGTTTCCTTGGAGCTACAGGTTATTACCGCTCTTGTGTGCAAGGCTATGCCGAAATTGCTACGCCTTTGATAGAATTGACTAAGAAATATAAACGTTTTGAATGGGGTAAGGAGGAACAGCAAGCGTTTAAGAAATTACAAAACTTGCTGTGTAGTGAGACGGTTCTCACATACCCGAATTTAAATGCTCTGTATAGATTGTATACTGATGCGTCTAGCTATGCGATACTGGTACAGGTAGATAATAAGGGTATTGAGCGGGTGATTCAGTATGTTAGCTCTACTCTTAAAGACAGTCAGTTGAATTGGCCTGTGATAGAAAAGGAAGCTTATGCAGTAATATATGCGCTAAAGAAGCTTAGGCCTTATCTATTTGGCGCGCAGTTCACCGTATATACCGACCACAAACCCCTAAAGAGTTTGTTTGTGGGCGAAGTTAGAAACACGAAGGTGCAGTGCTGGGCAGTACTGATTGCCGCGTACGGATGTAAGATTGAATACATCCAAGGCTCGAAGAATATTCGAGCGGACATGTTGTCCAGGTTACGTCGTCTGGTGGAAGTCGCGACGTTAAATACGGGCGACTTTGTAATACCAGATGTCGACGAGGGAGTGTTACCTCACATCCCTCTAGAAGCGTTTCACGTACCGTATGACGGATTGTGTGCCAAGCAGACCAAGGAATACCCGGAGTTGTTCAAGAACACACCGGCGGAGTATATGGTCAAGAATGGCATTTTGTATTCTTTAGTTACGCCTTCAGCGTTGGACGCTGAGTACCCCAGAATTGTCTTACCCACCCTGTTCCGGGAGAAAGTGCTCCAGATGGCTTATGTTACAAACAGTGGTGCATGTTTCCCACAATTTTAAGCATTAGGTCTATCAATGTCATGGAATATTTCATTTTGGCGAGTCTAATAGATAATTTTGACAAGAATTTTGCACTAGTCCACCGGACATGTGACTAATAGACTATGATTAGTCCGTGTGGGAATCAGGTAGTCCCGGACTAGCGGACATGACTTAAGATCGAACCCTGGCCAGTCTGAGTTGTAAAACTACTTTACTGTGATCAGTAACTGGGTTATAAGATTATTATTCATGGATTATGCCTAAGGGGTAGTGCAAATTTAGGTGTCATTTGGGTGAAACCAGTAGATAATAGCATAAAATTAGTTGTAATTTACAGCTATCATAAAGGTAGGTCATTGATCCAGAGCAAACCATTCATATGAAGAGATGTTCCAAGTTGTGTCAGGATTGGATAAAAACTTTCCAAAATACGGACTGTTCAAGTTGGATGAAAGTCCTGGTTTTTTCCCTTTTCGGCGTGACATAGCCAAAAGTAGCATGGATATAATGATTCATAATATGACGATGTCAAAATAATATAAAATCTTTTTGGCAGTTTGTTCTGCAAAAGTGGTGAAAATTTTGGTATATAACATATTAGGTTATGCCAAAAATTAATTGCACAGTGCGGCATTGTGAAAAAAGACACCGATGAAGCCAAAATTTGCAGTTTCAACATATTTTAAAACAGCATGGCTAATTTCTACAACCAATGAGTTTATCTGCTGCTTTTGTGTTTTGTAAGGTCACAACTGTCCTAAATGACAAGATTTTTACTTTTGTCCTATTTACTTGGACGTTATAGTATGGATGTCTCCTTTAGCAGGGGCTTTATTTATGTCGCAACTATAGCGCTTCACTACACCATTCTGTGTCTAGCTGACTGTACATAAAGGTGCAAGTCTAAATGCTTAATATCTTAAAGTAACCTGTGTACATCTTTTATGTTTAGGAAACATTTTCATTTGTGGAACTTAAGGAGTCACTGGAGCAAAAACAGCCACCTGTCGCAACCATAACATCTTGTCGCAACTATAACAGCACCTTATCCTATCAATATTGATCATAGAAAAGTAATTTTCCGTAACAAATAACTTTATTTTCTATATCTAATCAATAGTTAGTAATACATTGAATAATAATTGTTGTAAAATTGTTATTCATAATGTTCTTCAGGAGTTTTTTACATGGCTAGAATTCTTATTTCACAAATCGATGTGACAATCGAAAACTACAGATATTCTAGTTTATTTCACCTTAAAAATGTAGCAATCTGGTTTGTATCGTTCATTAAAATACATTAGAAAACAATTTTGTAACCGTACATCGGTTTCTTTCTATATATAGATATCTTTTGTCCTGCCGTTATGGTTGCGACAATTTGTATATAGCTTTGCAGTTTCATTCAGTACATTGTATCATCAGACCGTCATTGCTAATGTGAATCTGCAGCCAATATGAAGGTGAAACTGGAATTTTCAAATTGCTCCAAACAGAACAGAGCTTGCAGATCAGACAACTTCACTAGTACGCCACCGCCCAAAGATAAGATTGGAAACCAGCGACAAAAACACCACTATGCAGCAGGTAAAGCTAACCCTGAATGTCAAAGACTCTGTCAAGAAAACAACGAAAAGTGCCAAAAACTTTGTAAAAAATTAAAGAAAAACGGAAGTCTGATCCACACTATGACAGTGAAGTAAGACGGAAAAATAGAGAGTGGGCGATCAGGTCCAGACAAGCAAAGAAAGAGGCACATGTAGCATCCACAGTTATTGAAAACAAGCTTTTCATGGAACTAGAGATTTCAGATTCTGATACAACTGATGAAAGTAGCAAAGATGAGCCTATGGATAACTGAACACCTGAAGCTAGGGGGTGTAGATCGAGCATGAAAAAACAGTTAACAGCCTGAGCGATTTCAAGCAAATTTAGGGTGGAAAATCCTATTTTATAGTCTAGAATTTTTATTTAGTATTTTTATTCATCAAATTTTGGTGTGAATTTTGGTGGCATAAATTGTTAAATTGCATCTTCTTACCATTTGGACCGATTTCAAACAAATTAGGCTGAAAGATCCTATGATGATGGGCTCTAGAATTCCTTTCAGAATTTTGATTCGTCAAATTCCTGGGTGAAAATGTGAGATTTTATTTTAAAATTACGAGAAATTGTCAAATCGCATTTTTTTAACGGTTTGACCGATTTCAAGCATATTTGGCTAAAAGGACCCTATTGGGGTAGGTGCCAGATCCATTCAAAATTATGCTTCATCAATTTTTAGGACAAATTTTCAGTAAATTGTAAAAAAAAACCTGCATCTTAGCTGCATGCATTTTAACCAAATTTAGCTGGAATGATCCTACAGTCATATGCTTTGAAACTGTTAATCCAAATTTTTATTGGTCAATTTCTTTCGTGACCATCTTGGATTTTTCAAAAGATTTGTGGAACAATTTAAAATACTACTTAATCAATGGTTCGATTTCAACAAACCTTGAGTCAAACGATCCTAGGGCAGTCAGCTTCATCATATCAAATAAGAATTTTAATTAGTCAATTCCTTTTGGTGGCCATCTTGAATTTTCTGAACATTATCCATCATGTCTATTTAATTGGAAATTCTTCAAATCCTAATGGTCCAGGTGAGCGTCACATGCCCTTGGGCCTCTTGTATTTTGTTTATCTTTGCTCTGATATCCAAGTTAGCGAGTATCAGTTGGTCATGGTCACTGATTCCTGGTCCTGTGATGCATTTGGTAGAGAGACCAGGGCTGTTTGTAAACGAAAGGTCTAAGGTGTTATTGAGTCATATTGGTTCCTGAACCATCTGTTCAAGCAAATGATTTTGAGCTATGTCAAGTAATTCGTTACAGAGGGCAACATCCTTTGCGCCTGATGTGATACTCCCATCTTCCCAAGAAATGCCTGAAAGGTTGAAATCGCCACCAAGAATTATTTTGTTATTTTGCTTTGATGACTTCACGTGACTCACTAAGTTCATGCAGAGATTCTATGGGTGATGAAGGTTTCCTGTAATAGGATCCAACATATAGTGGTGTCTCTCCTTATATCACAACTTCTGCCCATACTAATTCACAGCGGGTGCTGCGTGACACATGTACTTCTGTAACATTTATGGCATGTTATGCAATAATTCAAACACCTTTTCTCTGACAATTGCTCTCTGTTCTGAAGACATTTCCATAGCTATCTGGCATGTTTTGAAAGATTTCACTCAAATGGTGGTGTGGCTTCATGTATGTCTCGGCAGCGATACATATGTCACAGTTTGTACTGGACAGTAGGTCTTTGATTGGCACACATTTGTTGACTACACTGTCACAGTTTGCAATGATGATTTGAAGATGTTGTTGTGCCCTATTTGCTGGCGGTGCTTTGGGTATTAATTTGATGGGAGATGAGGTGGTTCTGGCTTGTTATTAATGCGGGATGTAGGATCGATACTGCTAGTTATGATATTTGTTACTTACATTGTATGGTCCGAATACAGGTTTTTAACATGGTATGGACAGTTTTGCTGATTGCTTATGAGTGTAAAGTTTTTGTCAAGAAATGACTTCTGTTTTGTAATTGGCTATATCGTCTTTTATATCCCCCTATGGAGAAAAAACACTTACAGCTGAAAATAAGACAACTTCAGCCACCCAAAACAGTTCAGAAAATGTATCCAGTGTCTTGAGCAAACTAAAATCCAGACGAGAAATAACAAATAACCATATCTTTTTCAATATACCGGGGTGGGGGGAGGGGAGGGTGTGTGTGGGAAACAATAGTTCTGCCTACCCTAGAGGGGACAGCAAGCCAAAACTCAGGCAACAAAAACAAAATCAACATTCAAATGTAAACATGTACATAAACGACACTGTACATACTCATAAACCCTCCAAATTAAAATGTCTTTACACAAATATTGACTCGCTACTAAACAAGCATGAAGAACTGTTGATACGAATACACGAAGATGACCCAGATATAAAAGGCATCACTGAGGTCAAGCCCAAAAACTACCGTTTTGCTATCCAGATCGAGGAAATTTCTATTGATGGTACAATGGTTCGACTGCTGGTACAAATTCGAATCAGATGGCAGGGGCAGGGGTGTATTGATTTAATCAACTCGATTAAATCATATGATTAAATCAACAATTAAATCAACCTGAAAAAATCAACCTTTTTCGATTTTTTCCTCCTCAACTCATCCCATTTGCACTCTAAAATTTCTAAAGATTTTTTTTGATTTGTTAAAAATTGTTGTAGCTATTATTAGGCCTTGTTATACAATATTATGCTAATATAAGAACTAAGAAGCTTTATTTCTATGAGTACCGTTAGTAGAAACTTTCCTTAGTTGTTATTTGATGCGTAAACACAGCACAGACCAATACTATTTATAACAGTTCTGTGGATATTATTTTTAACTGAATTGACTTTGACTATTGCCAGCCACTAGACAATAATTTCACTAGACAATAATAACTCTAGACCAGCTAAATATTTTCAATCAAATTTGACCGACAGTTATTGCCGACTACATTCAGTTAAATTGTATTAAAAATATTTTATACCATGTCCAGAGTTTTACAGCCTTATAAAAATTGTATCCGCAAAATATTAAGACGGTTAAAATGTAGCCCATCAAGTGTAGACAAAACATGGTTATGGTATAGTGTAGGCATGTGTATTAGAAATTTGGTCAATGGTCAAGACCCGTCCAGTAGAACTGCAGTTATTTCAAAATGTGACAACAAATTAAAAAATGTCTTAAGAACAACAGGAACAAATTCTGGGATGCTTATTGTTATAATACATTTTAATAGTATAAATAAGGTCAACAATGTTTAGAGTGATTATATTCTATTTAGTTCCGAACATGAGTGCATGTCCAAAAAATCAATGATTTTGTTATAGTTCTAGTAAAAAAATCAAAAAAATCTGATTAAATCGAAAAAATCTGATTTATTTATTTTTTTTGAAAAAAGTTATGATTTTTTCAACCCTGGGCAGGGGTGTAGTCGTGTACACAAAGACTGCAAGCTGCAGTGGAGAGACACCTACAATATGATGCCTCGTTTGAAAACTCAATTTGGTGTAGTATCAAACTGGTGAATCAGCACAGTCTGTTCCTGGGATGCATCTACCGGTCATGAACAATACAGTTCTCAAACAAACGATTCTCTCCTACACAGCCTATTAGCGGAAGCATCACAAGCAACAGACTCGCACATCATAATTATGGGCTACCTAAACCACCCACAAATAAACTGGCAGGAAGGATTTAGTAGTGCTGGAGAAAACCATGTATCGACTAGATTCTTAGAGACTATTAGAGATACTTAACTTTATCAGCACAGATACGAGCACTATAGATCCATGCAAAGTCCAAATATACTGGACTTATTACTCTCCAATGAAAACGAGATGATTGACAACATAGCGCAAAAAGCTCCGATTGTACACCGTCACCACATCCCCTCAGCTTTGACATTATATATGTCAATGTCATGAACCGAACAAACATGCAGCACTTTATCTCTGGGACAAAGGGGACTACCATCAGTTCAACGAATTTATCGCAAAAAATGAGTGGTCTAGAGAAATGTCCGGAAAGTCAGTTGAACAAAACTGGGAGCTCCTGACGTCGAAAATCAACGAAGGATAATCAATGTTCATTCCCACAAAATAGTTCAACGACTAAATAACATAACCTTTAGCGCTGAGGTGGTAGAGAAGAAACTGGCATAATTCAAAGTAAACAAGTCTGCTGGGCGCGATGGGCTTCATCCTAGAGTACTTAAAGAACTTGCACAAACCATTACATCACCTGTGTGCTACATTTTCAGGCAGTCACTGGGTGAAGTAAGGTCCCATCATACTGGAAGAATGGGAAAGGGTAGCAAGAGTTCAGTCGGAAATATATAAATGACCTGCTAGAAGAAATCAACAGTAGTATTAAACTGTTTGCTAATGACACTAAACTATATTGCGCTGTAGCTCCCATCAATGACATCAGGGAGTTCAACATGATATTGAAACTCTAGAGAAGTGGTCATGAAAGTGGCTCATCCCCAGAAATGCAAGGTCATGAGGCTAGTCTCTGGCCATCCTCCATTTACCTATAATGTGATGACAGACTCTAATGGATAAGATGTCCTGCTTGACGAAACGCCGCTCGAGAATGATCTAGGTGTGTATGTCGACAAGGACATGAAGTTCCATGAACACATTGGCAAGACTATTAGTAAGGCAAACCAACAGGTCGTCCTCATCAGACCTACTTTCAAGTACCGCAATAAGGAGACATTCCCCTGCTCTTTAAATCACAGGTACGACCGCTGCTGGAGTATGCCAACTCAATATGGAGTGCACGTTTCAGAGGAGATATTGTAGCAATCGACAAGGTACAAAGACATGCCATCAAACTTGGTACACGTCTCTGTAACCTACCATGAATGGCTATGTATTTTTAAACTACCTACACTTGCATACCACAGAATGTGTTGTGACATGATAGAACCTCACAAGTCCCTGCATGGCTTATGCCAGACACAGTCTACTACACCCGGGGCCATAGCCTAAACCTCCCCAAGCTGCACTGCAGCTCAAAGCTTTGACAAAATGTCTTCAGTAATAGGGTCATAGACACCTGAAACTCATTACCAGATGTAGTCGTAACTTTGCCATCACTAAACTGTTTTAAAAACCGTCTCGACAGACTATGATGCGAACACACATACTCTCTGCTCTAGGTTATTCTAGGTAACCTGCTAACAAACAAACAATAACTAAATATTACCTGAGTACAGATCTCAACCAGCCATCACAAATTAATAAGCCAATATATACTTAGTGATTAATCATGATGAGTAGGCGGCATACCACAGCGGACGGCCTTACACCACCACTCAATAGCTTGTGTTTCTTGGAATCAAAACATATATGCACATTAGTACACATACAATTTACCAAATATTGTAAACAATGTACATATACAATGTATACATATTAATATAATAAACTGTATATCTTATAAATACAGTAAAAGAAAAACATTACAAAAGACCCCAAAATTAATAAAAACAATAAAAGCTTTTTTTAAGACTACAAACGTCTTCACATTTCGCAACTAGCGCAACAAATCAGTGACAACAGAGCCTTATGTATGTATACTAACAGTAAGCCATCAGCCTCAGGAAGGCAACACAGATAATGATGATGATGAAACGTACACTTTATGAATATACATTTAAGGGTAGAGATTGATGAACAGTACAATAACAGAGGGATCCATTTCTAGCTATGCCCCGCCCGTTTCTAGCTAATCTCTACTCATGCTTTGTCCGTGTTTGAGATCGATCGCTGAATTCCCAGAATGCCAATATCAAAGTAACTATACAGATAAGCTGATGAATATTTAGAAACTAATTTAACTGTGTGCTGTTGCTGCCCGTGGCAGCCAAAAGGGCCCAGTCAAATTAGTTTCGATATTTTCAAGAGAATGTTTATTAAATAGTAGTCCATCAAAGACACGCAATTTTTGCACTTGACAGACTATTCCAGCTTCATGACAGAGTATTTGTGTCATTTTTGTTTGTAACCTCCATCAACATGTGACGTAATATGACAGAATATACATGTACTTGATTGACAGATCAAATTCATCCATTATTTTGCTGTAGTTTTAGCTGCCAATGTGATGGGTGTGAGTCTGCGTGCTGTCCAACAGAAATTTGTTCATCTAATGGTCCACGTTCAGTCATCATTTGCAGTGCAGTTTGTGGCATGGTTGGATGAGAAAGTGTGTGAGTTCAAGATTAATGGTATGATGGATTTAGGTAAGCTTAATTTTACTGATTGTAAGATAATGAAGGAATCCAGTTTTGACAATTTCTGTAAATTTTTCATAAAATCTTAATTTCTAAATTCTGAATAGAAGTACTAGAGCCTATCACAATAGAATCCTCTCAGCCCATTTTGGTTCAAATTGGTCAGAATGGTATGGAGAAGATGCAATTTGACAAAAAATCTAAGTTTTTCACCCAAAGTATTTATGAATCAAAATTCTGAATGGATGTTCTATAACCTATGACCATAGAATCCTTTCAGCCAAATTTGATTGAAATTGGTCAAAAGGATAGGGATAAAAAGCAATTTAGCAATTTCCAGTAAATTTTTAATAAAATCTAAGATTTTGACCCAAAAAATTTATGAATCAAAATTCCAAATGGAAGTTCAGGATCCGAGCACAATAGCATCCTTTGACCTTATTGGTTAAGGAGGAGTAGTGTTTTAAAGCAAAAGTTGATGGATGACGGACGGTCGCCACGGCATAAGCTCACTTGGCCTTTTAGGCCAGGTGAGCTAAACATTACTGATCTGATGTGGTTTTTAAAAAACCTGGATCTAGATAGGATTAAATTACTAAATATCTCGGCATTCCACAGCTTTGGTTATGATCGGTATAGGACATGTAGGAAATCAGAAAATTTATCATGAAAATCTGAAATTGTTTTAACCCTTTAACTCTCGAATTTGTTCAAGAAAACGTCAATTTTGTTATAGAAAATGTCCATTTGCAGACCAAGAGAAGACTATTTTTGAAAATTTACCACTGGAATGACTGGCTCAATAAATGGATCCTATAGCCTTGTCACCATCTGTGCACTCAGCTGCTACTTAACTGTGTAACCCTCGAATTTTCTCATAGAAAATGTCCATTTGCAGACCAAGAGAAGACTATTTTTGAAAATTTACCACCGGAATGACTGGCTCGATTATTGAGCCAGTCATTCCAGTGGTAAATTTTCAAAATTTGTCTTCTTGGTCTGCAAATGGACATTTCTCAAGACCAGTGTAGAAGCTGTTTTTGGCTGCTATGAGTGTTAAAGGGTTAATAAAAATGAGAGGTTCTGCCTGAGTATCATATATAATGTAAGCTACTCTAGCGATTCAACCCCTGACCGACAAATCCCTGCAAAAGTAAATTCTTTATGATATAAATATTACATCAAATATTTTGAAATTAATTTGACTGGAAGTCATTGCAGTCAACATATTTTCAAAATATTCAATTGTTTTCCTATATGGTTGCCGTGAAAATAAGGGAATATGTATGGGGAATTAATCAGTAAAAGTGTTAAATGTAAACCTTTTGGTGAAGCCCCTCCCCCCCCCCCCCCCCCCCACCACGAATCTCTTAGCCTAGCTTCTCTTATAAATACTCTTATAAATATTCTAACAGATCTGCCAAATTCCTGTACACCGCCGCAGTGGATAGCCAACTTGAACAGAAGTTTAGTCAGTGACCGTGATTTGGAATGCGGATCGGAAACAACAATGACGGAAACAGTTTCAGATGTTGGCCGTACTATCTTACCTTCAGAGGAACAACTAAGAAGAAAAAGACCGTTCAATGCAACTGGTCAGGCTTGCAGGGATGCGGTTATGGCAGAGGAATTAATCGAAGAGGCTGATGCAAGTATGACTGAAAAACTTATGTCTAGTGCTACCAGAGCGACTCAGGGAAGACGATTACGGAAAACTCCTCGGAAAAATCCTCGTTATTTGTCTGATTATCTGGTTTATTCGGATACAAAGCCCAAGTATGTACAGTCTTGTGTAGGTCAAAAGACCACAGCAACTGCAGCAGTGTCGTCCACGGTTATAGAAGAAGAGACAACATCAGTAAAAAACATTGACAAGACATGTATTGTAACCGACCAAGCTGTCTGTAAAGAAACTAATTTGTCATCATACCAGTGTGACGATGCTGATGGTAGTGAAGATAATAATAACAGTGGTCATGATAATTTGTGTGTTTCTGATACAGACAACTCTTCCCGCGAATTGCAGACTGATATGGCTCAGTCGATTAAAGTCATTTCTCAGATTATTAAACAAGAATCAAGTTCCGAAGATCTCCTGCAAGGGATGCAAGATGATGTCCAGGATTTTCCAGAAACAGCGGTTGAAGGTAAGCGGTCAGTTCACAGTAATAATCGTAACCAATGTTTTAACCTGCTAAATATTTTGAAAACAATTTGACTGAAAGTTGTTGGTGACTGAGCCACCAACAACTTGCAGTCAAAATGTTTTCAAAGTATTCAGACAGACGAGAGCTTTTGCTCATTGAAATCAAAATGTTTTCAAAGTATTCAGACAGTCGAGAGCTTTTGCTCATTGAAATTATTGTCTGGTGGCTTTCAGGAGTGAGATAGTTAAGCTGCACACAGTTTGCCTGCAATAAAACTTCAGTCAAATTATCTTTAACTATTTAATGGTCAAATTTGGTCACAGGCAACAGCTGAACCAACTTTGTTCAAGGGAACTTAATTGGTCGTATGCTTCAACTTCCAGCCTGGATTCATGACCTAATTTTCACGAAAACAACTTCTTCCGAACCGCTGAAGATTTCAGGCTTAAATTTGGAAAATATGTTTATGGACTAATGGCAATTCTACAATGTACTTTGTTCAATGGAAGTTAGTACATAAAAAGCATGACAACCATCGACCAATCAGAGTACAACATTTTGGCGGCAGTATCGAGAATTTGTATGTGATAGATTTTTTAATTTGCCATGTCGGATAAAGGGTTTGATGGCCATCTTGGATTTTTTCCAGTACAAAACTCCCATACTTAATACAATAAGAAATTTAAAATGTCTTATCGAGAACCCCTGGGCTGATTTCAATTATATTTGTCAAGAAGCATCCTCACCACATAAAGCTTCAAGTTTCTTCAAACAAAGCCAATCGGGCAATTTGACATGTGGCCATGTTGGATTTTGGCCGATTTTGAGGATTGTCTTTAAGAATCGTCTCTGAAATAGCTTTGGGGATTAATTTGAAGCTCATGAATCATCATCTAAGGCAAAAGCTGAACCAAGTTTGTTCGAGGGAACTTGATGGGTCAGATGTTTCAACAGCCATCTTGGATGACCCGATTTTCAAGAAAATAAGTTCTCCCAAACCGCTGAAGGGATCGGGCCGATATTTGGGATGTATCATTGTATGGTTAGGGACTAAGGGCCATTCTATTTATTGTTGCAATTTTGCCCAAAACCGTAGATTTCTACACATAGCTGATGTTTTAGATGAAATGCCCATGTTCCAGATGACCACTGTAGAAGCCATTTCAGATTTCCCTTTAAAGGGGATTATTCACTAAGTACTGATAAGTGATAATCAATCATTATCACCACATGTTTTCAACCCTCGAAATTTTCCACATCAATCAGCAAAGCTGTGGTAAAAGCAGTGGTAACCTTAATTTGCCACAGCAAATATTTGCCGTGGAAGAAAATTGCAGGCCTAGCTACTTAAGTGTCATTTTATGGTAAATACAAGGTATCAATCATGATGTCATATTAAAGCAAGGTTCTAGAGGTCACCAAAAGTAGAATAAAGGTTATAATTAATGAAATCTGAAAGGATGCTGTGGTAGTGCAATGGTGAACCAGTTCTGCCACATCTTTTTTGCGCCGTGGCAAAAAAATTTTAATTTCAAAGACTGCGTTTTGAAAAAATGAAGGCGATAAGGCAATCAATCGCCTCTGTCCATCCATCTGTCCCTCCAGCTCTCTACTCCGAAACCCGCTTGATGAAATTCAATCAAGTTTGGTATGCTAGTTACCTATATGATTGCGGATTGCGAAACAAAGTTTACGTTAGCTCCCCCCCCCCCCCCCCCCCTGGGGAATGGGGCAGAACATCAAAGTTGGCGAAGGCATGGGAATTTACGATGGCATGTCATCGACTACACATTCCAGTATTGTTTTCAAAATTATCTGGATGTCCCATGGATTATAATGCAAAGGAGCTGTCTTTTCCAAGATTATATACTTAGCTTTGCCGTTTCATAATGAAGTTGACCAAAGCTGCCGTCTATAGTAGTCTTGAGGAATATCCATTTGCGTGCCAAGAGAAGACTATTTTTTAACATATACTGCAGGAATTACTGGCTCAATAACCGAGCTACAGTCATTCCAGTGGCACATTCTAAAAAATAGTCTTCTCTTGCCCTACAAATGCACATTAAATAAGGAATATATTTTTCTTGACCAAATTTAGCCATTTAAGGGTTACTCTGTACAATTCTGAAATCTCATTATGTAGAATATTTTGAGACTAATATTATGGGAAGCTGTTGCTGCTTTTCTCAACAACCTTATCCAGTCACATTAGTTTCAAAATATTTATCCTGATATTTTATGCGCAGTAAAGAATTTGTAATATCTTGGTGTTTGTAGCGTTTTATGTTTAATAACCCTTTTACAAATGGACATTTTCTGTGAGAAAATTAAAATTTTCTTGAACAAATTTTGAAAGTTAAAATGTTAGTTAATTGACTCATATAAGTGGCCAGACCACATGTATCCAGTTAGTGTACACTTACCACGTTAACCCTTACAATTAAAACATCTGAACTTCAGGACAACTACACAGAAAAACTGTTGAATATTTTGAAACTAATTTCACTGCGACCTGTCAAACCAGTGGAACTGGAACAACTATCAACAACCTGCTGACATGCACCAACGGCTCCCATTCAAATTAGTTTCAAAATAATTCAACAGGATATTGTTTATGTAATTAAGGAGTTGTTGCTTCTGGTCTGTACAGAAGATCCACTTATATGTAGTAGTTTCATTTTGGGTCACTCAACTATCTGTAGATATCTGAGCTATGGGCGTAATTTAATACTTGAATCATAGTACTATATTAGACAAGTAGTAAATCACTCAATATTAGAACCCTAACTGTGACATCCTACACAAACATTCAGTGAATTAGTGACAGTGCTCAGTCTCAGTTGACTGTCTCTGAATTGTTGTGTAGACAGTGACAGTGGCACGCGCTCATAGCTTTGAGACTGACATGTATTCTTCCAGATGTGGGGCTAGCATATATTCATGTATTAACATTGGGCTGATGATTGACTAGTGCCACTAGTGGAGGAATACATGTAGTGATTCCTGTCCCATACACTTGACTGGTACTCCTCATGAGATCTGTAATAACCATTGTCTTCACCATATGTGGGATTCCACTTACCCGTGCCCACAGTGTTGAGGAGTACCTGTTAAAATATAATAAGCAGAGCTGAGTTTGCCCTTTCCCCAAATTTGTTAGATAGATTAATAAATCATTGAAACTATAAGTTAAGAGGTGGTGTTTTGTTTTATATAAACTTATGGTTAGTCATGAATCGTGAATGCCAGTCACATATTTGACTATTAAATATCACTTATTCCACGGTGTTTTTGTGTATGGCCATGCATATTTTGTCTCACCTCAAAGTAACACAAGACTACCTGTACTGTATTAGTACTGTCTGTCTGTCTGTCTTGAACTCTGTCTTGCTGTCTGTCTGTCATGCTGTCTTGAACTCTGTCTTGCTGTTTGTCTGTCTGTCTTGAACTCTGTCTGTCTGTGTTTGCCTGTCTGTCCGCAGCATATCTCTGGAATACAAGATGGCAGAATGACTAACTTTGGCACATGCCGTCATATCGGGGCTGACTAGAATCTGAATCAAATTTCTGTTAACCCTTGAATGATCAAGATTACTTAAGGAATTTGGCATTCTTGCTTGGTCGATGTTTATGTGCAGGGCAGGAGAAGAGTATTTATTCAGAGACAGGCATTCATGTGATAAATTCTCAGAAATAATCTCTTGGCCTGCAAGTACAAAGTAGGCATTTTTCAAAGTCATTACAGTTGGGGATAGTTTTGAGCGTCTTGACCATTACCTGTCTGACTACTGCAAGCCACCAGACAACAATTTCCATGGGGTTTAACTCTGGATCTGCTGAATAGATTGAAAACAATTTGACTGAAAGTTGTTGATGGCTTATCCACCAGCAACTTTCAGTCAAATTGTTTTCAAAATATTCAGCAGATCCATCCAGCGTTAAACACCATGGAAACTGAAGCCTGCAGAAATTCAGCAGGCAGACAGTTAAATGGTTAAACTGAAAATGTAGACGAGCCCAATTTAACAGGAAGACAACAAGACAACCATACAGGAAAACCATTGAATATTTTGAAATTAATTTGACTGGATGCTGTTGCTGCCTAAGGCAGTGGTGTCCAGTTAAATTAGTCTCGAAATATTTAGCAGAATAGGTTTTACATTGTGAAGAATATACTGTTTCTGGCATCTGTCGGTGGTTAATAGTCAAAACCTGTGTTTATTGAATGTTTATTTGCATACCAAGAGAAGACTATTTTTGAAAATTTTTCCCTTGATTTGATTGGCTCATCAGTGTCGTGTATCGGGCCTGTTATTCCAGTATTCACAAATTAAATACGTCTTCTTGGCCTGGTAATGGACATTTGTCAATCTACAGAAGAAAGTCATTGGATTCATCAGCTCCACACCATGGAGCCAATAGGCATCAACATTTCAGGCTAAAAACGGCTTCCACTTCTCTGACATTATGGCAAACAACCGCCACAAACGTCAGCATGTAGTTATTTCCCCAATTTACAGATGATGTCTGTTTTTGGTGGCTTGACCATTATTGGGTTACGTTATGACCACTGGTCAGCTGCTACTGAAACAGTTAATCCTTTTCACTGACATATTCCCCCCAAAAAAGTATATTCTTTATTATATAAATCTTATTCTGTTGATACATATATTTTTTAATTAATTTGACGAAGGCATTGCTGCCTAAGGCAGATACAACTTCCAGTCAAATTAATTTCAAAATATTTATCAGTTTTCCTGTATGGTTGCTGTGAATGTGAGATATGGGAAATTCATCAGTGAAAGCATTAAGAAGTGAGACGTAGACATTTTCCAGTCAAATTAATTTCAAAATATTCACTTCTTTGTTTCAGCTACTTCAAGCACACCACATATACATGGCAGCA
The DNA here is from genome assembly GCA_034401795.1 of Chaetoderma sp. LZ-2023a. Lineage (NCBI taxonomy): Eukaryota > Metazoa > Mollusca > Caudofoveata > Chaetodermatida > Chaetodermatidae > Chaetoderma > Chaetoderma sp. LZ-2023a. The sequence goes on from CM067364.1 coordinate 69,690,790, forward strand.
GGGTTAACTCGTTCAGGGATGAATTTCCTATATCGCGTTTTCAAGGCAACCATACAGGAAAAACTGTTGAATATTTTGAAATTACTTTGACTGGAAGCCTTTGATGCTTAAGGCAGCAATGGCGTCCATTCAAATTAATTTCAAAATATACAATAGAATAAGTTAGAATAAGAATAAGAATTAACTTTTTCAGGGATTTGTCAGTGAAAGGGTTAATGACATGCATGTACACTGTACTGCGAAATAGATTGAAAATTAATTCACCTTTCCAGAGTATCCACCCATCATCTGACCTCGTATGATGTCATAATCATCTCAGTGCGTGTATGATAATGTCACAATCATTACGTCACAAAGGGGTCCATATCGACCATCACCAAATCTCAAATACTCCGACACGTTATATGAATTGTATGTCTTTGTAATTCTTTGCTATTTAATAAACATGCTGTTGAATATTTTGAAACTAATTTGACTGGGCGCTGTTGCTGCCTTAGGCAGCAACAGCACTCAGTCAAATTAGTTTCAAAATATTCAACAGCTTACCTGTATAGTTTTCTTGAAATAGATAGTCAGGGAGTTCAGAGATCGATCGATCCGAACACGAGCGAGGTGTAGGTGGAGCTTAGCCAGTGATGAGTGGGGCATAGCTAAAACCGGAAAGGTCCATTAATTGATTGCAATTAAAGGGGCATATTCACCCAAAAATGCTTAAAAATAAAATTGTTGAAATTTCGTAGGTTTAGTTGTGAATTTGAATTATGGACTCGTGCCTCTAATTCAATTTGACTACTTAAAATATTTATACGTAATGAAATCATTATATGCTAAGATTTATTTCGTTTCCTTACATCTAGGCACACAATTTAAGCCCCTGAAAGTATATAATTTTAACAATTTTATTTTTGCGCAATTATGCCGTGAATATACACCTTTAATCGTTAAGGTTTTTAGTGTAAATTTGAATTCCATCAAGACATATGTCTTGTCAAAAGCTGTCCAGTAATGTGGCTACCATAAAGCGAAGCGAATTTCTCGATATTACCATTTTGAAACAATAGGATCCATTTCTATGTCCCCTCCCCCCCCCCCCCCCCCCCCCCCGCCCATATTTCTAGCTAACCGTTGCACACTTTTTACATGTCCCAATGGAGCTTTCCAGTTTTAGTTATGCCCACCCCATCTCTATCTAAGCTCCACCCACACCTCGTCCGTGTTGGAATCAATCGATCTCTCAACTCCATGACTACCAATTTCCAGAAAACTATACAGGTAAGCTGTTAAATATTTTGAAACTAATTTGACTGGGAGCTGTTGCTGTCTATGGCAGCAACAGCGTCCAGTCAAATTAGTTTCAAAATATTCAATAGAATATTTATTAAATGATAAAAACATACAATTCATACAACATGTCGGACTATTAAGCGTTAAAGACGGACTATATCGAGTCATTCATGATGTCATGATTATGACATCATCTTACACGTCACGTAGTTGATTATGACGTCATATGATGGATGGCTATGGATAGGTCCATTGTAACACGTTTAACTCTGAATTCCTGTACTCCTAATTTCAGAGTAACTTTATATACAGGTAAGCTGTTGAACATTTTGAGCCTAATTTGACTTAAATGATGAAGGACTAAGAGTTGGTGTACGAATTGTATGTATTTACTATTTTTAAAAACATGCTGTTAAATATTTTTTAACTCATTTGACGGGGCGCTGTTGCTGCCATACGCACCCGGTCAAATTAGTGTCAAAGTAGTCAACCGCTTACTTGGAGCTTACATCGATCGCTCCCAACACAGGCAAAGCATGAGTGGGGCGTAGCTAGAGATGGGTGGGAGCATAGCTAAAACTGGATTCCTCCATTATGTTCATATTCACCAGAATATTTTATTTTGTTCTGGAAGTAATTGTTACGTTATTTCTTAGATGTCATGTACCTGTCTAAACCTTTAACCCTCAAATTTGTTTTTAAACATTTCAATTTTCTCATAGAAAATGTCCATTTGCAGACCAAGGGAAGACTATTTTTGAAAATTTACCACTGGAATGACTGGCTCGGTTATCGAGCCCGTCATTACAGAGGTAAATTCAAAAATAGTCTTCTTGATCCTCAATTTATGGACATTTCTCAAGAGCGCTGCAGAAGGCATTTTTGGCTGATATGAGTGTTAAAGGGTTAAATAAGCTTTCTGATTCTTGTTTGTGCATAAAACATAATATAAATTATATGAAGGAATTATGGGTAATATATATGAATGTGTTTTCGCTTATTTTTGTCTTCTTAGGGGCATTAGAGGATGGGAACATTGATGGTTTTACTACAATATATGCAGTAATTGAAAATTCTAATAACGGTGTTAATGTGGACAATTTTGAATACTGCTGCTCAGAATGCAAGTTCAAATCTCATGATATTACAGAACTGTTTGCTCATCAAAAACTTCATTTGGTGAAAGGAGAGTCTGAAGAAATGGAAGCAAGTGAACACGTAGGAGACCGGCATATTTGCGATAAATGTGGTAAGTCATTTGGCTATACACAATCACTTAAAAACCACATTCGCACGATACATGAAAGGTCCATTGAATTATGCCCAGACTGTGGCAAACGGTTTGTCAATAAGCATGGAATGATAGTGCATATGAAACAAGTCCACGGCTCAGGTGGTCAATACAAGTGCACGATATGCGATCGTAGATTTGAAAGAAAGGTGTATTATAGCAGCCATATGAGACGCCATCTTGGTTATAAACCGTTTGAATGTAATCGCTGCGGAAAACATTTCTTCTGGAAGCATAGTGTTATTACTCACCTAGAGAAGTGTGGGGTTGACTTAGCTACTCTTTCCGCGAAAAATGAAGCGAAGCCGCAATTTATCTGTAATGTCTGTGGTCAATGTTTCACACGAAAAGGTGCGTATAATAGTCATATGAAGCGACACAGTGATCCCAAAATCTTCCAGTGTGGCCAGTGTCAGAAGCTTTACAATTGGAAACATAACCTTCTGATGCACATGAAGAAATGCGGTAGTAGCGATGGTGAAGCAGAGACAGAAGCAAATGAGTTTCAGTGTCACGTCTGTTCACGTATGTTTAAAAGAAAAGTATACTATGATAGTCATATGCGACGGCACAGAGGACAAAAACCATTTCAGTGTGAGCTTTGCGAGAAGCGATTTTACTGGAAGCATGGTCTAACAACGCATATGATGAAATGTGGGAAAACAGAAGAGGAGTTAAAGGCAGCCGAAAGCAATGAATCGAAAGTAGTGACCGAGTTCTCATGTCATATTTGTGGTTTAGTATTTAACAGAGAGTCATCGTTAAAGGTTCATGTCAAAGGAAAGCACCAGACGCCTCAGTATAAGTGCAATTGTGGGAAGATGTTTGCGTGGCCGTCCGTATTAGCACACCATAAAACGAAGTGCCTCACAGCAGGGTACCCTGCGTTAATGGAGGAGAATGCGGCGGTTTGGACAGAGGATTTAATATAGTCACATATGCTTAAGCGATCAAGCATCTGTTTGACCAAAAAACTCCTACTTTATTACGAATTGTTTTTCTCACCAAAATTTCCATGATTCTACTCTAATGATTTAATGGTGAAACTCTTTATATATGTATTTCTGTCATAGACTTTTTTCTCTTTTCTAGCCTGTGCCACAAGTTGTGCATTTTTTGTTCTGGTTTTTGCAATCCAGAATGTGTAGTCACAGTGGCACGCCATCGCAAATCATCAGGCGTTCTGCTTCCACCCCACCAATACTCCACCACACTGGTGGAGCCTAATGTAAACATTGTCACACACTCATATCATTTAGTGTCCTCATATAACAATCATTTGGGTAAGTAACATACCAAATTTGCTTGAATTCTGCTAACTTTGACTTATTTCTCCCACCTCAACGCTGCCCCACCCATACCTTTGCGGTGGAGCCTAATTTAAATGTTGTCTTGCAGTCTGTAATCTGTAACTCTCATAACAAATTTGATTGAATTCCATCAAACGGTTTCGGAGGAGATACAGTACCAGTGAAAAGTCTGAGTACACCAGCTGAAAGCAATATATTTTTCTAGTTGACAATGTTTTCTTCAATGTACGGTTCTCTAAACACTTGCTAAGTACATATTAACACGTATAACAACCAAATAAGCAAGGAATAAAAATTATCTTTGAAAAATGTCTCTAAATCTTTGCTTCCTCTAAATAGCCACCTTTTGCTTTTATTACAGCCAGGGTTGGGGCCAATGTACTCATGTACTCAGTACTCATGTACTCGAGTACAAATTTCAAGTACTCGCATGTACTCAGTACTCATGCCTTTTTATGAGTACATGTACTTGTATTCGGCCTCAGTACATTTCCAAACTACTTGTACTTGTACTCGAGTACATACTCTGTACTTGTACCTTTGAGTACTTTAGAGTACATGCTGAGTACTTATCCATTTTCTAAATAATAATTATATGAATACTTTATTCTTTAAATTTCTTTTCATTCAAAATGCCAAGCACTGGTTCTCATATGATATGAAATCTAGTAAATATTTGAAAACAATTTGACTGACTTGATGTTATCTGCTCAAAACTTTGAAATTAATCTGCCTTGTAATATGTTTTCATACATGTAGTGATTTGTTTTAAGAAAATTTTATAAAATTTAAATTCTGGATGTTTGCCTGGAAAAAGGCAATTGCTGTAGTAGGTATGCTTATAGGGAATAATATAACAAGCATTTGACTAATGACACTTATGAAACCTTTTTATCTAAATTTCAAGGCTGTCATACAGGAAACTATTGAACATTTTAAACATAATTTGACTAGAATCCATTGCTGTTTGAGCCAGCAACTGCTTCCAGCCAAAATAATTTCAAAATATTTAAAAACTTAGCTGTTAATTGGGTTTGAAATTTGAAATGCTAGATGTTTGTTTTGAAATGGGTAATTGCTGTAGGTACATTGTATGCTAATATAGGAAATAAGATTTAAAGATTAAACAAGTAAAGCATTTTAACCCATGCACTATTAAAACCCTCTATCTACCTTTCAAGGCAGTCATACAAGTAAACGTAATAATTTGTCTGGAAACCATAATTGCTGCTTAAAGCCGCGAGATCTACCATAACTTTCAAAATATTCAATAGAATCTTTTTAGCGGCATAAAAAATGTCATTTCTGTTCATTTATCATTGAAAGTGTTCAGGGTGTTTTAGTGTAGTAATGATTAGAACAAAGCTTGTGCAAGTGCACAAGCCTTATGTCAACAAATACCTGGCCTGGCCAATTACTGACCATTCATGTATGATAGTCCTGACAATGAAATTGAACAAAGCCCATTATTTCAGGCTTTATAGACCTTCCAACTCTTAACCTTTTAACACTCAATCCAGCAAAAAAAGCCTTCTGCGGTGGTCTTGGAAAATGTCACTTTGCAGACCAAGAGAGGACTATTTTTGAAAATTTAACAATGGGATAAATGATACGATAAGAAAGCCAGTAATTCTAGTGCTAAATTTTCAGAGATAATCTGCAAATTGACCATTTTTATGAGAAAATTAAAACTTTCTTGAACAAATTTGAAGGTTAAAGGGTTAATCAATGTTAATATTGCATAAACTATTTTAAGAATAAAGTTCAATGTTGAATATTTCGAAAAGAATGTGACTGGAAATGAATGCTTCCATAAGCAGTAATGTTTACTAGTAAAATTAATGTCAAAATATTCAACATTACTACATCTGAAATAAATTATTTCTAATTTAACCCTTTCACTGATAAAGCCTTATATTACACATTCATTGCAATCATGCCAGGAATTCAGCATATATTTTATGAATTAAATAGTCTTAAATATTTTGAAAATAATTTGACTGGAAGTCATTTCTGCCTAAGTTCGGAGCAACTGCCAATCAAATTAATTTTTAAATATTCAACAGTTTATTTCTTGTAATGAATCTGTCATTTTCCGTGTATCGTTAAAAGCATTAGTAAATATTCTGTGAAATGTTTTGACACTAATTTGGCTGGAGCTAATGTTACCCATGTTAGCGACACCATTCAGTCCGATTATATGTATATCAAAAATATTCAACAAGGTATATGTACCTTTGTTTAATAAATAAATAGAGGGAAACACCACTAGAGAAGCCGTATTTTATATTTACATGTATATTTACGGAATTCACAGCAACTCCACCCCATATAGCAAGCACAGGGTAATATTATTGTATGGCTTTTCTCCCCCAACCTCCATAGCCACCTTGGATGACATTTTGGCATTAATATGTACTTGTACTCGTACTCAAGTATATTTACAATGTACTCGTACTCAACCTCTACAATTATTAAAAAGTAAATGTACTTGTACTCAGCCTCAAGTACTTTGCCAAAGTACTCATACTCCGTACAGCTACTTGTACTCGTACTCAAGTATATTTACAATGTACTCGTACTCAACCTCAGTACAATTATTAAAAAGTAAATGTGCTTGTACTCAGTCTCAAGTACTTTGCTAAAGTACTCATACTCAGCCTCAGTACAGCTGCGTGTACTCGACCCCAACCCTGACTCGTACTCAGCCTCAGTACAATTATTAAAAAGTAAATGTACTTGTACGCAGCCTCAAGTACTTTGCCAAAGTACTTATACTCAGCCTCAGTACAGCTGCATGTACTCGACCCCAGTCCTGACTCGTACTCAGCCTCAGTACAATTATTAAAAAGTAAATGTACTTGTACTCAGTCTCAGGTACTTTGCCAAAGTACTCATACTCAGCCTCAGTACAGCTGCATGTACTCGGTCCCAACCCTGACTCGTACTCAGCCTCAGTACAATTTATACTAAAAAATAAATGTACTTGTACTCAGCCTCAAGTACTTTGCCAAAGTACTCGTACTCATCCTCAGTACAGCTGCATGTACTCGGCCCCAACCCTGGCTCATACTCAACCTCAGTACAATTATTAAAAAGTAAATGTACTTGTACGCAGCCTCAAGTACTTTGCCAAAGTACTCATACTCAGCCTCAGTACAGCTGCATGTACTCGACCCCAGCCCTGACTCGTACTCAGCCTCAGTACAATTATTAAAAAGTAAATGTACTTGTACTCAGTCTCAGGTACTTTGCCAAAGTACTCGTACTCAACCTCCGTACAGCTTCATGTACTCGGCCCCAACCATGACTCGTACTCAACCTCAGTACAATTATTAAAAAGTAAATGTACTTGTATGCAGCCTCAAGTACTTTGCCAAAGTACTCATACTCAGCCTCAGTACAGCTGCATGTACTCGACCCATCCCTGATTACAGCTTCACAAATACATGGCATTCGGTTTACAAGTTTCATTAGGAAATCACCTGATATGACTTCCCAGCTTTCCTGCAACAATTGCCAGAGATGTACGACACTTTTGGGTTGCTTTGCTTTGACTCTCCTGTCAAGTTTATCCCATACAAGTTAAATAGGGCTCAGATCTGGTAACTGAGCAGGCCAGGTCATTATTTTTAGCTGTCCGTCACTTTCTTTCTTCTCCAGATAGTTATTGCACAACTTTGAGGTATGTTTGGCATCGTTATCTTGCTGGAAAATGAAGGATCGGCCAACCAGCCTTAATCCAGATGGAATGTGATAACCATGTTGGTTGAGGATGCCACAGACCTGATAAAGATCACCAACCCTGTCCCCAGCAAACATCCCCAGACCATCACATTGCCTCCTCCATGTTTTACAGTGGGAATCGGACAAGCAGAAATCATCCATCCACCCTTCCTGCATCCTACAAACACTACAGTTGGAGCCAAATATTTCAAATTTGGACTTGTCAGTCCGTAAGACTGACTTCCACTCATCAGATGTCCAGTTTCTGGGGTTTTTGGCCCAGACAAATCTTTTCGTTTTATGCACCACTCTTAACAGCGGTTTCTTTGCTGCAATTCTTTCATGTAGGCCAGCATCATGTAACCTCCTTTGCAATGTTGATATCGAAACATCTGTTGTTCTGGTAGCATTTAGCTGGGCTTGTATGTTAGGGGCACTTAATTGCCGGTTGCGCAGACCTGTGACTCGTATAAACTTGTTCTCTGATTCTGTGGTCACTGTGGACCTGCCTGACCTCTTTCTGTCCTCATTAGTGCCTGTCTCTTCAAACTGTTTGACAGTCTTGGCCACTGCTGTCACCAACACTTGCAAAGTTCTTGCAATTTTTCTCAAAGATCGACCCTCATCTCTCAGAGTAATTACAGACTGTCTTTTTCTTTGCATAACTGAGGTGTTTTTGCCATTTTACAACACTCTTATATTTAGGAATGACCACTGTGTGTATTTGGTAGCTTCTTTTATACTGCTCATGACCCAGCACCTGCTCATGACCCCACACCTGCTCATGACCCTGCACCTGGTCATGCAATAAACTGACAAATTAGGGATGGTCATGCTCCAGTGAACTCGGAGAGCTTCTACAAAACAAACTGTTACACTTAAACCATCTAGAACTATGGAGAAGCTTTTATTTCAGCTGGTGTACTCAAACTTTTGATTGGTACTGTAGGTGGACAGATGGATGGCGGCGATTGCAATATACCCGCAGTTTTGTGAGGGATTACAAAGAATGCACTGTAGCATGTATAGTGTTGTCAAAAGTGTTACAAATTTGACTGACTTGAGTTAGCAGTTGTAAATCTAATGCAAGTGTGATGGGCTCTATGTGCAATATAGGTGTCTTTGTCAGACAAGTAACTTATACCAGTTCTGAATTGCAATAAAAAAATGTTTGTCTTTTTAATCCCAGTGGATGGATCTGATCTGTCGCTCAAGTATCTGATGTCATACCGGTAATCAGTTACGTATGTCACTAGTCAATTGACGTCACAGTCATTATTACGCATAACTCTGCCATGGAAATTGGAAAATCTGTCATGACATGTACGAGTTGTATGTCTTTGAAGGATTTACAATTTAATAAACATTTTGTTTAATATTTTGAAACTAATTTGGCTGGGAGCTGTTGCTGCCATAGGCAGATTCAAGGGCTTACCTGTACAGTTAGCTTGAAATTGGCATTCTTGGAATTCAGAGTACATAGTATATAAATCAATCCCAACTCACGCAAAGCGTTGACGGAGCTTAGCTAGTAATGGGTGGGGCTTAGGTAGAAATGGGCGGGGCTTAGGTAGAAATGAATCTTTATGTTGTCCGCATTTAACCTCTTAACATACATAATGGTTGGTTAGGAAAATACGTATTCTGGTTAGTGAATGTCTATCTGCAGACCAAGAGGACTTTTTTCAGCTCGAGTTACACGTAATGAAATACAACACGCTATTGTGATACCCTGCTCAAATTTTAACACAAAAAAGGTGTGACCATATATACTAAGATTCTACCACTTTGAGCATGAGTTGAAAGAATAAAAAATATCAGAAAAATCTGGAAAATGGGAAAAACTTTTTACAATGCAGGGGCCGACCTACCCATTCGCCAATTAGCCAAATGCTAGTAAAACTGAGATCTGGCTAATAGAATGCAGGATTGGCTGAACATTTGGCTAATGATTAAAATCACACCATACATAATTTCAAAGTAGAATATCATTAAAATTAACTTTGAAAAAGCATGTTAAAATAAATATTTATGTAACTAGTACTTATATATTCTGTTTTATTGTAATCAAATAAACCCTGAACTCCTAATATCTCGGACAAAATCACCCATATAGTCCAGCTGTTGAGTACTTTGAAACTAATTTGACTGGAAGCTGTTGCTGCCTTAGGCAGCAACAGCTTCCAGGCAAATTAGTTTCAAAATATTCACCATAATCTTGTATCTGGTATGCAGCATTCGGTTGAAAGGGGTACCTGGAGGTGATAGATCGTAGACATTGGAAAACATTTGCTAAAATAGTTCAGATTTGACTAAGAAAAAGGGTAGTTGCCTAATCTATTGGCTAGCCATTTGTGAAAGCCAGGTCTGTCCCTGCAATGTGACAAAAAACATAGCGGGAATAGGATAATGCATTCATATCTGTCTGTCTGTTTGCATGTCTGTCTCTGTCCAGAAGTGGATTCTCAAAAACGACTACTTATTTGGCTACAATTTTAACACAAAGGAATTAAACAGTATAAGAGGATTTCCAGACAGACATTGCCAGTTATCCTGATAAAATAACCCAGATTTGGTTTAAATCAAATTCAGTATCTAAGAATATCTTGGAAAGTATTGGTACGATTTGACTCAAATTTTAACACAAGATAAGATGCAACACTAAGATTTCACCGCCGTGAGTTTGATCCGGAAAAATATGGACATCTGGAAACTCTGAGATCAGAAAATCTAAAAAAATCTACAATGTGACAAAACCAGGATAGCTATGGTTTGCAGTCTCTGATTTCTCTTGTTAATTTATATTAGGAATTATCTCGAAGATGTACCTTTGAAAGGTTGATGTAGATAGTATCATATGATGGTTTGTTATAATTTAGTAATAAATTATTAATAACATTATTATTCATTCTGTTGTATGAAAACCATTTAGTGGAAAGAATAAATTAACGTACATGAAACAATAAATACTGAAAATATTTATGTTTTATTTAGTATGCGGATTTGGATGACAGAAGAAAAGCTGAACTCTAAATGGTTGAACAATAGAGGAATCCAACCTGTCATTTAAATATATGACGTCAATGAATTACGTCACATGTAGGTTGGCGTCACAATCAATTCACCGTTCCAGAGTATCCATCCATCATCTGGTGTCGTATGACATCATAATCAGCTCAGGGCCTGTATGATGACGTCACAACCATTACGTCACGAAGGGGTCCATATAGCCCGTCATCAAATCTCAAATAGTTGTATGAATTGTATGTCTTTGTAATTCATTGCTATTTAATAAACTTGCTGTTGATTATTTTGAAACTAATTTGACTGGGCGCTGTTGCTACCTTAGGCAATTGATAGTAAGGGTATTCAGAGATCAATCGATCCTAACATGAGCGAGGTGTGGATGGAACTTAGCTAGAGATGGGCGGGGCATAGCTAAACCCCGGAAAGGTCCATTACGTCATGAACGTAGTTCAAAGTGATGCAGTCAGGTATCCTCTGTCTGTGTTGCAGTGCATCAGTAAGATTATAGTTTCCTTGTTAGGACCAATATCAAAAGCATTCGGCCAGTAAATTTTGAATTATATTCAGCTGTTTAGTTCAAATCCCTTTAGAATTAATGTCGTTCAGGTCCTTCGGCCTCCTGTTTAGATGGTGCTTGGCCAACCAGACAAGCAGGAATGCAATACCCTCTTCTCATTAACGCCCAACAGACGAGGGCACACTAGAACTCAGAAATAACTTAACATAAAGCAAAATAAAACGTACGTTCAATATTTTAAACAATTAATCTTTCCATTTTTAGGTATGCCCCGCCCATCTGTAGCTAAGCTCCGCCCACACGTCGCTTGTGTTGTGATCGATCCATCTATGAACTCTCTGACTATCAATTTCCAGAAAACTACAGGTAAGCTATTGAATATTTTGGAACTAATTTAACTGGGTGCTGTTGCTGCCTATGGCAGCAACAGCATCCAGTCAAATTAGTTTCAAAATATTCAGCAGCATGTTTATTAAATAGTAGAGACATACAATTCGTACAACGTGTCGGACAATTAAGAGTTAGACGGGCCGAATAGAATCATTTATGACGTGGTGATTACGACATCATCCTACACGCCGCTTAGCTGATTATGACATCATATGATGTCAGATTGATAGATGGATACTTTGGAATGGTGAATTATATCGGAAGGCATTGCTGCTCAATTATGTTCAAAATATTCAACAGAAAATATTTCTTACATTGTGTTCAAAGTTGTTCTAACTACTGTGCTTCTGGTTTTGTCTTGGAAACATGTTAACTTAGTTATGAGCTGTACTGTAGTCAAAACACAATGATGATATCTTTATTACCACATTAGCATTCTATTATCATTCATCCAGGGTTTCTCATAAGGCTCCTTTTGAGGGTATAGACCTCCAGTGTAACTGGGCCACCCACCCCCCCCCCCCCCCCCCCACCCCCACCCCCAAAGTTGTGGTACTGGGTCCCATTGAACCCCTGAAAATCTTGTATGATTGTTAAATATTACCTTAATTACATGTAGTTTTATACGTTTTTGCACAAATATACACCCCAAAATCTAGCGTGGAACATCCATAATTCAAAGCTGTGCACCCATGATACTCTCTAATTTTAGCATGGATTAGACAAATCTGGAGCCCCATATTTTAGGTTGGGATGCCTAGATTTCTAGGCGTGGTAACCATGGGACCTCCAAAATTTAGATACCATGAGAAACACTGCAATCATCATTATTGCTGGCTTAAGACAAATACACAGGCCTTTAATCCCTTTAACACTCATATCAGCCAAAAACAGCTTCTGTAGTGGTCCTGTGAAATGGCCATTTGCAGGCCAAGAGAAGACTATTTTTGAAAATTTACCACTGGAATGACTGGCTCGATAACCGAGCCAGTCATTCCAGTGATATATTTTCAAAAATAGTCTTCTCTTGGTCTGCAAATGGATATTTTCTTTGAAAAAATTAAAATTTTCTTGAAAAAGTTAAAGGCTTAAAGGGTTAATGTTCAAGACTTGAAATATTTTAGTAGTGAATGTCCAATTGCAATCTAAAAAGAAAATTTTTTGAAACTCACTAGAATGGCTCTATTGACGAGCCAGTCAATCCAGGGTAAAAGTTCAAAATATATCTGCAAATTTGATCATGGCAAAGGCCAGTTTGGACCATCTCGGTCATTAATAGACCAACAATGGATGAATACAGTTTTAGCTACATGTATGCCCCACCCATCTCTAGCTGAGCTCCACCCACACTTTGCCCATGTTGGGATCGATCGATCCTTGAACTCCCTGACTATCAATTTCCAGAGAACTATACAAGTAAGCTGTTTAATATTTTGAAACTAATTTGACTGGGTACTGTTGCTGGCAGCAACAGCACCCGGTTAAATTAGATTCAAGATTTTCAACAGAATGATTATGTAGTAGTAAAGACATTATTATTAGAGATACAATTTGTACAATAACCCTTATTCAGTCATCAATTAAGCTTTCGTGACAAACTTAGCTACGTAATTATGACATCATCCTACGTGTCACATAGTTGATTATGATGTCATATGATTGATGGATAAACTGGAATCCTCCATTATTAGTTTGTATCTTAGGGGTTTGGATTATTTATTTGTGTTAAAATTGATACATGTATATAAACATTGCAGTAGAGTATGATGCGCATTATCAAAATGTTGTTGTTGTAACTCGAATAGGAATGTACGTAACTGCGCTGTATGATCATAAATTATTTTTCAGTTGAATTGTATTCTCTTTCAAAAATTTTACTATTTGCATTCTGCAAACCAAAATATGGCATCACTATAGCTGTAGTTCCTGAAATTGAATCCTGGTTGACATTTATATGTAGCCCGTAGTGAAACATTATAAAGTGATTCATTTCCGCTCGCTGTTAGCGTTATCAACAATTTTCCATTAGGCAGATTTTGCCATAAATATACGAATGTACTGTTGTTGACATAGTTGATGCTAGCTTCTGATGCCAATAGAGTATCTGTAAAGTTGGACTCTGCAGCTCCACTATTACTAACTGACACATCTATGCTGGTATTATAATCAGTTGATTCTATGAATAATGTGGTATTTATTGCCCATAATGGGATGACAAAATAAAAAGAGGTGTCTCTGTCACTTGACACCATAATGTTGCGCCTCTGCACATCTTTACGTAGTTTCGCTATATATCTATTGGTATCACATACGTCCAAACCAACAACTTTTAATGCTAGTGACACTGCAAATTTATCGTATTTGAGGTCAGAAGTTGATTTTAATAAATCGCATCCTGCATCTTGAAAGTCACTAAATCGGTCCCAGTAGTACATATTAGCGTGGGCGAATATCTGGAAAGCCGCTTTAACAGTCAAGTTTCCTTCATTCACAATTAAATAAAACAAACGATTAAATATTCCATTGCTGTAGTAGCGGTTCATACCTTTGGTGTAGTTCGTGTAGTGGCTGATAGATTTGCCATCTAGGGTTGGGTCTTTGAAGTATCTATGTGCTTCTCTGTTTTTGACTGTTTCGTAGCCTACGAGCCAGTCGTTTTCACCATAAGCATATGCTTCTGTCGCTTCACCCGCTATGTCACAGAATGATTCGCTTATAGCCCCGGGTTCTAGCACGGTAAACAGGCCTGAATACTGGTCAGTGAATCCATGAGACGCCTCATGACCCAATGAGTCCAAACTGGTGAGAGGATAATATGTTTCATGTCCATCTCCGATAATCACATCCTTCCCGCTCCAGTGTGCGTTGTCATACTGGTGGCCAAAGTGAACTTTAAATGTTAACTTCTTTCCATTAAGAGGATCAATTCCAAGCCAGTCTTGGTACATTTTGTAGACCATGTTACCATTGTAGAAAGTGTCCAGTGCAGGCGAATAGGCACCGTTAATAGAATCATTGACTGGTTTATTACATTCGAAGCTAAATGTCTCCGTAATATTTCTCCAGTTCTTATTCTTCATGTCTATAACTTTAACATGCTCATTTTCCAAATAACACTTTTGTCCTATTCTCAGCACATTTACTGTCTCAGCTATTTTTGAGAATTTGTGTTTTCCGATCTTTTCATTCCCACCATATGACATAATATTGATTGGTTCCAGCGCAATAATATTTTCATACATATAAATGGTTCCATTTACTGCATCCACAATACAGAGGTCCTTCCTCATGCCAGTTTCGTCGTGATAATAAATATCCACCATGTAAGCCATTCGGTTTTTTATAGACTCATTGGTTAAATTCACAAGTTTAGATTGCACTTTCAAATTGTGTTTGTTTTTCCAAGTATTCTGATTCCTGCAAATCGTTTCTGGTACACTGTGATTTAATGCATTATGTTTTGGTGTTAACTCAATCATGAATCCTTTCTCCTCAACTGAGCTCCTTGTAAGAAGGTCATGCCAGTCTGACAGAATCTCTGGCCGTTTTTCGCCACTAAAGTCCACTTCAATTACTTGTGCTTTGGCATTTACGGAGTTTTGTGTGACAGATACAGGTGTATTTTCCATCAGATCTGCCGTACTGTCATATTTAGAAACCAAAGTAGCTGAAGAATTCTGTGTAGGATGTGTGGTACTTTCTAAGGAATCTGGAAATGTATCATTCTTAGAAATCAAAATGTTTAATGTGTGTGACATGTTTCTCTGGTTAGCAACAATCGTTGAATCATCTATGGATCCCAAAATATTCGAAGATGTGCGTGGATAATGTGTTGTACTGTGCAACGAATCAAGAATACTGGTATTCTCCAGATGAGTAGACGTATTTGACCCATCTACAGAGTCTGAATTGTTTGCAGAATTTTGTTTTGGCATGTTATCTATGTCAACTGTAATACTCGGATCCTTTATGGAAATCACAAAATATGCCAAGTCCTTTGGTGTTTGTTCTTTGATTTTGCCGTAAATAGCAGCCATTTCTACTGAGCTGTAAATCAATGCACCATTCAAACAAACAAAGATCAACACACCTGGGAAAGAATTAGATACTTTACTAATAATAACTGAATCGTTATACAGTTATACATGTATTGTCAGTTACCCTCGTCCGAGCCTGCTTTGACTCATGTCATCGCTGTGACAAATATTTTGACAGACAGACGAAACGGTGACAGTCCCGCCACATCAGTTGGTCCAAATATCTGTCACAGGAGTAAGAGCAGACTCTGACTGCAGTTACCCATCCATCATTGGAAATATGTGTGGTGGGCCATGTCATATTCAATTGATTTGACGTATGACAATATCATGTCAACCTATTGAAAAGTTAGACTGCATTAACCGTTTATTATCAACCGAGCTGAATCCAGCATCTGCAGTAGTCTTGGGCAATGCCGATTTGCAGGACAAGACAAGACCATTGGTTTAAATTTACTACTTAAATGACTGGCTTGGTAACCACTTCAGTCATTCCAGTGGTAGGTTTTCAGAAATAGTTTTCTCTTGGGCTGCAAATAGACATTGACTAACACAAACTGTTACTTAAAAGGTTTAATCTGTTTGTTTACCATATAATGGTCAAGCCACCCTCTGTAATGATCTTGAAGAATACCCATTTGCGGAAGACTATTTTTGGCTCTTTAAAGGCCAAGGCTGGTCATTAAAAAAATTTCAAAATGTTCAAACGAAGCCGATCTTGGATTTTGGCGGACTTAGAAACGGCTTTAAAAATCTCCTCAGAAACCGCTTGGGGATTGATGCAAACCTCATGAAATATCATCTAGGGCAAGAGTTGACCCAAGTTTGTTCAAAGGAACTTGATTGGCCAAATGGTTCGGCGGTGATCTTGGATGACCTAGTTTTCGCGAAAACTTCATAACCGCAGAAGGGATCAGGTCGAAATTTAGGAGATATGCTTAGGGACTAAGGTCCAATGTAGTTTGTTCAAGGGAAGTTGATCCGTAAAAAATACGGCCGCCGTTGGCCAATCAAGATCTAGCCTGTTTGGCGGCCATATTGGATTTTTTTTTAGATTCATTTTGAGGCCGAAATTGGTTTTATACATGTTTTTGGGTATTCTAATTTCAAATTTGCCATTTTCGAAACTGTCAGTTAAACGGTTTGGTGGCCATCTTGTATCATTTTTCTGCCAAGAACTCCCATACTAAAGCAATGGGTAATTTAAAATGTCTTCTCGATAATCACTGGGCCGATTTCAATTATATATGGCAGGATCAATCCTTATGGCATAGAGATTCAAGTTTGTTCAAAAGAACCCGATCGGCCAATTCGGCCGGTGGCCATCTTGGATTTTGGCCTATATTTGGAAATATCTTTAAAAATCTTCTCCTAAACCGCTTGGGGCATGGATTCAAAATTCATGAAATATGATCTAGACAAAGGGCTGAACCAAGTTTGTTCAAGGGAACTTGATTGACCAAATAGCCAATTTGGATGACCTGGTTTTCGCGAAAACCACTTCTCCAGAACCAAAATTGGTTTTATATATGTTTTTGGGTATTCTTGTTTCAAATTTGCCATTTTCGAAACTCGGATAAACGCTTTGGCGGCCATCTTGGATAATTTTCCCGCCAAAAGCTCCCATACTAAAGCAATGGGAAATTTAAACTCTCTTCTCAAGAACCACTGGGCTGATTTCAAGTATATGTGGCAGCACTCATCCTTAAGGCATAGTGATCCAAGTTTGTTCAAAGGAAGCCACTGATCGGCCAATTTGGCTGGCAGCCATCTTGGATTTTGGCCGATTTTTATACCCCGCCAAAAAATTTGGTGGGGAATTATGTAATGGCGCCGTCCGTCCGGCCGTGCGGGCGGCAGAGTGGTTTCCGTATGATAACTCTGTTACCGTTTGGCGGATCGCATTGAAACTTCATAGGGTAGTTGGACTAGGTCTTGGGAAGAAACCTATCGAAATCGATGGTGATCCGTAATCTAAGATGGCCGCTAGCTACCAGTGGCCATCTTGAAAATTGGTTTCCGAATGATAACTCTGTTACCGTTTGTTGGATCGCATTGAAACTTCATAGGGTGGTGGGACTAGGACTGGGAAAGAAATCTATCGAAATTGACAATGATCCGAAATCCAAGATGGCTGCCAGCCACCGGTAGCCATCTTGAAAATTGGTTTCTGGATGATAACTCCGTTACCATTTATCGGATCGCTTTGAACCTTTATAGGGTGGTGGGACTAGGCCTGGGGAAGAAACCTATCGAAATCGACAATGATCCAAAATCCAAGATGGCTGCCAGCCACTGGCGACCATCTTGAAAATTGGTTTCGGAATGATAACTCCATTACCGTTTATCGGATCCCTTTGAAACTTGATGGAGTGGTTGGACTAGGACTGGGGAAGAAACCTATCGAAATTGACAATGATCCGACATCCAAGATGGCCACCAGCCACCGGTAGCCATCTTGAAAATTGGTTTCTGGATGATAACTCTGTTATCGTTTATCGGATCGCTTTGAAACTTCATAGAGTGGTTGGACTACCTCTGGGGAAGAAACCTATCGAGATTATGATACAAACTCCAAGATGGCTGCCAGCCACCGTGTGCCATCTTGAAAATTGGTTTCCAAATGATAACTCCATTACCATTTATCGGCTCCCTTTGAAACTTCATAGGGTGGTTGGACTAAGTGTGGAGAAGAAACCTCTTGAAATTGATGATGATACGAACTCCAAGATGGCCGCCAGCCATGGGCTGCCATCTTGAAAGTGGGTTTCTGGATTTCATTTATTGGATCACTTCCTACGGTCGTTGGAATATGTCTGGTGAAGAAACGTATCGAAATTTACGATAATCCGAAATCTAATATGGCTGCCAGTCAGCGCCAGCCATCTTGAAAATTGGTTTCCAGACAATACTTCCTTGACCGTTTAACGGATCGCTGACACTTCATAAGGATGACTGGTCTGATGGGGCTGAGGAAGAAATAAATATTTTGTGATAACTCTCATTCATTGGTTTGTCATCATGGCGGGGTATTATGCGCCGTTTGTGGAGCTCATGTTATAAATGTAAATCTTCTCCTAAACCGTTTGGGGGATTGATTTCAAACTCATGAAATATCACTTCGGGTAAGTGCTGAACCAAGTTTGTTCAAGGGAACTTGATTGGCCAAATGGTTTGGAGGCTATCTTGATGACCTAGTTCTCGCAAAAACAACATCTCCAGAACCGCTGGACAGGTCGAGACAAATGGACATTTGGAGATATGATTAAGGACTAAAGGCCATTAGAGTTTGCTCCATGGAGATATGTCAAAACATGTCTGCAATGAATCAATCGAAATTTAGCATTTTGATGAACATAGATCTGGTATTTTCTGCAAATATCTGAGAAAATCATAACAAGACACCTTATTAACCACTGGGTCAATTTTAGTAAAACGTGGCTAAACCTTCTTCACAGAAATTTGATTAGTAAATTTTTCCAGTGGTCATCTCGTTTTGTTCATTTGTGCCAGTGGCCAATAATTGCAACAGCTGAATATTCTAAAGCAGATTAGACCTACCCGATTTTCACACCACACTGTAACCTATCATAGAGATCATCCTTTACCATTAAGTCTCATTACAGGTATGTCAGATTCAGGTCAATCATACAGGGTAGCAACTTAGACTTCCATTCAAATTATTTTCAAAGTATTCAACATAATAGCGTCTACCTCACCTAATATAAATTAGCTCACCTGTTAATTGTCAAATTCTAGTCCAAAATTTAAATTGTCTCATAAAAAAATATCCATTCGCCGCTCCAGAGAATGGTATGTTTGAAAATTTACCAATGGAATGACTGTCTCAGTTATCACAACAGTCATTCCAGTGGTAACCTTTCAAATATACAGATACCATTGTCTTGATCTGGAAATAATGGATGTATTTCAAGATCACTGCAGTAGCTCTTTTTGGCAACATCAGTCACTGAGCATAAATTTAAATTTTATTGGCCAGTCTTGGCATTTAATGTACTAACTGTTATTATTTAACCCTTTCAGTAACAAATCCCTAAAAAATTAAATCTTTTACGATGAACAGCATATTCTGTTGAATATTTTGAAATTAATATGACTGGAAGCCGTTGCTGCCTAAGGCAGCAATAGCTACCAGTCATATTAATTTCAAAATATTCAACAACTTTTCTGTTTGTTTGCCCTGTGATTGAGAGATTGGTAATATGTCAGTGATAGGGTTAAATAAGATATGATACTCACAAAAAGATAGCTTTTCCGTAACTCTTCCTACATCCATTATGTACACTTTCACGCAATATTTATCAATATCACTTTTTATCCATATTAAATCTAACTACTACATCTCTGAAAATTTGTTACTTGAATGGCTGGCTTGGTTATCATATTCATAACTTTTATTAGCAAATCATATTAACGTACTTGACAACATGCACATATGCCCGTACTTGACATCATGCAACAAATACGCCCTGTAGGCCCTACATACATAAATTAAAGTTTTTAAAAATTGTACGCCCTTTCTAAATCTGGGCACATCTGACACATTTATACGAATAAGATCAATGATCGCATTACAATCCTGATTATTGGTTGAGTGTATAGTGCTAGGGTGTGGAGTGCATATACTGAACCCAATACTGAATCCACCGGATGTCCGATCTAAATGTCAGAAATCTGAAACCAAATTCTAATTTCAGGCTGGATCATATTTTCTAGGTCGTCATTTATACACCCTCGTATTTGATCCTCTTGTGTATCCTGCCAATGAAACTCATAAAATAAATTGATCTTTGGACTCGACATAACACTTAGAAATTGTGAACTATCACTTTTCTCTAGTCCAGCCATGTCCAGCATGACACAGGTCCTATTCTTTTATAATTCACTATGTCATTGCCTTCTGACATAAGATCATTTCAAAATCTAATTTTTCTAAGTTGTGAAATTGAAATAGAGACACGAGTCCCTAATTCAACTTCACGACTAATAAAATTATATTAATTTATACGAAATGAAAGAATCATATGCTAAGCTTTATTAGCTCAACTGGCCAGAATAGCCAAGTGATCTTATATGCCATGGCAACCGTCCAGCATCCATCCATCCGTCCATCAACCTTTGCTTAATAATGCTCCTACTCAGTAACCGCTTGGCGGATTTCAAACTAATTTGGCTGAAAGGGCCCTATTGAGGTAGGCTTCAGAACCTATATAGAGAATTTTGATTGATCCTTTTATTGGGTGAAAATCTTAGATTTTATGAAAGATCTTCCGGAAATTGTCAAAACGCTACTCGTTAGCAGCTGAGTAGATTTCAACCTAATTTGGCTGAAATACCATATGGGGCTAGGCTTCAGAACTTGTATACAGAATTTTGATTGGTCAATTTTTTGGCCGGTCATCTTGGATTTTCAGAAAATTGTGTAAATCATTTAAGATGCTACTCCTCATTAACCACTTTACCGATATTAACCAAACCCAGCTGTAATGACCCTAGGTTGGTACGCTTCAGAATTGTATACAGAATTTTGATGGGTCAAATTTTCAGGCGGCCATCTTGGATTTTCCAGATATCCTTAAAAAATACTACTCTTCACTTAACCCTTGAATTTGTTCCAAAAAATTTCAATGTGGCCGTCTTGAGCGTTAAAGGGTTAACAATTTAATCCTTTGAAATTTAAGAATCTTAATTTTAAGACAGGAACGATGTTACATATTTTGACACTAATTTAACTGTAACCTGTTTCTGGCATAGGCAGCAACAGGTTACAGTAAAAACAGTTTCAACATCTTCAACAGAATATTCCCTACATCATAAAGAATTTGTCATTTCTGGGCTCGAAGGGATCACGGTTTGGCTCTGTACTTGTAATTGCATTTCATCGAAGTTTATACATTTTTGCCAGAGTAATCTCCCTTGGAAAGACTAATTTTGTGGCCAGTTTTTGGCACAACTACTCTTTGAGTATAAACAGTTTTATGTTAAGTAAAATATGACAAAATTTCAATAGAATTTAGGAATTTGAAATGTCGGTGGTCTAGAGGGTAAGATTATTGAATACATAGCCTACAAATCAAACCTTTTCAAGAGGTTTGAGGAATATCCATTTGCAGGCCAAGAATGTGCCATTTTTGAAAATTTACAACTGGAATGACTGGCGTGATAATAGAGCCAGTCATTCCAGTGATAAATTTTCAAAAATAATCTCATGGTCTGCAAATGGACATTTTCTAAGCAAATTTGAGTGTTTAAACGTTGGTGTTAATGATGTCTTTAATGCTTTGATATTATCCCTTTAAATCATAGTAGATAATGTCAAAAGATTAACCTTTGAAACTGTTGAATATTTATATATCCCCCCATATATAGCATTTGCTTTGTTCGTCTGTTTGTTCATCCATTCATGAATCATCCATCAGGTGGAATAACTCTAGCTTTGCTGCAGTGACCTTCACCAAACTTGGCTTGGAGGTTGGATTTTTGGGTTCACAGAAGCATATCGATTTTGGGATCAAATGGTCAAGGTGACCAAATTAATAAAAATATATTGTGTTTCCGGATGATAACTCAAGTTCTATTGAAGGGATCTTTGCCAATCTTGGGTGGGAGCTTGTCCTTGCCGTTCCAAAGAACCCTATTGATTTTGGTGTCGAATGGTCAAAGGCCAAGGTGATGACCCAATTAATGAAAATATATTGCATTTTTATAACCCACAAAAAAATTTGGCGGGGTATTATGTAATGCCGCTGTCCATCCGTCTGGGTCTTGGGAAGAAACCTTGCGAAATCGACGATGATCCGAAATCCAAGATGGCCGCCAGCCAACGGTGACCATCTTGAAAATTGGTTTCCGAATGATAACTCCGTTACCATATGTCGGATCGCATTGAAACTTCATAGAGTGGTTGAACTAGGTCTGCGGAAGAAGCCTATCGAAATCTACAATGATCCAAAATCCAAGATGGCCTCCAGCCACCGGTGGCCATCTTGAAAATTGCTTTCCAGATGATAACTCAGTTATCGTTCATCGGATCGCTTTTAAACTTCATCGGGTGGTTCGACTACCTCTGGTGAAGAAACCTATCTAGATTGACAATGATCTGAAATCCAAAATGGGTGCCAGCCACCGGTGGCCATCTTGAAAATTGGTTTCCGGATGATAACTCTGTTGCCGTTTATCGGATCGCTTTGAAACTTCATGGAGTGGTTGAACTAGGTCTGAGGAAGAAACCTATCAAAATTTACGATAATCCGAAATCCAATATGGCCACCAGTCAGCGGCAGCCATCTTGAAAATTGGTTTCGGGACGATACCTCCTTGACCGTTTAGTGGATCGCTTTGACACTTAATAAGGATTACTGGTCTGAGGAAGAAATAAATATTTTCTAATAGCTGTCATTTATTAGTTTGTCATCATGGCGGGGTATTATGCGCCGTTTGCGGAGCTGTTGTTGGATGATAACTTGAGTTGTGTTGAGGGGATCTTTACACGCTTGGGTGGGATCTTGTCCTTGGCATACCGAAGAATCATATCAATTTTGGGGTCAAATGGCCAAAAGTCAACATGATGGTAACCCACTTAATGAAAATATGTGTTTCCAGACGATAAATCAAGTTCTCCTGGAGGAATTCTCAGCAGAGTTTAGTGGAAGGTTGCCACAGGTAGTCCAAAGAAGAGTATAGGTTTTGGGGGTAAGTTATCAGCGGTCAAGGTCATTGTGACCCATTTAAAGGCATTTTTTAGCATTTCCAGGAAATAACTCAAGTTGTACTGTAGGAATTTTCAACAATTTTTTGTGAGATATTACCCTCACGTCTTAAGAACCATCGATCTTGATATTAGGATCAAAAGGTCAAGGGTCATGATGAAGCAATTAAGGAAATTATGTGCCTGCGGAATGGGGCCATTCTTAAGCAATCTCTGATTGTCATTCTTGTTTGAAACTAATTTCCTTGAACCTGTTGCCATTGAATACCCCCCTATTCCTTACATCATAAAGAATTGGTCATTTGTGGTCTCACATGTCTTAGGCAGCAATGGCTTCCAGTCAAATTAAGTCAAAGATTATTCAATGGAAGCTTTCTTACATCGTGTTCAAAACTGTCCTAACTAACCTGTCTCTGTTTTTGTTTTGGAAACAATATAACATATTTATGAGCTGTACTGTAGCCGATGAACTAGCTAGTGTATATTTGGGAACAAGGACACACATAAACCATAGTCAAAAGTGTCTCTTTTAGAAACAATGTAATGCTGAAAGCTGTTGTTACATTTTATTTAGCTTTTCACCCCAAAATCTTACCACGTCTTCAGCACCCCATGGACAAACAGCCAGGTTTAGAGAGTTATTGAAAAAAAATTGTCCCTTTCGAAACAATGTTGCTGAAGACTGTTGCAGTCGCCTTTTACCTTTGACTGCCAAATTGGCACACCTTCAGGGCCTTATTGGTAAGCTTCTATCCAGCTTTGGAGAAGATCCCTCCTGTAGAACCAATCATTCAAAAATGTCTGAAGAAGAAGCGCGCTCCATGCTCACATTAACCCTTGGCCCTTGTATCTAACGGCACAGGTAAAATGTGATGGTGTTTTCATGTACCTGATAGTGTGTTTATTTTGAAAATCAGTGTTTCTGAAAGCATTCCATGGTGGCATGTCCATCTCGCTACATAGACTATAATCGTTGGTGATCTTAAAATGACTAATTAATATATTTGTCTTCATTTATAGGTTTGTCATGTTTCGTCTTGACTGCAGAAAATAGTGAAGCCTTCAACGACTTCTCTAGTTCAGCTGAAATGAACAATGAATCAGTTATTCTTTCTAGCATTCCACCATCTGAAACAGAATGGCAGCTTAGTACTAATGAAGGAACTACAGAAACACTTTGTAGCATTCCGTCATCTGAAACAGGACGGCAGCTGAGTACTACTGAAAGATCTATAGGAACTCTTTCTAGCATTCCATCATCTGAAACAGAATGGCAGCCGAGTACTACTGAAAGAACTACAGAAACACTTTCTAGCATTCCGTCATCTGAAACAGGACGGCAGCTGAGTACTACTGAAAGAACTACAGAAACACTTTCTAGCATTCCGTCATCTGAAACAGGACGGCAGCTGCGTACTACTGAAAGAACTACAGGAACACTTTCTAGCATTCCATCATCTGAAACAGAATGGCAGCCGAGTATTACTGAAAGAACTACAGAAACACTTTCTAGCATTCCGTCATCTGAAACAGGACTGCAGCTGAGTACTACTGAAAGAACTACAGGAACACTTTCTAGCATTCCGTCTTCCGAAATGGAATGGCAGCTGCGTACTACTGAAAGAACTACAGGAACACTTTCCAGCATTCCATCATCTGAAACAGAATGGCTGCCGAGCTTAAATGACCTAATTACAGGAACTCTTCCTAACATTATGCTGCCATCTGATACAGAATGGCAACCGAATACAAATCATAGAATTACGAGAAATCGTCCTAGCAATCTATCATCTGAATTAACAGAATCGCAGCCCAATGCAAACAATGAAGTTATGGAACATCATCTTAGCATTCCATCATCTAAGACAGAATTGCAACCAAGGGTTGATGAAGGAACAATAGAACCTCTTTCTGGCCTTTCATCTGTGACGGAATTGAAACCAAGGGTTGGTGAAAGAACTATAGAACCGCTTTCTGGCCCGTCACCTGTGACAGAAGCGCAACCATGGTCTGATGAAGAGAGAAAAACTCCTCTGAGTCACGGGCTTGTGACAAATTCAGCTGTTAATATCCTAGCATGCCCCGAGTGCGATTATACAACAAACAGGCGATACAATATGGTTCGTCATCAACTAAAACATGACTCACATAAGCAGAATAAACCACTCTGTGAAACGTGTGGTATGGGGTTCAATGATAGTTATGAACTACGCCGGCATATCATCACAGTTCATGAGAATCAGAAGCTAATATGTGAAGTTTGTGGTCAGAAGTTCATCAGTCGCCAGGGACTAGCTTTCCATATTGAAGGACAACATGGGTCTGGGGGGAAACATAGCTGTAACATCTGTAATCGCAGATTCATAAACAAGACTGACTTAAATACTCATATTTTGAGCCATTCTCAAATTAATCTGAGATCCTGCCCCAAATGTAATAAACAGTTACAGAGCAAACGTTCTCTGCAATCTCACACCAGAGTATGCGCACGACTAAGAAGAAGGAAAGAAAGACTTGTATTCAAGTGTGAATATTGTGGCGATATTCTTTCCAGCAGTCAGTCCCTCAAGCGCCATGAGATAGGCAAACATAAAATACCCCAGTATCCCTGTTTATGTGGAAGAACATTCCACTGGGAGTCATCTTTAGGACAGCACAGGAAATTTTGTCAGGGTCCTGTAGAGCAGCATGCTGGTTATTCCTGAAAATGGCCAAGTGAGCGTATGCCATGGTGACCGTCCATCCATCCAGCCATCAACTTTTTCTTTAAACAACTTCTGAAGAACCACAGGGTTGATTTTAATTATATTTGGGTGAAAGCATCCTTAGGGCATAGAGATCCACGCTTGTTCAAAGGAAGCTGATTGAACAATTCGGCTAGCAGCCATCTCAGATTTTAAGAAATGTTTTAAAAAATCTCCTAAACCGCTTTGTGGATCGATTCAAAACTCATGAAATAACATATAGGGCAAGAACTGAACCAAGTTTTTTCAAAGGAATTTGATTAGCCAAATGGTTCAGTGGCCATCTTGGATGACCTAGTTTTCACGAAAACAACTTTTCCAGAACCGCTGCATCGTTCGAGCCAAAATTTGGGAGATATAATTAAGGATTAAAGATCACCAGACAATTATGTGCGCTGCGATGCAACTGGCGGCGACTCTGAACCGTTGGGCTTATGTCGCCTTGGCGCGATTGTGTACAACTCCCTGCAAATAGTTTCGCTCAAATGCTACCAAATCGCAAGCTCTCTCATGTCAACTGACATCAGCGCTTAAATTGTCACATACAATTAGGTAATATTTTGTTATTTTTTGCTTGAATCATTTGAGATACCGGATAATTGGTCCATTTAGGCTACAATATTTGAATGTAGATTTATTGCTATGCCTGTCTTCCCAATGCTCTTTGAAATTTCTTCTATAGATTTCCGTTTCATAGGACGATTACACTTCTCTGTAACAGCATGTAGAGAGGGATGTTCCTGATACAGTGAAACTAGCTTCTCATCTTCAAACACCCATTCACTAGCCATTTTAACGAGTTAAGAAAAGAACATAATAAATTAAACAGGTATTAATTTTTTGCAGATTGGCTAACCAACCTAATTTCAGTTGCACTAGCGTGAAATTACGCTCATGTCGAATGCGATTGATCCATGATTCTCGGCAACTAGTCATAGGAGTCAGTAGAACATTTTCTAATCCTGCGACAGCAGATTTTATATAGCCGATTGTTTGCGAGTGACATGAATCTGATCACTCGTGCACTTATGTCTCCACAGTCGGCAAGCGAATCAGTCACACGGAATCGCGAGTAGTGGATGGGATCAGCGACTAGTTTAGTCGCATCGCATGGGGGACCTAAGCAGGGGATTAGGCCTATGTCATGTGCGTATTCCAGTGTTGAGATATGTTCGCAAAGATCAAGCAGTCCACCAGCACATGCACGATCGCCCTCTGACATAAGGATATTATTCTATTCACGGTATGCATATGTCAGAGGCGATCATTTCACGTGCTGGTGGACTGTTTGATCTTTGCACCTGATTAACATTGAAATGAACAGAATTTTCGAGCATATCTGACACTGGGTCTCCTTATATCATATAGGCCTAACTAGTCTTACATGCACTTGTTAGCTAACAAAACAGAAAGGCCGCAGATTATTCAGACAGAAATTTGACAAAGCTTTTACTGCCTTAGTCAGAAATGATTGTCAATAAAGTTGCTCGCAATATCTTCAGCAAGCCTTGCAACATTGGCTGATTATTTTTGGAACAATTTGATTGAAAATTGGTGCGTCAATGATTTTCAACCAAACTGTTATCAAATCATTACCTAGTGACAATTGTATTATCAGCGGACTATTTTGACAACAATTTGATGTACTGCTACTATAGCCAACAACAGTTTTCAATAAACTTGTTATCAATATATTTGTTGTCATTTGCACCATAGGAAATATACAACTAGCCAGCAGAAGAATGACTAGCAGGTGGGTGGGGGCGGTGTGTGTGAAAAAACCTGTCTTATTCCACTATGAAGGTGTCACTACCATTTTACTAACGAATGGCAAGTCCCCATCAATCATTTTGCTGCCGAATTGCAAGGATTAATTAACCCTTTTACTGCTGAATTGCATGTCTTCATTGACTATTTTACCTCTGAATAAGAGGTTTCCATTAACCCATTTACTGCTGAATTGTGAATCTTAAGTAACCCTTTTACTGCTGAGTTGCTGCTCTCCATTAACCCTTTTACTGCTTAATTGCAAGGTTCTATTAAACCTTTTACTGCTTAATTGCAAGGTTCTATTAAACCTTTTACTACTTAATTGCAAGGTTCTATTAACCCTTTTACTGGTGAATTGTAAGGCATGGTTACCACTTTTACTGCTGAATTACAAAGCGCAGTCCCAGTTGGAAACCTTGAATTTTTCCCCGCAAAATACTCCCTAAGTAAAGCAATTGAAAATTTAAAATCTCTTCTCAAGAATACTTAACCAATTTCAACCAAATTTAGTAGGATGCATACTTGTTCTTGTTGCAGTTCTGGACAAAACCATATGGTTCTACTTATAGTCGATAGTCTTTCTAGTTGGCACCTGTGTTCCAGGTGAGCGATACAGGCCCCTTGGACCTCTTGATCTTGAATGTAAAATTTATGGCGTTTATTAGATGAATACTTTTGCGGCATGTTTCATCATATTAAAGTCTCGCTCCAGGCTATGAATAAATTTGGGAAATTCTCATTGTTGCAATATAACAGTCTTGGTGCAATGTTATTGCATGCTAATTTTTTTACAAAAATTCTGTCCGTCACCCACCCATATTTGTTACTATTTGTTGTTTTTCTGGTGATTATAATGCATGTCCGAATTCATCAATATAAGATTTTTTAAATATATGTATGAAACAATCCAATTGCAAAGCCAGTTCAGCAGCTTCAGATAAAATACTATCGCTACAGTGCCGGACACACAAAACATCAAAGACTACATGCGGGGAGAATAAAAATCACACAAATTTACAATATGACATCAAATAAATCTCTTCCAGACTTACGGAATAACAATATTTGTTTATACAGACCTGGAGAGGAAGCACAGGTAGCCATTAGATAGTAAATACTCTGGTTTCTCTTCGAAACTGTAATAGATTGAACGTTCCAATTTTAGTCATGCCCCGCCGATCTCTAGCTAAGTTCCACCCACACCTCGCTCGTGTTGAGATCAATCGATCTCTGAACTCCATGACTAGCAATTTCCAGAAACCTATACAGGTAAGCTGTTGAATATTTTGAAGCTAATTTGACTGGGTGTTGTTGCTATCTATAGCAGCAACAATGCCTAGTTAAAGTAGTTTCGAAATATTTAACTACATGTTTGTTAAATGGCAATAGTTTTTAGTCTTTGGTTAATAACTTTGCTTCTACAATTGATGAAACTTCATGAGTAGAATTGTATTATCCTTTGGGTCTGCCCATCCATCCATCTGTGCCTCTTGCCAACAATGTGTGTGTGTGCGTGCGTGCGTGTGTGTGTGTGTGAGAGAGAGAGCGTGCGTGTACGCGCGCGCGTGCGTGTGTGTGCGTGTTTGTGTGTGCGTGCGTGTGTGCATGCATGCAGGACGTCCTTTAAGTTCTAAACACATGAAGTCTGAGACTGTTAATAGTTTTAGGAGTTCAAACATGAAATAGTCAAATTTTAGATTGTTCTCATACACTACATGTAATTTGCTTTAAATCATTTTGAAAAAATTGTTTAGTTGGTGTCAGGAATAAAAGAAAAACCAAAAAAAAAAAACCCCAGGAATTCCAGGACTTTCTTGTTATTTGTTTTGGAGAACCCAAGCTTGAACTTTGGTAGAATAATACTCCCAGACTTCCACTAGTGCAAGCCCTACACTAATATAGATTTTTTGTTTTGTTTGATAACTTAGCTTCTGCTTAGAGTATGTTACTGAAACTGTATGTGTAGGAAGAAAACCTTTGTTTTGTGAGCTTTCTGTATAAGTTGCGCTATCATACCTGTCTGTCTGTGCAGTTTCTCTGCTTTAGAATACACCTGTATTTGTTTCTGAATAAAAATTATTTTGTAAGAACCTGTCACTGTCTCAATATCCAGGTTCCTTGTTCTTGTATAAATATGTTATACATTTGATTGGATAGCTGGCAGTTAACAGAAGAATCAACCTCGATTTTGATTGTGATACAAGATTTGGGAAAATTGTGATTCTGCTTGTGTTTGTTGTCATACATTAACAAACACTCTGCCATGTTCTTTCCTCTTTTGTTGCTATGAGCTGACATTTAAAACTTAGATAACAATAGAGGGATTGGTAATCTCGTACCACACCAATATTGCTAGGGACTATCAAGACTTACGTATCATCCTTGAGAAGGATTCCACAGAAACATTACTCTTCATCTGTTCCGATATCCAAATACTGTGGTAATCTAACATGACTCACTTAGGCTCTGTTCTCGCTGGAGAGTTAATCAGGAATAACGCCATACCTCAGTCTCTAGTGAGAACTCAGCCTTAGTCACTTTACCTTATTCATTACCAGCTTGAAAGCTAAAGCTACCGATGATGTCAGTCAAGGTAAGATTCTGTGTAGCGTATCTATTGGTAAAATGACTTAGATAATCATCTGATAGTTCAAATTCCACTCTCTTGAGAAGGCATGCGATCAGTTACATTTAAACGTAACTAGTTACAGTTACATTGCACTATGTCGGTTACAATTACAGTTACATTTGTTGAGCAATGTAACTAGTTATATTTCAGTTACTTTGCATAGTTACATTAGTTACTTTGACTGATAATTATTATGAACGACTATGTGAACATCAATGTCATCATAAAAGTTGTAATGTAGGCCTGGGGTCAGTTACATTTAAAAGTAACTAGTTACAGTCACATTGCACTATGTCAGTTACAATTACAGTTACATTTGTTAAGCAATGTAACTAGTTACATTTGAGTTACTTTGCATAAAGTAATTAAAGTTACATTTCAGTTACATTAGTTACTTTGACTGATAATTATTATGAACGACTATGTGAACATCAATGTCATCATAAAAGTTGTAATATAGTCAACCAAATTCAGATATATAGTAGTAACAAAATACCACTATAACCACTGATGTAATATACTGACAGAACTGAATCCATTTCAGATTTAAAATATAAAACCTGCTGAAAATTCTTTACTAAATTTGACTGAATTTTGTTGCTGGCATATGCAATAACAAATTTCAATCAACTTGTTTCCAAAACAATAAGACACTAGTTTAATTCCACAGCCTTTATAGATGTACATATATATTTCTTCCTCTAACCCTTTCAACCCGACATGCTATATAACAAACATTAATCTTATTGTAAGAATTAATTAGTTGAAACTAATTTGACTGAAAGCTTTGCTACCATAGGTATCAACATTTTTCAGTGAAATTAGTTTTAAAGTGTTCAACAGATTTCCATAAAGCATTGACTTTCTATGATAAGATAATCCGCCATCTACCATGAGGCAATATAATAATTTCCAGTGAAATAAGCTTCCAAATGTCCATCAGCTTTGATGTTTTCTTAATTTCAAATAGGAATTTAAATATTTTGAAAATAATGTATTACTTTCATTAGTTGTAATGGCAAATTCATTCCGATCAGATAATCTGCGGAGTACTTTATACTTACTACATTTGTAATTTTGCTTTCAAAAGCTGTTTCTTCATATGGCAGCAACAGCTTTTTTTCAGGTCAGATTAGTTTCAAAATGTTCAACAGCTTTCGAGCTTTTTTTTTGTTCACTCGTTTCATTCCACAGCATTTATAAATTTGTCTGTTATACCAAAATGGTTGATGGCTTGACTTTTATCAATCGCATTGTCCTTTTATCTTTATCACCACACCTATGTGAATTGACCCTAGCTTGAGTATAATTGCTGAGCAATGATGTTCTAAGCTGGCCTAATCAATAGCATATAAAGTAAAGAACAGAACATGCTGTTAACACATACTGTGGCAGATCTTAACTTTCTTTACAATTCAACATTTGGTGTTTTTAATCCTTTTAACCCTTTAACACTAAAGCTGGACAAAACAGCTTTTGCAGTGGTTTTGAGAAACGTCCAATTTCAGACAAATATAAGATATTTTTGAAAATTTACCACTGGAATGACTGGCTCAATAATCAAGCCAGTCATTTCAGTGGCAAATTTTCTAAAATAATCTTATGGTCTAGTTTTCTTCAACAAATTTAATCGTTAAAAGGTAACAGTTAATTCTATAATGATTTAGTAAACAACCTCTTTCTAAGCTACATTGTAGATTAATGTAAAATCTGTATAAGATTTTGATTAAAGGTTGTTGTTGCCTGATGTAGCAATAACATTCAGATTATCATTGCTAAAATATCACATATACAGATATAGAGTGGGTTAACCCTTTAATAGTCAAGATTGGTCAAGAAATGTATATTTTGTAGACTACGGGCTTCATATTTGAAAATTAAACACTGGAATGACTGCCCCAATAATCATGCCAATCATTCCAATGGAAAATTTAAAAAATAACTATCACTGATGCTTGGAAATAAACTTGTTGACCATGACATGAACATCTTCCAATACAATTATCTTCAATATATTCACCAGCTTACCTGAATGATTACACTGAAATTGAGATGTTGGAGTGTTACGTATATAACAGTAGCTATGCCTGCCGCAAACTATGAAAATTGTAATAAATTTGGTAAAAAGGTTTGACATGTAGCTGAAAAGTAAATGAAAAGTAACTGAAATTTCAGTTACTTTTGCAATGTAACTCGTTACATTTCAGTTACTGTAACTAAAAAAATTCTTCGGTTACAAGTTACTCCAGTTACATGAAAAATGTAACCGAGTTACAGTCAGTTACAAGTTACAGTTACCCCAGCCCTGCTCTTGACTGATCATGGCACCGTATCCTCCAATCAAGTCAATCTTTCTCTTAAGTCTTAGAAACTGCAGTGGGAGATAGTTAGTCTTCTACCAAAATCTACTAATATAGAGGATTCTCTTTTTAACTTCTTGTCATAGAGAATGCATGAAAGGTGTAAATAACATTGTTCTCCAGAGCTTTAAAATATGTTCTTCAAAGTATGTATTCTGCCAGCCAATAATGTCAAACACCCTTCTGAATGTAGCTGCATCTCGAGTCATAAATAGTTCATCAATGGTACCAATTTGTAGCTCAGCTCATGGCCACATAAGAAGCGAGCTTAGCACAGAGCATACAGTGTGTGGCAGGACACAATATGTCTCGTGACTACCCAGTGAAAATACCCAATAGTCTTGTAAAGTAGTCAAGAAGACCCATGAAGACATTCAATTCACCTCACTCCAGGCCATTTTAAATCTCGGCTATTCATCATTAGGGGCCTAGGAAAAGAACAGCGTAGAAGACACGTTCAACGACGTGACCCACAAAGATACCCCTCCACGTACTTGGCAGTACAATTACAGCTAGATTGATCGGTCGATGACGTGTCGTCGCAAATCCCAACATTTACTGCTTTGAACTTTTGACCCCCCCACCCACAACACACACCCGGGGTCAGGGCCAAGTGTAAATGTCCTTTTGCACACCACAATCATATGGGCAACTCATATACCAAAGTTGGTTGAATTTCGTCCAACAGTGTCAGAAGAGTTGCATTACAATAAATGTTTTGACCTTTTGACCCCCCCCCCATCCCCCACCCCCTGGGGTGGGGGGGGGGGGGGGAGGGCGCAGGGACAAATGTGTAAATGTGCTCATCCACTCCACATTGATATCAGTAACTGATATACTAAATTGGGCTGAATTCCATCCAATGGTTTCGGAGGAGTTGCATTAGAATTAATTTCTTGACCTTTTAACCCACATCCCCCACCCAAAGCCGGTGGAACCAAACATAACTGTGCTCATCCACTCCACGTTGATATGGGTAACTCACATAACAAATTTGTTTGAATTCCGTCCAATGGTTTCGGAGGAGTTGCATTACAATCAATTTCTTTGACATTTTGACACCCCCCCCCCCCATTATGTCCAATGGTTTCGGTGAAGATGCGTTACAGTCAATTTCTGCAGATTAAAATGTGACCTTTTGACCCCTCCCCGCCTCTGTGGGGCGAGCCAAATGTAAATGACCCCTTGCACTCCACAATCATATGGGTAACTCAGATCTCAAATTTGGTTAAGTTCCATTTAAGGATTTCAGAGGAGTTGCGTTACAAGTGATTTGATCTTTTGACCTCTTCCCCGCCACGCTGGGGGCGGAGCCAAATTAAAATATTGTCTAGCAAAGCGGAGTTATATCTGTAACCCACATAACAAATTTGATTTAATTCCACCCATGGTTTGGGAGGAGATAGCGTGATGGACAGATGGGCGGATGCGATTGCAATATCCCCGACATTTCTTTTTAAATCCTCAAAGCCCAGCAGGACGTACTGGAACCATCAGCTGGTCTGAAAGTTGGTTGCCCAACCTCGAATCAGCAAAACGGAGGATGATCATATTTTTATACTCTGACATAATAGTGTATTTGAAATTCTGAGTCATTTTCCGTTTATTTGTGGGTCTGTTGCCACATTGCATCGTCTGTGGTTTATGGGATGGGGAGAAATTGGTGTGGGTCTGGGAAGGGTGTCTTCCCTTTGTCAGGGAGAGAGGTCGGGATGTCATTTCCTGGGAAAATTGGAGAATTAGATGCTCCGAAAAGCCATTTCCTGCATTCTGCATAATACATAACATCATTCCTTTACTTTCTAACTTTGCCTATTATTAAATAAAGTATAACCTATGAGTGCTCTAGGGTAGTGCATCCCCCCATGCTGCATTGTGATTGATAAAGTATCCAACAGTAGACTTGGATTCACTTAGCTCATGGGCGGCATAACAGTAATCTTCTTGGCCACTGAGAAGCGATTGGTGTTCTTTGACAGTGAAGGCAGCCAAGCATACATCGTCAGCACCATTAGGTCACTTCGTTTGTTTGTTTGAGAATATTGCCGATTCTCTGACTCCGAATAAGATCAAGCAGTGGATTGCCTATAAGCTGTCGATGACCATACACCTCCTTGTTGCTCTTTGAAATTAGTTAATAATTTGACTTTCCATCCTACTTGTAGTGACATATTGGTGTACCAATTATGCATCATTAGCCAGTTGTTGCCTTCAAGGTAGACCTGATCACAGTTACGAAGCTTCGAGCAAGCCATAGAATATCAATTGCCTTTTGTGCATTCAGAAAATGAGTGAAGAGAGGAAGATGGCTGCGCTTGGCTTTCACAATTGCCTCAAGCAATGTGATTGCTGCATTCGTGGATGATGTGCCTTTGGTAAAACGTGTATACATTGTGCTGCGTGTATTGGTTTTTCTGATCGCTGCAGGTTGATTGGTTCAACAATCATACCTCTAATGCCGGTGATTGTTATCTTTCTATAGGAGTCTAGCTCACATTTTGAATTTGTTTTTCTTCTTAAATATTTGAGGCAACACTGTCTTGTTTGAAGATCTCTTAAACTTTAATCTGAGTGAAGGTTTGCTTAAGCAGATTTGTCAAGGTTTCAATGATGACTGAAATGCTATATTTCAGGTGTTCACTAGTGATCTACAGGTGATTGATCAGCTGGGAATTCTCAGGACTAAGATAATTGCACTAACAGTATTTAGTGGAACATTTAGTGACTTTCTGTAGCTATCTTCAAGATGTAGACGTTCAAGTTCAACTTGGTATTATTAGTCACAATCAAATTTACCGCACCTGAGGGTGGGTGGGGGCATGGAGTGAGCTTGGCATGTAACTAAAGTAGCATGTCCACCATTTTCTAATTCCATCTGGAGATATGAAAGAATACACCGAACTGAAAATCGTAACTGTGTTAGTCCTCCCAAGTAAATTGACAAGGTGGGTTGGTCCTACCAATCACGAAATGTATTAATGAGGCGGGTCCACCGCACCAGCTAAAACTGCTATGCTGTTCCTGGTCCACATTCTATTACTAGCCCACAACCAACCTAAAATGTAATACTCTCATCCGCAATAAGGCGGGTCAGTTGGGCTTGTCCTACCAGCCCCACAAGCACATAAACAACTATTGTAATAATGTAAACGTACTGCTAAGGTGGGTATGTCCTACCATTTCAGTACGGTAATTATGTGAGCCCGCATTACCAGCCCCAACAGGTCGCTAGGTGAGTTCTTGGTGTATTAAAGTCCTATGTTTTAGTACCAGGTACCAGCCAACATATTGTATATATCTCCATACATATTAATCTGGAAGAATACATCGAACTGTAATCGTTACTGTCATAGCCCCCAAGTAAATTGACAAGGAGGGTTGGTCCTACCAATCACGAAACGTGTTAATGATACATATTGTATATATCGCCACACATATTAATCGAGGACAGGTGGGCGTGTGCTACCATCCATATGAGGCTACATGTGCACTGATAAGTTGGGTCTGTCCTATCATTCAATCAAGCTTGTAAGGAGGGGCAGGCTTTCCACCCACGCAATGTAAATATATGTATATTGTACATTTGACAAATTGTGCTTTTTGTAAGTGGCTGAGCCAGGTGGGATTGCCCTACCAGCCCTTCAAGCCACATCGTGAAGAAGCAGAAGTTCCTGCACTTCGATAAGGCGGGTCTGTCCTACCAGACCAAGGATGTATATATGTACATTGTAAATTGTACACAGACCACAGCAACCCTATAATACAAACAGTAAAAATAAATAAATTCAACCATTATCCATGCATTGCACAACCAACCACAGTAATGTAAAAAATTAGATTGGCAATAGACCCAACATGGCCTCCAACGTCGCAACAGATGATGATGATGATGATGATATATGCAGTACTCCATCTACAAATAGTTAATCTATGTATCCTGTACATCCTTCTTTCCTTTGCTGATTGATGACAGTAACTTTTATAGAATAATGTCTTGTTATGCTCATTTGCTTCCCTTTCTTGACAAGTTTCATGTCTGAAAAACGAAACTTGCTGGATGAGGTGGACTGTCTTGTTTTTTCCCATTTCCAATTAGCCCACTTGCTAGCTTGACATAGAGTCTTGATCGTAGAAGACTATTTATGCCATCTACACTTTCTGTGTGAGTTATGTGAATAGCATTCTCAGGCTGTCTGTTCAAAGATGTTGCAAAACCTGCATATTGTTAGCTCTATATTACTGACAGACTTGTTCTGTACAGATTAGACATTCAAGGCATGTTTTCAGAAGTTGTGTGTATCCCACTTTGTTCACATGATCTCATTTTTAGCTCGACTTTACGAAGTAAAGCGAGCTATTGTGACACCCTGCACGTTGTGCACTGGTGGTGACGTCGGCAGCGTCCAATTTGCATTTAATTCAACTTCTGTTTGTGTTTCATGTTTCGTTAATCGTGCAGAACTCAAAGTTGGACACATTCTTCCTTATAATGACATGGGATCATACAATGACCCTGGGATCAAGATATAAAAGGCCAAGTTCATTGTGACCTTGGTAAAAAAACCTACTTTTTCAATATTAAAATTTTGCAATAAGCTGAACTTAGCAGTTCATATCTCATCTTTGGTTAAGTATACTGAACCCAACCATGGACATATACTTCCTTATAATTGGAGGGCATCACACAATGATGTTGGTGTCAAACGGGCAACGGTCAATGTTATTGTAAAATTTGTACAAAAAATGGGTTTTTTTCAACATTAACATTTTATGTTTGGCTCAACTTAGCACATATCTCGTGTGTGCTTAATTTTCCTGAACACAAACTTGGACACACACACACACACTTCCTTTAAAGGAGAGTGCATGACACAATGACCTTTGGGATATTATTGAGATATTGATAAATTAATTTGTTACGTATCAATTAACTTTTTGCGTCTAGCTCAGCTTAG
This sequence comes from Chaetoderma sp. LZ-2023a, assembly GCA_034401795.1. Classification (NCBI taxonomy): domain Eukaryota; kingdom Metazoa; phylum Mollusca; class Caudofoveata; order Chaetodermatida; family Chaetodermatidae; genus Chaetoderma; species Chaetoderma sp. LZ-2023a. Next base: position 69,728,559 of record CM067364.1, read on the forward strand.
TAGTTCATATCGCATGTTTGGTTAATTAAACTGGACCCAAACTTAAACGCATGCTTCCTTATCCTTATAATGAAACAATATCTTTTGGGGTCAAAATGTCAAAGGTCATTGTGTGCTTGTAAAAAACTCAACAGTAATAATAATATTCCAGGCCAGTTTCAAAAAGGTTTATTGATGAGAAAGTTAGTGAAGTCCATGACCAGGATATACGCGGGTCAAATCCACAATATTCCGGAACGAGAAATGACGTCAGATGATACCCACCTTGAAGAAGATACTAAATTCATTGACAGTCTTCTAATTACACTTTATGTGAAAGACAAACCACCTAATCTCACCCGTCTAGACCGACCAGATAGGAGCCCAAAATAGGCTCCTATGCATTGCATCCACAAATAAAACAGAAGTTAAACAAGTTCTCAGAAATGCAAAGAAACTCAAAAATGCTAGTGAACCATTCAGCAAAATAAACATAGCAGCAGATTATACAATGGAAGAGTGTGAAGTAAATAGGAAACTGGAAAGCGAGGCCAAGGAAAAGAACGATGCAGAAACGTCGGAAAACTGGATCTACAGAGTATGCAGCACACCGTCGTACAGAAGGGTGGACCGTCTTCCAGCTCAATAAACAACACGTAAACCCAGAACTCATCCAAGCATTGACAACAATCATTTTCTTGTTTATGTGCAAATCCACTGTGCACGTAGCAAACTTCCAGAACTAAAAGCAAGAATTGACAGGATGGATCATACACCAAGTAATAGGATTAACTGAGGTAAAGCCCAAAAATCACTCTTGTATAGAAAATGCAGATATTCATCTAAATGACGATTATGATATTTTATCATACAATATTGGAAATGCTACTGGAAGAGGAGAGCGTGTGTACATATGTAAAAAAAACCCGCTTCAGACAACTCAAATTTTCCCAGAAACAGAGCAAGAAAGCGTCTGGGCAAAGATTAGTGTAAATAATACTGGTGACCTCAAAATAGGAGGTAGATATAGAAGTCCATATAGTTCCACGTAAAAAAACAACCACTGGCTCAGCCTCTTAAAAGATGTGTGTCATGGAAATACCTCACACCTAGAAATGGGTGACTTCCACCTCTGGCATATCGACTGCCAAACATGGAACACAAATGATGAACACATTACAAAACCAACACGTGCTGCCTGATGATGATGATGATGATGATGACCTCATTTTCAATAATGAAGAAACTATGATTCCTCATGTCGATTATCTAGCTAAGCCCACTAGGAAAGGGTAATCTTTCAATTGTGCAGTTAAACTTCAGATGCTCATCCACCCAAGAAAAAGCACTTAGACTAACATATTATTATGATAGGAAACTATGAACAAATGAGATGTGAGTTAAACATTGACTGGCAAGAAGCATTTAAGCATGGCAAAGATGACCCAAATCAACAATATGAAATTCTACTATCACTCATCAAGAAGGCATGCGATAAACACATACCACATAAGCAAAACAGGGAAACTGGATGCTAAGAAGAAATATAATCTAGACAAGAAATCACTCAGATAAATAAAACGAAAATACACCATATGGAAACGTGAGATGGCAAAGTCTACCACGAATACTGCAGAGCAAGAAATGGTCAAAAGTCTCATCAACAAAATACAGAAGAAAATGGAAAAGAACATAGCAATGGAAACGTAGACAAATCCCAAAAAAATTGTGATCATACATAAATAGCAAATTGAAGACAAAGAATGGTATTGCAGAACTGAAGTAAGAAGATGGAAAGTTAGCCACAACAAGCTCCGAAAGGGCAGAGATACTTTTAGACCACTTCAGCAGTGTTCTCACCATTGAACAAAAAGGCAAAACTCCATCACTACATGACAGAATATATGGGGCGGTATTAGAGAAAAAACCATTACCAAAGAGATAGTCCAGAAGAAATTAGAAGCACTAAACATTAGCAAAAGCCAAGACCCTGATGCACTACATCCAAGACTACTAAAGCACCCACTCAGCATTATCTACAGTGCATTGTTCCAATCAGGCAAACTCCCAGACATCTGGCTGACATGTCAAATTGGTGCCTTATTAAAAAAGGCGAAGAAAATTAGCATTAACCTATAGACATTATAATACCACATATGAACAGTAAATCTCTCTTCATTAACCAACAGTACGGTTTCATATCGGAATGCTCCACAACTCTCAGGGACAACTCCTCACAGTGCTTGACAAATGGTCTCAAATTTTGGACAATGGTGTCTCACTAGACGTAATATACATAGACTACAATGTAGTCACTACATTAAAGCAGTCGACAAAGTACCCCATACATGTCTCATAAGCAAGGTATGTAGTGAAGTTTTTATTGCAGAGGGGCGGGGATTCTGCATGCTTGTGGTGTCAACTTTATCGGACATGATGTATTTCTCTCTGTAATGGCCGAGTCCGGAGATGGGACAGAGTTACTTTAGAGTGCAGATGACCAAGAAGGGGGCTGTCATAACTTGAATTAGACCATTATCGATTTTCCATTCGGTAGTAAATTCCTACTTGATACTGATGACAGACTGTGGGCATCTTGCTCTCTTAATAATATTGACTGTTATTATGTGTGATTGAAGTGTGATAGTTTAGCTGATTACGTACGACATTTCCGGTGTGTGGGGGGGGGGGGGAGGGGGATCCCCCTTAGTGCATACTGTAGATGGTTGCGGTGTTGTTCTTCCTTTCCATATGATCAGTTTTCCACATACCAGATATGGGGGTGTTTGTGGAAAATGATGACTCACGTTGATGATGGTGGTGTTCTGTTGTAGGGAAGTCAGGGTTGATGTGTGACGCTGGCGTAATGCGAGGTGGACAGATCCAGGTTTCCAAGCTGGGGAATGCCGAGTCTGTTGCTGTTGATGGCACCCACCCCCACCCACCCACCCCGACCCCCGCATTCCTGTGGAGAGAATGTTGTGGAAAAAGGTGTCTAACTTTTTCTGTTACAAAAGCTAGGTGCATACTATCTATGTTGTTGATGATGTTGAATGTCTCCGTTATACTTTTTATATAACCGTGTAAGTATGTAAATGTTCGTGCAATGAATTGGTGTATCTAGCCATGCGGGCAGGTGTGTTCTGTATGCTACTGGCTTTCTGTGTCTTGGTGTGATGTTCTGACTGCTCACAGGGGCCTTGGTAGGGCGGTTGTGGTCAGGGATGCCCTTTGGATGGGGAAAGTCATCTCCCGTTACATGACGTTTGGCACTCTGTCATAGTTTTTAAGTACTTGGAATATTCGACCCAAGAATCTGCTGAACAGGCTGCTTCCCTGCCCATCACCAGCAAAGTGTGTGTGGGAGGGGGGGGGTGTTCTGTGGTGTGGATGCCACCTCTGTAACAACTGACTCTCTCATATCTGAAGAGTGACAGTCAACAGGCGATGAGTGGAGTGTGAAATGGACAGGACCGGTGATGTCCGAACTTGGTGCATAGACTAGAGACGCCAGTTGGAGTGGGGGTGGTGGTGCTAACGGATGGGTGCACCTTGGAGTGGGGGTGGTCCGGCGATTTTATGACTTGGAGGGGTACAACGAGTTGTGCAGTTTTGCTGTTCTTCAAAACAAGCCATGGCCTCATCAAGCCTCTTCACTCCCATGCGATTTATTACATGTTCCACCCCACAGGAAGAATGGCCCGGGGCAGCCTCAGCTTCCGCGTGTGGTAACTCTATAATTGGGGTAATAGCATGAAGTGGGTGTGAATGGGAAGAGGTCGGCAGAACAACTTTTCCGTCCTTCCCCTTGGACAGCACAAACGAGAAAGTCTTCAGATACGACTTCCCAGATCGTGTAGACCCTCTCTGAGGAGGGAGAGGGCGAGTACGTATCTCGTCATCGTCCTCAGCATTAGTCATATGTTCACTGGACTCCTGGCTTGGTAGGAGAGGGGCCGAACTGGCACTATGGTGCTCTGGACTAACGTCCGGAATACTTGTTTCCGTAGAGACATCTGTCTGGGTACGGGTGTCACGTGGAACATCCAGTCTGAGCTCTTGACACAAGGTTTAAGTCGATCGAAGTGGATGACTGAGGTCAGGCCATCTGAGGCGCAGATAGGGTAGGTCACGTCCGACTTCTTACTTACTACCACATAGGGGCCTTTCCACTGGTAGCACATTTGCAGAATGTTACGAATCGTGAACCCAAATCATCTTTCCCGCCTCATACGGGTCTCCATGCACTCGCCGGTCATGCCACGTTTTCTGACGCTGGTGTGCAGTCGATAATGTTGCTCTCACTAGCTCATGGGTCTGTTCCATCCACTGCAGCATGAGCTCTATGTAGAGAGATGGTGAGTTTTTCTCCACTGGGATCCTGGGTATGGCCAGATCCAGGGGCAAGGCTAATTCACGGTCTAACATTAACCGAGCAGCGGTATAACGCATGTTGGAATGTATCGAAGTGCAGTATGCCATGAGCACATATGGGAGTCATAGATCCCAGTCACGACAATCAAGGCGTGTTTCTTTGGTGAGCATCTCTGTGAGGGCTCATTTGAACCTCTCTACCACTCCGTCGCTGAGGGGTTGATACAGAGTCATCCTTGTTTTGACGATATGAAACAATTTGCAGAGCTCGGAGATCAGCCAGCTCTCAAAATTACTTCCTTGGTCGGAGTGCAGTTCATAAGGCATATCGAGGTGGCAGAACACATTGCTAGTCAGGACCTCCGCTATTGTAGATGCCTCTTGGTCCGGCAAAGCAAATTCTTCAACCCACTTCATAAAATAATCTTGGAATACGAGGATGTACTTGATTCCTTCATCTGTCGTATTCAAGGGTCCGAACACATCAATAGCCACTCGCTCCCACAGTGCACCAACAATTTTAACTTGTAAGGGTGCGGAATGGTGCTGGCCAACAGCGCGTCTTTGGCATGGGACACATTTGGTGATCCGTGCCTTCACACTATCGCGGATTCTGATCCAGTGGAATCTTTGTTTGATTCGTGTAATTGTTCGCTCGACAGCTAAGTGTCCAGCATTATTGTGCAGCTGCTGCAGAATGATTTCACAATAACGCTCAAGAATCACTATCCAGTTATTAATGTAGAGAATGCCATCTTGCATATGACCCTCTCCAAACCTCTGATAGTAGTATTTTGCCATCGCAGAAAGTTGTGTGACAGATTCCTTAGGAGGACGTACTCCCTCCTGGATCCATGCATATATGTTTCGTGTTTGTGTGTCTGTTGCTTGTTCATGAGCGACTGTCTCCATGTCCCACTCTGCGCACCGCAATTCGGGGAACACTGGAGATGGCTGTGTAGCATGTGTCATGATGGTGGCCACTTCTTGTTCATCCTCGAGCCCGATTCTGCTCCAGGCATCAGCATTTCCATGCAGTTTGCCAGGTCTATGAACAACGTTGAAGTTGAAGGCCTGCAGGGATTCCTGCCACCTCGCTACCTGGCCTTCCAGAGTGCGGCGCACCAGGCAAAGTCCCACCAGACTGTGGTCTAAAAGTTAAATGCTACACACGATACATTGCGCAGCATTTGATTACCACTTTTCAGTGTGGTCCGGGAGATCTGTCCACCAAGACTCACCACTCGTTCTACATACTACGAGTTCTTTACATTGGGGCTGCAAGGCCCATCCGCAGGACGGTTCCTCTGAAGTTGTTGGAAATGAGGGACTGTTCTTAATTTATTTAGTTGCCCTCGGGTGATATCTTCCTGAGAGCCTCCAAAAACTGAGATGTGGATGCGACGGTTGTGTGCTAGAGACTAAGAGCTGAAATCCAAGAGTCACCGCTGCGGTGTATGATAACCAGCAGTCAATAAGCAGTCACCTACGTCTTGCACTGCTCTGGCCACACAACGTACCACCTTTCTCTCTTGTCGAAGTGTGGTCTTGATTCTCGGTTCTTCGCTCCTTTTATACTCCTCATGATGTCATAGCTAGAATGCCCAGCCAATCAGCGTGCGATCTGTAGCCAATCAGCGTGCGAGCTCCAAGGGCAAGGACATTATTACATGATGGACGTCCTCCATATTCATTCAGTACATGCACGCGTTTATAACGCTTTCAGTATTTTGAGCATAATTTAAGGAGTAATTTAAGGATAACTCGGACATTTCTGATCCGATTTTAAAACGGTTAACAGTTTTGGATTCCTCGATTCATCCCGGTCCTGGTAGCCACCAGAAATTACGAGGGTGGCATAAGTTAAAGCAATTACATGCACCACTCGGTACATTTTTAGTATGCATTCTCTTCCAATGCTGAGACGTGTTGTCAGGGAAGCTCTGACATGAGTATGCACGCTATGCGATCTTTTGGACGTAGTCAATTTAGAAAGCCTCTCTTATATGGCTTCATTTATCTGCATACTATCCTACTAAGGGGTGGGGTGGGGAGAACGTACCCGGGACACTCGTCCCATACCCAGCTGAGCGGGGATGGTATGTACCTGTCCTGCCGATCCGCGCTACACTACCCCCTCCTAATTTGACACCCATGGCAAACGATACCGCAACACGAATCGAGAGCATGGGAGCACGTTAGGTGAGAATTATAGACTTCTTGAGCAGGCGCATAGCCAAGAGGAGTAGTGATGTGAGAGATGCGTAGTTTAGCGGAGAAGAGCACATGGAGGTGAAAAAGTGTTTGGGAGGGAATTATATTTTTGATTTTGATTTTTGGCCTGGTATATATTCCCAGGCCGTTTCTCTTTTGTTTTTTATATCGAGGTGTGTGCTCTTTTATTTTATTGTAGTACATTGATTCCTAGAACATTAGCTCACATGGGCGTCCTCTCGATGACACATAATTAAATTTCCGCTGAGAATGCCCAAGCTCCAACGTACCTAAATTATTATGATATATATTATGATATATAAAAATATATTTAGTATAAAAAATATATATATATATATATGTTTATATACATATCACATACAGTAATTACGTATGCATGCCAATATACGAGGGCATGCATAGAGTTGGGCTTGTATTGGCGGGTCCGCACAGATGGCTCTCGCCATCCACAAACACGTCTCCCTATACTTCAACGAGAAGAAAATTAATAATAATAAAAAATAGTATATAATAAGGTTTAAAAAAGTCTAACAGGCAGCCCCAGCAATAGCTGGGATGGCATGATAATAAAAGACATTCGCTGTGGTATGTTGTGTACTTACGCCACATAAAGTGTATTTACAGCATAGGGCTCAGCAGCGATTATTTTGTTGAGACACAGCTATGCAACAATTTGCATAGCTGTGTAGGATCACCATAGAGTAGTGTGGATTGGCGGATGGGTATGGACCATCCCACCTCGGCTGGGTACGGAACGACCGCTCCGGGTATGTTCCAAGCATGCCCCCTGGGTAGGATAGTACATGTATATAGAGCCGTATGGGAGAGGTTTCTTTAAAAACGTCAAAGTTCGCGAGATCGCGTAGCACACATGCGCCCATGTCAGAGCTTCCCTGACAACATATGTCAGCATTGGGAGAGAATGCATACTAAAGTGTCCGTCGTTCATGGTATCTATCAGGACTAGAATGAGACGAGGAATCCAAAACTATTTACCTTTTTTTAAATCGGACCAGAAATGGCCGAGTTATCCTAAATTAGCTCATTGAAAATTTTTTCAAAATATTACCAGGACGTCGTAATCGTGTGTATGTATTAAATGAATGGGGAGAAAGTCTATCACGTGATAGTGTCATCACCCTTCCTAGCTGCACGCTGATTGGTTACAGATCGCCCACTGCTTGGCTGGGCGTCCTGCCCCTGACGTCACGAGTAGTATAAAAGGAGTGAAAAATCAAGAATCGAGACCATGCTTCGGCGAGAGAGAACCAGTGGTAGGTTGTGTGGCCAGAGCAGTGCTAGACGTGGGCAACTGCTTACTGGCTGTGGTACCCTACATCACAGCAGTGTCTCTCGAAATTCATTTCTCATTCTCTGGTCAGCAAATCGAACATCCGCATCTAAGTTTGTGTAGGCCCTTGGACGGCCATCCGGGGGCAACTAATTGAATAGAAGGCTCTCTCTCACTACCAACACCTAGAGGAACCTTCCTGTGGATGGGCCTCGCGGCCCATATCTTCAGTATGTAGAACGAGTGGTGAATCTTGGTGGACAACTCGTCGGATCTGCCAAACCATGCTGAAAAGTGGTATTCAAACTTCAGCGCAGCATGTCGTGTGTTTAATTAACTTTTAGGCCACAGTCTGGCGGACTCTGCCCGGTATGCCACAAGAGCCATGCGGTGTATCATGTATGGTGTACCCAGGAATGTAATGCAATGTTTAATTATAAATTACAACTGTAGCCCTTCATGCTATGGGCCACTTTCAAACTGCCATTACCGGACGGACACTTTCTAACATTCTGCTTAATTATTGTATTGGCTATTATGACTATCTAGTGGGCATCCGACTACAGACGTTCTTCTTCATCATCTTTGAGAGTGAGCCGCATCAACAGTTCACCTGCAGAGATTTCCCAGCAACTTCAGAATCGTGCCATCTCGTGTTCCTCATCTGTGATGCAGCATCTACAGTGATTTATGAACTTTTTCCGTACCGATGAACAATAGGCACTCATTTATCTATTGTATTTATTTATTTCTTTACTGGTACTGATGACTAATAGGTACCGCCCCTGTCGTCTGAGACCACATTTTATAATTTATATCTTTTACTGTAAATATCATCCTTGTTTTTGTGCTTACAACTAACGAGCACCGCAAGGTCCTATGACCTGATTTATTGTCAATATTGTGATAGTTAGTTGTGTATATCTCAAGCAGTCATCCTAGTTACTCGTTTTGTTTATTTTATTTAAAACTCTAGGACTGCAGTACACTAGGCTATGATATACAGCAACATTAAATCTGCATCACCTTTCCCCCAGCATCAATTTTACACTGCGGTTACTGTTCATCTTCACATTACGCAAACCTGACATGTGATCGACTAAACCTGGTTATTCTAGCTCGATAGGATAGGTTTAAAAGTAGTTAGAGATAACCACTCCTTAGGAGACATCTGTGTAAGCCTCTTTTCCGGATGTAGCGGATATGTAACAACAGCTGCAAGGCTTATTAATTGTCTGGAACTACCATCGACACATTGGCATGATCCGACTTGGGAAACTATTGGGGTTTCCGAGTGGTGAAGACCAAAGTGTTGATTTCGCATGCACACCCCCTTGTATCTTCGGATACTAGTTAGCATAGATAACCCTGCCAAGGTAGGAAGCACTGTGAAAGGCAAACGTTAGTTCCCAGGGTCAGACCTCAAATGATTCTTCCACGAGACACGGGTGATGGATGGGACGCAGATCTCCATCTAACTCCGTACAGTGCCTGGGTGCAGTCTTGGAACCACCACGCCCTCATGGGAAGGTCACTGGCAGTGGATATCTGCCTCTTACTCCCCGCCATAAAACTTTTATGCGCTTTTCAAATTGCTTATGTAAATGATGACTTGTCCTAGTGATGTTACATGTGGTTGCGGTGTGATATGTAACCGGATCATTATATGATTCTGAAGGTGTCACTCCGTAACATGTCCGCTCGCTGCCTTTCTGAGGGAGATGCTCCAGAAGGGGACCTTAGGGAAATCGAGCATCTTCGCCAGTTGGGGTCTTGTGTCAAAAGATAGGTAGAAATCCCTGCCACTTGCGCCCAAAACTTGGAAGTAAATCTAACAACTAAATGGTAGGTTAGAATTTAGCAGACGGACCGCATAAATAAAGTGGCAACTACCAATGCAGTATCTTGGACCTACATAAGATGACAGTGTTTGAATTCTTCGGAAATCATCCGCCCCATCTTCATTTAATACAGCGTGCATCACATTAATTATAATTTCACTAGGTTGACTCACACTACACTTAGCATATGTTTAAACAAGAGAGTGGCCCTTTTAGTCAGCTCTCTTCCTCCACTTCGGCGTTGAAGGCATTTTCCTGTGATGGAGAACCACGCGAGGCACTTTCCTCAAGCAACAATAATATTTTTGTTATGGGTATAATGGTTTATATTAAACTACATAAGTAGCCTTGTTAGGACGCTCCCTTGCAGGGATAGCTCATAGATATATACGGATCAGTGAGGTGCCTCTGACGAATCCACACAAACAAGACACCAACTTAGTTCTATGTACTGTATATTTTCTCTCGTGTACTACAAAACGAGTACCATTGTTTGTATAGTTATTTTTAGATTAATTATCATGTCCAGGCTCCTAAATTGAGCTATGGACCATCATACCAGTGATACGAATAGTTGGGATGAAATAGTGAGGTTCAATCTCGGCGGGAATGGTCGCATGGCCCCACTGGAACATTATCATTCCACCGGCTCTAGAAGTCCGTCTTTGTATTCTTCGGAGAGTTGTGATACGGGATCCATTACCCCGAGAACCATAGCTAACCAGCCCTCCTGCGCATCATGTACTTGTGGTGCAATGGAGTGGAGCAGCAGAACGGACTAGCGTGTAACCACACAAGCTACAAATGGCCCTTGATCTGGGGCTCGAACAAGAAGTGAACCCATGCCTACACTCAACACACACACGTTTCAGTCTCCTTCATCAGATGATCATCAGTCGACCACGACAATGACCCCTACACCAATTCTTCATGACTATCATCAGAGGGTGACCAATGGCCTGCACCTCATGCACTGTGTCCCACAACTCCTTCACTTAGAACATCATCGCCATACTATCCATCTGTACCACGATACGAACTGGGAGATGTGGAACCTCCCTTTCAACATTATACCAGAAGAGACACAACATCACACGGCACACACCACCCCTGTCAATCTCATAGACCACCTCTGTACGAGGAGCACCCATCACAGTGACCGACAGAATGTCTGCATCGTTTACACAGTATGCCTCCAACAGTCTATAGACCAACACCTGTCTATGGACCAGCATCAGGGTGGTATTCGGCGGAACCTGCATTTCGTACCCAACATTATCATTGGAAATCACCTTCGCAGATGCGGTTTCAGCGAGATCATCAGCGGGAACAACCACCAACACCAACACGCAGACCAGCATCTGTGTTTACACCATTCTCCCCAACACCACCACACAGATTCGCGCCTGTGGTACCATATCATGGCCATGGCCAAGTCATTCTCCCTCCCGCATTCAGCTATGCTGGAACCCGACCCTGATTACATGATCGCCTCACAATGCGCCAGACCCCGGTTTATTTTTACACATTTTTTATAGCTAAAATTAGAGTTAGTATACTGTCTGTGACCTAGGTTTTCTCGAACCCGGTTATGTACCGGGTAGTATTAGGAAAGCATTTGACACAGTTCCACACACAAGACTTGTAAAGAAACTTAGTGCATACGGTATAGATGGCAAAATAATTAAATGGATAAAAAACTTTCTTTCAAACAGAAAACAATGCGTGACTATTAATTCAGTAAATTCAGACTGGGCAGAGGTAACTAGTGGGGTACCTCAGGGTAGCATACTTGGTCCTGCTTTGTTCCTAATTTTCATAAATGACTTACCAAACTTAGTCAAATGTACTTGCAAAATGTTCGCAGATGATACAAAACTACTAGGAAATCCACTAACTACAAATATGCAAACCGATTTAAACAATGTCTGTGAGTGGTCCCAAACATGGCAACTTACATTCAATCATGATAAAACAAAGGTTATCCATTTTGGCACTAATAATCCAAAAATGCAGTACTGCATGGTTGTCGCTGACAGGCGCCTAACTATTTCCCAGTCGGTTGTCGAAAGGGACCTAGGAATCTACATAGACAACAAACTTTATTTTGATTCACACATTAATAAAATCGTATCAATAGTAAACAGTACACTAGCCATTATCAAGCGAACCTTTTCCCACATGGATCAAAACAATTTCATCTTACTTTATAAGTCTTTGGTCAGGCCCATTCTAGAATATTGCAACTCAGTTTGGTCACCTCACTTATTAAGGCAATCAAGAACAATAGAAAGGGTTCAGTGTAGAGCAACAAAACTTATCCCTACCCTCAAACATCTAAGCTACATAGACAGATTAATCTCATTTAGGCTCATGTCAATGAAATATAGAAGATTCAGGGGGGGGGGTGGCTGATTGAATCATACAAAATTATACACGGGATGTACAATACAGATGCAGATCAATTATTCACTAATAATCATACAGCACATATGACAATGCATGGTCAGAATCTCAATTCAAACCAATTTTTGTCGCAACAATACTAGAAAACATTTCTTTTCACAACGCGTAATCTCACATTCTAACTCACTACCTGAAAACATTGTGCTAGCCCAAAAGATAGATATTTTCAAAACCAGACTAGACAAACATTTCAACAAGATAACTTATTACTACGACTAATTAAACTTAATAAACTCAATAACTCAAACTTGGGACTCACAAGCTGCTTAATTCATGCTTAAGTCTGTCACTATGATGATTGATTAATGATTGATGATTATAGTCTTTTCGGTCGCAGCTCTTATGAAATGCCCTCCATGCCTGATTCTTCTCTTTGACTTTCGATAGGGCTTTGGCATTCATCCAAGCTGGTTTTGGCTGTCTGTTTGTGCACTGAAAATATTTGGGGATGCACTTTTCTTCACCTGCTGCAATTTTGTTAGTTAGAAGGTCCCCGCTTTTATTAATGCTTTTGGCATGAAGCTCGACCTGCCAATCCAGCTGCGATATGTACGAATTGAATGCTACATAGTCACCATTAGCCCATTTAAATACACTTCTGGGTTTAGGGTCATCAGGGTAACTACAACGGATAATAAAGCTAATAGTAATGTGGTGGGATGCCCCGAATCGTGGGTGTGTGATTATGTCTTCAATCATATTTTCTTCATTTGACAACAGAAGATCAAGGGTGTTAGGGGCATTATCACCGCGAAACTGTGTCAGGAATGTCGTGTGCTGAGAGAGATAGGAGTCCCGTATTAGTTCTAAAAACTTTGTAGAGGCATGAATTTCACTGCACACAGAGATATTGTCTCTCCAGTTGATGCCGGGTTAGTTAAAATCCCCCATGCTAATAATATGTGAGTCGGGTGATGCTGAGGCTTCCAGTATAAGGTGTTCTAGTAGGTTGATATTGTCATGGTTGCTATTAGGGGACCGGTAAACACATCTGATTAGTAGTTTGTTACTGCTGCTTAGTTGAGTTTATCATAATATTTCTTTAGCTTTGAATACTCAGTCTTATGGAGATACGTCGAATTTTGTTTTCCAATCAATTTTCGTGTAGATAAAGGCGCCGAGAACGTGGGTATTTGGTACACGGTTCGCTCTATGGTTGGACTCCTGATACTACAGTCAGGACCAGTGCCACAAACACAAACAAGATCCGCTGGATCAGCAGAATTCGCTTTTCACGCTAACCATTTCTAACCGGATATGACGTAAAACTACATTTCGCGAAAATCGGAAAAAGAAAGAAATTTTTTTTGACATCTAACACTTCTCATCAATACCATGCGCTGAACCCTGTACAAAATAATCAGACTTCTAACCTGATATTTGGTAATATTTTGTAAAATGTAAATTATTTCCAAATGGAAGATCTTAAAGCACTGGTTTTCGTTGTTAAACAAACTCATTCCAACATAAGAAAACTTTAACTGAAGAAGTTAAGTCACAACAGCCTCGGGGGTCCGTTCAGGAGAGCGAATATTATCCGTTCGCCGATTAATTGTTAGTTTACGTGGTACGTTCGCCCTCCTGAACTGGCTGTTCGCCGAACATTCGCGGCGTACGTTTTGTGGCTTGGCGAACAACTTTAAATTTATAGGTGACTCGCCATGATTTGCCGTGAAAACAGAGATGGCAGCAAAATATACAACATCATCAATTGAGACACATTGATTGTCTATGTAGCCATAAATATGTAATGTAATATGACAATGCATCGGATCTGACAAAAAGTTAACCATCAGCTATCACGTGACGTCGTAAAAGACTGCTCGTCTAAGTTACGCGTGATAAGTCATTCAGGATTCGCCATAAACAGCGAACATAAATAAGCAAACATTCTCAGAACATTTTCCTTCCTGAACTCACTCCAGAATCACTCAATTCATAGAATCGCGATGACGCATCACAATCAAATTTCCCATAATACACTGGGAGCGACGCCATTCTTGGAGGGGCTAATTTAACATTACAGGCAATTAATTACATTTTCTTTACTATCTTGCAAAATTTACTCATGATGGGATGGATGTTTTCTAATACCTGGCGGGGTTATTACAGACTCAGATATATGATTTAATGGTTTGAGCTTCATGGAAAATGTAAACGATGCGTTGCTATGGGCAGTCCTCTTTAGCATGTAGTACGTTTGCCCCAACTTTAATGGCGGCCGATCTGAAGATGCCCGGATGTGCGAAACTGAATAAGCAAGTGATAATCATAATGCTGACTTCATGATTCATGTTATTTATTTTGCCATTATAATTTTTCTCCCCCATATGGGAAAGATGCAATTGCATTTTATTTATCATTTAATATGAAAATAGATGTTGCCTATAAGCGAATGCAGACACCATTTATTACTTAAATAAACGGGACGAATTTGTATATATATGGTTGAAATAGGGTTGATTAGTTTTAGATGAATGAAGAGTCATTTTTGTTGTAATCACACACGCTTATCCTGCGTTCCCCATTCTCTGAATAGTTATGCGCTAACGGTGTTCCCAAAAAAGTTCTAAAACGCATTTTCTCCCGTAAATATTCCGACCGCTTACGCCTATGTTTAATGTATACCTCAAAACACAGGCCTTTGAATTTTCGTCCATCCATCCCTCTACCACATATTTCCCCGTCTCCTTCGATCAATACTCACCATTCTGTTACTTCTGATATATACAGCTGGCCTTGACAGCGGCTCTAGGATTATAGACTTAGAAAGCTTTACCGACTCCTGGGAACCGGGTACTCGGCTCCCAACTGCCGAGTACCCGTTTACCATAGAGCTCATTCTTGTTTGCATAGCAATAAGAGCAATACATGCTTTCTGCATTGAGGATTTTAGTGGTTTTTTGTGAAAGAAAATCTAAGTCTTTAATCTGTAGTGATAGTTTGTGTGTTCGTGAAAGGATTAACTAAAGGATATGGAGAATACCGCCGAAGATAACCAGGTTGTATCATTCTTTATTATCCATAGTTAAAAGACTTAGGTCTCTAAATTTCGCTGTGTCGCATGTTCCAATTTCTGACCCCATAGAATCTGGGACGTGTGCTAACAACGATATATGCCAGACGATCGCCTTCTTTAACCCCCAACAGGCGATCGGCAGATATGAAAATAGGTGTTATGCTACGGTATTTCTAACATGAATATCGGCTGACGTCGTTCTCCGTAGGATCCGAGCGGGTGACGTCACACCCGGTCGCTCGGATGTTTATGTGAAGAAAAATTTTTCATTAATTTGCGCATCTTGTTCTGGGTGCTGCGTACTAAAAATGGTACCGGAAACTTTAGAATGATCAAGTTTACGTGCGATCACGATCGGTTTGCAATGATCGGTGGTTTCAAAATTCTTGAGTAGATGCGTGGTCTGCGGTTTTACCGTGTGATACAGCAGTTTGTTATACATTTTGTTGTTTTCTTCACATATCGTGCTGCTTTCGTTAGGAGTATAATTTATATTGATTAGTAAATATACCCCGAATGCTATGCGATATGATTCCTGGAGCCGTTACACATCCTGGAGGATCTATTATGGGTGTGTTTAATGCCCGTCTCGTTCTTGTCGTCATAATCAATGCGATCGTTGTTGTAACATGGCGGGGTGGGGTGCGGGAGGGTTACAGTTAATTTATGAGTCAAATTATTTGAAAATTAATTGTCTGCCTTCCATCCGGGTCTCGTTCCGCTTGTTTATTGTAGGTTTGTGCTTATGTTATAGGCCAAGCCATCCCCGCCATCATGTGACGAATGCCATAAGTTTGTCCGTGTCGTGTTCAAGGACCATGTCTGTTTTAGGTGTGCCCTGTGTAATATTGATCATAGGTGTAATGTTTGTGCAGTGTGGTCCGTTGAGATGATGGTTAAGTTCCTTGCCCAGAAGGACTTGGCTGGGTCTGACGCGGGGTCAGGCGGTCCGAGAGTAAATCGTGGAGTGCCCGGTTCGGCCGGTGGGGGTGCTCCACGTCCCCAGCTGGAGGTGGCGGAGATGGCACCGCCGGCGTGGTTTGGTCCGGCTATGCAGGGTTTTCTGTATAGCGTTCTGCTCACGCTGGTGTCGTCCCTGCTACCAAAGGTTGGGGGCAGTTTCTCCCCATGTCTGGTACGGATCCTGTCCTCGGACAGGATTCTGGACTGGTTACCGAGGGGGCCGTCTCGTACGGCCCCCTGGCAGTCCCGTCTGGCTTCGGCCAGACGGGTTCTGTTTCTCTGCGGCCACCTCCGGGTGGTCCAGTAGCGGTGGCCGGTCCGTCAGGTGTGAGAGCCGTCCACCAGGACGTTTCCACAGTTGACTCGTCTAGTGACGACTCTTCGGAGTCTGAAGACGAGGAGGAGAGGTTGCTGCGGCCCGTGAAGCCGCAGGTGGAGAATATGGAGGTTGATTCCTTCCTGGACGGAACCGGCCTCCATTTGTCTGGTTTGGTGCAAGCCAGGTCAGCGGCTCCGCCTGTGGCTGAGGCCAATCCGGTACCGTGCACCGGTTCCGTGCGGCTTGGTTTGGCACCAGCCGTCACGGGAACGGGTGTGCCGGGCCGGGCGTGGTCCTCACCTATCTCGCCTGGTCCGGCAGTCGGATGTGGGGTGCCGTTGGCGCCCGTGTCCGGCTATGGTTCCGCGACTGCTACGGGTCCGTACGGTTTTCCGTGCGGACCTACCCCATGGACCGGAGTGTTTCATGGGGTGGCGGCGGAACCGTGTGGTACCGGAGTGCCTGGCGTGTCAGCCGTGGCTCCTTGCCGGGAGGCCGTGGCTGGCAGGCCCGTGAGCACGTCAACGGGTGACGTGTTTGCGGGGGTGTCTTCATCGGAGGTAGATTGGTCAGATGCTCTGGCGTGGCTAGCCAGGGTTGACCCGTCTGTGGTTTCGGCCACGGCCGATGAAGATGCGCCCCGTCCGTCGGTTGCGTCGATCAGGACGGTGATTTTGCCCGCGGCCCGGATCCAGTCAGTGGGACTGGATCCACGGTTCATAGATTTGTTGGACGCTATTTATAGCAAACAACTGATGACCAAGGGTCAGCTCCCTGCGGCCTCCAGGGAGGTGCGGGCAAGATGTCGTATTCCGCGGGGGGAATACGACAGATATAGTGTAGTCCCGTCGGTCACTGAGGATGACCGATGGGTACTGGGTGTCCAGAGTGCCGTGGCGGGTGGCCCCGGTCCGGCACTTGTGAACAAGTCCCAGGTACACCAGGAAGAAGTCCTGTCCCTATGCGATGAGGGTGTGAGGGCAGCGATGAGCGCTGTCCACCACTCGTATCGTCTCCTTCAGTCAGTGTGGGCTGAAGCGGGGGCAGGCCACCCTGTGCCACCTGTGGCGCTTTCATGTGTCAATGACGGCCTGGTGCTGTCTATGGGCGCATTGGCAAGGGTGCAAGTGCGAGTGACGAAATCCAGGAGGCAAATGGTCATTGACCATATGCGTCCGGCTACGGCAGTCAGGGAGCGTCTTCTTGGGACGCCCCTGACAGGGCCTAGCATCTTCGGTGGCCAAGCGCGGGCCATCTTAGAGGATACCGCCAGTATCGCGCAGAATCGGTTAGCGGTAAACCTACAGCTAGAGCTAGTGCGGCAAGCGCACGCACTAGGGGCTGTGGGGAAACCGCTAACGGGACAACCTTCAAAGAAGCAGAAGTAGCATAAGGGCAAGGCGAAAGCTAGGCCTGTTGCGACTTCTGCTTCAGCTGGGTTTTCGGAGCCGCCGGCGAAGAAGCCCAGGAAGGTTGTAGAGGCGCCTACCCTCCCCAATGTTGCTCCTGACCGCCCTAGAGGCGGGAAGGGGAAGGGGAAGGGTAAGGCCTCAAAGGGCGGACAGAAGGGGCCGAAGCGTACCTGAGGGTACGAAAGCTCCCTTCATATCCGCCTGGACCGCGCCTGTGCGATAGGAACGGCGGTGCCAGTTATACCCGTCGTGCCTAGAACGAAATGGTTCTCTCTCTCACGTTAAGAAAGAGGGGGGGGCGGACTGCGAGCCGGACAACCCCGTTAGACATCGAGGCATCTATGGTGGGTGGAAGGCTCATGCGTTTCGTCGAGGCCTGGCGAGGTGTGACGTCAGACAGTCTGGTCCTGGGATGGTTATCCCAGGGTTACATGCCGGAGTGGTGGGACTTTCCACCACAAAATCTGTCTTTGGCACCTGTCTGGACACCCGTACCAAGGGAGCCAGACAAGTTAGAAGCCGTTCAAAAGGAAGTGTCAGGTTTGCTTCTGAAGGGAGCAATAAAACCAGCAAACCGAAACACTCCAGGCTTCTATTCAAACATGTTCCTTGTCCCCAAGAGCACAGGGCGATGGAGACCCATACTCAATCTCAGGCCATTAAATTGGTTTATCCATACGCCTCGGTTCCAGATGGAAACGCCGAGGTCGGTAATGGCGGGATTGAGGAAAGGAATGTGGTGTGTATCGATCGATCTGAAAGATGCATATTTCCACATTCCTATGAATCGGAGTTGGCACAGGTTTCTGAGATTTGCGTTTCAGAATCAAGTATGGGAGTTTACAGTTCTCCCGTTCGGCCTGTCGACAGCTCCGAGGGTTTTCACAAGAGTGGTCCTTGCGTTGACAGCGTTTCTCAGAAAAGAGAACGTGGCGCTACACACCTACATAGACGACTGGCTCCTCAAGGCAGACTCAGCAGCCAGGTTGAACGTGGATACTGCTCTGACTCTGAAGTTACTTTCAGATCTAGGCTGGATAGTCAACGAGGAGAAATCCGAGTTGACGCCCACTCAACATTTCGTTTATTTGGGGATGCGATTCGACCTTGAGGAGGGCAGGGTTTACCCGTCAGAGCCCAGAGTGGTGTCTCTGTTAGCCATCCTCAAGAGTTTTCGAGTGGGAAACCACATTCAGGCGAGGCGGTTCCTTCAGATGCTGGGCATGATGGTCTCCATGGAGCAGGTTATCCCGTACGCTGCTCTAATGCGAAGGCCTATCCAGTTGTATCTGATGTCTCTGTGGAAACAGAGAACAGAACCCCTGTCAAAACTGGTGCCAGTTTTGGAGCCGATAATATCGCATCTTCTATGGTGGAAACAGCGTCAGAATCTCCTATTAGGGGTTTCGCTGCACCTACCCCACCCCCACCTGTCCGTCTACACGGATGCATCGCTGGAAGGGTGGGGTGCCTGCCTGGGAGAACACCAGGTCTCGGGCACATGGACTCTCCCGGAGAGTCAGCTGCATATCAATCTGTTGGAAATGATGGCAGTGGAACTGGCGTTGGAAAAGTTCCTTCCGATGATCAGGGGCAAGGTGATATTGATACGGTCGGACAATTCGACAGTAGTACTATATATAAATCGCCAAGGCGGGACCAGGTCGCCCACTCTGTGTATCAGGGTGTGGCACTTGATTCAATGGTGCAGGAATTACTCGGTTGTTTTGAAAGCAGCTCATATTCCTGGCCGATTGAACATTCTGGCGGATGCTTTGTCTCGCAGACAGAGAATTCTGCCAACAGAATGGTCCCTCAACCCTCCGGTTCTGCGATGGATCTTCGAGCATTGGGGCAAACCCAACGTGAACTTGTTCGCCACAAAGGAAAATGCTCAAATCATGACATATGTCTCGCCGATTCCAGATCCAAATGCCGTCGATACAGACGCTCTGGCGATAAACTGGAGAGGGATGCACGCTTACGCGTACCCACCCACCATTCTTCTACCGAAGATATTGGTGAAGGTCAGGGAGGAACCGTGTCTGGTCCTGCTAATAGCGCCGTATTGGCCGAGCAGGGCGTGGTTCACGGATCTTCTAGATCTGCTGGTGGAAAATCCTGTGCAGTTGCCCGAGATTCCGAACATAATCTCCCAGGCCAAGGGACGCTTCCTACACGAGCGTCCCGAAATGTTCAAATTGACTGCGTGGATGTTATCAAACAACGTTCCACGTCGGAAGGCTTTTCTCGACAGGCTGCTGATTTCATCGCGGCTGCGAGAAGGAGGTCAACCTTCAAGTCATATAACAACAAGGTTAACAGATTTGCAGACTGGTGTGAAGAAAAGGGTATTGATATAGTAGACTTTCTCTGTGAGCTGTTCTTTTCAGGACTAGCTCCCGTCACAGTTGCTGGATACAAGTCAGCTTTGGCATCAGTTATCCCTTGTCTAGCCAACAGGGATAGTCCAGAGGTGGCCCAGTTAAATGTGATGTTGAAGGGAATGAGCAATCTCCGCCCGAGACAACCGGTAGTCATTCCAGCCTGGAGTCTATCTTTAGTGCTTAATGTACTGGCCAAGCACCCTTTCGAACCGTTGCGTTCGGCTAGTCTAAAGCATTTGACTCTAAAGGCGGTCTTTCTAGTGGCAGCTTCCTCAACTAGAAGGCGCAGTGAGATCCATGCGCTTTCGGCAGAGAGGAACCGATTTATTGTTTCTGGAGAAGGTCTGCGTCTTCTGCCAAGAGCAGAGTTTATGTCAAAGAACCAATCTTTGAGATATCCCGGCAAACCGATCATTATACCGAAGTTAACTAGGTTTGATCGTGATGCCAGTGTCTGGTGCCCGGTCCGTGCTTTGACTAAGTACAAGAAACGGACTGACTCGTTACGGTCGAACGATAGACATCTGTGGATCTGCCATAAAAAGCCTTATGGCGCCGCATCCATGGATACTATCTCTCGTTGGGTGGTCGAATGCATTCAGACTACTCACGAGATGGCGACTGGGCACCAGGTGCAAGGTGTAAGGGCACACGATGTCAGAGGAATAGCCGCCTCGACCGCCCTTTGCAATGGTGTTCCGTTAGAGGACATCATGGCCGTTGCACAATGGCACTGTGAGTCCTCATTCACGGATTACTATATGAGGGATGTGTCAGACTCAGCCAATCCACTCGCTTTAGCTGTTTTGAAACGATAGTTAGTGACCACACTGCTCTTCACCCTTTTTTCACTTTGGTAAGAAAAGAACCTAAAGCAGGCATGGTCAGGCGAGAGGATGTCAACCAGATTGTGTCACTGATGGCCGAACCGGTGAATGGTTGGAGGCGGTACGTCTGAAGTCCAATTATCATAAGGTAATTCAATAGTGAGAGTTTTTTGTATTATGTATATATGTATCATGTTCATTCATCTTATATATTCATGCTCATTCCCAGGCTAATACATGGAATATGCAGGGAGTAGTTAACCCTCTTGGCATATTGGTGTTTTCAGGCGAGATACATGTTCGTGAGTTCTCTCCCTTTTCTTAGGAGGAAAAAGGGGGGGGCCGTGGCGCGAATGTGATTCGGTTCCGTGAACTTGACGGTCCTTTTAGGTCTCCGTTAGTCAAGTTTGAAGTCTAAAATCTTTCTCCAAGGGGCAAAATTAGCATTTATGGCTTACCCCTTCCCACCAGGTTACTGATCAAATCTGGTGTATATCAGAAGTAACAGAATGGTGAGTATTGATCGAAGGAGAATGAAGGAAATGTCAATTTCCCTTTCTCCGAGATCTAACAATACTCACCATTCTGTTACGGACCCAGCCTCCCAGCCCCACGGAGGCAAGCCATAATTTTCTCTTGTTTGGTGGCTATGCAAACAATATGAGCTCTATGGTAAACGGGTACTCGGCAGTTGGGAGCCGAGTACCCGGTTCCCAGGAGTCGGTAAAGCTTTCTAAGTCTATAATCCTAGAGCCGCTGTCAAGGCCAGCTGTATATCAGAAGTAACAGAATGGCGAGTATTGTTAGATCTCGGAGAAAGGGAAATTGACATTTCCTTCATACTATATATATAAATGTACACAAGGTGTGAACCCTTCATCTGTGGGCACCATTGTCAGGAAGCTGATTGGTTGGTTTGTTGTCAAAATCCGCTGACATCACGTTTCTGACTCCAAACCACTACAAACCAACCAATCAGCTTTCTGACAATGGTGCCCACGGATGAAGGTTTCATACCTTGTGTATATTATATATAGTAGGAGGGATATGTGGTAGAGGGATGGATGGACGAAAATTCAAAGGCCTGTGCTCAAAACATCACCGGGGAAGTGAAATTATTTGATTTGAGCGCCTAAATATTGCGTATCCTTTAATAAAGGTCATTTATTACATCAAAATTAATCCACAATTTGATATAAAATGGCGTCACGAAAAAAATACAAATCACGTGATTCGCCTCCAATTGAAGAGTTTATTTTAGAGCGAGTACTCGAATATAAATATTCTGGAATCGGGGACTCGGAACTCTGGAATTTCTATATATTATCATTGCGCGATAGGAACTGAGTATTATACTGATCTGAATAACGGGTACCCGTTTGATAAACTTCCGTTAGCGTATAATATCTCGCGAGAACATGCCGCCTCCCATCGCAAAAGAGCCGCTGGCTTGCCAACATATGAAGCCGACCATATTGTCGTTCGTAATAATTCAATTTGGATCATTTAATGTTGATCGGCGTTACAAAATTGATGCACATTTTCTCCCGTACTTGTTTGGTACATAAATTTGGTCCATTATTTGGTTTATTATATCTTGAACATATGTGGCCTACTATTAGTATTAATCTAATAGGTGGTCGAGATTTACAAATCCGAGGCCTGTATTGACTTCTAGAGGGGCCGGAAATGTATCAGGGCAGAGATCGGTCAGAAGTAGACACACCCTGTGACACGATTGTTATTATTATACACGCTATTCTTACAAATTATCTGCTGAGTTAGTGGGTGGGCTTCTAATACAGAGTTTTGCCATTTTGAAACTGCTAAGAAATCATTGGAGCTCATATGTCAAAGTTAGGGGGTGGACTTCTATTAGAGCATAGGCTACAATTAAACGAAATACGGTACCTTCCGTTTTCCGGCTAGAAAAATTTTGATACATTCCTTTGTTTGCAATCAGCAACAGGGGTATTCTGTCCATGTATATATACCCATGTGCCTAACCAATAATCTTACAATCTGCAGTAGCATAATAACATCCTCTAAGCAGCATTGACGTAGTTAATATAGTTCATGATTAATCGTATGATCGCAATTATTTTTCTTAAATGATCGCGATTATGAAAAGTGAATAATCGTGCAACCCTATGTGTGTGTGTGTGTGCATAATATATATATATATATATATATATAGTGTGTGTGTGTGCGTGCGTGAGTGTGTGTGGCACTGTGGGTGTGTCACAGTGTATGGGTGTGTGGGTAAGTTGGTGGGTGGATGGGCACTGCAGGGCTGTCTGATTGTTTGTTTGACAGACTGCCCGCTAATTTTTACCAATTTAAGTGTAAGAAAAAACCAAATGGGTATTTTTAAACAAATTATTTTGAAAGTTTAATGACTAAAGCAACTGTCACTTTACATGCCCTTTACAACAGCTGATTTACATGTGACTAACTGAAGTGAGTAAGTTTCATATTTAGCTCGCCAGTTCATTTTGGTCATTACAGACCTATTCTGGTGTCTATCAGAAAACATCTTTTATATTCCATCAAATATCAGTTGCGATCAAATAAATCATCATCATGAAATATATAATGACTTACATGTACTGTCATGTATGCAAATTACTTTTCAATTGTCTGATCATTAATCACCATTATCATCATCATGTTACATTCATCATCATCATCATTCTCACCAGTTACATTCACACATCATCATCCTCATCATCATCATCATTGTCTCTATTACAAATTAAATTCCATCATCATCCACATCATCATCATCAAAATACATCATCTGAGTTATATTTCTGTGACATACATAATTATATTAGTACTATCAATTACACCTAAATGGCTTAATCATTATGATCATCATGAATATCATCATCATTATTATCAGCATCATCAACATCGTCATCATAATCAGTCATCATCATCAACCTCTATGGCATTGGCATCATCTTCATATCGCATAGAAATGTCAACACTGGCATCTTGGCTGGTTCGCTCATATCCTGTTTTAACTGGAGTTGGAGGTTATGAGCTACAGACACTCATTTTCTCAGTCTATCAAGTGTCAAGCGGTTGCGCTTTTTTGTCTGAACTATAGTGATAGTGCAACCTGATGCAAGATGACACAAATCTAAATCTATTGACTTATATTAGTAGCAAAAGCATCGGTATTAATGCAATAGGGAAATAAGATTTTTGCAATTGCATCCTTAGTTGACCAGAAAATTTTCTGGAAAAATACGTTGTTAAATTTTCTGGAAAATTTTCTTTTCACAACACTAGCATAGAACTAACTTAGATATAATGACATCCCAGAAAGTGAATTAGTTATTTAACCTTTTAACACTAAAATTTGTT
This sequence comes from Chaetoderma sp. LZ-2023a, assembly GCA_034401795.1. NCBI lineage: Eukaryota > Metazoa > Mollusca > Caudofoveata > Chaetodermatida > Chaetodermatidae > Chaetoderma > Chaetoderma sp. LZ-2023a. Next base: position 69,753,047 of record CM067364.1, read on the forward strand.
CAAGCAAATTTCAATTATCTCATAGAAAATATCTATTTGCAGATCAAGGCTATTTTTTAAATTTTACTACTGGAATGACTGGCTCAGTTATCAAGCTATTCATTCCAGTGAAAATTTTCAAAAATAGTCTTCTCTTGGTCTGCAAATGGACATTTATCAATACCACTTCAGAAGTAATTTTTCGCCGACTTCAGTGCTAAAGGGTTAAAGCAAGTACACAGCAATAGGTAAAGACCTCAGAAGGAAGTTTACATTGCATGTTCTGACAGTAGTCAGGCTTTTATTACTGGGTAGGTAACTGTATAGTTCTACTGAACTCCATGCAGAACTATAAACAGTGATTTACTGTCAACTATACAATCATACCTAATATGTATTTCAATGGGTGTTCAGTATTGTCTGACGTACAGTTAGAAGACTATGTTCCTTATGCATAGGCTTGCAAATTATGTATATGTCACTAGATGATATTTACTAATCCATGTCAGTGTTTTCTTAAGCGTGATAAACAACCATGAGGTTAAATATATAAACTTGCCACCTAATATCAGAGTATTTCCCATTATTTCCCGGTATTTCCCACTGCCCTAGGAAACACTAGTATTTCCCCGAGAAATTGTCAATCCTGCATTTCAACCACCTAGCGTTTTGGTTATACAGGCTACTCCAAAAGATCAGTCACTGTACTGGCGAAGTTTAGTGTAGTACAACTTTTTCATGGGCTGGCATACATACAGTGATGTCCCTGGGGCGCGATTTCCCCACTAAAATTATTAGAGTCGCATTTTTATCCAACCCTTGCGCCATCGTGTCGCACATTTAACACATGCTTAACTTTCCCCATAATTTTCATATGACAAATAGCGACCAAGTAAACAATCTTTATTCATCTAAAACTAATCATGAGTCAATACAAACAAATCAGTTATTTTTTTATTTAGTTTAATCATTCACACTGAATCGCGATTATATAATTCAAAATGATCGTGGACGATTATAAAATGAAATAATCATATAATCGCCATGTTGAAATTTTTGTCAAGACACTTTTACGCTTGTGAAACTCTGCTCGCGCTACCAAGCATGGAAACAAACATCCGGCTTTCAACATGGCGATTATATGATTATTTCATTTTATAATCGTCCACGATCATTTTGAATTATATAATCGCGATTAATCGAAAAATCGTGCATGCAACCCTAGACACACACACTATATATATATATTTTATAATTCAAAATATACACATATTTTTCAAATTTTCTGGAAAAATATCAGGAAATCTTCCGCAAAAATATTTTTCCGGAAAAATAACTAATGACTGAATACATTTCATTCTGAAGTTGCAGAATTGTTAAAATTGTAATTGCTATTTAAACCTGAAATCTCCAGAATATGTTAAAAATAATGTGAAAGTGTGTTTTCATTCGGTCATATTGTAGCATGTAATAGTATAAATACTAAATAGGACATAATATTAATAACGATATAATCGTATATAGCAGAATGAAATGTGTTGCCATCTCAAATCTCAATCAGTTAATCCCCAATTAGGCACCTTGCTGTCTTTCCATTGTGAGACGATATCACACCTGTGTATGAGCTGAGTGTGGGACAGCCTAGCTCAGAGCATTGATTTACATATAAATCTGAAGCTAACTAAATAAACAGTACTTGTAGATACATACAGTACGTGTACCTGCAGTTTTGGTAATCTAAGCTTAGATCAATATTGTAAACAGCTGACAATTCAAGGCAGTATAACGGATTTGTATTGTACATGTATGTCACAATATGTACAGCATACTAATGTTTCTTAATATTTTGAAACTATTTTACTGGAAGTTCTTGTTGCAGCCTCTACTGAAAATGGGTTCTAAAAATTCCACCAACATTATTTTTGCAATAAACGCTATTACATAGTAGGTGTTGTATTTGCTATGTAGAGTTGAAAAAATATTGCATATTTGATCTCATATGTCAACCTGTATTAGATATGGGCTTCTATTTTAGCCCCTTTGATTAATATATCTAAGATATTTAGTTTAAAGTTTAACACTTCTGATGAGTACTGGAGTATTTCCCGGTATTTCCCGCTTTTTGGCCTATTTGCCGGAATGGTATTTACCAGTATTTCCCATCCGTTATTTACCGCACCTGGAAATTGCTGCCAACCCTGTGCAGCAGGGCGTAACCATGAGTTTATGCAGCACACCGCAGCTGACGAGGGGAGCACCCATCTGCACCACAGCATTTCCACGAAACAGAGCTAATATCTTCAATCAAATGTCACTGAAATATTGATGGTTTCGAGGAGACGTAATTAAGAAACAAGAGTGAAATCGTCCAAGAACAAACCAGATATCAACTTCAAAGAAAGAACTTGAATTCACCTTTCCAGAGTACCCACCCATCATATGACGTCATAATGAACTGCGTGATGTGTACAATGACATCATAATGAGTGACGTCGATAAGTACGTCACGAACGCATATTTTAAGACGGTCTATGCGTTGTACAAATTGTTTGCTTTTACTATTTAACAAATATTCTGTTGAATATTTTGAAACTAATTTGACTGGGTGCTGTTGCTGCCATAGGTCAAATTAGTTACAAAATATTCAACAGCTTCCCTGTATAGTTTTCAGGAAATTGATAGCTAGGGAATTTGGGGATCGATCAATCCCAACACGGCGAGGTGTGGGTGGAGCTTAGCTAATGATGGGCGGGGCATAGCTCAAAATGGAAAGGTCCATTGGACTGAGCAAGAAATACTATATAATAACACTAAGGCCAGTGGCTTATGCCTCGTCACATGATGATGATCTAGATCGTAGCTGCTTGCATTATTTTATTTATTTCAATTACTAAATAAAATCTGTGATTGTCGGATAACTTGGATACGCCATACGAAAAAAGCGGAATTTTAATTAAGAGCGGTTTCATTAAATTGTCAATTGTGATCATTCTGACGGGGGGAGAAACACGATTAGTATATATATATATATAGGACAACGTGACCAAATGATTGTTATAGCGCTTGTTTGTCCTACGAAGGTGTTTTCCTTGGGGGCAAGAGATATAAAAAGGGGCTATCAAGTATTTTGGGGGTAGTATTTTAAGAATATATCAATATATTGATTGGGGAGAAATGCGATTAGTATATATAACAGAATTCCCAAATAACATTGTTAAAATGCTTGAATGGCTTAGGAAGGGGTTCTCCTTGGGGGGGGGGGGGGCTGGATGGGTGGGTAAGATATAGAAAAAGCAGGATGAATAAAATGTGGGGGAATGGGGGGGAGAGAGGAAGGGTGAAAAAGGGAAGCACCTTTATACAAATTGGCTAATGCCAGTGGGATGGAGGGTGTGGAGCTGCTGAATCCAAAATGTCTCTTTTACTCCGGATTGGTGTGCCTGTGTCACGACTGCACAGCCAGCATGGCCATGTGCGAGTTCGAACAAACTTGGACCGCTATGCCCTAAGGATGCTTCCTCCCAAATATAATTAAAATCGGTATAGAGGTTCTAGAGAAGTCATTTAAAGAAAGTCGCCATGGCATAAGCTCACGTGGCCATTCCGAAACTGCTTGGGGGATCGATTCAAAGCTCATGAAATGCCATCTATGCCCTGAGCTGAACCAAGTTTGTTCAAGGGAACTGCTTGGTGGATCGATTCAAAACTCATGAAATACCATCTAGGGCCAGAGCTGAACCAAGTTTGTTCAAGGGAACTTGATAGGCCAAATAGTTTGGCGGCCATCTTGGATGACCTAGTTTTCGCGAAAACCTCTTCTCCAGAACCGCTGAATAGATCGGGCCGAAATTTGGGAGATATGATTAAGGACTAAGGGCCATTGTTCAAGCGAAGTCAATATGTCAAAAATCATTGCGGCTGGGGGCCAATCAAAATGTAGCATGTTTGACGACCATATTCGATTTTTTTAACTTGATGGATTGTGAAGGTGAAATTGGTTTTGTATATTTTTTTTGTGCATTTTGATTTCAAATTTGCTATTTCTGAATCTGTCGGATAAACGGTTTGCCGGCCATCTTGGGCCATTTTCCAGCCAAATGCTCCCATACTAAAACAATGGGGAATTTAAAATGTCTTCTAGAGAACCACCTGACTGATTCTATTATAGTTGGAACGAAGCATCTTTAGGGCATCGAGCTCCATGTTTGTTTAAAGGAAGCCGATCGGCCAATTTGTCCGGCAGCCATGGATTTTAGCCAATTTTTATAAACGTCTAAAAATCTTCTCAGAAACCATTTGTGGGACTGATTTAAAACTCACTAAATATCATTGAGGGTAAGAGCTGAATCAGTTCTGTCCAAGGGAAGTTGATTGGCCAAATGGTTCGGCGGCCATCTTGGATGATCTAGTTCTTGCGAAAACGACTTCTCCAGAAACGCTGAATGGATCGGGTCAAAATTTGGGAGCTATGTTGTTGTTCTCTTTGTCTGCAAATTTATGGACATTTTCTATGAAAAAATTTAATTTATGGAACAAATTTGAGGATTAAAGGGTTAAGAAACCAGTAGCATAAAAATATGAAGTTAGTGTGGTTAATAATGCACTGGACATAACTGTTACTCCTGCTGAGTAACTGATGACATATTTGTCCCGGTTCCTGGTCTTACACATGTTTCCTTTTCCCAATATATGAGCCATGAACCAAGCAATGACATTGCTTATCAAATTGTTAGCCAATCAAAGGTAGAGGTCTATAGGGAGTGTTGGGAATTTGTTCTATTTTTGTGATCGATGATTGGTTTTATATACTAAATGATGATCAATTAATGATAGATCATAACTGGTTCTCATTTTTTACCCATTTTGAATGCAGTAATGCATGTTTCAAGGATAACTACCTCTTTCAAACAAAGTCGCAGGTATGACAGATTCTTATTAATTTAAGAAATATTCTGTTGAATATTTTGAAACTAATTTGACTGGAAGCTGTCTTAGACTAAGGAGTAATACTATATAGTTCTAACACTTAAATTTATATTCTTTTCCAGAACGTATTCCTTTTCTAGCTTGATCAATTAAAATATATTAATAAAGTCAATTTATAAACAACCAAAATCGATTTCTGAAATCATGATCGATCTGTTGGTTGAAAATACAAACCAATCAGTCATCGATCAAATTGATTAATCGGAACAACACTATACCTATAGGTACTCTACATTTGCATATACATGTAATTCTGGGTTGTAAAATTAGCGATATTCCATTTATATTTCTCCCAATTTGTTCCCACATATAGAAGTAGTGCAATTTAGAGTATTGTCAGATTATGTAAATTATGTTTAGCTAATTCTCTAATTGACATGCATGGCTTGTATATTTTTTAAAAAGAATTTGAGACGTACAATAGTATGGACGAGTTGTCAGCTGTTAGACAACACTAGCAGTACCAGGTTACCGTGCTCAAAACAGGATTTCAGGGGGCAGAAAACAGACATAAAACCCGTTTTGAACAATTTGCATTAACTACAGTATCATACTACCGAAGCCATCATTTCTATACTGAGCCAAAAAAGATTAGCAACAGTGAAGTTTGGTTTGTTGTATTAAAACTATGCGTCCATTTATAACCAAATTTGCAGGCATGTTTTGTCAATGTAATGTCTCGCTGATCATGAGGAAATGCAAATCATTTCTTGCATTTCTCGGCCGCACGCTTACTGCATGTGAAAATGCATTTTTCATGCACTGGCTCACATTGGCGGGTAGCGAAGGCAAAAATTCACCATCTTGCAAAAGCAGATAACGAACATGTGCCGCCGCCCAGGGCTACCTGAAAATCAGCGCCATGAAGCAATGGGAAGACTCGCTGCTGGGCAGAGCGTTCGCGATGTTGCTCGACATTTTAATGTTCACGCCTCAACCATTTCCCGTCTCAGCCAACGTGAGCAGGAAACTGGACATGTTAATGACCGACCACGATCTGGCAGACCGAGAGCAACAACACCACGAGAAGACCGCTACTCAGTGATGTCATCACGACGTCACAGGTTTTAGACTGCGCCGCAGCTGTCCCGTAATTTGCACACCGCTACGGGCACTACAGTGCATGCACAAACTGTGCGAAACAGACTCCATGATGCTGGACTGCATGCCTGTCGTCCACTTGTTGCTGTTCTGCTTACAGAGCGTCACATCGAGAATCGATTTGCATGGGCAGGAACTCATCAGCGATGGCATGCTCAACAATGGAGCCACGTTTTGTTCAGTGATGAGTCACGGTTTTGTGTGGATGTGGCGGATGGTAGGCAACGGGTTTGGCGACGTTTAGGAGAACGGTATGATGCAGCCAACATCATTCAGCACGACAGATTCGGTGGCGGCAGTGTCATGGTGTGGGCTGGAATCCATGAAAATGGCAAAACAGATCTTATTGTGATTCGCGGAAATTTAACGGCTCAACGTTACTGTGAAGAAGTTGTCGCCCCTGTTGTCATCCCTTCTATGCAGCATCATGCAGACTTTATGTTCCAGCAAGACAACGCCCGTCCTCATTCAGCTATGGTCACCAGTGATTTCCTTGAGGCTAATAACGTTCCGGTGTTGGACTGGCCAGCGCGATCACTGGACCTGTTTCCTACCGAACACGTGTGGGACATACTGGGCTGTATGGTGCGTGAGAACCATCCAGATCTTCACAACGTGCGGGAGCAGGAAGCTGCACTGCTCCAGGAATGGGATGCGATTCCTCTTCGTGACATCAGGTGCTTAATTCGAAGCATGAGAAAGCGATCTACGGCGGTTGCTAATGCGCGCGAAGGTCACAAGCGGTATTGACAGCTCAGTGTCATTATTTAAATTGGACCCTTCCGTTGAATGATGCCGTGTTAAGGGCGCGATGCTAGCATTACAGTAACAAGAGACTGTTGTTCAAATTGGAAAATGACCTATCAATTAAATAATATATTTGAATCAATTTATTGTTTTTGTTAAATAACATTTATACAGTAATATTCTCAGTGTTGCGAAACCTTTTTGGTTCAGTATATATTACCCATTAGACCTTTATACTTTATCACTCATCATATGGCGTCATAATCAACTATGCAACGTGTATAATGACATCATAATGAATGACATCGATAAGTATGTCACAAACGCATAATTGAAGACGGACTATGTGTTGTTGTACGAATTGTATGTCTTTACTATTTAATAATTATTCTGTTGAGTATTTTGAAACTAATTTAACTGAGTGCTGATGCTGCCATAGGTAGTAACAGCACCAAGTCATATTAGTTGCAAAATATTCAGCAGCTTACCTGTATAGTTTCTGAAAATTGATAGTCCGGGAGTTCAGAGATCGATCGATCCCAACATGGCGAGGTGTGGGTGGAGCTTAGCGGAGTCCTAGCGTCTGGTAAACTGTTGAATATTTTGAAACTAAATTGACTGGACGCTCTCCCCATTATATTAGCTATAAACATGTCAAGATATTCAACAGAACGGGTATTAAATACTAAATCTGTCAAAGACAGAACTTGTACAATTGACAGACTTTCCAAGGTTTATGGTGGAGTTATGTAGTAATTGTAGCCTACACGATTGTAAATTATTTGATTATGATGTCATAATTGAGTGACAGATCGGATCCCTCCATTAACATTTTGACATGTATGGAACAGGTTAAGGGGTTAGGATATATTTTACTGTAAGTTAATTCTGACTGTTTGAAAAGTATTAAAGGGGCATAAATTTATTTAAATGAGTTATATTGTGAACTGTTGTTATTGTTTGACAGCGAGATCACCGCATCAGCATAATAATGGGGACAACACTGCTTGCAGTAAAGCAGAGCTTCGTTGCATCAATGAACAGTCTTCAACCGACTGCTGCCTCTCAGTTTGTGGTCTGGCTCGATGAAAAAGTTGCAGAATACAAAGTGAATGGAAGCATGAATCTCCGTACGTTCCAAATTATATTCCACATGTAGCTTTTACCAATTTAACCCTAAACTGTGTTCAAGAAAATTTAAATTTTGTTAAACTGTAGAAAATGTCCATTTGCTGATTGATCAAGAAATTATTTTTTTAGAATTTACCACTGGAATGATTCTATTATGGAGCCAGTCATTACAGTGATAAATTTTCAAAAATAGTCTGCTTTCGAACTGCAAATGGACATTTCTCAACAGCACTGCAGAAGATGACCCTCACAAAGCAGAAACTAAAGATAGTTTTTGATGTAAAGATTATTTTGTTTAATATTTTAAAACTAATTTAACTTGAAACTTGCCGCATCAACAGGTTTGGGTAAGATTTGTTTCAACGTATTGAACAGTTTGTTGTCTCGACTGCGAATCAGGAAGCAAGACAACTATCACTTTTCTGGCAACGGCGACGTCACCGATAACTTTTTGCGTTTATCAAATCATTTACATTTATATTTCAGTAATTGCTTAATAGTGTCAGAGCTAAACTTCGGCCCATGGTTCCCTATACCATAAGGAAGATGTGTGCTGATAGTGAGGTCACTAGGTCAAAGGTCAAGGTCATTCTGACATTACTATTATTTGACCTCTGCTTTTTCAACGATAAGTTTTTGCGTTTATCAAATCATTTACATTTATATTTCAGAATTGCTTCATATTACCAGGACTAAACTCGGACACTTGCTTTCCATATACCATTAGAAAGATGTGTGCTGATTGCTATTTGACCTCTGCTCGTTAATCCTATTGCATCTAAGGTTGGATACATGGTTACCTAATGTTAGGAAGCAGCGTGATAACATTGAGGTCAAAGGTCAAGGACACTATGCGAACTGGAGACAGGCGAGACATTTAATTCTGCAGAATTCTTGTCTATGTACATTGTTAGTTGTCTTGAAATGGAGGAATCCAGTTTTAGCTATGCACCGCCCATCTCTAGCTAAGCTCCACCCACACACATCGCTCGTGCTGGGATCAATAGATCCCTGAACTCCCTGACTATCAATTGCTAGAAAACTATACAGGTAACCTGTTGAATATTTTGAAACTAATTTGACTGGGTGCTGTTGCTCCAAAAGTGCTCAATCAAATTAGTCTCAAAATATTCAATGTACATATGTTTATTAAATAGTGAAGACATACAATTCGTACAACAACTTTTCCATCATCAATTAAGCGTTCGTGGCGAACTTATCTACATCATTCTTGATGTAATTAATTATAACATCATCCTACACATCACGTAGTTGATTATGATGTCATATGGTTGATGGCTAAACCTTTCAAACCTAGTAAAGACATACAATTCGTCCAATATTAAGACATACAATATATTGATGTTTTGTTCACTACCTATCATGCACCACTAGCTGTGTGTTGACCACATGTATGTATATATAAAATCTGTTGCTAGGCATGCCTACCAAAGAGGATGCCTACCAAAGAGGCCGCAAATTGGTGGTGTGGCTAGCGCTCTGACTATTTTTGAAACTATACCACTGGAATGACTGGCTTGCCATTTGAGCTAGTCATTCCAGTCATAAATTTTCAAAAATAGTGATCGTGGCCTGTAAATGGACATTTCTCAAAACTACGAAAAGTTAAAAGGTTAAATTTACATATTTTATTTTCAGAGTTGAAAAAGGATACTCCAAGTTGGATCAAGGAGTACAATATGGCAATTTTGCTAAATGATGACGAATCGCCCATGGACCACTCTAATGCGCTTATCCCACATTCTATAGAAAGACTTAATCAGGTTAAGGAATCTCGAAAACGATTAATTCGTTCTACAGATGCATTTGCACCACCTGTGAAAGTTCGTAAAAGAATTACTGATAAAATGATAGCAGAATTCTCACATTACGCAAATTATGCGTCACAATTAACTCAAAGCCAAATTGCTAGCGGAATGAACTCTCACTCATTACTCTCATCAGCCTCTCCTAGCATGGTGCCAAATATTTCCGCGTATAGCAGGGTCTCTGGTACAGATGTAGTAGATAAGCGGAGGGATGTTCGTAATGTTGAAAATAAGGATGGACAATCAACTGATTTATCGTCTGAAGGCAAAGCGGAAGATAGATATGGTGTAGATGAAAGCGGTGACGGTAGTTATACGGCTGAATATAAAGAGACGAGTCCAACTTGTGAAAATGAACTTGGTGCTGATATAGCTGCTAGCTCTGCAGGCAGTACAAACCAACAGAAGGAAGCTAGTAGACATGATCAGACGTCTGAGGCAGAGAGTACAGCTGTTGTGAATGTCACTCAATCACTTTCTTCTAAAATGATAGAGGAACTGGCACAATTTGGTTTCCCATCACCCCTCTCTCAGAACCAAGGTGCAGGATTAGACTCGACTGCATTAATGCCAGCTCCTAGTGTGCTCCCAAATATGTCTAGTTCTTCTTCGTATGGCGGTGTCTCGAGTGTGAATATACGCGATGCAGTAAAAGATGACAGGCCATCTGATAATGTATCGGCATCTATGGACAGACAAGAAGGCACTCATGAAAGTGATGATGGCAGTCATGCTGCGGATGTGAATAATTTTGGACCTAATCGTGTACAAGAACTGAACGCACGTAATGAGGCATCATTTGATATCGGAGACATCAACCCACAAGACATGCTAGAAATGGGAACAATGCGTATTAAGACTGAAAATCCTGCTGATACACCTGCTAGTGACAGAGAACACCCTGATGCGATGGGAATGATGCATTTTAATCCGGAACAAACTTCTGCTTTGGGGGCGCAGACTATTAAGTCAGAACACACTCATGCTTTGGGATCGTTGCCTGTTGATCCAAACGATGCCGGAGCAACGGTGCATGTTAATCCAGAAGCCCCCGATGATGTAGGTGTTGATGGCGATACTTCTGACGATGATGATGATGGTGATATTGGTCCAAATTTCTTTGAGGAGCCCGATGACGCGCACACGAATGTTGGAAACGTATCTACAGCTGTTGCTGTTTCTTCAGGTGGGTGTTTCAACATAATATGCGCAGCTAAATAAGTTTCTTGCGGCATCATAAATATTCTTGTGAATCTCAGAAATAAGTTATTGTGTGTTTCCAAAACAAAAACAGAAACATGTTATTAGTATTTTTGAACACGATGTAAAAAATGTACTGTTGAATATTTTGAACACGATTGGATTGGAAGACATTGCTGTATAAGGCATCAATGTCTTTTAATCCAATTATGTTCAAAATATTCACCAGTATATTTTATTTTGTTTTGGAAACATGTAGTTATTTCTGGTCTGTACTGTATATTGTTTAAGAATGTATTCTCTCTCTCTGACAGACATGCCCTACTCTCTATATACTTGTGTATTCTCTCTCTGACAGACATGCCCTACTCTCTATATACTTGTGTATTCTCTCTCTGACAGACATGCCCTACTCTCTATATACTTGTGTATTCTCTCTCTGACAGACATGCCCTACTCTCTATATACTTGTGTATTCTCTCTCTGACAGACATGCCCTGCTCTCTATATACTTGTGTATTCTCTCTCTGACAGACATGCCCTACTCTCTATATACGTGTGTATTTTGGTATCCAAAACATGCTTCTTTAAAAATGTATGGCTCAAATGAGTCAAGTCGAACTAAAACTAGCTTCTGCCATGGTTTTGAGAAATGGTTACATTTGTAGAGCAAAAAGAAAACTGTGTTTGAAAATTTACTACTGGAATGACTACCTTGATAACTGAGCTAGTCATAGTTGTCGTAAATTCGAGACAATAGTCTCTTATTCTACAAATGGATGTTGATTAAAGATTAAAGATTAAAGAAAAATTCGAAGTGTCTTGGCTATTAACCCGTTAACTCTCATATCCGCCAAAAACAGCTTCAGCATTGCTCTTGAGAAATGTCCATTTGCAGACCAAGAGAAGACTATTTGTGAAAATTTACCACTGGAATGACTGGCTCGATAACCGAGCCGATCATTCCAGTGGTAAATAAAAAAAAATAACCCCTTGGCCTGCAAACGGACATTTTCTATGAGAAAATTTTAATTTTCACGTAAAAATTTAAGGGTTAAAGGATCAAGAAGCATAACCATACCGCTAACACCCCCACCCCACGCCCAAATAGTAATTTCTATCACTACATGTATCTTATTTTTTTATAACGAGTAAGGCAGTAAGAATACACCAGATGTATTGTGTAACGCGATATTAAGACCTGACAATACACATCACATATCTGGAACTGTGTATCGTGATGAGGTACATTTACACCATGAACATCAATGTATTTATAGCAAACTTTGCCTGAAAGGTCAAGTGAGCCGTTGCCCATGGTGACCATCCATCGTCTGGCAACCGTTCCTTTAACCCGTTAGCACTAAAATGGCTTCTGCAGTGGACTTGAGAAATGTCTATTTGCAGACCAAGGGAAGACTAAGTTTTTAAATTTTACCACTGGTCATTCCAGTGGTAAATTTTCTAAAATAGTTTTCTGGTCTGCAAAGGGACATTTTCTATGAGAAAATTGAAATTTTCTTGAATAAATTTGACAGTTAAAGGGTTAAGCAACTTCTCAAGATAAGAACCACTGCACCGATTTCAATTATATATGGCAGGCATAGCAAGAAGCATCCTTAGGGCATAGAGATTAAAGTTTGTTTAAAGGAAGGCGATTGGACAATTTGCCCAATGCCAATTTTGGATTTTGTCAGTTTTTTAGAAATGTCTAAAAATCTTCTCCGAAACCGCTTGAGGGATCGATTCAAAATTCATGAAATATCATCTAGAGCAAGAGCTGGACCAAGTCTGTTCAAGGGAACTTGATTGGTCAAATATTTGGTGGCCATCTTGGATGACCCAGTTTATGTGAAAACAACCTCATCTCCAGAACCGCTGAATGGATCGGGCAGAAATTTGGGAGATATGATTATGGACCAATAGAGTTGATACGTAAAAAAAACATGGCCCAAACAAGGGTTGCACGATTTTTCGATTATTTGATTAATCGCGATTATATGATTCAAACTGATCGTGGACGATTATAAAATGAAATAATCGTATAATCGCCATGTTGAAAGTTTTGTCAAGATACTTTTACGCTTGTGAAACTCTGCTCGCGTTACCAAGCATGGAAAAAACATCCGGCTATCAGCCGAATGTGTGAATGATTAAATAAACTAAATAAATAACTGATTTGTTTGTATTGACTCATGATTAGTTTTAGATGAATAAAGATTGTTCACTTGGTCGCTATTTGTCATTGTTGTTGTAATCACACACGCTTATCCCGCGTTCCCCATTCTCTGAACAGTTATGCGCTAACGGTTTTCCCAAAAAAGTTCTAAAACTGATACCACGGAAATTCAACGCCTTTTCTCCTGTAAAAATTCTCACTGCCTACGCCTATGTTTAATGTATACCTCAAAACATCACCGGAGAAGTGGAATTATCTGATTTGAGCGCCTAAATATTGCGTATCCTTTAATAAAGGTTGTTTATTACATCAAAATTAATCCACAATTTGATATAAAATGGTGTCGCGAAAAAAATACAAATCATGTGATTTGCCTCCAATTGAAGAGTACTAATATTCTGGAATCGGGGACTCGGAATTCGGGAATTTCTATATATTATCATTGCGCGATAGGAACTGAGTATTATACTGATCTGAATAATGGGTACCCGTTTGATAAACTCCCGTTAGCGTATAATATCTCGCGAGAACACGCCGCCTCCCATCGCAAAAGAGCCGCTGGCTCGCCAACTTAAGAAGCCGGCTATATTGTCATTCGTAATAATTCAATTTGGATCATTTAATGTTGATCGGCGTTACAAAATTGATGCAGATTTTCTCCCGAACTTGTTTGGTACATAAATTTGGTCTTGAAATATATTTATAATAAGGAAGCTATTTAATCACGCCAAGACTTAAGCGCATTTTGACTGCAAAAGTGTGGAATAAACTTTATTATATCTTGAACATACATGGCGTACTATTAGTATTAATCTAATAGGTGGTCGGGATTTACAAATCCGAGGCCTGTATTGACTTTAGAGGGGCCGGAAATGTAGCAGGGCAGAGATCTGTCTGAAGTAGACACACCCTGTGACATGATTGTTATTATTATACACGCTATTCTTACAAATTTTCCTATACAATCTGCTGAGTTAGGGGGTGGGCTTCTAATACAGAGTTTTGCCATTTTGAAACTGCTAAGAAATCATTGGAGCTCATAGTTCAAAATTAGGGGATGGGCTTCTATTGGTGCGTAGGCTACAATTAAGCGAAATACGGTACCTTCCGTTTTCCGTCTAGAAAAATCATGATACATTCCTTTGTTTGCAATCAGCAACTGGCATATTCTGTCCATGTATGTATACCCATGTGCCTAACCCATAATCTTACAATCTGCAGTAGCATAGTAACGTCCTCTAAGCAGCATTGACGTAGTTAATATAGTTCATGATTAATCGTATGATCACGATTATTTTTTTTAAATGATCGCGATTATGAAAAGTGAATAATCGTGCAACCCTAGTTTGGCGGCCATATTGAATTTTTTTGTTTGATGGATTTTGAAGCAGAAATTGGTTTTATATAAGTTTTTGCGTATTCTGATTTCAAATTTTCAATCTTTGAAACCCGGATAAATGGTTTGGTAGACTTTTTGGATCTTTTTCCTTCCAAAAGCTCCCATACTAACTAATAAGAAATTTAAAATGTCTTCTCGAAAACTACTGTCCCAATTTCAATTATATCTAGCAGGAAGAAACATTATGGCATAGACATAAAGGTTAGTTCAAACTAAGCCGGTTGGCCTGTGGCCATCTTGGATTTTGGCCAATTTTTTTAAATGTCAAAATCTGAAACCACTTGGGAATTGATTTAAAATTCATGAAATTTCATCTAGGGCAAGAGCTGAACCAAGTTTGTTCAAGGGAACTTGATTGGCTAAATGGTTTGGCAGCCATCTTAGATGGCCTAGTTTTCATGAAAATCACTTCTCCAGATATGCCAGAAGCGCAGAACTGATCGGGCCAAAATTTAGGAGATATAATTAGGGACTAAGGGTGATTAAACTTTGTTCAAGGGAAGTTGATAGGTAAAAAAACATCGCCGGCCAATCAAAATGTAACATATTTGGCAGCCATATTGGATTTTTTTATTTGATGGATTTTAAAAGCCAAAATTGGTTTTATATGGGTTTTTTTGATATTACTGATTTAAAATTTCCCATTTTCTGAAACTGTTGGATAAAATGTTTAATGGCCTTCTTGGACCATTTTCCCGCCAAAGGCTCCCATACTAAAGTAATAGGAAATTTTAAATGTCTTCTCGAGAACCACTTGGCCAATTTCAAGTATATTTGGCAGGACGCATCATTATGGCATACAGACAGAGTTTTGTTCAAATGAAGCCGATTGGCCAATTTGCCCATGGACCATCTTGTATTTTGCCGATTTGTTGAAACGCCTTTAAAAATCTTCTTTTCCGAATCCGCTTGTGGTGTGTATGTGCGTGCGTGCGTGCGTGCGTGCGTGCGTGCGTGCGTACATGTGTGTGGCGGCGGCGATTCAAAGGTCATTTAGGGCAACAGTTGACTCGAGTTTGTTCAAGGGAATTGCAATGGCAGAATGCTTTAGCGGCCATCTTAGTTTTGATGAAAACGACTTCTACAGAACCGTTAAACGGATATGGTTGAAATTTGCGAGATATGATTATGGACTAAGGGCCATTAAAATTTGTTCACGGGAAGTTGATACAATGTACATGTACATAAAGAAACATGGCCGCTGTATTCTTGTTGCAATTCTGGTTAATTCTTTAGGGCTCTACTAATAATAATCGATCATCTTTCTAGTCGAAATGTCTGTTCCAGCTGAGAAATACAGGCCCCTCGATAGCTGCGGGTTGCAGATAGGGTTGCGTGATTTTTGCTTTGAAACATCGCGATCGATTTTCTAAAAAAAAATTGTGATTTTTGATTAAATCATAGGTCCAAATTTCCAAAAGTATAAACCCGGGGTAACATGACAAGTCACCAAAACTGGGACTTGGAATTTCAAGAAAAAATTGAAATAAATGATACAAAAATAGCACGAAATTAGAACACAATTTCATGTGACAAATTCTTACCATCCTACGTCTATGCTTAATCTATACCTTATATCCATCATCGCGGGAGTGAAATTATTAATTGGGGCCGCCTAAATATTGCGTATAGTTTAATAAATATCGTTTATTTCATCAAAATTTGACATAAAATGTCGTCGAGTAAAAATATAAATCCCGCTTCCGCTTATAGCCTCCCTTTGTAGGACGAGTTTAGGTCATTACCTGAGTAGCGCGAAGACGCTAATATTAGTACCCGGGGAGATACTGCGCAATCCATATACATAGGACAGTAGCTGTGAGTAGCTACGATAGTAACGGCGTGAACTCGTCCTATAGTGCAGTTTATAGTTGCTTTCAGAATGTACAATTTCCATTTAAGAGTAATCAACAGAACGCACAGTTCAAAATACAACAATCTGGAATGCTGTTGCATTATTTTCTTTAATTAGGCATGACAACCAAATAAAAAAGGAAAAATTAGTACACAGCCTGAAATTGCTAAAAGAATTAAAAATAATTATGTTCAGTGATTATTGCCTAACACTTTGCAACTAAGTATATACTTGGTATTTCACGACAGACTCCGGGTCTGCAGCGAAAGAAAATTATATGGCGATTCGATGGAGTAACTAGCTGGTTTTCCTTTTACTCCTGAATGATGAGTTTTAAAATCTTAGTCTGCTGAATTTTTTCACGATTTTTCGATTTTTGTTCAATTACATCGTAGAAAATCGCAAGCCTAGTTGCAGATTTTCCGGAGTTTTTCGGATCACGCGTAAAATTGTGGAATCATAGTGTATGGTCACACCCATTCCTGTGTTAAAATTCGAGCCAAATCAGACCAGTAGTTTCCGAGATACCACAGATCCTGAATTTGATCCGATCCGAATCAGGCTTCTTTTATCCGGATCATGGCCAAAGTCCGGAAATCATCTTGCATGGCATAAGATATAGCCTGTAATAATCTTTTGTAATTGACTATAACTAGCTACATTTAACTGACTAAAACACATGATCTGACTAAGACACATGAAGGTTTATTGAGCTGCTCCCCGCAGGAAAACAATGTGTAATACTAATTACCATGTACCATGGTGCACATTGTTGCACTAATTACTCTTATTTTAGCTACAGATTAACCCTTTAGTGGTCAAATTTGGTCAAGAAAATCAACACATTACTTTCCTTATTGAATGTCCATTTGAAGGCCAAGAGAAAACTATTTTTGAAAATTTACCACTTGAATGGCTGGCTCATTTATCGAGCCAGACATTCCTGTGTTAAATTTTCAAAAAGTCTTCTCTTGGCCTGTAACTGGACCTTTCTCAAGATGACTACAGAGGCCGGTCTGGCCTCTTGACCATTAGAGGGTTAAAGTTGAACAGCATTTTTCCTTCCTGAGATTTGTCTGACCATTTCCTATACCACCCCTTAATGATAAAGAATGTCTAGAAAATGAATAATTAACATGATCAATTCCTGTTTGCAGGTCAAGTAAAGAATATTTGAGAAAACTTCACACTCAAATGACTGGCTCGGTAACTAAGCAAGTCACTCCAGTTTTAAGTATTCTAAGATATTCTTCTCTTGGTCAAGAGCACTGCCGAGTACATTTTCTGAATGCTTGATCATTATGGGCTTGAGTTGATTACTAGCATTCAGACTCTGGATCTCACCAAGTTAAGACCAAGCACCAGGCTTAAGACTTAAACAGTCAATCAGTTGTCTACAAGACCGAACGTTTTTATGACAGATCATAACTATGATGGAACATTGCATGGGTACCTTATTGCCAATTGTATTGTGTTGTTTTTCCCACAAAGTGTATATCGTAGGCTTGCGCAATTACGTGATTAAATCGAAAACTGCAATTATGTTTTAAATCATTAAATTGTACGATTAAAAATTAAATAATCGAATAATCGTGGTTATTTTCTCTTGCATAAAATATTTCAAAACCTAACTTTCAATTACTTTTTAACGCGATCGGTCATGAAAAATTACATTTTGCTTAGTGAATATATGTCCATTTGCAGGGCAAGAGAAGGCTATTTTTTTAAATGTATTACTGGAAAATCGAGCCAGGAATTCCAGTAATACATTTTCAAAAATAGCCTTCTCCTGCCCTGCAAATGGACCTTTCTAAACACAATTGAAATTTTCTTTTGTTGTTATGTCAGAGAGAGAGAGAGAGAGAGAGAGAGAGGGAGGGAGGGAGGGAGGGAGGGAGGGAGGGAGGGAGAGAGAGAGATGCTGATGCAGGCTTTTGAGCACAATTTTTGAGAATCCACTAAATGACCCTGTAACCTTGAAATTAACTAAATTTTGGTTTTAGCCAACCACAATATGAATATATACATGTATTGATGATTCTGTCTACTTTATATTCTTTCACTGCAGAGTTATTGACGAAAATATCTATTCCGGTATTCTCTATAAGTGATCCTGTAACCGTGACATTTGAATTTTTGACTTGAAACTAATTATTTGTTCTAGTTAACAGGAAATAATTGCAGTTCTAGCATGTCTAGAGAATGCCTACAGTGTATAGAACGTGTGTGCTACTGGGATTGTGAAGGTCAATTGTTGCTGTAAGGATGGTGTCGAGCGATAGAACTTCATGGTACATGTATTAGAAAATTCACCTCCAAAATCAACCCTACAAACATAACAAACTATTTGAATTTGCCACAAAATTACAACTATTTCCACGACCTGGGCAGAGATCACCTGTGTGGAGATCACGAAAACAGGGCCTGTCTTGCCCATTGAGACTTTGTGAACATCTAAACCTGTTCGGATTTGACTGGAAAATATAAATATGTGTGTACAACTTAGCCATTATAACACTTAAAGGTGCATATTCACACCAAAATGTTTGAAAATAAAATAAATTATATACTTTTAGAGTCTTAAATCGCTTACCTCAATGTAATGAAACGAAAGAAATCTTAACATAAGATAATTTCATTCCATATAAATAAATTTCATAGGTTTAGTTGTGAATTTGAATTATTAAGGGCTCGTGGCTCTAATTCAATTTGACAACTTAAAATTTTTTATTAATTCATATGTAATGAAATCATCAAACATCTCATATGCTAAGATTTATTTCATTTCATTACATCTAGGCACACAATTTAAGCCTGAGCCTCTAAAAGTATATAATTTTAACAATTTTATTTTGAACCATTCTGCTGTGAATATGCACCTTTAATAAATAGACTACCATGGACTGAGAATTCATAGACCTATGCTCATTCATAGGCCTACGCTCGCTCCCATTAGAGTAGCTTGTATCGATCAATTTCTAGCAACCCGGCAACATAAAAAGGGAATAGAGCTCGCAGGGATTGAGAAGTTTTTCTCATATCGTTGGGTGTTTTTTACTTGGGTCATTGGGCTGTCACTACAAAGCTGTACAATTCTGGGAAAGCCCTAACTAACCAGGCTGTAGTAATTGAGATAAAATATAATGACAGAATATTAATTTGAAACTAATTTTCTAGCAAACAACCGAAATTATAAAATATTAGTGCAGGAAAAGATACATTTTAGAAATTTTTGGCGTCCCCTGCCCTATAAGGCTAATTAAAATAAGTTTTATTCTATCTTTGGCGAAAAGTGCATTCTTATAAATAGCCAATTTTCGTAGCAGTAATTGTTAATGTGTCAATTTCTCTAGCGTTCAAACAACAATTTGACATGTCCTGATAAATAAGAAAATGTTATGTGCGCCCGCTAAATACAGGTAAAATACCATTTTCCCATATGAAGAGCAGTCACTTATCTCATTAGACAGATTGACTATTGAATTTCGCTAATGGAAAGCAGCCTAAGCAGAACGTTATACCGGTTTTATGTTATACATGTTATATCTCGATATTTCTCTATCAACAAAATCATATCGATATGACTAGGGCTTCACGGTATTAGAATAATGAATATCGGTATCGATATCAATTTTCATACCGGTATACCTTTAATACCATTATTATTCCGATGGGGAAAAATGGAGTGAGGCTTGAGCAGTATGATTCCATATTCAACGTATATCAGCACTGCTTAAATAGTCACCACAAATTTCTGCAATAAAGCCAAGAAATTGCGTGAATTCTGATATTAAACGCTAAATTTTAACTGTCTTCAATTAAATCATATCCCAAAATGGCTGATACTCCCCTAAATTGTCCTTACAAATGATTTGAATTTGCATGAAATTACAACTATTTCCGCATGGAGATCGCGAGATACCGGTAACCGGTGACCATCTTGTCCCGTATGAACTCGCCCAGTAAAACTGCGAACGGCTAAAGCTGTTGATACGTGACTGACAAATATCAATGTTATGAGTCAAACACGTTGGATATGAATGTAAACATACGTTGTTATTACACCACAAAAATATTTATACCGTTCAATCACTACTTGCTAAATCAACTACTCTGCATTTAGCCACCAGAATAAGATTTTTATGCTTGCTTACAAACACCCATATGCATATTCCATTTCTATGTATACCCTCAACCAGGCTACTGGTGGGGTACACCCCTAGCATATGACCTGATATAGACTGGCACCAGTCTGTACTCACTCCTTGGTGACACCTGTCACTAAGCATGGTCGCGCATGTGCATATGAGCCCAAATAGGAAACGAATTCACTTCAAATATTCTGCAAGCAGTACAGTCTGAAAATATTCCAGCTAAGTTTTTATAGCTTTGTGCTGAGTTCAGCTTGCTTATTTGAGAGTGCTTCAATCCATGGTTATGCCTAATATGAAGCCTATGCTCCCTAATTTATGTTTATCGAGTATTTCGTGGTTTTTACTGCATTGTATACTCTGTATATAAGTGTTACCGGTTTTCGTGGTGGTATCCCATTTTCGTGGTAAGCAAAATGCCTAAGTCATCATCATCATCATCATTTCTAACCCTCAATTAAACTCTAAGAGCCTTTATATTCACTTATTTCTAGAATCAAATCTTTTAGTGCATTTCGTTTTATATCCCTAAGAAAGTTTGAAATCTAGTTGTTCTTTTCATTAGGGATATTTGAATGCCTGTCTTTCCTTTTATTAAACTCATTAATTTAGAGTTCTCTTAAGTTTTCGAAGCTGTATGCTTCATTCTCTATTTTTGTTTTGTTTTTAGGAGTCTGTCAAATCACTCGAGAAGGTCAAATGCACGTATGCAAAGGATGGTCGTCGACTGTCTTTAAAGAATATTTTAAGGATTTTGTAGCCAAGGCCGCATTGTGTCTTTTGCAAGCTCTTCTGTATCTTCTATGCCAGCAACGGAGGGGGGTGGGGGGTGTGTGTGTGTTTGTTTGCTCTTCTAATTCTGATGCCATTTTAGCTCTTTTTGTGAGATTTTTGACAAAGTCGTTAGATGAGCGAATTTCGTCTGCCATTCATGCGGCTAGAGATGGTTCATCCGAGTCGGACGATAACCAGAAGGTTAGCAGGCGTGTCCGCAGATGGGAGAAGCCTACTTCCCTCACGTCCAGGCAAGAGATTTGGTCCCTGAAACGGAAGGCTAGAGACTCAAAGAAGAGGCTCTCGAAGGTGAACTCAAGCAGGTCACCGGGTAAAACCCACATAAGTCTTGAGGAGGGGCATTACCCTCAAGCAGTGGTGTCGGCGACTGAAGTCCCAGATTCAAACGCCTATGCCAACGTCAAGTTTTCTGTTATACCGGTAGCCAGTAATTTTAAAAGATCGCCTGTTTCTAGCTTAATGTAGTCAGGAAGTTCGGTAACTTCCGGTTTATCAAGCACTTCCGGTTTGTGCGTAGTAGATTCGGGTCTCCAAGACCCGGGGCTACTTCCGGTTTCCGGTCCTTCCTCTTCCGCTTCCGTTTTTTCTGCTTCCGGTTTGCGTATTTCCGGTTCCTATGCTTCTTCTGGTTTTTTACTGTACATCCGGGTCTGTAGGATCCTGTTCAGTTTCCGGTTGTCTACTTCCGGTTTGCGCATTTCCGTTTCTTATTTTTAAACTTCCTGATTTCGTACATCCGAGGATATGGCATTTCTGGTTTTCATGGATCCTGTTTGTGGATTAACTTCTGGTGTGTATTTCGCTCTATTTCATCATAAATGCGTATTTATGTCTTTTTCAGTTGTTGTTAATTTGAATCAGTGTTTTGTGTATTTAATATTCGAGCTGATCCCGGAGATTCTTTATCAATCAATCAATCTATCAATCTATTTATTGGCATATCATACACAATGACATACGCCATGGTACAATCATTTAACTACATTTTACACATGAAAATATAGGCCCTAGACAATAAATATAATAAATAAATAAATAAAAATGTACAGGTTTAATGTGTAGGGCTATGATTTAAGTTTACTGCCACTAGTCATAAATATCGGATTGTTCAGGATATCTAATTAATCAATATATCAAATACAGTGAGTTATGGTGAATTTACCACGAATCATGAAGTTGGCTAATTTCCCAATGAAATTGATATGGACGTTGATTAAAATATTGGACACAGTTATGCAATCATTATATGAACCTGCCTCATGTTCAGCATGACAATCTGACGTATTGTGTCATTGCATAGGATTTAAAGTACAAGCTCGAGCAGCTAGGCAAATGTGATGTAATCAATAACAATTTTTATTTTGATCACTATCTCCATTATTTCTGACTCAAAAAAATTAAATTGGCTACACCTATCAAGCGAGACAAAATTATCAAAAGGGCCAGATGTTCTTGGATCTAGGACCCTTCTCTGCAGTTTCTTCTCCCAAATGGTCTTCTGTTCCATCCAATCAGAAGCTATTAGCATTAGAGGCGTTGTTGATTTTCTATGATTGTCAAAGAGTTTATAGAAGAGGCTCTACCTTGGAAAGTAGACCCAGGCTTCTGTTCAACAATCTTCATCAATTCTTATAAGGCTGGCATCCTTTTATCTTACTGAAGAAGTTATATCTTCTTTCTTTATCTTCTAAATTCAGGATGGAGTCCTCCCATATCGCAAGTCTATTTTTCAGGCATGTGATCCTTTTTTATCGATCGTTAGGATGCTTTTTTACCTTTCCTTCCGAAGGTATATGAGCTTTGCTTTCAAGGATAGGGTATGGCAGTTTGAGCCATGCCCTTCGATCTGACCCTGGCGCCTTTCTTTTCACGTCTGGTCTCAGCTGTGGCAGGTGTCTTTATAGACGTTCGCTTAATAAACGCTATGTCTTTCTCAATTCTTTCAAGATTTATTCCAATGGTTTGCAGTTCGCCTTGCAGCATAGGTTGAATTTAATTTTTCAATAAGTCAAGCCTAGTTCCTTCTCAAGTTTCTCCCATCTAAGCATCTCCCTCGAGCTCTTTTCAGGGTCAAGTGTTTTCCCTCAGAGACAAGGATAGAGGCAATCGTGTTGACAGTGGTCACCCTGACATCCTCTTTCTATGGCAGGGCAAGATTTTTTCTTAGGATTCTAGGCTTGATGATCAGCGTCGAGAATGTCATTCCCACGGTGACGTTGATGAGAAGACTCTAATGTTCCTAATCTTCTTCAAGTAGCAGTCAGTACATTCTAGTTCCATCTGATGGGTGTCCCATTAGTCAAGACCTCCCCTCAGGTAATTATTTCATGGTCTTTTCACAGGAGGGGTGGGGAGCAGTTTGGGCTCCCTGATTTTGCCAGTCTAGTCCCTGGAGGAGTCATTTTCTCACATCAATTTACTGGAATTGTGACTTGTCAAGAAGCCTCTCCACTTGTGGTCGGATCGAGTGTTAGGCATCAAGATGTCGATTCGATCAGTCAATGCCACAGGGTTTTCTTTCATTTTCAAATGAGGGGTTTTTTTCTTCTTTTTATGGGGAATTTAGATCCTTTTCTCGGGATGTCTCTAGATCCAAATCTTTCTAGTTCCCAGTCATGTTCCAGTCTGTTCGATATTTCTTGCGGACCAGTAGTTCAGTCCTAGCAAGTTCTCACTCACTGAGTGGCAGTTTAGGAGGTTAGTTGCCAAAAGCGGTTTCAAGCTTCTGGGTCTTCCCCATGTATATCATTTTGCGACGTCTGATTGCCCAGATCTCATCTTTTTTGTCTCTCTTTTCTGACAGTAAGGTTTGGGCGATGATCGCACTGTTTGAGTTCTGGACAGGATTGTTTGATTTCATGTTCCTTCCAATATTCCTCATTGTAATGGTTCTGAAGATAGTCATGGACCATGTTAAAGAATTTCTTCTAGCAGCACCCTTTTGGTCAAAGAGGATCTGATTGCTATCCTTCTCCTAGGATCATCAGATCTCGCTCAAGTAAGGGGCTTACATCTTCATCCAATCAAAAATTCTTCATCCTGTGTTTTTGGAGAATTTTCGAGTGTCCGGCCTCTGTGAGATCAACTTTTCTTCAAGATCTCAGGAAATCATTGTCTCTTCCAGGAGGGAGTCGACCTGTCGAATCTGTTCAAAGGTCGACTATTAAATCTTTGGAGAATGGTTTTAAAACATGGTTCCTTGCCTGATTCAGTTTCTATTTCCTAGGTGTTAGATTTTTCAATCGTATCTATTCGATTCATTTCATTTAACAGCTATCACCGTTAGGGGTTATAGATTTCTTTGGCTTCTTCTCTTCCTTGTCTTCTGACTGCTGATATCAAGAATTCTCAATGGTTTTATTAGAAGATTGGGCAATATTTGTCCTCCAGTGGCTAAGCATTTGTCTTCCTGAAATTTGACCTTGTTTCTTCAAGTTTTGGCAGGTCTTCATTTTAAGCCAATTGGATCTATCAGTCTCAAACTATTGACTCTTAAGGCTGTTTTCCTTGTTGCTGCCACTTCAGCCAGGAGAAGATCCGAAATTCATGCTCTTTCTGCAGAAAGACAGATTTATCGATTCTGGGGACGGTCTAGTTTTATATCCCAGAAGGGATTTTTTAACGAAGACCCAGTCTAACGTTACTCAGCCAAACCTTTTATTCTTAAATCTTTATCATCTTTTTCGCCGTCGGACAGATTCTGGTGTCCTGTCAGGGCTTTAAAAGTCTATAAACGTCGTACCAATTTTAAATAGATCTGATTCTTCGCTCTTTTAGCTCGCTCATCATTGGACGACGTCATGCAAGTCGCAGGTTGGAAATCTGAATCGACTTTACCTCTTTCTGTTTAAAGGATCAAAGCCCAGCAGCCTCCTTTTTTAGAAATAAAACTACAGACCAACTCACTAAAGGGGGGGTCTGTTGGGTTTTTTACTAATTTTTCTGGCTATCTGCATTGATGTACATGTATATGTTAGAATAATAAATGAACTTTTCACGATGGCCTGTGATTTATAAGATGAATTTGCAATGGGACGAAACTGCCAGGAAATGTGGAAATCTTCGCGCAGGGCTACATCTTAGCCATTATAACACATTCTAAATAGACTACCAGATGCTGCGAATATATAGGCCTAAGCTCACTCTAGTTAGAGTAGCTTGTATCGATCGATATCTAATGATGCCCGCCAACATAAGCGATGAATAAAGCTTGTGGGGGAATTGAGAAGTTTTTCTCATCTTGTCGAGTTCCTCTTTACTTGGGCTGTTGGCCGGTCACTACAAAGGCGAACAATTCCGGGAAATCGCTGACTGGCCAGGCTGTAGTAATTGATATAAGATATCATTCAAAATATTCATTCCAGTCCGGTTCCAGCTTCCGGTCTTCGCACTTCTGTTTCCCGTGTAACCTTCGGTTTGACTGATCTGCATGGTCTTTAGGATCCTGGTCAGTTTCCGACTTCCGCTTCTGGTTCACGTATTTCCGGCCTTTCCTTGACCTCTGGCTCACGTATTTCCAGTTCCAAGATTTTTTCCGCTTCCGTTTTTCATTCATCCGGGGATAGGGTCGCTTACGGTTTCAGGGACATCAATTTCTGTGTTAATTTTCTTAGGTCTTAGTCATCATCTGGGGTAAGGGTTAGTCTTATTTTTGCAATTGCTTTAAAGAATAAAAATATTCAATGGCTGAAAATCTTCATACAGAGACAGTCTTTTGAATTTATACAGATATTCAGCATTTATACTTTAGCAGTAACAGTATTTCAATGTAATTAAAGACTCTTCCGACTGGTTCCCGTATGGGTTTTTTGGTTTAGCTTATTTTCATATGCGCCTATCGTAGGTTTATATAGAACACTCAGCTGATAAGGCAGTTGTATTCCTCCGTCAAGAGTGTATTTTCAGTTATTCTTAATGTTCTCATGCTTCGTTATTTAATATTTTCTTATTTCAGATTTAGTTTATTTATTGATTTATTTATTTCTCTCTGTCTATGTTTCTAGGCATCATCTCTAGACACGTAATTGTTTCTTTCATCCTCCTTTAGATGGCCAGTTGCCTTCGGGCCGTTCAGCCTTTTCTCTCGCTCCTTTCTTCTTTTATGTTGGCAGGTTGACATATTTATTTTAACCTAAGGGAGGTAATCCGTTGCCATTTTTCTCCCGTTATTTTTTATTCTAAATCTCGGCTTTTATTTTTTCTTTTACTTTTATGGGTTATTTCTCGTTTCTTAGTGTCTTTATTCTTGTGTACATTATTCTTGATTCCATTCTCTTCTCGGGGTTCTCTCTTGATTCTATTCCTTTTCAGTGACTCAGTTTTTCTTCTCTGTCATCATGGTTACGGCGAGTCATTTCGCCCTGGTTTCATGTCGCCTCTTTGTCATTTCAGTGTTTTTCTTCCCTTTCGTTATTATATTTCAAATTTTGGCCTGCCTTTAGTTTTATCTTTTTACTTAAAAGTTTGTTCTTTCCTTACATCTCGTCGTCGGGTTTTCTTGGCTAGTAAATTTACATTTTTTGTATTTTTCCTTCTACTTCCGGTAGCTGTCGATCGTCGTCTTATCTGTCAGTTTGATTCTTCCTTTCCCTTCTTTCATTTTCCCCTTTAATTCCTTTCATGATACATTGTGTATCTTTCTATCTTTTTGTAGTTTTCTGGGGGTTTTCTCCCAGATCAGAGTTTGTTGTGCTGATCCTTGAAGTTGTCTTTATGCATGTTTGTTTCATAGCTTTATTTTTTCTTTAGGCTTTTCTGTATTATTCACTTCCTTCTCCTTTTCAGTAGATGGTTTTCAGGGGTTTTTTTCAGTACCTTGGTTTTTATCTTGTGGGGGCTGTTGTGTGAGATCAGGTTTTCTGTCGTGTAAGTTTAATATCGTCTTAATAGCCTTAAGTCTCTTATTTTTTCTTGTCTGATTAGTAGGTTCCTCGAATTATTTTTATATTTTCCTTCCTCTTTTTAGTTGTTCTCATAGAGGTTCTTTCTTTTTCCGCAATTTTTTAACTCGCCACAATTTTCTAGTATTTAAGCCCGGGTTTAGCATGAAACATTTCATGTTATGTAGATTTCATTTTATTCATTCTTCTGTTGATAGAGTGGGAGTTCTTGCTCTATCGCTATTATATCTTTACTGATCTCGTTCTGACATCTATTTCTGGGTCTCTCTTATTATGTTGAAAGATTTAAGAATTTCATTTCCATTTTCTTTCTTGTTAAAGGAAGAGTTCATATCTAGAGTCATGTAGCTGTCTGTAGACAAATTTTTTATAGGGAAATTTAGATCCAGGATATAATCCTGCTGCACAGTTTTCAGCTGCAGCAGGAATTCTTCATCTATCAATTCAGACAATTTATCCGTGGTCATCTATTTCCTCGAGTATAGTTTCTACATTCAACTCTTTCAAGAATTATTCCAGAGGTATGTAGTTTGTCATGCAGGCTAGGTTGGATTATACAATTTCTCAAAAAGTCATGCCTAGTCCATTCAAGTTTTCACCCATCTAGGCATCTCTTTCGACCTGTCTCAGGGCTTAGTCTTTCCTTCAGAGGCAAGGTGTTATATTAGTCAAGACCTCTCAGGCAATTATTTTCACAGACGCTTCCCAGGAGGGGTGTGGAGTAGTC
The DNA here is from genome assembly GCA_034401795.1 of Chaetoderma sp. LZ-2023a. NCBI lineage: Eukaryota > Metazoa > Mollusca > Caudofoveata > Chaetodermatida > Chaetodermatidae > Chaetoderma > Chaetoderma sp. LZ-2023a. Next base: position 69,781,026 of record CM067364.1, read on the forward strand.
TGGAACTCCCCGTCAATTTCCAGTCTTTGGACCCTGGAGGAGTCGACTTCATCAATATCTTTGAGTTGTGGGCTGTCAAGAAGGCGCTTCTCTCGTGGTCGGATCGAGTGAGAGGCCTCAAGATCTCGATTCGATCAGCCAATTCCACGGTAGTTTCCTATTTTCAACAGACAGGGAGGAATAAGATCTTTACTTCTTTGTATGGAAATTTGGAATCTTCTATTGTGGTGCCGCAAGAAACAAAAAGTTGTTCTAGTGGCCAGTCATGTCACAGGCAGACTGAACATTCTTGCGGACCAGTTGGTAAGACCCAGCAAGTTTGTCCACTCCAAGTGGCAGTTAAAGAAGTCGGTTGTCTAAGCGATTTTTCAGCATCAGGGTCGGCCTCACGTAGATCTCTTTGCGACATGTCTGAATGCCCAGATCTCCTCTTTCATGTCTCCTTTTCTGGACAGTCAGGCTCTGGTGGTGGACACCCCGTCTCAGTCCTGGATAGGAATGTTTGCCTATGTTGGTTCTGAAGAAGGGCAGGGACCAGATCTGCGAAATTCTTCTGGTAGCCCATTTTGGCCGAAGAGAATCTTGTTCGTAGACCTTGATCTTCTGGTAGACTTTCTTCGTTTTCTTCCAGTGTCCCCAGATCTCTCAAGTAAGGGGCATGTGTCTTCATCCAAATCCAGAAATCTTCAGTTTGTGCGATTGGAGAATATTGAGTGTCTGGTCGCTGGGATCAAGTTTTCTTCAAGATCTCAAGAAATCCTTGACTTCTAGGAGGGAGTCGACATGTCAAGTTTACAAGGGTCGACTTAAAATCTTTGGAGTATGGTGTTCAAACCATGGTTTCTTGCCCGATTCTTTTTCTATTTCCCAGGTGTTAGATTATTTTATCATATTTTTTCGATTCTTTACAACTATCAGCTAACACCGTTAGGGGTTTTAGATTTTCCATGGCTTCTTCCCTTCCTTGTCTCTTTAATGCCGATATCAATGGTTTTATTAGAGGTTTGGACAATATTCATCCTCCAGTGGCTAAGCCTTTGCCTTCCTGGAATTTGGACTTGATTATTCTAGTAGTGGCAGGTCTCCATTTTGAACCAATTGGATTTATCAGTCCTGTTTAGGCCATAAAAGTCTATAAATGTCGTACCAATTTTAAAAGATCCGATTCTTCGCACTTATGGGTCCCGTACGCGGAGGAGGTAGCTAGACCAGTTTCTAAGGCCTCGGTTGCCAGATGGATCTGTGAGAGCATTAAGTTATGCTATGAGATTTCCTCCCCTGTTGAGATCATTTTAGCCCATGTCAAGGCACATGACTTAGGTGATATGGCTACCTCCTTCGCTCTTTTCGTCGGCTCATCATTGGATGACATCATGTAAGTTGCAGGTTGGAAATCTGAATCGACTTTTCATCTTTCTATTTAAAGGATCCAAGCCCAGCGGCTTCCTTTTTAGAAATATAACGATCTTAACAAAACAAGCCTAAGACCATTTACCAAGCACATCTCACCAATTTCGCTAGTCTGTATGTCTGTCAGAAATGGTGAGAATATTCTCTTGTTTTGTTTATTTCATTGAGTTGACAATTTTCCTTGATAATCATTGTGTGATTTGTTATGGATGCACTATTATGTTACTTTATTAACATTTGGATATGAGTTGTTTAATTTTTATCCTTGCTTATGATTCTCAAATCTCCACCCACCATGGGTTATCAAGTGGGGCACTGACCAATTCTACGGGTTTAGTAAGTAGTGATTGAATGGTAATGGATGTTTGTGGTGTAATAACAACCCCCAACAGACCCCCCGTTGTGGGTTGGTCTGTAGTTTTATTAACCACTATAAACATACTTACCGTTCAATCACTACGACCCGGTCTCAGCCACCCCGCGGTGGAATGATTTGAGAATCTCTATTCTTTCTTGCATCTAAATTTGGAACGTGCTTCTATGTTACTCTTAGTCTCCTCTGCGCATGCGCGTGCATGCACTTTGAGCTAGGTCTTAGAGGAGTGAGTATAGACTGGTGCCAGTCTAATGCAGGCTGTATGGTGAGAGTGTACTCTACCTGAAGCCTGGTTGAGGGTACAATGAGTTAGTATAGGCATATGGGGGCCATGAAAGTAAGCATAAAAATCTTTTTCTGGTGCTAAATGCAGATAGTTTGATTCAGAAAGTAGTGATTGAGCGGTAAGTATGTTTATAGTGGTTAATAAAACTACAGACCAACCCACAAGTTGGGTCTGTTGGGGGATTTTCTGCTACCTTCAATCCTCAGTATTTCTAATCAAGCACTCGGCTGTAACATTAGTCATATTATTAACCAAATTATTTACGATGTAATAAATATTCTGTTGAATATTTTGAAATTAATTTGTCTTCAAATTGGCCAATTTGCCTGACATACATCTTGGATTTTTGGAACTATGTTTTTAAATCGTGTCCGAAACCGCTTGGGGATCAATTCAAGACTCATACAGCATCATCTAGGGCAACAGTTGAACTAAGTTTATTCAAAGGAAGTTGTTTGGCCAAATGCTTCGGCGGCCATCTTAGATGACCTAGTTTTCGTGAAAACGACTTCTCCAGAGACGCTGAATGAATCGGGCTGAAATTTTGAAAATATGATTAGAGACTAAGGGCCATTACACGTTCAAGGGTAGTTGACACGTTAATAAAACATGGTCGCCGTGGGCCAATCAATATTGAGTATGTTTGGCGGCCATGTTGGATTTTTTTTATTTGTTGAAGCCAAAATTGGTTATATACATACATGTATAGGTTTTTCGGTATTCTGATTTTAAATTTGTCATTTCCAAAACTGTCGGATAAACAGTTTGGTGTCCATCTTAAACCATTTTCCTGCCAAACGCTCTCATACTAAAGCAATAGGAACTTTTGACCCAGTCGGCCGATTTCAAGAGATTTGGCAGGAAGCATCTGTGAGCCATAGAAATACAGATTTGTTCAGATGAAGCTAATTGGCCAATTTGGTCGGTAGCCTTCTTGGATTTTAGCAGACGTTTTGAAACGCTTTTAAAAATCTTTTCTGTTTCGGCTTCGGGGATTAATTCAAAACTCATGAAAGGTCATCTATGGCAACAGCTGAACCAAGTTTGTTCAAGGGAAGTTTATTGGACTAATGCTTTCTAAAGCAGCTATCTTGGATGACCTAGTTTTCGTGAAAGCTACTTCTCCAGACATTTGACAGACTCGCTGAATGGATCAGGCTGAAATTTGGGAAATATGATTAGGGACTAAGGGCCATTAAAATTTGTTCAAGGGAAGTTGATACATAATGAAGCATGCTGCTGTGTTCTTGTTACAATTCTGATCAATTCTACTTATAGTTAATGGCCTTTCTAGTTAAAGTGCCTATGTTCCAGGTGAGTGATTAACTTAAAGAAATGGCGTATTCATAATTATTAGAATAGTGATGATGACTGATGGGAATTATCATTGATATATTTTTACCCCATTATCCCTTTAGGAAAAGCAAGATTTCTGTTTATTCAATGTTTATTTACAGGATCCGGAGAAGACTACTTTTGAAAATATACCACTGTTGCCAGTCATTCCAGCGGTAACTTTTCAAAAAATATTCTTCTTGGTCTGTAATTGAAATAAATTTGCAAATCTGTTTGAAAAACATTTCCTTTATTCCCATCATCACTATTCTATTCGTGTGAATACTTCTTTTTCAGCTCTTTTACAAAAAATGCCAAGTGACCCCTCCACATCGTCCGCGAATCAATATGAGGAGGTACTAAATATTGCTGTAACCTCTATGGACCATCATTCTTTGAATGTGCTTTCTATTGCTCCTGATGGCGCTAGTCATTCACTGGACATTCTGACCACTGGTCAAGCTTTGGCTAGCCCTTGCATCCAGTCTACAGACATGCTTAATGTAGCTCCTGATGATTCAAATATCTCATGTTTGCTGGATGAAAACGATGTAGACGGCATCGAATGTGATTTACCGCCAAGTGGAACATGGCATTGTCCAGAATGTCTTTACGCCACGACTCGGAAATATAACATGAAGCGACATTTGTTAACACATGCAGGGTATAGTGAATCTCGTCCAATTTGTGAAATATGCGGCGTAACTTTCAATTCCGAGTATGTATTGTCCCATCATATATCTTTGATACACAATGATGAGAAACTATTATGTACTCATTGTGGACATGCGTTCAAATCAAAATCTGGTCTAGTGGTGCACACTGAGCGCCAACATGGCACGGGCGGGAGATACGAATGTGCGCTCTGCGGCAAGCGATACATGTTAAAGAACCTTCTCGATTCACACATGCAGAAGCATGCAAATGAGAAAAATGAGAACTGTGCTAAATGTGGACGCCAGTTTCGCTACAAGAATTCTTTAACTACTCATAAAAAGTCTTGCTTAGGTGTCAAGGTTAAAGAGGCCCGCATCTATACATGTGAACACTGTGATAAGGTATTTGTGAAGCGAGAGGCCCTAGCCAGTCATGCGAAGGGTAAACACGGAGAGCCAGCATACTCATGTGTTTGTGGCCGAGCTTTTTATTGGCGTTCGTCACTACTGCTTCATAAGAAATCTTGTGTATTTGCTAAAAGTGAGAAGGTGAAGACTAAAGATGAATCATTGACCACAACATAATGGTGAACAACTAGCTTTTAACTCTTTCATGCCCCAATTTGTTCACAGAAAATGTCCAGAGACTATCTTTGAAAATGTACCACTGAAATGTGACCTTGGAAAGACACAATACAGCCCAGAAATAACCTAACACATTTCCAAAACAAATTAAATTGTTTTGTTGAATATTTTGAACCTAATTGGATTGGAAGAAGGCAGCAATGTCTTCCAATTCAGTTATGTTCAAAATATTCAATAAAATATTTCTGACTAACATGCTTCAGGGCGACCATCTCTCCAGATTTATAAAATAAAATGTGGATTTTGTAACAGACCTCAGAATTCCCAGTCAAATATCCAGATTTTTTTCATCCGCGCCTGAAAATATTTTTTTGGGCAAACTTTTGGGCAGACACGATTAAGCTAGTTTACCTGCAGCCTTTTCAAAAGGGAAAATTTTCAAAAAGTTTTGTTGAATCTGTAGATCTGTTACCAGTTTTCGCTATATAAATGTAACATGTATAAAGAGCAATTTCGACCCTACATAGATTCAAGTTGACCCAATTAGTCTGTTACTATTCGATATTCTGATTCATTGTGATGATAACAAACATATATAGTATTTATAAATAAATCTTTTGAATTATATTTATCCATTTGCAATTTAATACACAAGTTATAGCTTAAATTGATGATTTGTATCCATTTCTGCATGCTCCCATATGCAAACACTGAAACAGACAACTCACACGCTTGCATGCTGTGGCCGAGAATATCAAACGGCTCGCTTTCGCCCGCCTCCAAACTTATTTTCCAGACAAAAAATCAAGACAAGCTGGTCGCCGTTTTTTTGCTCTTGAAACATGTTAACTTATTTCTGAGCCATACTGTATCCTATCGCAAATGACCTGCATTAACCATTTAAACCTCGAATTTATTCAAGAAACTATTCTCATAGAAAATGTCAATTTGCAGACCAAGAGAAGACTATTTTTGAAAATTTACCACTGGAATGACTGGCTCAGTTATTTGTCTCAAATTCGTTTCAAAATATTCAACAGCTTACCTGTGGTTTTTTTTGGAAATTGATAGTCCGGGTGCTCAGAGATCGATCGATTCCAATACAAGCGAGGCATGGGTGGAGCTTATCTAGAGATGGGCGGGGCATAGCTAAAACCGGAAACGTCCCTTCCTCCATTAGGTACATGTATTATAGATTTGTTCAATACCACGTATACCATCATTGCATCTAATCTCTAGCATACATGTCATGATGAAAATGCTTTTCATATTTTGTTCATATTTTTGCGTGATTTAGACTATTTTGCACCAAGAATTAGAAGAATGTTAAAGTTTTGCGATGGCTATTTGGCTTAAGTCAAGGGATTATCTGATCTCAATAAAATTATAGATTTGTTATTGCATCAAGTCATCATCATAATGAAACTGATTTTCAAATGGTTTCCATACATGTACTTTACGTGGTTTATTTTTCACCAAGAATTAGAAGAATGTTTCACAGATTCCCCGAATGCCTGACATGAGGCAGGCATCACTTTCTAGATTTAGGATTGCAGGTCTTGAGTCTCCATGATTAACCCTTTAATGGTCAAGATTGAGCAAGAAAAAGATAAATTATTTGTAGAATGTTCAAGAATATTTTTGAAAATTTCCCACTGGAATGACTGCCGGTGTTCAATTATCCAGTCACTGAAGAAGTGAAGAGTATTCTTGAAAATTTAAAACGGGCAGTCATTCCAGTGGTAAATTTTCAAAAATATTCTTGAACATTCTGCAAATGGACATTTATCATGGCCACTACAGAAGCTGTTTTTGGCCAGCATAAGTCTTATAGGGTTAACCCTTACCGACCAGAATAACAAATTCTTTATGCTGTACAGAATATGCTGATGAACATTTTGAATGTTATTTAACTGAGATCTATTGCTGCCTTACAATTATCAGATCGAAAAATTGTGAACAAATCATGGCAACATGTTGACTAATTTGAAATTACTTTGTCTGGAAGCTGTTGCTGCCTAAGGCAGTAACAGTTTCCAGTCAAAGTAATTTCAAAATATCTGACAGCTTGATGCTGATTTTCATTGCCACCAAGACTTCTTCCGATAGTGCGATGTATTATATATATTATGGCCTATGAACTATACATTATTATTATTATTATTATTATTATTATTATTATTATTTCTGTTTGTCTCAGTTATGCCAATGAGCCAACCTCCAGTGATTCCTCTCTTCACAAGGCCGATTAAATTCCGAGCAGCAATGCGAAAACCGATTCGTCGTAAAATGCTAGAAGGAGACCTCCCACTCACAGAGGCTATGGTTCTTTCTGACCCAGACGGAGCGTCGACATCAGACTATAGAGCACCAGCAATGCCCACCCCGATGGGAATGATTGATGGCTTATGTACCGGGAATGTTGTTACGTGTTCGTACTGTTGTAAGGCTTTTAAATCGCTGAATTCGCTTCGAGATCATGTACGCTGTATTCACGTATTGATGCCGCAGTACGCGTGTCCTCAGTGTGGGAAATCCTTCAGATGGCGGTCATCGTACTGGAGACATACAAAATCATGTACTTATAATTATAGTAATACACTTCCAGAACAAAGTTAGACCTCAGTGATAGTCATCTGATGCATGCCAGAGTTCACGAGTTCATATTGTCCAGAAACCAGTTTTAAAACATATCACAGCGCTCTATGACTTCCTAGGTATCAATTCGTTTTGATTTATAGCGGATGTTTTTGTATTTTGAAAATAATTTGACTGAAAGTTATTGCTGCCTTAGGCATGTTAACCTTTTAATGGTTAAGATATGATCTTTCAAGAAAATTTTAATCAAATGCTTATAAATTGAAAGTCCATTTGCAGGCCAAGAGAAAACTATTTTTTGAAAGTTTACTACTGAAATGACTGGCTCGAATATCATGCCAGTCATACAAGAAAATAATTAAAAATTAGTCTTCTCTTGGCCTGTAAATTGACAATCCTCAAGATCACTGCAGAGGCTGGTTGTGACTGGCTTGGGCCATTAAAGTGATATAAGTGATGTGTGATGGTAAAATTGACACTGTTTGTATAGACTAGGATGGAACACTTAAAGCTGAATAATGATACTAAAATGTCAATAGTAAACCTGAGCTGTAGTGTTACCAATAAAGTCCAGTTTTCAGTAAGTAACCGTTATGTGCCTGGGTATAGATACATTAACCCTTTAATGGTCATAAACCGACCTCTGTTATGGGTCATGTGAAATGTCCATTTACAGGTCAAGGGAATACAACTTTTGATAATTTTTTTCTCTTGGCCTGTAAATGGACATTCAATAGGGAGATAATTAAGTTTTCATCACCAAATTTGACCATTAAAGGGTTAACACAGCCAGATAAATGAGCCGCTTAATATCTAGGGCTCGAAATGGAAGGATCCATCTCTAGCTATGCTACGCCCATTTCAAGCTACCTGGCCACATTTTATGTGTGTTGAAATCGATGTGAAAGCCCAAAATCTAAATATCAAGCTAGTACAGGTAAATTGTTGAATATTTTCAGACTAATTTGACTGTGGACTTGGTGACAGACTTAAATAATTTTATGACTGCCGTACATCATCTTGATTGTGATGTCAGCTCAGTTACTGAATGAGACCTGTGTCTGTAGCGTGTTTATTAAGTTGTAAATTTACCAAAGACATGTAATGGAGGGTTCTAGTTTATCCATCAATCATATGACATCATAATGAACTATGTGACGTGTATGATGACGTCATAATCAATTACGTCATGAATGACATAGTTAAGTTTGTCACGAATGTTTAATTGATGACGGACTAAGCGTTGTACGAATTGTGTCTTTACTATTTAATAAATAAATATTTTGAAGCTAATTTGACTGAGCGATGTTGCTGCCATTAGCAGCAACCTCACCCAGTCAAATTAGTTTCAAAATACTCAACAGCTTACCTGTATAGTTTTCTGGATATTGATAGTCATGGAGTTCAGGGATCGATTGATCTAAGCACGGACGAAGTGTGTAGTTAAAGATGGGCAGGGCATAGCAAAGACTGGTTTCCTCCATTCATGCACTTTTGTGACAGACTGATTTTCATGATGAAGGATTTTCATGATGAAGCAACATATCTTTTGTTTGTGATGTCAACTAATTAGTGACATGTACTTGATTACTTGAGTAACAGGCTGTATCCATCAATTATCCGTCGGTCCACCTGGAGAATTTGACAGCTAGCCAACACACCGATAAGAGATCTGCTGCTTCCTATTCAGGGATGGGCCGTGCCGGGCCACATACCCACCACTCATCAGTGTCCGCCCGGCACTCTGGACAGATTCTCTTTTAACTCGTCAAAATGCAGGAAATGGCTTCTCAGAGCATCTAGTTTTCAAAAGGACCCCTGGACACACACACGCACGTGCGCGCGCGCGCACGCACGCACACACACACACGCTAGGGACTGGGATCACCCTCTAGGGACTGGGATCGGCTGGAACTCACTCTGCTATTGCTGTGTTTGCCCATCAAATGCTTCAACGAACATCTGCCAGCTACACGTACCTGTAAGCCTTGTTTATGCACAGGTATTGAAAGAATTGTTTTAATGAGTTTGACAAATGTTTCTCAGGTGTGTCGGGTCATGTTTAACCCCTTAATCCTAAAATTTGTTCCAGAAAATTAAAATTTTCTCTGAAAATGTCCATTTGCAGTCTAAGAGAAACCTATTTTTGAAAATTTACCACTGGAATGACTGGCTCGGTTATTGAGCCAGTCATTCCAGTGGTAGATTTTCAAAAATAGTATTCTCATGGTCTGCAAATCGACATTCCTCAAGGCCATTGCCCTCATTAAATGGTTCATTTGACACAAGAGGGCTTAATATATCAATAACCAGCCTCAATAGGGTTACAGATATACAAATATATTGGCAGCATTATTTTACATTTAACGGGTGGTATTGATTTTTTATTTTAGAGACTTAACCATCGAATTCTCATCGAAAATGTCAATTTTCTCATAGAAAATGTCAATTTAATTTTGAAAATTTACCACTGGAATGACTGGCTCAGTTATTGAGCCAGTCATTCCAGTGGTAAATTTTCAAAAAGTAGTCTTCTCTTGGTCCGCAAATGGACATTTTTCAAGATCACTGCAGAAGCGATTTTTGGCTGATATGACTGTGAAAAGGTTAATACTGTTTCATCTAAAACACAACTGTGCTAATTAATCTAAGTGTAATCCTGCAGGAAAAAGGCCAAGTTCATAATTACCTTCAACCTGAAAGAGGAAGAGGGTATTGCGATCGGACACGTGTGAGCACTTGTCTTTGTCTGTCCATCTTTCTGTCTCTCTTTGTATCTGTATGTCCGGAGATATATCTAAAAAAAACCTAATGATCCAATATGGCTCAAATTTTAAGGCAAAGAAGAAATTTGCTGTGTAGGAGGATTTCCAGGCTTGTGATCTGGATAAAGGAACCTGGATCAAATTCTGAATCTGTGGATGTTTTGTAAACTACTGGCCCAATATGGCTGAAGTTTTAACACAGGAAAGGGTGTGAGCATACACTAAGATTCCACAACTTTGGGTTTGATAAAAAAAAAATCTGGAAAATTAAAAAAATTAAATCTGAAAAACCTTTTACAATGTGACAAAAAGGGAGAGCGAACGTCTGCAATCTGTGACTGTTGATGTGGTTAATGTTATATGTGTTACACATAACATTAGTCAAAGCTTTCTCTCAGTATCTACTGCTTTTGATCGCTAACAAGAATGTTGTTGCTTCAGATAGAGCCTAAAGGATCACATATATTTTAATTATTTCATCTCTATTGGACAGATATGACAGGCATTTTACAATCTAAGAAATCTTGAAAATTATTTGCCTGGATGTCATTATTGCAACATCATTTAGTCACAGTAGTTAAGCTGTAGCTTTAGAATGCATACGTTTTTGTTGACCATTAACCATTTAACCCTCGAATTTGTTGAAGCAAATTTCAATTTTCTATTTCTTATAGAAAATTTCCCTTTGGAGACCAAGAGAAGCCTTTTTTTTAAATTTACTACTGTAATGACTGGCTCGGTCATTCCAGTGTAAAAATTGTTTTAAATAGTCTTCTCTTAGACTGCAAATGGATATTTCTCAAGGCTACTGCAGAAGTCGTTTTGGGCCTTCTTGAGTGTTAAAGGGATAATTTTCAAGTTAATTTTTATATCATTTTAATTACAGTAGTCATCAGGAAAATCAAAATTTGCCTAGTGAATGGCCATTTGCAGTTCTAGAGAAGACCATCTTTGAAAATTTATCACTGGAATGACTAGATTGGTTAACAAGCCCAGCATTGTAGTTGTAAATTTTTCAAAATTCTCTTCGCTTGGTCTGCAGATGGACATTTCCCAGTGTCATGCTCAAAGCCATATTTGGTCGGCTTGACCGTTAAAGGGCCAAGGTGTTGCATCCATCTGATATTGTATGATGACAATCCCTGGACGTCATCAAATATGTCACAGCGCTAGCTGATGTCACAATCAATGTGACATAGCTCTGATGCAAAACTCAGTCTCTCACGAAGTGTATGTCTTTGTTGAAGTTACAATTGAAGAAAGATTATAATTGTCTCGAATATTTTGAAACTACTTTGCCGGGGAGCGCCTGATGCCATCTAGAGGCAGCAGTCAAATTAGTTTTAAAATATGCAAGAACTCACCTGTATAATTATCTTAAAATTGGGATTCTGGTAATTTAGCGTTCAAAGTATGTAAACTGATTCCATCACTCCTACAAAGTGGGTATAGCATAAATAGAATTGGATCGCTCCATCAGCTGAACCAACTCAGTTTCCTGAAATAATCAACGAGTACTCTCTGTCAGTCACACACCAGTCACAAGTGTATTAGTACGGAGTGATACTAATAAGCCACTGTCATAATATATAGCATACAATACGTTGTATAGTGCTCTATTTACATTGTTAATATGTGAAAATCATGAAAACATTAGACAAAATCTCAAGTTACATGTTCTCAGTCTGCCTGATCATCAGCCTTTAAAGGCTTTAACATTCAAATTTGTTCATGAAAATTTGAATTTTCTCATAGAAAATGTCTATTTGTAGAGCAAGAGAATACTATTTTTTTTCATTTACCACTGGAATGACTGGCTCGATAACCGAGCCAGTCGTTCCAGTGGTAAATTTAAAAAATAGTATTCCCTTGCTCTGCAAATAGACATTTCTTAGGACCACTGAAGAAGCTGTTTTTGTGTGGTATGAGTGTTAGAGGGTGAATGATCAGAACTGGTGGAGAAAATAAATGTTTTTATCTCCTGCGGAGCAGAAATGAGACATAGTTATCACTTTACCGATGAGGATGGTAGCGGTCATCAATGGTTTAAAGTTTTTCTTTTAACAAAATATCTTGTATTATATTTTAGGATTGTTTAAGCCTGTTAGTCAGAACAACTTAAATACATGATTTCCTATGCTGTTAGGAATATGCGTTGTGGCTTTAAGGCTACAAAGTGAAAGTTGCTGACCTCGCCAATGAGGACAGGGGAGACGTTTAACATCTACGGAAGTCTCGTGCTTTTAAAACCTATCACTTAATTTTTGAAAATATACTTCGCTCTGTGTGTAAATGTACGTTTCTCAGAGATCAGTAGCAAAGCTATTTTGAGGTGTCTTGACCATTAAACCATTTCATGCAGAAGCCGGCCAAAATTGACCTCTACAGCGGTCTTGAGGAGTGGCCATTTGCAGGCCAACAGAAGACTATTTTTTTGAAAATTTACCACTGGAATGACTGGCTCGATAACTGAGCGAGTCATTCCAGTGGTACATTTTTTAACCAAATTCTTCTCTTGTCCTGTAAATGAATATTTAATAAACAAGTATTTAATTTTCTTGATCAAATTTAACCATTAAAGTGTCATAGGGTTAATAACAAAATTATTACGCTCACTAGCGATATACGATATATTATTTAATTGTCCAGAAGTCAATTAAGCGTTAAGTAGCAATAACTTCTGGTCAGATTGGGTTCAAAATATATTAACCCTTGCCACTCTGATGTCAATATTCTATCTTTTACTCTTGTCAGTATTAAAGAAACTGGTGTACATTTTTCAACAATTTTGATGGAAGATGTTGCTGTCTGCGACAGCACCATCTCCCCCCAAATTTGTTGAAAAATAAACACCAGTTCATCTTTTAATTTAATTTGAAAATTTAAAATTTCGACACCAGAGTGGTAAGGGTTAATATTAATTCTTGACATCAGGATGAACAGGGTGTATTGTATACTGATACCATCAGTAAAAACCAGCGTTGTTTACTGTAGCAATGTTCAATCACTATTACTAAACACTCATTTAGAAAAGCAAATATCTATTTCAAGACAAACACACAGGTAAGCTGTTGAATTGACATTTTAACCCTTACCACTCTGATGTCAATATTCTATCTTTTGCTGTATAAATAGGCTAAATAGCAAAGAAACTGGTGTACATTTTTCAGCAATTTTGGTGGATGATGTTGCTGTCTACGACACCTCTGCGACAGCACCATCTTCCACCAAATTTGTTGAAAAATGAAGACCAGTTCATCTTTAACTTAATGTGAAAATTAAAAATGTTAACATCAGTGCGGTAAGGGTTAAACGTCTCAAAGCTAATTTATTAACTCACTTGGAATATTTGTTTCAGATCACCTGAGCTGCATCAGCCACACTGATCTCTGGTGGTTCGTGTTTGTTCCGAGACTTCGAGATCTCGCATGATCAAGAGTGTGTTATAAAGCAGTGGGACTTCCATTCCCTTGTCTCAAATGAACAAACGAAACCAACCAGAGATCAGTGTGGTTGATGAAGCTTGGGTGATCTGAGCGGATTATGCCAAGTGAGTTAATAAATTAGGTTTGAGTGGTTTAAAAACGTCTAATTATTTTCCCAGAGCTACAGAGCAGTATCTTTGGACTCAAGCTGTTGAATCCAGTAAAATGTGTTTCAAAATTTCAACGTTATTTTTTTTTTTCATAATAAATTTGTTGTGTCTTGTCTGTATTAAAGCTGAAGATAGTTCGTTGGCAGTAGTGCTGTGTGGTTTTGAAAAAAAGCAGAAACCAATGACACTGTTGATCAGTAAATAATCAGTTTTAACCGGATTTAACTCGTTTATTGGATGGGTAATAGCTATGTATTTTCTGTGAACAAATCTGTTTCATAATACCATGAAATTCCCGGTTTTGTGATTGACTCAAATTTTGTAGCTATAGTAGCCGATGGAATTTAGTGTAATATAAAAGTACATGTAGGGAAATTATTACATTTGATTTTTCGCTCAATTTCATATTATTTGTGATAGTCTCATTCCGCATGTGAATCACGGATATAGACATCCAGGGATTATAGGTCTTAATGATATGATAGATTTAACCATTTAATGCTCATGCCGGCCAAACCCCGCCTCCGTTATGGTCTTGTGCTGGAAAATTTACCACTGGAATGACTGGCTCGGTTATCGAGCCAGTCATTCCAGTGATAAATTTTCAAATATTGGACATGCAATTGGCAGCTATTTAAATTTTCTTGACCAAATTTGACCATTAAAGGGTTAAAAGCGTGAAATAATGTATTCAATTGAGTATCGATTTATAAATTTAAATATATACATATTTTTACACATTTAGACACAACCTCTAATCACCCTCTATTTTCATCGTTTTGTATAACAAACATTCAAACGAACTGAGCAGTTATTGTCAACCCCTATGCAAGCATAGGATGGCTCGACATAGCGATCGAAATAGCACGCAAATAATTGTCAAAATATTTCAATATACATTTAATTCCTCACGGGCTTATCCGATCTCAATAAAACTGTACAGATTTGTTCTATACCATCATTGCATTCAGTCTATATCAGAATTAAAATAATTTAAACATTTTCTCCATAATTCTACGGGTTTGTATTTGGCCTATTTTGCAACAAGAATTAGGTAAATAGTAATGTTTATCAATAGACATTTAATTCGTTAAGGGATTATTCGATCTCAATAAAGCTTTAGAGGGTTGTTGTATACCATCCATGCATCCAGTCTACATGATAATTAAAATAATTTTCAAATATTTACCTTTTTTTACGGGGTTTTGGGTTCGCTTACATGTATTTCGCACCGAAAATTAGGTAAATGGTAAAGTTTTTCAATGGACTTGTAGTTCATCAAGGGCTTACCAGATCACAATAAAACTGTACAGATTTGTTCTATGCCATCATTGCTTCCCGACTCCATCATAATGAAAACGATTGTCAAATTGTTTGCATATTTTTACAAGGTATGGACTTAGTTTATTGTGGACCAAGAAGAAGAATGTTAAATTTGTTCAAAGAGGTATACTATTTTAAGAAATTCTTATTTTGTGACACTGCCGCACATGTGTGATATCCGGCAAGCTTAAAGGGATCGACACATGGGATGCAGTCCATTTAGTTTCTTCTATGACGCGAACAGACTGCATTGTTTTATAATGTATCATTGCTTCCAATCTTTGCAAAGCATTGTATTTAATGTGTCCTCGGAACGATAGATTAGAGACTGTATAGCGTTTTTGTCTGCCAAGCAGAGGATGGCTCAAGTTAGCTATCCAAATGGCGTCCAGGATCTGATACTTGGGTACTAGATTATTGAATTTTTTCAAAATGTCCCAGCGGCTTGACATGTACAGAATCGGGCCTGTTATTAAAAGCAAAAATTGCCCTAAATCAATCGCTACTGGTACCAGAAAATTGGCTGAGTCACATGTTAGAAATAGACAACACTAATTTAGGGTGAATCATGCACATAAACTACACGCTCCATAAGCAAGCATTGAGCCACATGTTAGCTGATTACAAACGTATGCATTGTACCGGTATGTCTTTGATCAATTTACAATTTAAACACTATTGAATACTTTAAGACTAATTTAACAGTCAAATTAGTTTCAAAATATTCAACAAGTTACCTGTATAGTTACCTTGAAATTTCTGATTCTGAGAAATCAGAGTTCAAAGTGTTTTAAAAAATTTAAATTCAGGCATTTTTATTCTCAATTTTAAGAACTAAAGAAGAGAATGCTTTATCATTCCTATGTGTTAATAGTTTCTTTTCCGTTATAATTTCTTTAGTATACATATTTTTAATCAATCGCTAGCGATTCTTGTTCTTGCTACAAACAAGCGAATCTTTACGATGGCCAATATTAAATTAAAACACAATTGTATATATTATTGTGTCCATATAGTATATAATAATAATTGTACATTTATATATTAAATTGTTTGTGGATGCTTTTGCTAGCGTATAATATTGTTTTAGATTATTTACTTATACGTACATACCACATAGTTTAGTGTAAGGCATTTAAATCTGATATACACCTGTTAATTGATTGTTGATTGACTTCCTGCAGACTGCATTTTTTCTGTCTCTTTAAATCTGGACCCGCTAAATATTTTGAAAACAATTTGACTGAAAGTTGTTGGTGCCTTTGCCACAACAACTTTCAGTCAAATTGTTTTCAAAATATTCCGCATGTCCACAGTTATTGCCCATTGAAATTATTGTCTGCTGGCTTGCAACAGTATGACAGCTAAAGAATAAACAGACAGGCGAGGTAATAGTTATACAATCATAGTATTTATGTATCCATACATCTGTCCGTACGGGCTTCCATTCTCTCAAGTCCTATCAAGCAATCTTCATGAAGGCTGTCCTGCAGTTGCCATGATTACACTGGTTACTGGGCCAATACCGGGCCATGACACCAATTATAGAAATTCCATTTCTGGACAATATTCATTAGACAGACCTGAACATGTATATCGATGCTACGGTCAGAATTTATCATCATCGTAGACCGTATATGTAAATTTGCAATGAAGAAAACAGAATAATGAACCGCAGTTTGTGTGTCTGCGTGAATGCATGTGTGTGTGTGTGTGCGTGCGCGCGCACGACATTCATATGTACATGTTTCATAACATACCATCTGCGATTGTCTCATCCTTATTGTTGTTACTTGTGTTGTTAGTATTTCCATGTCTGGGATGTAATATACACATGTAATAGTGTCTTCAGTGGACCTTTCCAGTTTATCCATCCATCATCTGACATATGTCATGCCATAATCAACTAAGTGACGTATAGGATGACGTCGTAATTATCCCCACGTTTTAAAAAAACATCGGGGATATTGTAATCGCCGCTGTCCATCTGTCTGACTGTCACGCTATCTCCCCTCTAACAATTGGGTGGAATTAAATCAAATTTGGTATGTGGGTTACCCATATGATTCCACTTTGTAAGACGATATTTAGATTTGGCTCCACCCCCAGGGGGCCGTGGCAGGGATCAAAAGGTCAAATCAGTTGTAACGCTGTTGGAACTTAACCAAATTTCATATCCGAGTTACCCATATGATTGCGGAGTGCAAGAAGCCATTTAGATTTGGCTCTGCCCCCAGGTGGTGGGGAGAGGTCAAAAGATCAAATTTTCACCTGCGGGAATTGATTGCAACGCATCTCCTCCGAAACTGTTGGACAGAATTTAACCAAATTTGGTCTATTACCCATATCAATGTAGAGTATATGAGCTCATTTACATTTGTGGGGTGGGGTCAAAAGATTGATTGTAATGCAACTCCTCTGACACTGTTGGACAGAATTCAACCAAATTTAGTATGTCATTTACCGATATCAATGTGGAGTGGATGAGCACATTTACATTTGGCCCCACCCGCAGGGGGTTGGGGATGTGGTCAAAAGGTCATGAAATTGATTGTAATGCAACTCCTCTGAAATCGTTAGACGGAACTCAACCAAATTTAATATCCGAGTTACCCATATGATTGCGGAGTACAAGAGGCCATTTAGATTTGGCTCCGCCCCCATGGGTCGGGAGGGGAGTCAAAAGGTCAAATTTTAACTTGCTGAAATTGATTGTAACGTATCCTCTGAAACCATTGGATAGAATTCAACCAAATTTTGTGTGTGGGTTACCCATATCAATGTGGAGTGGATGAGCACATTTATATTTGGCCCCGCCCCCAAGGGTGGGGGATGGGGGTCAAAAGGTCATGAAATTGATTGTACTGCAAGTCCTCTGACACTGTTGGACGGGCTTCAACCAAATTTAATATGTCAGTTACCCATATCAATTTGGAGTCGATGAGCCCATTTACATTTGGTCCCGTCCCCAGGAGTGTGTGGGATGGTGTCAAAAGGTCATGAAATTGATTGTAATGCAACTGCTCTGACACTAGTGGACTAAATTCAACCAAAATATGTGAGTTACCCATATGATTGCGGAGTGCAAAAGGATATTTACATTTGGCTCAGCCCCTGGGGGTGGGTTGCGGGTTGTATCAAAAGTTTAAAGCGGTGAGCGTGGGGATTTGTGATGACGTATATTTTTCTGGAAATTGATAGTTTAGGAATCGATCGATCCCAACACAAGTGAGGTTTGGGTGGAGCTTAGCTAGAGATGGGTGGGGCATAGCTAAAACTGTAAAGGTCAATTGTGCTACATCTGTATGTGTATTTAGTGTGCTTGCGTGCGTGCGTGCGTGTGTGTATGTCAGCTTTGTGATAATCTGCACAGGGAAATGAGAGGACAATATACCAGCATGGAAGGTGAGCAGTAGTTTGGATCATTTCTCATTATATCTCGAGAAGATCATATTCACAGAGTTCACGATGTAGGTTCACCATACAACCTAGATTCTAGAAAATGTCCATTTGCATACCAGGAGAGAATTTTTTGAAAATGTATCTCAGGAATGACTGGCTCGGTTATCGAGCAAGTTATTTCAGTGATAAATTTACAAAAACAGTTTTCTCATGGCCTGTAAGTAACCCAAGACCATTGCAGTGTCTGGCTTTACTAATAGGATAACCCCTTCATCTCAGAGGTTCCACTATCTCAATTTCAAAAGAACCATACCTTGTATGAGCGGGCCAATATTTTAAAAGTAATTTGAAATGTAGTCAAATTACTTTCAAAATATTCAACAATATTTTTCTTACTATTTGTATCTGATGTGTTGGGCTAGCAGCCCTTTAATCATCAAAATGATTCAAGATTTCAATTTTCTTGTAGAAAATATCCATTAACACACCAAGACAAAATTATCTCTTAAAGATTGATCAGTGGAATAGCTGGCTCGGTTATGAAGCCAGTTGTTCCAGCGATAAATTTTCTTGAACTGCAAATGGACATTTCTCAAGACCACTGCAGAAGCTGTTTTTGGCCGGCTTGATTACTAAATGATTAATTAATTAAGAATAACTGATCTAATAATTACTCGTGATCAGAGGCTATAAACCTTTGATAATAATAATTTATTCTTTTTTATTTGAATTAAATTATAAATCATTAAGTAAGAATAAATTGTTTTAGACTCAAAAATAAATTTACTGGATACAAAGAAAAAGTGTTATGAGTATGTATTTATAATTACTGTATTCTGCGGCGGTAGTAGTAGAAACATCATACAGCTGCAATCAGTCCTTCTTCATTTTTGCTCACTGTGTCTTCTGCTCAGCCAAAATCTTTAGATTCCTTAGGCCCGTTCTTGAGCTGAGTGTACCGAGTTCTGCTTTCTTGAGGTCACCTCAAAGCACACTTAACATATTTCAATCTTCAATGATATTCTCCTGGCTTTATAGTTACTGTCTTCCAGTGGGGAGAATTTCAAGGCTCTCTGCGCTTGTGTGTACCTTAGCGCATGCCCAAACATGGACCATCTTCGCTATGAGTAATACAAATTAGTCTTAGCCTTCAGATTAACTCAAGAACATTTCAATTTTCTCATAGAAAATGTCCATTTTGTAGAAGAGATTATTTTTGAGAATTTATCACTGGAATGACTGGCTTGTTTAACTTTATGCGTAGTTCTAAAGATCTGGACTTGTGTGTTAAAGTTTGAGCCAAATCATACCAGTAGTTTCCGAGATATCAATAAATCCACAATTTGATCCGATCCGATTTTTAAAATCTCGATCACAATCATAGAAATCCTAGTTTGTGGTATGTTCCTTGTGTTAAAATTTGAACCAAATCAGATCAGGAGTTTATGCGTTACATCTCTGGACACACACGCACGCAGGCATGCACGCACAAAATACCCTCTTCCCCTTACAGGGTGGGTGTAAAGGTGTTACTAGTATATTGATTTTCTTATAAATAGGATTCACTCACATAATTATTTGACATTAAAAATTACAAAATTAAATACAATGTTCCATCTTGGTTCTTCTCATTAGCGATGTTCCATGATTTATATCACGCTGAGGTTCACGGCTCACGGAAAGTTATTTTCCCTGCTCTTTGATCTTCATAACAACCTGCTTCATGTAGAGCTTCTCACCAAAGCTATACCAGACAATGCAGGAGTCAGTAAGCTCCCTTAGCTGGCAATAGTGTCCATTTAAGTTAGCCGCATAACAGTTATTGTACCACCATGCTCCCTGCAAGACAAACGAACACACTTAATCTGCTCCATATGTATTATTAGCTCACCTGGCCTGAAAGGCCAAGTGAGCTTATGCCATGTCGTCCGTCCGTCCATCCATCAAATCGCGTCTTCTCCTTAACGGTTTGACCAATTTCAACCAAATTCGGCTGGAATGATCCTAAGCTTGTACCATCCAGATAATTTTTTCAGAATTTTGAATGATCAATTTTTTGGGTGAAAATCAGATTTTAGGGAAAAACCTACCGGAAATGATCAAAGTGCTACTCCTTGGCTGCTTGACATATTTCAACCAAATTTGGCTAGATGCATTCTATGGTGGTACGCTTTAGAACTTCTTTGCAGAATTTTGATTGATCACTTTTTTGGGTGCAAATCTGAGATTTTATGAAAAATCTACCGGAAATGGTCAAAATGCTACTCCTCCTTAGCTGCTGGACATATTTCAACCAAATTGGCTAGATGCATTCTATGGTGGTAGGCTCTAGAACTTCTTTTCAGAATTTTGATTGATCAATTTTTTGGGTGAAAATCTTAGATATTATGAAAAATTTACCGGAAATTGTCAAATTGCTACGCCTCCTTAGCTACTTGACATATTTCAAACAAATTTCACTAGATGGTTTCTGTGGCTATGGAAATTCTATTCAGAATTTTGATTGAGAAATCTTTATGTGAAAGTCTTAGATTTTATGAAAAATGTACCACAAATTGTCAATACATTGCTTCTCCTTAGTCGCTTGACATATTTCAACCAAATTTGGCTAGAATGACCCTATCATGGTAGACTCTAGAACATCTATTCAGAATTTTAATTGGTCATTTTTTTGGGTGGCCATCTTGAATTTTCCTAAAATTATCCATCATATCTATTTAAATGCAAATGGTTCAAATGCTAATGGTCCAGGTGAGTGCCACAGGTCCTCGCACCTCTTGTCTCTTGTTCCTTATTTACAGCCTTTAACCCTTTAATGGCCAAGCCGGCCAAAACAGGCTCTTAAGGAATATCCGTTTACAGGCCAAGAGAAGACAATTTTTTATAATTTACCACTGGAATGACTGGCTTGATTTACCAAGCCAGTCATTCCAGTGGTAAATTTTCAAAGATGGTCTTCTCTTGGCCTGTACATAAAGATTCAATAAGCAAAAATTCCAATTTTCTCGCCGAATCTTGACCACTAAAGGGTTAACTAAATAGAGATTTGTCATGAATCAGTGGCATCTCTTCAATTGAACATTTAATTCAAATATGTCTTCTTTCACCATGCCATTACATCATTGCTTGATGCAATGTATACATTCATCTTTTATCCCTTGGGCCGCTTGTTAACACGTTAATGGCTAAATTTGGTCATGGAAATCTAAATATTTGCTTATTGAATGTCTATTTGCAGGCCAAGAGAAGACTATTTTTGAAAATGTACTACTGGAATGACTGGCTCGGTTATCGAGCCAGTTATTCCAGTGGTAATTTTTCAGAAATAGTCTTTTTGGTCTGCAAATGGACATTCCTCAAGACCACTGCAGAAGCCAGTTTTGGCTGGCTTGGTCATGAAAGGGTTAACCCTTGAATTTGTTCAAGAAAATTTCAATTTTCTCACAGAAAATGTCCATTTGCTGACCAAGAGAAGACTATTTTTGAAAATTTACCACTGGAATGACTGGCTCGGTTATCGAGCCAGTCATTCCAGTGGTAAATTTTCAAAAATAGTCTTCTCATGGTCTGCATATAGACATTTCTCAAGACCACCGTTTTTGGCTGATATGAGTGCTAAAGGGTTAATGACCAAGTCCACCAAATCTAGCAGTGGTCTTGCGTACTGTCCATTTGCAGGCCAAGACTGATGGCGCCATGCAGTCATCCCAGTGGTAAATTTTCAAAAACAGTTCTCTAAGTCAGCATAAGGATGTTCACTAAGCAACAATTTAGATTTTCTTAACCAACACGACCAATTACAAACCTGTGGTGAGATAATTAATGTACATATTTCTCAGTGTCATAAATACGTAGAACAAAGATCGTGTGCCTATGGCAGCAACAGCGTCCAGTCAAATTAGTTTCAAAATATCCAACAGCAGGTTTAATAAATAGTAGAGACTGAAGGAAATTTAAATTTCCGTTTTTCTGAGATCTAACAATACTTACCATTACATTACTTATGGATAATACAGCTATCCTGATAGCTGGCTCTCGGAATCTAGATTTAGTCAGCTTTACCGGCTCCTGGAACCGGGTACCCAGTTCCCAACAACCAGGTACCCGCCTGCCAGAGACACTCATATTGTTTGCATAGCTACCAAACAACAGAATACCCATGGCTTGCCTCCGTGGGGCTGGGAGGAAGGTTCCGTAATGTAATGGTAAGTATTGTTAGATCTCGGAGAATGAAGGAAATTTCAATTTCCCTTTCTACGAGATCTAACAATACTTACCATTACATTACTCATTGATAATACAGCTATCTTGATAGCTGGCTCTAGGAATCTAGATTTAGTAAGCTTTACCATCTCCTGGAACCGGGTATCCAGTTCCCAACAACCGGGTACCCGCCTGCCAGAGACACTCATATTGTTTGCATAGCTACCAAACAAGAGAATACCCATGGCTTGACTCCGTGGGGCTGGGAGGCAGGGTCCGTAATGTAATGGTAAGTATTGTTAGATCTCGGAGAAAGGGAAATGGAATCTCCTTCATTCTCCTTCGATCAATACTTACCATTATTAGCTCACCTGGCCTGAAAGGCCAAGTGAGCTTATGTCGTGGCGACCATCCGCCGTGTGTCCGTCCGTCGTCCGTCCATCAACTTTTCCTTTAAACGACCTCAAGAACCACTGGGCCAATTTCAATTATATTTGGCAGGAAGCATCCTTAGGGCATAGGGATCCAAGTTTGTTCAAATGAAGCCGATAGGCCAATTAGGCCGGTGGCCATCTTGGATTTTGGCCAATTTTTAGAAACATCTGTAAAAATCTTCTCCGATACCGCTTGAGGGATTGAAGGAAACCTGAAGGGCAAGAGCTCAACCAAATTTGTTCAAGAGAACTTAATTGGTCAAATAGTTGACGGCCATCTTGGTTGACCTGGTTTTAGCGAAAATAACTTCTCCAGAACCGCTAAAGGGATCAGGCCGCAATTTGGCAGATATGATTAGGGACTAAGGGCCAGTAAAGTTTGTTCAAGAGAAGTTGATCCGCCAAAAAACATGGCCGCCGTGGGCCAATCAAAATATAGCATGTTTGGCGACCATATTGGATTTTTTATTTGATGGATTTTGAGGCCGAAATTGGTTTTATTTAGGTTTTTGGGTATTCTGATCTCAAATTTGCAATTTTCGAAACTGTCGGATAAACGGTTTGGCGGCCATTTTGGATCATTTTCCCACCAAAAGCTCCCATACTAAAGCAATGGGAACTTTAAAATATCTTCTTCTCGAGAACTACTGGGCCGACTTCAATTATATTTGGCATGAAGCATCCTTAAAGCATAGAGATTCAAATTTGTTCAAACGAATCCGATCCGCCAATTTGGCCGGCGACCATCTTGGATTTCAGCCGATTTAGAAATGTCTAAAAATCTTCTCCCAAACCATTTGAGGGATCGATTCAAAACTCACGAAATATGATCTAGGGTAAGCGCTGAATCAAGTTTGTTCAAGGGAACTTGATTGACCAAATAGTTCAACGGCCATCTTGGATGACCTAGTTTTCACAAAAATGACCTCGTCCCCAGAACTGCTGAAGCGATCAGGCCGAAATTTGTGATATATAATTAGCAACTAAGGGCGATTAATGTTTGTTCAAGAGAAGTTGATTCATCAAAAAACAATCAAAGTATAGTGTTTGGCAGCCATATTGGATTTTTTTATTTGATGGATTTTGAGGCTGAAATTCGTTTTATATAGGTTTTTGGGTATTCTGATCCCAAATTTGTAATTTTCGGAACTCGGATAAGCGGTTTGGCAGCCATCTTGGATCATTATCCCGCCAAAAGCTCCCATACTAAAGCAATGGGAAATTTAAAATGTCTTCTCGAGAACTACTGGGCCGATTTGATTTATATTTGGCAGGAAGCATCCTTATGGCATAGAGATTTCATTTTGTTCAAACGAAGCCGATCTGCTAATTTGGCTGGTGGCCATCTTAGATTTTGGCTGATTTTTAGAAGTCTTTAAAAATCTTGTTCTCTGAAATGGCTTAGGGAATCGATTCAAAACTTATGAAACCTCATCTAGGCAACGAGGTAAGCCAAGTTTGTTCAAGACGACTTTATTGACCGAATGGTTCGGCAGCCATCTTGGATGACCTAGTTTTCCCGAAAACGACTTCTCCAGAACCGCTGTATGGATCAGGCCAAAATTTGGGAGATATGATTAGGGACTAAGGGCCATTAAAGTTTGTTCAAGGGAAGTTGCTCCATTAAAAAACATGGCCGCTGTGGGCCAATAAAAATGTAGTGTGTTTGGCGGACATATTGGATTTTTTTATTTGATGGATTTTGAGGCCAAAATTGGTTAAATATATATGTTTTTGGGTATTCTGAGCTCAAATTTGCAATTTTCGAAACTGTCAGATAAACGGTTTGGTGGCCATCTTGGATAATTTTCTCGTCAAAAGCTCCCATGCTAAAGCAAAGGGAAATTTAAAATGTCTTCTCGAGAACTACCAGGCCGATCTCAATTATATTTGGCAGGAAGCATCCTTACGGCATAACGATCCAAGTTTGTTCAAATGAACCCGATCGGCCAATTTGCCCAGCGGCCATTTTGGATTTTGGCCAATTTCAGGAAATGTCTTTAAAAATCTTCTCCGAAACCACTTGGGGAATCTTCATCTAGGACAAGAGGTAAGCCAAGTTTGTTCAAGAGTACTTGATTGACCAAATGGTTCGGTGACCATCTTGGATGACCTGGTTTTCACGAAAATGACTCCTCCAGAACCGCTGAAGGGATCAGGGCGAAATTTGGGCCATTAAAATTTGTTCAATGGAAGTTGATCCATCAAAAAAACATGGGCGCGTGGGGCAATCAAAATGTAGTGTGTTTGGCGGCCATATTGCACTTGCAAAAATGTCCACAAACTCATTTAAAGGACTGTTAAACCACCCACCAACAATTTTGACAAAAATTGATGGTGCTCCAGTTGAGCGACACAGGCCCCTTGGGCCTCTTGTATTACTCTTTGATAACACCGGATTTAGTCGGTAACCTGCTGGGAAGGCGCAAACCATACAAAGCCTCTTTTGCCCCTGGGGAAAGAACTTAGCCCTAAACTTGTCATACGGAGGCATAAAAGGACTGACATGTTCTGGGACCGAATCACATTCGCATCACCGCTCCTCCCCCCCCCCCCCCTTTCTCCTTAAAAAGGGAGAGAACTCATGAACATGCATCGCGCCTGAAACACAAATGTGCGAAGAGGGTTAACAGCTCTTTACACATATAAAGCCTGGGAATAAGCATGAATATATAAGATGAATGATCATGATATATAAACCTAATACAAAAAACTATCAAACTTGAATTACCTCATGAATTATGGATTCTAGACGTGGAGCCATCAACCAACACACATTCGACCAAACCTGTCCCAACAGTTGAATTCCTGTCGCCTGACCATGTCTGTTCTTACTACTTTTGCTTTTCAAAGTTATCAAAAGGAGATGAGCAGTGTGGCCACTAGACTATCGTTTCAAAACAGCTAAAGCGAGTGGATTGGCGGAGTCTGACATGTCCCTCATATAGTAATCCGTGAAAGAGGACTCACAGTACCATTGTGCAATGGGCATGATGTCCTGTAACGGGACACCATTGAATAGGGTGGTCGAGGCGTCTATTCCTCTAACATCGTGAGCCCTAGCACATTGCACCTGGTGCCCAGTCGCAATCTGGTGGGTAGTCTGAATGCATTCGACCACCCAACGAGAGATAGTATCCATGAATGCGGTGCCATATGGCTTCTTATGGCAGATCCACAGATGTCTATCATTTGACCGTAGAGAGTCCATCCATTTTTTGTACTTGGTCAAAGCACGGACTGGACACCAGGCACTGGCATCATGATCAAACCTTGTTAGATTTGGTATAATGATCGGTTTGCCGGGATATTTCAAAGATTGATTCTTTGACATAAACTCTGCTCTTGGCAGCAATCGCAGACCCTCTCCGGAGCCAATAAATCTGTCCCTCTGCTAAAAGTACATGGATCTAACTGCGCCCTCTTGCTGAGGAAGCTGCCAATAAAAAAACCGCCTTTAGAGTCAGATGCTTTAGGCTAACTGAACCCAAAGGTTCGAAAGGGTGCTTGGCACCGGTTGTCTCGGTCGGAGATTGCTCATTCCCTTCACCATCACATTTAACTGGGCCACCTCTGGACTATCGCTGTTGGCTAAACAAGGGATAAGTGATGCCAAAGCTGACTTGTATCCAGCAATTGTGACAGAAGCCAGTCCTGTAAAGAAGAGCTCACAGAGAAAGTCTGCTATTTGCTGAATAGTCGATTGAAACGAATCAATACCCTTTCATTCACACCACTCTGCAAATTTGTTAACCTTGTGGTTATATGACTTGAAAGTTGACCTCGCGGCTGCGATGAAACTCGCAGCCTGTTGAGAAAAGCCTTCCGACGTGGAACGTTGTTTGATAACATCCATGCAGTCAATTTGAACATTTTGGGCCGCTCGTGTAGGAAGCGGCCCTTGGCCTGAGCGATTATGTTCGGAATCTCGGGCAGCTGCACTGGATTGTCCACCAGCAGATCCAGGAGATCCGTGAACCATACCCTGCTGGGCCAAAATGGCGCTATTAGCAGGACCAGGCACGGCTCCTCCCTGATCTTCACCAAAACCTTCGGTAGAAGAATGGCGGGCGGATATGCGTAAGCGTGCATCCCTCTCCAGCTTATCACCAGAGTGTCTGTATCAACGGCATTTGGATCTGGAATCGGCGAGACATAAGTCCTGATTTGAGCATTTTCCTTTGTGGCGAACAAGTCCACGTTTGGTTTGGCCCAATGCTCGAAGATCCTCTGTAGAACTGGAGGGTTGAGAGACCATTCTGTTGCAGAATTATCTGTGAGATAAAGCATCCGCCGGAATGTTCAATCGGCCAGGAATGTGAGCTCCTTTCAAAACAACTGAGTAATTCCTGCACCATTGAATCAAGTGCCACACCTTCATACACAGTGTGGGTGACCTTGTCCCGCCTTGACGATTTATTTATTATACTACTGTTGAATTGTCCGAAGAAACTTTTCCAATGCCAGTTCCACTGCCATCATTTCCAACAGATTGATACGCAGGTGACTCTCTTGGTGCGTCCATGTGCCCGAAACCTGGTGTTCTCCCAGGCAGGTCCCCACTCCTCCAGCGATGCATCCGTGTACACGGACAGCTGGGGGTGGGGTAGGTGACGCGAAACTCATACTAGGAGATTCTACTAGGAGATTCTGACACTCCTTCCACCATACAAGATGTGACATTATTGGCTCCAAAACTGGTACCAGCTTTGTCAGGGGTGTCTGTTCTCTGCTTCTACAGAGACATCAGATACAACTGGATAGGTCTTCGCATTAGAGCAGCGTACAGGATTACCTGCTCCATGGAGACTATCATGCCCAGCATCTGATGAAACCTCGCCTGAATGTGGTTTCCCAATCGAAAACTTGAGGATGGCTAACTGGGCTCTAACGAGTAAACCCTGCCTTCCTTGAGATCAAACCGCATCCACAAATAAATGAAGTGTTGAGTGGGCATCAACTCGGATTTCCCCTGTTGACTATCCAGCCCAGATCTGAAAGCAATTTCGAAGTCAGAGCAGTATCCACTCCTAACCTGGCTGGCATATCGGCCTTGATAAGCCAATCGTCTATGTAGGTGTGAAGTGCCACGTTCTCTCTTCTGAGAAACACTGTCACTGCGAGAACCACTCTGGTGCAAACTCTTGGGGCTGTCGACAGGCTGAATGGGAGGTCTACAAACTCCCATACCTGATTCTGAAACCCGAATCTCCAGAAACCTGTGACAACCCCTGTTCATGCTAGGGCTGTTCAGGGGAATTCCAACCAAACGCTCCCTGACAGCCGTAGCCAGACGCATATGGTCAAGGACCATCTGCCTCCTGGACTTAGTTAGACGCGCTTGCACCCTGGCCAATGCGTTCATCGACAGCACAAGGCCGTCGTTAACGCAAGAAAGTGCAACAGGTGGCACAGGGTGGCCTGCCCCAGCTTCAGCCCACACCAAAAGAAGCAAGCGATAGAAGTGATTGACAGCATTCATTTCTGCCCTCACTCCCTCATCGCAATGGGACAGGACTTCCTCATTGTGTGCTTGGGATTTGTCCACATGTGCCTGAGCGAGCAGGACCACCCGCTCCAGCACTCTGGACCCCAAGAACCTAATGGTCATCCTCAGTGACCATCAGGACCACACCATACCACTCTTACTCCTCTCTTGGGATACGGCACCTTGCCCGCACCTCCCTAGAGGCTGCTGGCTCAAGAGTTGCTTGCTATAAATAGCCGCGAGCAACTCCTTGAACCATGGATCCAGTCCAATGGACTGAATCCAAGCTGAGGGCAAGACCCCTGTCTGAATCGATGCAACCGATAGATGGGGCATGTCTCCGTCGGCCATGGCCAAAAGCATGGACAGGTCCACCCTGGCTAGCCAAGCCAGAACATCGGACCAGTCCGTCTCCGAAGAAGATACCCCGTGAACACATCACCCGTTGATGTATTCACAGGTTTACCAGCAGCGGTCTCCCAGCAAGGAGCCACGGCTGGAAAGCCAGCAACACTGGTACCGCATGGTTCTGCCGCCACCTCATGAAACAAGTTCAAGTAGGCCTGCACGGTAGTGCTGACCCGTAGCGGTTATGGAACCGTGGCCATACACGGGTGCCAACGGAACCCCACGTGTGGCCGCTGGACCAGGCAAGATAGGTGAGTACCAAGCCTGGCCAGCAACACCCGTCACCGTGTCGGTTGGTGGCAAACCAACCAGCACTGGACAGGTGCCCGGTACTGGTATGGCCTCAACCACGGGCAGTGCAGCTGGCATGGCTTGCGCCAAGCCAGACAGATTGAGGGCGGTTCCGTCCAGGATGGAATCGACATCCATGCTCTCCACCCGTGGTATCACAGGCCACAACAACCTCTCCTCTTCAGCCTCCTCATCCTCAGACCCGAAGTCGTCACCAGATGAAGAAGCACTGGAGCCTTCCTGGCGAATGGCTCCCATGCCCGACAGACCGGCTACCGCTACTGGACCACCCAGAGGTGGCCGCAGAGAAGCAGTACCGGCCAGGCCAGAGCCCGACGGGACCGCCAGGGAGCCATACCAGATGGCCTCCCTGGGTAACCAGCCCAGAACCCTGTCCAAGGACAGGGTCCGTACCGAACAGGGAGAGAGATTGCCCTACAGTCTTCGGTATCAGAGACGACACCAGCGTGGGCAGGATGCTATGCAAGAAGCATTGCATAACGGGCCCAAACCACACCGTGGGTGCCATCTCCGAACGCTCAAACTGCAGACGAGGAGCACCCCCAGAGGCTGAAATGGACGCTCCTCGATTTCTTTTCAAACCGACTGACCCCGCGTCAGACCTAGCTACGTCCTTCTGGGCAAGGAACTCGACCAAAAACTCGACGGCTACACTGAGCAGACATTACACCTATTACCTACATTACATGACGAACATCGAAAACAGACATGGTCCTTAAACGTGACCTTGGCGAATTTGTGACACTGGGCAAGATGGCGGGCTAGGCTTGGCCTGAAAACAAGAGCAAATCTCAAATAAGCAAGCGGAACGAAACAGGAATGGAAGGCAGACGAATAATTTTCAAATATTTTGACAATAAATTAAAGGTTGCCCCTCCGGCACCCCACACCCGCAACGTTACAACCAAGATCGCGTACGCTGACGACAAGAACGACAGCGGGCTAATAATACACCCATAAATTGATTCTGAAGGATGTATAAACACGGAACCAGGAACCATATCAAATGCATTCGCGGTATATTTAAGAATTAATATCAAAATTATACTACTTAAACGAAGGCCAACAAAATGAATTAACATACTGCTGTCGAACACGGTAAAACCGCAGAACACACATCTTAATCAAGAATTTTGAAATCATCAATCAATGCAAACAGATCGGGATTACGCGCAAAACTTGACATAATTCTAAAGTTTCTGGCACAAAACACACGCGACACCCAGAATAAGATGCGCGAATTAATGAAACATTTCCTTAACCAAAATAATCCGGGAAATAAAAGGGTGTGACGTCACCCGTTCGGACCATACGGTTGAACGACGCAAGCTGATTTTTAGCGTTAAAAACCGTAAGCCAATGCCTAGTTTCATATTACTGCCCGATTGCCGTTGGGATTTAAAGGAGGCGATCTTATCTGGCATATTTCGTTGTAACCACACGTCCCAGTTCCGTGGTCAGAAAATGGGGCATGCAACACAGACGAAATTTCAGAGACATAAGTCTCCATATAGCTAGATAAATAACAAGAAAGAATACGACCTGAGAATCAGAGGCTCCTTCTATAGTTAAATCCAGTAATTCCAGAAACGAAACAGCAAATATGCACACAGAAAAACACAAAGAAAACTCTAAGATTTTTCCAAGCAAAATAGCAATGTATTCTCTTGTTGCTGTGCGAACAAGAATGAGTGTCTCTGGCAGGCGGGTACCCGGTTGTTTTGAACTGGGTACCCAGTTCCAGGAGCCGGTAAAGCTTACTAAATCTAGATTCCTAGAGCCAGCTATCAGAATAGCTAGCTGTATTATCCATGAGTAATGTAATGATAAGTAATGATCGAAGGAGAAATACAATTCGTACAGCGTGTCAGACTATTAAAAGTTAAGAAGTGCCTAATAAAAGTATTTATGACGTAATGATTATGACGTCATCCTACACGCCGCTTAGCAGATTATTACGTCATATGACGTCAAATCATCGATGGGTACGCTGGAAAGGTGAATTGATTATGACATCAGATACTTGAGTGGCAAATCAGATCCGGCGATAGCTTTATCATACCTGGTATTTGACGGCACAATTAACGTCTTGTTTGGGTCCATTGTTCCTATCATATGTAGTGAATGCCATCAGATTGTGAGCGAACGGAGAACTGGCTCTCCGCTGCAGTGCATTGGCGACATTTCCAGTAAACCCGCTAACGTGAAGACGGAAGGAGCTGTGTTCATCGTCGATCCAGAATCGTGAATACTCGGCATGGAATATCCGATCGTACCAATCCACCATCTCGATGCGTAATCTAAGATTAGAAACATGTCTGAAATATCAAATACCTAACAGGGCAGATGAATTTGTGATTCTATATAAGGTCAGAACCACAACATTATGCCATACGAAAATAATATATACACCTGCGCAAATGCTAAGCACCACCCAGATCAATAGTGAATAAAGTATTATGCCATGAGCAGGTTGTCATACTTTGTCTCTTATGTTAAATGGTAGTATTGTGCATGCGAAATGTACGTATATACCAGCATAGCTATCAGTTGAGATCCATACCACGCACAGGCATGCACAGGGGTTCACATGTGTGAAGGTGCAGTTTGCGTTCTATACCAAATGCTCATTTTCATGTCACCTTTTCAAGTTGTAACAATATCCTTCAAGTGTCTCCATGATCTCATCAGTGGCATTTCTTTTCTTACATTGTCTGCTCACAGTGAGCTTATGCCATGGCGGCCAGCCATCGTCCGTTCCTCAAATCGTGTCTTCGCCTTAACAGTTTGACAGATTTCAACCACATTTGGCTAGAGGACTCCTATACTGGAAAGCTCCAGAACTTCTATTGGTCAATCTTTTGGGTTGAAAATCTTTTATAAAATATGGACCAGAAATTGTCAAAATGCTACTCCTCCTTAGCCGCTTAACCTATTTCAACCTAATTTGTCTATGCAGATTCTATGGTGGTAGGCACTAGAATCTCTATTCAGAATTTCGATTGATAAATTTTTGGTGTGAAAATTTTAATTTTATTAAAAATGTACTGGAAATTGTCAAAACGCAAATCCTCCTTAAGCACTTGGTGAATTTTATCCAAATTCAGCTAGGAGGATTCTATAGTGTTAGACTAGAATTCTACACAGAATTTTGGTTGGTCGATTTCCCGGTACATTTTTAAATTCTACTCCTTCATTAATGGTCCAATGGGTGGATCCTATTGCTGTAGGCTTCAAAATATCAAACAATAATTCTGATTTGTCAATTTCTTTGGTGGCCATCTTGGATTTTTTTAACATTATCCATCATGTGTCGGATTTAGTTAGTTTTAAATGCAATTGGTTCAACTGCTAATGGTCAGTAGTACAGGGACTCGGTACACGCTATTGTTCTAAATCACTCACGTGTGACAATGCTAATTAATGGCTAATTAATTTGATTAATGGGTTTTTAATTGGTTTTGACAGGTGTAATGCTTAATGAGGCGGTGTAGGGCATGTGTGCGTCTGTGTGATATTGTTCCGTTGTCAGAATGATTGGTCTGTATATGTCAGGAGGTCAAATGCAATTGTTCAGTTGTCTGAATGATTGATGTGTATCTGTCAGGTTGTGACGATAAATACGAGAACAATGGCCGACAGCGCGCACCTAGTGTAACATTATTGATGTAGGCTGTGCGTTATTGTTTTGGTGTCGAACAATGTCCGTCATCGTTGATGAATAATGACGTCCCGTGCACCCTTGTCGTGTTTAACATATTAATTGGGTGGGTGGCGGCGCCCCCCACCCTCGTGGTTAAAAAGAGTCAGTGATTTAATGCTACTTTACACCTTTTTGAAAATTTAATAATTAAATGACTGTCACTTTAAATACCACTCCTTAAATACGATAGATACACGATTATTATCTATATAATATTATACAACATCGCTTAGTTTACCTATTACACGTGTAATGCTCTGATTTTTTTGAAAATTAAATGACTGACTATTTTTTAACCACGAGGGGGGGGGGGGGGGGGGCGCCGCCGTCCACCTAATTAATACATTAAACACGGCAAGGGTACACGGGATGTCATTATTCACCAACGATGACTGACATTGTTCGACACCAAAACAATAACGCCCAGCCTACACCAATAGTGTTACACTAGGTGCGCGCTGTCGGCCATTGTTCTCGTCTTGATCAACTCGTCACAACCTGATACACATCAATCATTCGGACAACTGAACAATTGCACTTGACCTCCTGACAGATACACACACATTCTGACAACAGAACAAACCACACAGACGCACACATGACCTACACCACCTCATTACGCATTACACCTGTCAAAACCAATTAAAACCCCATTAGTCAAATTAATTAGCCATTAATTAGCATTGTCACGCATGAGTGATTTATTGGTCTGCAAATGGACATTTATCAAGATGACTGCCATGACTACAAAAGACGCTTTTTGGCCAGCTTAAGTGTTAGAATTAATAGTCAAGACAGTCAAAACTTCCCTCGGCAATGGTCTTGACTATTTTTTTTAGAGCCGGAACTGATCTCTAAAGCTTGCAGTACTCTTTGTTGGTGTGGGTATTTTGTTTCATTTCAGTACTATTCATACAGTTGTCATAAAATCACACTGAAATGGCGCATGCATATTCTACGGAATAATACCAACAATGCAGCGGATCCCGATTTTCTATTCACTGCCCTGGTAGATTGTAGAAGTGCACTCAATCCTGCAGGCGCCAATGAAATTTTAAATTGCCATACAAATTATGAAAGGTTTCAGATCTTAGCTCATGTGAGTTTCTCTAAATTAATTACCATCACCCCATAAGGTAAAGGGTGTATTGCATTCAGGTATGTCTGTCGATGCAATGGCCCTTTCCATTTTTTAGCCATGCCCCGCCCATCTCTAGCTAAGCTCCGCCCACACCTGGATCGTGCTAGGATCGATTGATCTCTGAACTCCCTGACTATCAATTTCCAGAAAACTATACAGGTAAGCTGTTGAATATTTTGAAACTAATCTGACTGGGTGCTGTTGCTGCCTATAACAGCAACAGTGCTCGGTCAAATTAGTTTCAAAATATTCTACAGCATGTTTATTAAATAGTAGAGACATACAATTTGTACAACGTGTCGTACTATTAAGAGTTCAAGATGGGCAGTAATGAATCATTTATAACGTAATGATTATGTCGTCATCCTACACGACACTTAGCTGATTATGATGTCATATGACGTCATTACTCCGGAAAGCTCCATTGTGCAAAGCTGTACCTAAAAACTACTGATTCAATTTGGCTTAAATATTAACACAACAAACAATCTTATGGTGAAAGAGGATTTCCAGACTGACCATGATCGGAATAAAAAGCCCTAATCCATATCTCAGATCAAATTCTAGTTCTATGGATATCACGGAAAATACTGGTCCGATTTGGCTCAAGTAGGCTGTGACCATGCACTAGGATTCTGCAACTCTGGTTATGATCCATCGTACTAACATACGCCCACTCACATTGTTACGCTGTATGTGGCCGTACTTACACACCTTTGATCTCTCGCTATGTGAAGTAACATTACGCTTATGGGATGAACGGTAACCAATCAGCTTATCATGTATTTCTTATCGAGCAATTTCATTGGCTGAGACCCACATTTCATCTATATTTAGGACAGTTGTTAACTTAGTGTGGATATCATAGCCTGCAAGCACGGTACTCGATGCGGGAGGGCAAGACCGTGCGATAGGACGATGGTTATGATCTGGTTATGATCTGGCCCATTCAAAGAAAATCTCGACTGTGTGACAAAATCGGGAGGGTGAGGGTCTGCATTGCTCTTGTTTACAACTGGAATGGCTGGGCGTATACCCATGCCAATCATTCCAGTTGTAAATTTCCATAATTAGTTTTCTCTTGTCCTGTAAATGGACATTCACTATAAGTATGTATATATGTAGGCATTTATATATAGCGCTAATTCTAGTATTAACTGCTCAAAAGCGCTTAAGACTTATATGATTGGAATTTAGTCAATTCAATATGCACGGTATAAGCAAACAATTCAAATTTTCTTGACTAATCTTTACCACTAAATTGGTAGTTAATTACAATGTCATTTTAGATGTTCATACGTACTTGTACTGCGCCTGCGTGGTTATTTGATGAATGATGTCATTGCCGATCCAAAATTCGTCATCCAGATTACCGAATCCAGTTTTATATTCCAACCAGTTTCGGTAGAAGTTTCTATATGGAATGAAAATAAAAAGAATAAATAATTTGATATGTATTAGTCACATTAGTAACTGTCTCGCTGCTACAAGCCACCAGACAGGAATTTCACTGAGCAAAAACTTCTGTCTGTCTGAATATTTTTAAAACAATTTGACAGAAAGTTGTTGGCACTTAGCAACCAACAACTCCCAGTCATTGTTTTCAAAATATAACCCATGGAATATGTCATCTGTACAAACTCAGGAGTTAGATGGTTAAGTCCCTTGTGACTTTAAAATGACCCCAATTGTTTGTCCAATAGAGGTCTTAGTCTAAGCAACTGAGCAAATTGAAGAACTTTTAAAGAGTTTGTTCAATCATTTTCAAATGTTTTTTAGCAGAATATTTAACACATTAGTAGTCAAACTCAAAACTAAGAAAATTTAAACTTTAGCTCAGTGAGTGGCCATTTGGCTGAAATTTAGAAAATAGCTTTCTGTTATCCTGCAAATGGACATTCCTCACGACCACTGCAAAGACTGCTTTGGCCTTGTTGACCATCACCTATCAAACGGCTAATGGTCAAGAAAATTCAAGGTTTTGCTTTTGTCCAAGTGATTATTTTTGAAAATTTAACGAGCCAGTTATTTTCATAAATATTCTCTTGGCCTGCAAATGGACATTCCTCAGACTGAAGTGGCTGTTTTTGGCCGGCTTGACCATGAAATGTGTACGTTGACCCAAGAAAGGTTAATAACTGAGTATGATCAGCTCACACAGATCCGTTGTTCCTGCGCTGCAGTATGGTCCATCTATTGTCACAGTAAGCCTGGAACGGGACTGCTGCATGTACAGGCCAAACAGAGTACACACCAGGACGTTTCATCAAACGACAGTCAATGTCTAAAACAAAATAATTAATAGCAATATTATGATTCCCTAGAACGGTCGCTTAACTGTCCTCATCCATTTCCTGGAGGAATGAGAGAGTTGGTGGGTGCAGCCATCCACATGCCATATCTGCCCCTCCCAAGCTTCGATAATCTTGTCAAGTAAATACTATATTATAATAGCATATGTGTTAAACACCCTAGACTCACCTCTCTCTCTCTCTCTCCCTCCCTCCCTCCCTCCCTCCCGCCCGCCCGCCCGCCCGCCCGCCCTCCCTCCCTCCCTCCCTCTCTCTCGTATACTAGCATGTTTGTTAAACACCCAGCCCTTAGAACCACCTCTATCACGCTTGTATACTAGCATGTGCATTGAACCCCAGGGGGTTAGACCCGCCTCTATCACTCTTGTATACTAGCATGTGTGTTGAACATCCAACCCTTAGACTCACCTCTGTGAGTCTTATATACTAGCGTGTGTGTTGAACACCCGGCCCTAATCACCTATCTATCTTGTATACTAGCATGCATGTTGAATACCAGACCCTTAGACACACCTCTATCACTCTTGTATACTAGCATATCTGTTCAGCACACATCCATTAGACACACCTCTACCACTCTTGTATACTAGCATGTCTGTTCAAAACACATCCATTAGATGTATCTCTATCACTCTTGTATACTAGCATGTCCGTTCAATACACATCCATTAGATGTATCTCTATCACTCTTGTAAATTAGCATGTCCGTTCAACACACAACAATTAGATTATCTCTATCACTCTTGTATACTAGCATGTCCGTTAAACACACAGCCATTAGATGTGTCTCTATCACTCTCGTATACTAACATGTCCGTTCAACACACATCCATTAGATGTATCTCTATCACTCTTGTATACTAACATGTCCGTTCAACACACAGCCATTAGATGCGTCTCTATCACTCTTGTATACTGGCATGTCCGTTAAACACACAGCCATTAGATGTATCTCTATTACTCTTGTATACTAGTATGTCCGTTCAACACACATCCATTAGATGTATCTCTATCACTCTTGTATACTGGCATGTCCGTTAAACACACAGCCATTAGATGTATCTCTATTACTCTTGTATACTAGTATGTCCGTTCAACACACATCCATTAGATGTATCTCTATCACTCTTGTATACTGGCATGTCCGTTAAACACACAGCCATTAGATGTATCTCTATCACTCGTGTATACTAGTATGTCCGTTCAACACACAACCATTAGATGCATCTCTATCACTCTTGTATACTGGCATGTCCGTTAAACACACAGCCATTAGATGTATCTCTATCACTCTTGTATACTAGCATGGGTGTTGAAAATCTGGCCCTAATCACCTCTATCACTCTTGTATGCTAATGTGTGTGTTGAACACCACACCTTCAGACTCACCTCGATCACTCTTCTCCAGAGCTAGAACCCGCTTTTCAAGTTTCATCCGGGCTTCTTTCTCTTTCTTCAACAACAACACTGCCTTGCCAGCATTCACCAAGGCACCAGCTTTGTTCTGTGGTCAGAAAGTAAAACACCTTTTACTTAGGATTACTTATGATTACTTGGGATGTTTCTATGGACTCGGGCCTGATTAGCCTTTATGTCTGCCTCTTCTTTTGTCACTGTTGGGTACGACCAACACACATGACTTACTGGCGATATGACTTCCGCTGTAAAGTCGTACTTTACTTCCAGCGTTTCCCAAATTCTGTCTCGTCCTACCACAAACAGAAAAGCAGTTTTGGAGTTTACTACAGTAGGTTATTCCATAGGTCCACTACTCTGCTGGTGAACGAGTACTTCCTGATATCCAGTCTGCATCCCTTCTTAAGAAGTCTCCAATTGTGCCCTCTCGTGATACTTTCTTTGACAGTTTCCATCATATTTACGGTTACTTCTGGGTCATATATACCCCTCAGTACCTTAAAGGTCTCTATCATATCTCCTCTCATGCGTCTGTATCTGAGTGTTGGGAGTGCTAGTCTTCTTAGTCTTTCCGGGTAATCTAGCTCTTTGAATGAGGGGACTAATTGTGTTGCTCTCCTCTGCACATTCTCCAGCACTAAGATACCCTTCCAGATCTGGTCTCACGAGTGCTTTGAACAGGCCACTGAACATCTCTTCGTCGAGGTAAGTAAAATATCCTCTAATCAGGCCCATGATGCCGTTTTGCCTTGTTCAATTGTGCTTGTATATGGTCTCTAAAGGTTATGTTTTTGTCGACAACCACTCCTATGGTCTTTTCTTTGAAATCAAGAATAACCTTTTCTCCCTTCGTGTTGTATAAGTGGTAGGTTCTATCTTTCTCAACTGTCGACCTTCCACTCTGAACCGTAATTATCTTACACTTGTCTGGATGAAATCTTAGTAGTCAAGTGTCTGTCCATTTTTGTAGTGAGTTCAAATCATTTTGCAGTTTTATTTCATCTTTTGGTCCTTTAATCTCAGTGTACAGCTTTGTGTCGTCTGCGAATAGGTATGCCATTGCGTTCACAGTTTCCGGCATATATATATTACAAACAATATTGGTCCTAGGACACGACCTTGTGGAATTCCACTTGTCACATCTTTGGTTCCAGAATTTACTCCATTTACTACCACTTTTTGTGTTCTTTGTGACAGGAAGTTTCCAGTCCATTTAATTACTTGACTGCTCCGACAATAGCTATTTAACTTGCTTAGTAGTCGTTGGTGTGGCGCAGTATCGAAGGCTTCCATAAAATGCATATATATGGTGTCGATTTTTCCTCCTTGGTCGAGGATCTGGGTCCACTCATCCATTACTTTAAGCAGTTGCAAGGTAGTTGACCTTCCCGATAAAAATCCAAACTGTTGTTTGCTAAAAAGCCCATTTCTAATCATATGATCCACAATTTTGGCTCTAACCAACTTCTCTATTAGCTTGCACAGGACGCTTGTCAGACTCACCGTTCTATAGTTTCCTGGATCTGACTTGTCGCCCTTTTTGTCAAGGGGCCTGTATCACTCACCTTGAACATAAGCATTTCAACTAGAAAGGCCATCGTCTATAAGTCTTACCAAATTTTGTTAAAACCTGTCCAGTGGTTCTCGAGAAACCATTTTATATTTCCGATTGTTTTACTCTGGGAGTTTTTGGTGGCAAAAAATATCCAAGCTGGCTGTCAACCCGTTAGATTTGAAATCACCATACTAAAATCTCTAAACAAATCCAATTTCGGCTTCAAAATCCATCCAAAAAATTCATTTTGTACGACAAACACAATGCATTTTGATTAATTCATGGCAGCCAAGTTCTTTTATATATCAATTTTCCATGAAGAAATTTTAATGGCCCTTAGTCCCTAATCATATCGCCAAAATCATGGCCAATCCGTTCAGCGGTTCTGGAGGTAATTTTTACGAAAAGTAGATCGTTCAAGATGGCCACCGAATCATTTGACCAATGAAGTTCCCTTGAACGAACTTGTTTCAGCTGTTGTCCTAGATGAGATTTCATGAGTTTCGAATCAATCCCCTAAGTCGTTTCAGAGAAGAGTTTTAAAGAAATTCCAAAAAATATCCTAAAATCAAAGATAGACGTTTTCCAAATTTGCCGATTCAAAACTCATGAAAGATCATCTGGGGCAACAGCTGAACAAAGTTGTTTCAAGGGAACTTTATTGGTCAAATGTTTCGGAGGCCATCTTGAAAATATTTC
This sequence comes from Chaetoderma sp. LZ-2023a, assembly GCA_034401795.1. Lineage (NCBI taxonomy): Eukaryota > Metazoa > Mollusca > Caudofoveata > Chaetodermatida > Chaetodermatidae > Chaetoderma > Chaetoderma sp. LZ-2023a. Next base: position 69,821,028 of record CM067364.1, read on the forward strand.
CTTATTGAATGTTCATTTGCAGGCTAAGAGAATAGTATTTTTGAAAATTAGCACTGGAATGGCTGGCTCGGTTCCTCAATACCACTGCAGAGGTCGGGTTGTGCTGGTTTTGTCATGAAAGGGTTAAAGTTTGTTCACGGGAAGTTGTTATACTAAAGAACATGGCCGCTATGGACCAATCTATATTTAGCGTTTGGCAGCCATACCGGTCTTTCAAATTGGCTGAACGGCTTCGTTTGAAAAACCCATTTGATGTCTATTGACTAAGGATGTTTCGTGCCAAATATAATTCAACTCACCCGTGGTACTTGAATTCGTTTAAAGGAAAGGACCAGGTGACTAACAAATGCTCGTGAATGATGGATTTAGATAATAATCAACCTGTAACCACTAGTAAAAACAGAAATAAATCGGAATAATTTGAAATAAATGGACCAAGGGCAATAGTGCTCACCTAAATGGTAAGGAACTCAGGCAACCATAACTGTTGCCATAGACAGATGGCAATGGTCCTTATCATTGTTACCAATGCAGCAATCATCCTTACCACTAATACAGCAAGAGCTACACAAATGGTTCATAGCACCACGACATGATGACAAATTAAGGAATGAGAGCTATCAGAAGTAGACAAGTCATCCTATGAAGTTTAAACGTGATCCGCTAAACAGTCATGGAGTTATTTCCTGGAAATAAATTTTCAAGATAGCCGCCTGTGGCTGGTGGCCAATTTGGATTTCGGATCATCTACAACTTCAGTAAGTTTTTTCCTCAGACCTAGTCCTGTTATCCCATGAAGTTTCGAATCGATCCACTAAAGAGAAATGAAGAAATCAATTTTCAAGATGGCCACCAGTGGCTGAGGGCCATCTTCGATTTAGGATCATCGTCGACTTCAATGTTTCTTTCTCTAGAGCTAGTCCAACTACCCTATCAAGTTTCAAAGCAATCCGATAAACGGTAATGGAGTTATCATCCAGAAACCAACTTTCAAGATAGACACCATTGGCTGGCAGTCATCTTTGATTTTGGATTATCATCGATTTCGATGAGTTTCTTCTCCAGACCTAGCCCAACCACCATATAGTGCATCGTACTAACATACGCCCGCTCACATAGCTACACTGTTCGAGGGAACGTAGTAGGAGGGCGAGGATTGTGCAATAGGACGATGCACATAATGGTGGCTGGCGACCATCTTGAATTTCAGATCATTGTCAATTTCGAAAGATTTCTTCCACAGACATAGTCCAACCACCCTATGAAACCCCTCTACCATCTGTCCATATGGTGCCATCACATAATATCACACCAAAATATCGGTATCCTTGATACTATTGACCAATGGGAAAAGCACCATTGACCAATGGGGCAGTTATCCCTGACATTATTGACCCAGCAGATGACATTAACCAACTGAACGATGGTCACAGTAAAAAAATTGTATGAGGAAATGCAAGAATATTAGTGTTATTGACCAATTGGACAGGTACCATTGGTCAATGGGACAGCCAACCGTGACATTATTGACCCAGAAGATGACATTTACAAATGGGTCAATGGTGACAGTACAAAATGTGGATGAATAAATGCAGGAATATTAGTGTCATTGGCATTATTTACCAACGGGAAAAGTACCATTGATCAATGAGGCAGCCATCACAGACACTATTGATCAATAGTCCAATTGTCACAACTCTGACAGAGGTAATGGTGTGGTCACAGTAACAAATTTGGATAGGTAAATGTAAGAATATTGGCATGATTGACCAACAGGAAGCGTGCCATTAATCAATGAGGCAGCCATCCCTGACACTATTGCCATTTGATTGAAGTGTATTAAAGGAACATTTCTGACAAATCTGTTTTAGTCCATTACCAATTTACGAAATGTGACACAGATTATTTTCCCCATAGGGTTCAATACTTAAAATGCTTTAGAGATCCCGGTTATGGCTCTTATTTCAAGTCGTGGCTACTTCATATTCATAGGGCGAATAGATATTGCCTGAAGGAACATATCTGCTAAATTTGTTTTTTATTCCATCAGCAATTGACAAAACAAATGAACCGTAACCAAAGGGTTCAATAGTTTCAATGAACCAGAGTTATGCCCCTTGTTTAACGGTGTAAACTCTTTAATATTAATAGTCCAAATAGATGTTTGACTGGAGAAACATATCTGCTAAATTTGATTTTTAACCATCAACAATTAACAAAACAAATCGATTTTCACCACAGGTTTCAATAGTTTAAGACTTGATGAACCAGAAATATGGCCCTTGTTTAAAAATGCGTAATCTTTATATCCATAGTTCAAATAGGCTGAAGGAAAATATTTGCTAAATTTGATTTTAATTTATCAACAATTGCGAAAACATGTATTTTCCCCATATGGCTCAATACTTAAAAACACCTCAATGAACCTGAGTTATGGCCCTTGTTTAAGTGTGTGGTCACTTCATATTGATAGCTCCAACAGATATTATCAAAAGGAACATATCTACTAAATTTAGTTGTAATCCATCAATAAATGACGAAAAGTGCAACAAACGTGTTTTCCCCACAGGCTCCAATACTTTGAAAATATAGCAAGGGGCATAACTCTGCTATTTATGGGCATGGCCACTTCATATTCCTAGCCCAAACAGATATTGCCTAAAGGAACATATCTGCTGAAGTTTTAATCTATCTACAAATGGTGAAACGTGCCACAATTGTTAACAGATGACAGACAAATCGAGATTGTATAAGCTCACCTAGGTGAGCTAAATATGCCTTATCATTCCAGTGATAAATTTGCAAAAATAGTCTTTTGTTGGCCTGCAAATGGACATTCAATGAGCACAAATGTCAATTTTCTTGACCAATCTTGACTTTCACCTGGAGCCCGATGTACCTACAATTTGTACACATTATTGACAGACTTTGGGATTTTTGCAGCGGAGCTATGCCATTTTGATTGCGACGTCAGCTAACTAGTGACATAATTGGTTATGACATCAGACACTTGAGTGACCATTCAGATTCCTCTATTGCATAAGATTACTGTAGTCTTACTTAGCTTTAATTATTATAGTCTCCAATTTCTATAATTCCATCTGCTTTTGTACACTTTGTTCTGACCTCCGCTGACCACGCCCACTCTTCACGCGCTACATTCATGACAATGTATTTAGACCAAATTTAAGTATACGACTAAAACAGTACAGTAGTTGCGTATTAACACTCTAGACATCAAATTTGTTCAACAAAATTTCTCATAGAAAATATGAATTTGCAGGCCAAGAGAACTTGCTGGATTATCGAGCCAGTTATTCTAGTGGTAAATTTTCAAAAATAGCTTTCTCTTGGTCTGCAAATGTACATTTCTCAGGACCACTGAAGAAGCCGTTTTGGCAGGCTTGAGTGTTAAAGGGTTAAGGGGATGTCGAGGGGGGGGGGAGTAATTGGGTCGGGGTGGGGGTGGGGAGTTAACCCTTGTACGCTCATATCAGCCAAAAACAGCCTCTGTAGTGGTCTTGAAAAATGTCCATTTGCAGATCAAAAGGAGACTATGAGTCAGTCATTCCAGTGGGAAATAAAAAAAATAGTCTTCTCTGGGTCCGCAAATAGACATTTTCTGTAAACAAATTTGAGGGCTAGTGTTAAGTGACCTCGCATAGCATCTATACCACATCTTACCTGCAGCAATTTCAACATCTTCTCCATTTCATGTTGCATTGATGAAAACTTTCCCTCTAAGCTACTATACCGATCATCTTTCGCAGTATCTCCCAAAGAACAGATACATTCTGACAGTGAATCCATTCTTTTCTCCAAATTAATCTTCACATCTTGGAAATGTTGCTTTAGTTTCTTCAAGTCTTGACTCGTCGTCATATTTTGACACGTTGAACGGACCGCAGAAATCGGAAATTCCATAGTCAGTTTGCATTTTTCTGAAGGTTCTCTATCCAAGAAAGAAGCTGATGTGGAATCAAATTCAGAGATCTGAACAGTTGTTGCTACTAAACTCTGGTCAACAGTTGTTATTGCACTCTGGGTAGCAACTGCTGCGCCGTTTGTCTCTTTCCCAGGTTCACTAGTCAGCGATGTATAAGGTGTGGTCTCTGCAGAAAAACTCTCCTTCATAAGAATCAACACCAGGAGACCTAAACAAACATTCATCTTCAATTTGCCATGTATATCAAAGGGACCAACATTTTTTTTAATATATCAAAGGTTTGTATCCGACCCGTGTTAATTCTAAGTCTATAGGTACTGTGATTGGATTTGGGACATACATCTGTATATATAAACCGTCATGGCCATGCATAGAACTTTATTTAACCATTAATTACCTCTGTAGATGTCTTAAGAAATGTCCATTTGTGGATCAAGGGAAAAATATTTTAGATAACATACCACTGGAATGGTTAGCTCGGTAACCGAGCCAGCCATTACAGTGGCATGTTTTCAAAAATATTCTTCTCTTGGGCTATAAATGGGCATTTTTTTAAGAACATTTTTTTATTTTCTCAACAAGTTTTAGGCACTAGATGGTTAGTACCTATTTAGATGCAATGCAAGGAATGATAAATAAATTAATCGACATAGATTTCTAAAATTAACCCCTTAATCAACAACCCGGGCACAACTGACCTCTGCAGTGGTCTTGAGAAATGTTCATTTACAGGCCAAGAGGAGTATTTTTTGTAAATTTCCCATTGGAATGACTGGCTCGATAACAGAGCCAGTCAATCCAGTGGTAAATTTCTTTAAATCATCTTCTTGTGGCTGCAAATTGACATTCACTAAGTAAAAATCTCAATTTTCTTTGGACAATCGAGTGTAAAGTCAGTCATTCACTATTGCATGTGATTCTGCATAACTTAAGTGAATAATTACGTGTAGACGATTAAGTATTTACATAAGAATATTTAGTCTTGTGTATTTTAAGTCAGTTTAAGGTTCACTTTTGATGCCAAGTTTTTATTCTCAAGAATCAAGGACACATGACATAACATATGTCTGGTGCATATTTAACTGAAGGTTTTTGTTACCTCCGTGTATGACCTGACCAGCACAATGCGCCTTACCAGTTTTAGCTATGCCCCGTCCATCTCTAGTCACTATCTCTCGCTCCACCCAGACTTCACTATGGTGTTGGGATCGATCAATCCCTGGACTCCCTGACTATCATTTTCCAGAAAACTATATAAGTAAGCTGTTAAATATTTTGATTCTAAATTGACTAGGTTCTGTGCCTAGTCAAATTAGTTTCAAAATATTCAACAGCATGTTTATTAAATAGTAAAGACATACAAATTGTATAACAACGAATAGCCAGTCATCACATCTGCATTCATAATGTACTTATCTATGTAATTCATGATGTCATTGATTATGACGTTTATCGTACACGTCATGTAGTTGGTTGATTATGACATGGTATGATGGATGGATAAACTGGACAAGTCCATTCACGGAGTCATATTGTCTTCCATAGGCAATAAGCCTACATAGATTTGTCTTTGACAGATTCAGATCCAAAACCTTTATAAATCAATGGACCTTTCCACTGTATCCATCCATCATATGATGTCATAATCTAATACGTGACGTGTAGAATAACATCATAATCAATGACGTCATTATGTCGTCATGAACTAGATTAGTATGTCACGACCGCATAATTGAAGACGGACTATGCGTTGGTGTACGTATGTATTTACTATTTAATAAATATTGTTGAATATTTTGAAACTAATTTGACTGGCCACTGTTGCTGCCATAGGCAGCAACAGCTCCTAGTTGAATTAGTGTGAACATATTCAACAGCTTACCTGCATAGTTTTCTGGAAATTGATAGTCGGGGAGTTCAGAGATCGATCGATCCCAACACAAGCGTGGTGTGTGTGTGGAGGTTAGATAGAGATGGCAGGACATAGCTAAAACTGGAACGGTCCATTGTTTGCTATAGGGATGGTGTAAAATCCACTATTGGAACCAGTCTGACATCTTGGAAACGTGTCCCAGGAATAGCTTTCCATATCTTAGACATGTTGATTCCAAAACTGTATAAATCAATGGATGAATCTGATCTGTCAGTCAAATATATGACATCATAATCAATTACATAGTCAAATTGCATCTTCTTACTTTTAACCAAATTAGGCTGAAAGGATCCTATGTAGGCTGATGTCACAATCAAAATGCATTAAATGAATGACGTAACTAAGTCTGTCATGAACCTTAAATAAGTCTGTCAGTTGTACGAACTATATGTCTTTACTATTTACTAAACATTCCGTTGAATATTTTGAAACTAATTTGACTGGGCACTGTTGCTGCCAAAGGTACCATATTCAACAGATTAGCTGCATAGTTACCATGGAATTGGAATTCTGGGAAGTCAGGATTGAAAGTATTTAAATTGATCACAACACATGCAAAGCATTTTAATGGGCAGAGCTTAGCTAAAGATAGAATTTGTAGAGCCTACCACCACAGAATCCATTAGTGAAATTTGGTTGAAATTTGTCAAGCAGCTAAGGAGTAGCAATTTGATAATTTCCTTTACATTTTTCATAAAATCTCAGATTTTCACCCAAAAAATTGATGACTAAAAATTCTGAATGGAAGTTCTAGAGCCTATGGCCATAGGATCCTTTCAGCCTAATTTGGTTAAAAGTAAGAAGATGCAATTTGACAATTTCCAGTACATTTAAAATAAAATCTAAGATTCACCCCCACAAATTGATGAATCAAAATTCTGTATGGAAATTCTAGAGCCCATCACCACAGGATTCTTGCTGCCAAATTTGGTTGAAATAGCTCAGAATGGAAAGGAGAAGCAATTTGACAATTTCCGGTACACTTTTCATAAAATCTAAGATTTTCACCCAAAGAATTTATGAATAAAAAATCTGAATGTAAATTCTGGAGCGTACGACCATTGGGTCCTTTCAGCCAAATTTGGTTGAAATCGCTCAGAATGGTAAGGAGAAGCATTTTGACAATTTCCAGTACATTTTTCATAAAATCTAAGATTATCACCCAAAAAATTGATGAATCAAAATTCAGAATGGAAGTTCTGGAGCCTATGACCATTGGGACTTTCAGCCAAATTTGTTTGAAATTGCTCAGAATGGTAAGGAGAAGCATTTTGACAATTGTTCCTTTACCAGTGCTTGGTCAGTGACGGCAACATATATTTGCTAGATTTTAAGCTGTGGTTGTGACCTTTTGACCTCATTATGAAACTGATTTGCATGTAAACCACATGCAATCGTAGCCGATACTATAAGCAACATTTTGAGTGGTCTATCACCAATCTACAATGATTCTATCAAAAGATATCTGTTTTTAATACCTCTACCCGTAATATGGTCTGCTTCACTGTGGGTATTAGCTCTAATATAACCCATCAAAAACCATATTGAGTCCCAGTTTATCACATGTTAACATACATAATCTTAAAGAGGACATCGAAAGCTGTTAGAAAATATAGTTTCATCAATTAGTGGGGCCGGGGGGGGGAGGTATCCAGGTGGGCCCCTCCAGCCCACAGACTAGTGATTAAAGAGCAACTCCATGCACATGCCAGGTAAAGAACACTATAATGAACACCTCCACATAACGGACACCATCACATAACAAGCATTCTGTAAGTATTGCTTTGCAATACATGTCCCCTACCTGGTGACATAAATCTTTAGAGATTGACAGTAAAAAATTCCATTAAAAATTGACAAAAAGCAGCTGAAACTTGGAACTTGATCTGTAACTTCTCACAACAAAGCAATATACCAAGTTTCAGTTACATATGGTGAAGGAGAACGAAAAAGTCTTGAAAGCTGATATGTTTGTATAATGTACCAATTCTCAATTGAATACCTCGAAGGACTGGGACAAAAAGTGCAGAAAGCCAACTGCAACAGACAGACAGATGGATGGACAGACGGAGTGCAAACCTATAGTCCCCCCCCCCTGCCCCGGGTGTCCATATAAATGCCACCTCATAATAAAGGACCCCTCCATACAAAGGACACCTTCACATAAAGGACACCATATAAATCATTGCTTGGGTCTCCCATACACACTCTCACTGTGTAATAACGTGGACAGCGGGAGTACCAAGAGCAATCACAAATTAGAGGCTCACCTTCCTATTTTTAAAAACATTTAAAGTTTTTCTCACATTCAGGATTTTATGGTCACACACTTTTAAATTTGGAACCAAATCTTTCCAGCAGTTTCCGAAAACTCCATAGATCCAAAATTTGATGCGATCCAGATCCATCCGGTGGATCGGGTCAGTAAAATCCTTTATTGTATTCAAATTTGACCCAAATCGGAGCAATTTTTTAGATCCAACTGTGGACAAATGAACACAAAAACAGACAGGCGGGCAAGCAGACAGACCGACAGGCAAGCACACAGGCAGGCAGACAGACAGATGGACGGACACAGAAATGCAACACCCTGTTCCCCTTACCAGACGAAAGTAATAATGATCATGACGCTTAAGTGCGTGTCAAAAACCCTCAGGAGTCATGTATGACCAATCGCCTCCTAACATCAAGGGATGTGACAAAATTCAAAAGTCTAACTCTATGAAGCTCAGAAAACAGAAATTTAATTAAAATTTAAATAAAAACATCTTTCGTCAGTCACAGGATTCAGACCTGCTTTTGGTCCTGGATTAAAAATACATAAGACAAACTAACACAAACATTACAACAAAACGATTCATTCTTCAATTCTCAAGTAACATTAACACTTTAACCACTGAAATGCTAGTGTTTCAAATTCAAAACAACTCTACAGGAAACCTATTGAATATTTTGAAAATAATTTGACTGGAAGCAGTTGCTGCCAGGGGCAGCAACAGCTCCCAATCCAATTAGTTTCAAAATATTCAACAGAATATTCCCTACAATGGAATTATAATTTAAAGATTTTGTCATTTCTGGTCTGTACGGGTTAATTGTCAAGTAATTACTGAGTCAGTCATTCCACTGATAAATTTTCAAAAACATCCTGATTAGCATATAGGACATTCACCTTTCACCCTTTCATGATGAAACCGGCCAAAACTGACCTCTGCAATGGCATCGGGGAATGTCCATTTACAAACCGAGAATACTATTTTTGAAAATTTACCACTGGAATGACTGACTCGATAACAAAGCCAGTCATTCAAGTGGTAAATTTTCAAAAAAAGTATTCTCTTGGTCTGCAAATGGATATTTTCCATGAGAAAATTGACATTTTCTTGAACAAATTCGAGGATTAAATGTTCTTTAACACTCAGGCAGGTCAATAATCGCTTCAGCAGTGGTCTTGAGAAATGTTCTTTAACACTCAGGCTGGTCAATAACAGCTTCTGCAGGGGTCTTGAGACCATTAGCACATTATTAGCACACAAAGAGAAATACTATTTTTCAACAGTTACTACTTGAATGACTTGCTCATGAGCGAGCCAGTGATTCCAGCGTTAAATTTTACAAAAAATAGTCTTCCTTTAGGACATTGATTTACGAGGAAAATTTTTTCATTTTCTTTAACAATCTCGACTATTAAAGTTCTCATAAATTGATGAAAGATGTGGATTTTAAACAAGAGGCCTAAAGGGCCTGTATCGCTCAGCTGGATCATAGGCATTTCAACTAGAAAGGTCATCGACTATAAGTAGAACCCTAAGGTTTCACCAAGAATTGCAACACAAGGATATGTCTTACTAGACATTTAAAATTTTCAATGGCTTTACTATGGGAGCTTTTGGTGAGAAAAAATCCAAGAGGGCCGCCAACACATTTATTCAACAGTTTCCAAAGTCAAAAATTTGAAATAATACCACAAAACATGAACAAAACAAATTTCGGCTCCAAAATCCATCAAATAAAAAAATTTCAACCTGGCAGCTAAAATCTGATTGGTCGATGGTGGCCATGTATTTTAATGTTACAGTAGTAACTTCACCATAACAAACTAGAAAGGCATCCCATACATTCCAATCAGGAACCGGCGGCTTGCTGTACTGGCTAGCATTCAGGACTACTTAATCGGAGAACCCGGTTCATGCCTGAGTTGTGCACTATATCGCCGTCGTTGGAAACATGGGCACTGTCCTTCGCTCCTTGCCTCTCTCCACCCAGGAGCATAAATGGATACCAGTGTAAAAACTGGAGAAGTTACCAACAATAGACTGAAATAAAAACCCACCTAGATATGGCGTGAATGGGACCTGGAATCAGGGACTCGACAGACGACAATCAAACCAACATGTTCAGTGGTTCGGGACAACTCGCTTTCATCAAAATTAGGGTTGGGCGATTTTTCGGTATTATCGTCAATATCGCGATATACCGATACCGAAATCGTCATAATTTCGAAAAATCGTAAATATCGTCAATACCGACAGGACGATATTGCACTTTTAACTGTGAGCATAATATAAAGAACTAAGTTAGAAATGTCATACTCTTACCTCTATTCGGTCCAGTAATAGTCTTTAAGTAATAACCCAGTCTTTGTCTAAGGTTATAAAAACTTAATAAACTCTAAAATAATCTGTGTTCATATAATTCATGGTTTGTTTGCGGTAATAAAATGATTTAAAGTACAAAATAATCCTTTGTTGTTCACTTTTCATAATTACATAGACGACGCCATGTTTTTTCTTGCCTCATTCTGAGTATTAGTCAGTGGGGAATACCATTTGCACTACCCACATTCCATTCTGATGACGTCATTACTACAGGTCACGCTATTTATCCATTAGTCATTGAGCTGCATGGTTAAACATTCTTCTGACCGTGAAAGATTTAGACTTTAAAACTTTTTAGGTCGATAGGAAACCACACACACTTAATCCCTTATCAATACCACAGCTTGGAACGGTGGGTGAGGGGGAAGTTAATCTCTTCGTTTACCGTTATACGTTTTTATGTAACTTTATACAATATATTTAGCATTTTTAAACGAATCAGATCAAAATTCATTCCACATATAACATTACGGATTTATTCTAAGTGAGAAACGTCCTTAAAATAAAGAATTTAGGCCTAATTATGTCCAGTCTTCTATCTGTTGTGGCAGTCTTGCCTGCAGAGTTAACTGGGTTAATTTCACACATCCCGACTACGCCTTGAGATCAATGGATAAACCCGCTAAGTAGTGAGCGAATTTGAATAGGTCTAAAATGGGGCAAATTAGTATTTAATATTACAGACCAAATAAAATCTGATATAATTGTTTCCAGTCTTCACGCTGGTTCTCATTCAAAATCATGCAGTGTTATTTTAGTAATTTGCATCGTCTATGCTAGCGGCGGGCGTGATAACAGCTGTCGGAATTCTGCAGTCTGAATTCTGATTGGCTCAAGTATGATACGGCGGCCAATCAGATTTCGCTCTGCGGAATTCGTTTCCGCGTAATGAAGTTAATGCGTATTCCTTGCTCAATCTTTTGACAGTTGTCGTGAGGTAAAGATAACACAAAATACAACACAAGAACAGAAGAAAATCCTTTATTTTTCTTATTTGTGATGAATACTGTTAGTTGCATTACCTTCGTTGTTTTAAACTGTATATTGAAGGGTGTCAAAGTGTGGAATTACGTGTATTAAATCATGGCGATCTCAATTTACGGTTTCAATGCAACAAATTTAATGAAAATAACTTGCAGACACCACCAATTTGAAATACATATGTTATTCTATGTTTTCACCCTAACTCCACACCCCACCCAAATGACGATATATCGTGATACCGCAGTATTTTAATGAGAAACCAATATCGTCATGCCTTAAGCAATATCGCCCAACCCTAATCAAAATTAGATCATCCAAGATTGGCCGTTGAAGCATTTGACCAATCAAGTTCCTACGAAGAAAGTTGGTTCCACTGTTGCTCTACATGATGTTTGATGAGTTTGAAATCAATTCCCAAGCGGGTTGGAGAAAAATACGTTTATAAAGCTCGGCCAAAGTCCAAGATGGCCGATGGCCAAATTGGCCGATCAGCTTCGCTTGAACAAACTTGGATCTCAATGCCAAAAGGATGATTTTTGACAAAATTTACTTGAAATTAGCCTAGTGGTTATCGAGAACAAGACATTTTAAATTTCCTATTGCTTTTGTATGGGAGTTTTTTGGTAGGAAAATCATCCAAGATGGCCACCAGACCCTTTATCAAAATTAGCAAATTTGAAATCAGCATATCTAAAAACATACATATAAAACCAATTTCAGCTTCAAAATCCATCGAATAAAAAATCCAATATGGCCACCAAACACACTACATTTTAATTGATCTGTAACGGCCATGTTTTTTATTCATCAATTTCCCATGGGTAAACTTTAATGGCCCTTTGTTTCTAATCATATCTGCTGAATTTCGGCCCGACTTGGTCAGCTGTTCTGAAGAAATTGTTTTTGCGAAAGCTAGGTTATCCAAGATGGTCGCTGAAGCATTTGGCCAATCAAGTTCCTTTGAACAAAGTTGTTTCAGCTCATGCCCTAGATGATATTTCATGAGTTTTGAATCAATCCCCCAAGTGGTTTCGGAGATTTTAAAGAATGTTTCTAAAAGTCGGCCAAAATCAAGATGGCTTCCAAATGGGCTTATCTAACAGTTTCGGAAGAGGAAATTTGAAATCAGCATACCCAAAAACATCTATCAAACCAATTTCGGCTTCAAAATCCATCCAAAACAATCCAATATGGCCACCAAACAAGCTACATTTTGATTGGTCAATGGCCGCCATGATTTTTGACGTGTCAACTTCCCTAGAACAAACTTTAATGGGCCTTAGACCATAATTATATCTCCCAAATGTCAGCCCGATCAATTCATCAATTCTGGGGAAGTCATTTTTTGTGAAAACTTGATCATCCAAGATGGTCGCCAAAGCGCTTGGCCAATCACGTTTCTTTGAACAGACTTGGTTCCGCTCCTGCCCTCGATGATATTTCATGAGTTTTGAATCTCTCCCGAGTGGTTTTAGAGATTTTTAAACACATTTCTAAAAATTTACTAAAATCCAAGATGGCCACTGGACAAATTGGATGATCAGCTTCCTTTGAACAAACATGGATTTCTAAAGACGCTTTCTGCCAAATATAATTGAAATCGGCCCTGCAGTTCATTCTTTAAAGAAAAAGTTGACGGACAGACGACAGACGGTTGCCACGGCATAAGCTCACTTGGCATGTCAGGTCAGATGAGCTAATAAATGTATGGCTATTTGTTACTTTATGAACACATTAACTAACTAGAAGTGTAGCTACCATTTTAGTTAGATATTTGCTGGAGGCATTATTTACGATTCTATTGTCTTCGTCAGTGTGCATTGATTGCTATAAAACCTTTATCATAAGGCTAATGTTAGTCACTGTTATGGTGGCTTCTAAGGTGAGTGGTGCTTCCTAGACATGCTAGAAAGTGCATAGTAAGTACATAACATAGGTATTCCCTATAATGCCAGTGAAACAAAATATATTTATAACAAGTTTACTGAAAACTGCTGCTGCCTATAGTAGCAATAGTTTTCCTTCAAATTGTTCTCAAAATAATCAGCTGATAATACAACTGTCACTTGACAAAGATTTGATAACAATTTGACTGAAAATCGTTGATGCAACGACTTTCAATCAGTGTTCTCAAAATAATCAACTGATAATACAACTGTCACTTGACAAAGATGTGATAACAATTTGACTGAAAATCGTTGATGCAACGACTTTCAATCAGTGTTCTCAAAATAATCACCAGGGCAGTCAATGAGTTATGAGACTTGTTGAATATGCCGTGAGTAACTTTATTGATAGTCGCTGCTGCAGCAACAACTTTGTCAAATTTTGGTCAGAATAATCAGGCTTTCAATTTGATGCAGACTGGAAGCAATCATGGCAGGCATGGTACAGACTAAAACTTGAAATTGGATAAGCTCTTGGTGAATTAAAGGTTCAGTGAGAATCTGTAATATTCTAGGGTCAAGTGCGACTCCTAACCATAGTTAGCTATAGCTAACTAGAATACCAGTCGAACTTCAAATAGTTAACTAGCTAGTCAATTATAGTCAACAGAGCACCCGAGCTCGATTCAGATGGTTAGTGCAAAATTTGCGTAAATTTCAAAATGGCGCACAGCGATCACTTGCCACGAATAAATGCATATAAGTGTAAATATTTCATTAAATAACTTACATTTGATGAAATTATGCTTTCCCATTGTATGCTTCCCACTTTATGTGATATGGACACTTTTTAACATCTTAGTGGACAAAAATAACCCATTTTCGTAGTTCATCAAAACAGACAACAGAAAGGGTTAATGGAGACTACTGGTACCCGGCTCCAACTTTTCTGCATATAATAATAGTAATTCAATGGGGAACCGGGTACCAATGAACTATAGTTAACTATTCAGCGTTCAGCTTGACATAGCAACTGCGCATGTTCAGTAAACCATGAAACTGACTATAGTTAGCCAGTTGAACTTGACATATATAATCTTCAGATCGGACAATGCAGCCAGATGACATTCGGATCACTTCGTGTAGGGATTGAGAAACAACCTGTGCACAGATTCATAATACACAAAGTAATTGTTGAATCAATAGTACAGCTCTTAATTCAGGTAATGGTACAAGAATGTAAGCATAACAATGCACCTTTCCATTTTTAGCTATGCCTCGCCCATCTTTAGCTAAGCTCCACCCACAACTTGCTCATGTTGGGATCGATCGATCTCTGAAATCCCTGCCCATCAATTTCAAGAAAACGATACAGGTAAGCTATTGAATATTTTGGACCTAATTTGAATGGGCGCTGTTGCTGCCATAGGCCAAGTCAAATAAGTTTCAAAATATTCAACAGCATGTTGATTAAATAGTAGAGACATACAAATCATACAACGTTTCAGACTATTAAGAGTTAAAGACGGGCCAAACTGAATCATTTATGAAGTAATAATTATGACGTCATCCTACACTCCACTTAGCTGATTATGACATCATATGATGTCAGATGATAGATGGATACTCTGGAAAGGTCAAATAACCCTTTCACCGACAAATCCCTGAAAAATTAAACAATATAAAATTTATTCTGTTGAGTATTTTGAAATGAATTTAACTAGAAGCCGATGCTGCCTAAGGCAGTAATGGCTTCCAGTCCAATTAATTTCAAAATATTCAACAGTTTTCCTGTATGATCATGATGGTTGTCTAATAAAATGAGATATATGGGGAATTCATCAGTGAAATGGTTAACAACCTTTTGAGAATTTGTCACTAGAATGACTGACTCGATTATCGAGCCAGGCATTCCAGTGATAACTAGAGCTGGGCGGTATTGATATTTACATGACGGTATCGGTACCATGAAAAAATACCGCGGTACCACGGTATACTGTCATCTGAGCTTGAGGCATGCCACCAAATTAGAACAATTTTTTCCATTTCCTTTTCACTTCCATCTCCAATCAACGGTAAATATAGGTAAAATAAATAAATCGGCTTCCTGATTTAGAGAAGAAAAACATGGCTATTGCGACTGTTTAGTTTCACGATTTTAGTAGGTCACTATTTTTATTGACGTAATATCATTCACGGGAATATCGGTCAAAGGGTGTGGTCGACTCGCTAACTATAACCCGCTGTTTGAGACATTGGGGTGCACTATTTTCAATCTGGATTGTTCTTGCTATTAATGCGTGCGACCAGCAAACGGTAAATTTTATTTTGGCAGTCGAGCGCTTTGATAAACAGAGTCCAGACAAAATCCGCGAGTATTTAAACGGGGCGAGTGTTGTACTCTTTTATTTCTGTTGGAGTCGTATATTCTGTTACTCGCGAAAACAGGCTTATACACATACATATAACACGACATTGAATATAGCCGATTCCAAACCTTCTGATAATTACCGAGTACCCGATGTGCAGACTCGTTACTCGCCATGCTTCACGTGAACAATGCTTGTAAAAAGCTGTTTCCGCGCACTTCCGACGTGTAGCCAGTTGAAAAATGAATTACAAAAACTAAAACACTATAATTTTTAGGTGACGTTACTTAAACTGGATATAATCCGTAAAGAAATTTCTTAAAACAAGCCAGAAAAATAACAAATAGGCCCCCTAACGACTTCAACGCTGCTCGTTGTTAATAAATTAGCATGTGATCAAAACGGCGCGAGCAAATACGTTTTAGTAAATTTTCATTGATAAATTCAGCATAGTAATGTATTTTCACACGGTCTAGTTCATGAACAACCAATCAGATACATCTTTGCGAGATCGCTGTTGTGTTTGAATAGCACGCTGTTTGTATGTTATTTTGTTATTCTAGCGTGTTTGTTCGGTGACAAAATGCTTGGAGTAATAAATTACAAATAATAGAAACGGGAATAGGGAATATATTATAGTGTAATTACTACTGGCGGACGGCCAGAGAATGAGTTTAGATGTTTTAAATAAAGCAATTTTACCGTAAGACTTTTAAGACGTACGTTTGACATACAATTCTGCCTGTCATTATTTTGTAATTGACGTCTTGATGTTTGTTTTTACAACGATCCTTTCACCTCAACTCGGCTAATAATTAGGGATGCCTGTATTTTTGGCACCATTAGCACGTATTTACCCTTGGTCAAGTCAGATTTTATGAATATATTTCTCAAATATTGCTCAAACATTATGGACGGTATTCACGGTATTTGGAAATGTCAACGGTCACGGTATCGGTTCACGGTATACCGCGGTCCTCACGGTACTACCATCAGACTGCCCAGCTCTAGTGATAACTTTTCAAAAATCGTCTTTTCTTGGCCTATAAATTGACATTCTTCAAGAGTATTGCACAGGATGGCCTTGACAAGTAAAGGGTTATATACATTTACATATATATATATATATTACTATTTAACAAAGTCAATAAAAACAGAAAATTTCAATAAATAATAAATAGGTTCATAAGATGAAATTAATCATACAGGTAACTTGTTGAATATTTAGAACCTAATTTGACTGTGTGTAAATTAGCTTCAAACGAGAAATGTTTATTAACACTAACCCTCAAATTCATTCAAGAAAATTTCAATTTTCTCATAGACCATTTTTGAAAATTTACCACTGGAATGACTGGCTCGGTTATCGAGCCAGTCATTCCAGTGGTAAATTTTCAAAAATGGTCTTCTCTTGGTCTGTAAAAAAGACCACTGCAGAAGCTGTTTTGGCGGATATGAGTGTTAAAGAGTGAAATAATAAATACGTCAAAGACATACAATTCGTACACTTGATGGACTATTCCAATTCCTGACAGAGAATTCTCTGTCAGTTGTGACTGTGACGTCAGCCTACACATGACGTAATTGAGTATGATGTCATATACTTGAGTGACAGATCGGATGTATCCATTTCAGCCCTTACTTATATATATATATGGGCTGACAACACATAAAAACATTAACATATGCAGGGTATAATTTATCTGGTATCGCATCTCAATTTGCTACATATATTTAAGCAGTTACTATACATTCTGCAACATGCATAACTGTATCTGCTATGCAAAATTTGTAGGCGATTGCAATTTATCATTGGTTTTCAAAATTCTATCATTAACCCTTTTAACAACAAATCCCTGAAAACGTACATTCTTTACAATGTATATCATATTTTGTTGAATATTTTGAAATTAATATGACTGGAAGACATTGCTGCCTAAGGCAGCAATGGCTTCCAGTCATATTAATTTCAAAATATTCCACAGCTTTCCTATTTGTTTGCTCTGAGATTGAGATACAGGGAATTTATCGGTGAAAGAGTTGATTGCTATATATTTTTGCCGAGAGCTATACAATTTATAGTTTGCATAGCAATACATGCTATGCAAATATCAAATTCTAAATTATGCTATGAAAATATCAAATTATAAATTATGCTCTGTTATGGATGGTTTTCTGTCCTTTCAGGTTATTGTACTTACTCAGGGAGGCCAGAATACCGGCCTTTCCACTCGCATGGTCATCTACTATAACATCAAATTTTAGTATTTCTCGCTACAAACTCACGGTGGGCGTGGCCGCAGCCGAAAAACACTGACGGGTTCAGTGTTATTAAATATTTTGCTTATTATTTTAAAACAAATTTGATCGCAAAATGTAGCTCCTATTTTCAAAACATTAAACAGTCTACCCGTATAATAATATTCAAATACAAATGTAAACAAATTTTACTTCCAGAAGCAGCTGTTGAATATTTTAAAATTAATTTGACTGGAAGCCGCTGCTGCCTAAAGTTTTCTTGCGTGGATACCTTGAAAATCAGCTATCTGTAGGGAATTTATTGGTGAAAGGATTAGATGAGAAAAGACTCCGATTTGTCTGAATTTCCGGGCTTTGAATTCTAGACTCTTGAGTTTCCTTGACCTCTACGACGGAATAAAGTTTTATTTTATTGATAACTAGACTGAACATTGCGCAAACATTCCAATTTAAACAGAGGGATCCATTTCCAGTTATGCCCTGCCCATTTTATACGTGATGGAATCGATTTGAAACCTTGAAACATGAATTCCCAGAATCAAAATTTCAAGGTATCTATGCATGTAACCTGTTAAATATTTTGAAAATAATTAGCTATGGCAGCAACATCTCCCAGTTAAATTTCAAAATATTCAATTGAAAGTTTATTAAATAGTTGAATATTTTGTAACCATAGGCATCAACAGCTCCAAGTCAAATTAGTTTCAAAATATTCGCCATCTGACCTGTATAGCTAATGGGAGGGGCATCGCTAGAAATCAGGGCAGGGCATAGCTGGACATGAATCCCTCCCTTATTGTTGCTAGCATCAGAAGTGTTATACACAATTTGTACTACTATACTCATAACAATTCCAGACATGTTTAAGTAAGTTACATGGACTGACATACCCATTTGAAATCATTAGCCAGTAGATTTGCCTATTTATTGGAATTTTATTAGCCAAATATTAAATTTCTTACCCAATTAATTAACATAATGTATTTTCAAATTTTATTAGCCAAATGATGAAGGGATACTAATCTCATTTGAAATGTTGTATTGTACTCCGATAGATAATAGCACATAGATTCCATATCATTCATTTCCTGTCTAGGGCAGCAACAGCTCCCAGTCAAATTAATTTCAAAATATTCAACAGCATACTAATGTATGGTTACATGAGGTTACATTTCCTTAAACTCTCCCAGCCAGGTAAAAATGTATTTTGGGATATTATTAGCCAGCTATGAGGTTTATTCTCAAACACTAATTGGTGAATGGGTAGGTCTGTTCCTCGGTTAGAAGTTTGTTTTGATACTTTGTTAGGTCTGTAACGATACATTCTGCCACATTACGATACGTATCGCGATACACTGGTCACGATATGATACATGATATGACTAAGTTTCATCTGAACCTATGCAATTTGTTCCACTTTCAGGCTCTCAGTGCTCAGAAACAAATAATAAACATATTCAGATGAAACTTAGTGAAAATGGTGTGCATAATGTTTACTATAACTTAGCTGACGTTGACATATGAAAGATGCCATAGGCATATTTTCTTGTATCGTGTCTGTATCGATACAGTAGGTCACAACACGATACATGCATAGTAAGTATACGTATCACAATTTACTGACACAACGATGAATCGCTACAGGCCCATTATTTGTTATCAATGAGCAATGTGTGCATACAACAGTCCAATAACATGTATGTGCATGCTGCTGTGCATATATACATGTGTATAACAGCAAGACACTAACTTTTCTACAGATGACTTATAAAATTCTATTTTTAATTCACTTTTCAAAAGTGAGACGCGATCTAGCTCCTTCCAGTATTTCTTATGAAACAATTAACAGTTAAAAACACAGCCTGGAAGCGACATATATGGGCCCTCATCAATATGGTGAGACCTAGCGATTCCATGGTGTGGCGTAGATAGATCAATTATGCTTGTTATTCCTCTGATGGGAGTATTTGTGTATGCATTGAACCCCCTCAAGGAAAGATTATTTATGAAAATTTATCACTGGAATGACTGGCTCGATTATCGAGCCAGTCATTCCAGTGGTCAATTTTCAAAAATACTTTTCTGTTGTTTTGCAAATGGACATTTCTGAAGGCCACTGCAGAAGCTGTTTTTGGCTGGATTGAGTGTTAAATGATTAAGACTTATATGGCATGTATAGAACATAAGATGTGCATGTATATGGCATAAAAAACATGTTGTTACTTCATGAGGACAGTGTCAGATATCGATCACTACTGACAGGGGCTCTACGTTTAACTAATACATGTATTTCCTATGAAATGTTAACTTTCTGGTATCACCGAATATGTACTAAGCTATTTGGACGCGCTGACCACAGCGACTTTTCTGTGTATGAGTTCGTAGGTTAGTCTGATAATAAAACCCATGACCACACTTCTTACATGAAAACGGAGGGCCTTGGCCTGTTTTGTGAACCGAAGCCATATGACTGAATAGGTAGGATTTACGAGAAAATTGTTTCTTGCACATGTTACAGATGATTCGTCCAGGAGAGAAACTTCCGCGATGTCGTTTCATATGCTCCATCCATGATATCTGATGACTGAACATCTTATTGCAGATTGAACAGGAAAATGAGGTCAATGATGATGTCATCGCTTGCGCATGGACGGTACATGTATTTATTTGATGATGGTCATTAAGAGCTTGATAATCTGAAAATGTCTCCCCACATAAATGACATGTAGGTTTTTCGTGTTCAGTAACGGATAATGAAGGGAGGTAAGTGGAGGACGGGACAAGGCTTCTAAGCACTGATCCACTAGCTTGATCTATGATGTCACGCTTATCTCTTTCAGGCCAATCAATCTCTGCAATGACAAAACACAAATCATCGCTGAATAATTCATCTTATGAAACCAAACAGAATATAGATTAATTTGACTGTAATTAAATACTCTGCCTACTGAATTTATGAAGATTACAATTTCCAAGGCATTCAACTCTGGATATGCAGAATATTTTAACAAGAGGCTTGTATCACTCACTTGCATCATAGACATTTCAACCAGAAAGGCCATCAACAATAAGTAGAACCCTACAGAGTTGAGCAGAATTATAACAAGAAAACAGAAGCCATGTTTCTTTATGTATCAACTACTTTTGAACAAAACTTAATGGCCCTTAGTCACTTATCATATCTCCCAAATTTCGGCCCAATCCATTCAGCGATTCTGGATACAAATTTGTTTTCATGAAAACCAGGTCATCCAAGATAACTGCTAAATCATTAGGCAATCAAGTTCCATTGAACAAACTGGATTCAGCTGTTTCCGTAAATAACCTGTCATGAGTTTTAAATCAATACCCCATGTGGATTCGGAAAAGAAGATTTTCAAAGGCATTTCAAAAATCCAGGATGGCATTTCCTATTGCTTTAGTACATGGGAGTTTCTAGTTGGAAAATGATCCATGATGGCCGCTAAAACGTTTATCCAACAGTTTCGAAAATGGCAAATCTGAAATCAGAATGCCCAAACACATATTTAAAACCAATTTTGGCTTCAAGATTCGTCAAAATAAAAAAATTCAATATGGCCACCAAACATGCTACACTTTGATTGGGCCACGGCAGCCATATTTTTTGATGGATCAACTTCCCTTGAATAATTTTAATGGCCCTTAGGCCCTAATCAAATCTCATAAATTTCAGCCTGATCCTTCCAGCGGTTCTGGAAAAGTCATTTAAAAAACCCCTAGGTCATCTAACATGGCCGCCGAACGATTTGGCCAATCAAGTTCTCTTGAACCAACTTGTTTCAGCTGTTGCCCTAGATCATATTTAATGACTTTTCTAAAAATCGGGTAACATCCATGATGGCCGCCGCCCAAATTGTCCGACCGGCTTCATTTGAACAAACTTGACTATCTATGCCCTAAGGATTGTTCCTGCCAAATATAATTGAAATCAGCCCAGTGGTTCTTGAAAAGAAGTCGTTTAAAGAATTCCCCATTGCTTTACTATGGGCCCATTGCTTTACTATGGGAGACTATGGTGGGAAAACAAACCAAGATGGCAGGAAAATCGTTTATCCGTCAGTCTCGAAAGTGGGACATTTGAACTGGCCACACTGATAAGCAATTTTCGCCTTCAAAATACATCAAATACAAAAAAGCCAATATGACCAAGAAACGCTAAATTTTACTTGGTTGATGGCAGCCATGTTTTTTAACGAACAAACCTCCCGTGAACAAACTTGAAAGGCCCTTGGTCCCTAAGCATATTTACAAAATTTCAGCTCTATCCCTTTAGCGGTTCGGGAGAAGTTGTTTTCGCGAAAACTAGATCATCCAAGATGGCCGCCAAGCAAATCGGCCAATCAGGTTGCCGTGAACAAACTTGGGTCTACCGTTGCCAAAGATGATGTGTTATGAGTTTTGAATCAATTCCTCCAGCGGTTTCAGAGACTTTTTAGTGTTTTTAAAAATCAGCCATTTTGGTCAGCGGCCATCTTGGATTTTGACCGATCCGCTTCGTTTGAATAAATGTAGATCTCTATGCCCTATTAATGCTTCCTTCAAAATATAATTGAAATTGGCCCAGTGGTTCTTGAGAAGAAGTCGTTTAAAGAATTCCCCATTGCTTTACTATGGGCCCATTGCTTTACTATGGGCCATTGCTTTACTAGGGGAGCCTATGGCGGGAAAACAAACCAAGATGGCAGCCAAACCATATAGCCCCCCGTCTCGAAAGTGGCATATTTGAAGTCGCCACATTGATAAGCATATATAAAGTAATTTTCGCCATCAAAATACATCAAATACAAAAAAGCCAATATGACCAACAAATGCTAAATTTTGATTGGTTGATGGCGGCCATGCTTTCTTAACGTACAAACTTCCCTTGAACAAACTTGAATGGACCTTGGTCCCTAAGCATATTTACCAAATTTCAGGTCTATCCCTTCAGCGGTTCAGGAGACGTTATTTTCGCAAAAACTAGGTCATCCAAGATGGCTGCCAGGCAAATCGGCCAATCAGATTGCCTTGAACAAACTTGGGTCTACCGTTGCAATAGATGATGTGTTATGAGTTTTGAATCAATTCCTCCAGCAGTTTCGGAGAAGATTTTTTAGTGTTTCTAAAAATTGGCCATTTTGGTCGGCGGCCATCTTGGATTTTGGCCGATCAACTTCGTTTGAACAAAGTTGAATCTCTATGCCCTAGGGATGCTTCCTGCCAAATATAATTGAAATCAGCCCAGTGGTTCTTAAGAAGTCGTTTAAAGGAAAAGTTGATGGACGGACGACGGACACATGACGGACGGTCGCCACGACATAAGTTCACTTGGCCCTTCAGGCCAGGTGAGCTAAAAACATTTTTACTGAAGGTTGTTGGTTCCTGCATGCCAAAAGAAACTGTTTTTGACAATTTACCACTGGAATGACTGGCTCGATAAACGAGCCAGTCATTCCAGTGGTAAATTGCCAAAAAATACCCTTCCCGTGAGTCTGGTCCTTCAGATGGACATTGCATGACAGTAAAATTGGTATACGTCTTCAAGACCCCACAGATCTATATGCATTGACCCAAGTTAGGAACAGCTCCCTCCATTAGAGTTATTGAAAAATGCTTCAAAAATGTCTATTTTGAAAACAATGTTTCTGAAAGCTGTTACTGTTGTGTTTTAGCCTTTAGCCACAAAATTGGCATACATGTCCAGGACAACATGGCCATGGGCAAGTTTCCACCAAAGTTTGGAGAAGATTGAATGACTACAAGAGTTATTGAAGAATGCCTAAAATGTCTATATTGTAAACTGTTGCTAAAAGCTGTTGCTGTTGCATTTTAGACCCAAAAATTGGTTGATCTGCTCGGGACCCCACGGGGATACTTCCATCCGAATTTGGAAAAGATTCCTCCAGTAGACACAGTTATTCACAAGTGACTTAAGAACAACACCAATAAGCACTCCATGTTCATGTATACACTTGTGTCGCTAGACGCAGGTAAAAATACTGGTTGGTTTGACTCAAATTTTAACGCAGTGAAGGAATTTGTTGTGCAAGCTGATTTCCAGATGGTGGCTGTGATCCGGATAAAGCAAACAGGATCTGGATCCGATGAAATCTCAGAAACTTCTGGTCAGATTTGTTTCAACTTTTAACATATGAAAGTGCGTGAGGATACACCAGGATTCCACAACTTTGGGCATAATCTGAAAAAGTATGGACAATCTGAAAAATCCGAAAAATCCAATAGAAACCAGAACCCGCAGCTACCAAGACTCTATCGCCATCAAGGTTATCTTACCATCAGGAGAATGTCTGGAAATTAAACGCATCAAGCTACGTTCATCTGATTTATTGCCATCATCCATGTAACTGGAATTGTTCCGACTGCCATCTACAGTAGGAACGATAAGTTCAACATTTGGTTTTACATCTACTGCTTCAGTCAACTGATCCGGCTCTGGATTAGGTCTATACTCTTCATACTCAGTAAGATTAAAATTTTGAAGACGGCTTTCATCATCGTGGCTCGTGGCCGAGGTGTTATCATCAATAGTACCACTATAATTTTGTTCATCCGCATCGTGTGTTTGGAGTGGAAGACCTATTACATCTCGTACAACATCGCTAACGGGTAATGGGAAAACAATGTCACTTGAGTCGCCATCTGAATAATCGTCACTTTCCAATACAGCTTGAATCCTGGAATTTGCATCTATTGCCCGTGAATAGAATCGAGGTCCAGATTTTCTCTGATATTTTAACCGTGCTGGTATAATAGATCTACTAAACAACTGTGAGAAGTTTGGCAGTTCTGTCCGCTCTTGTCGTATATCGTCAGCATGAGGCACTACTTCAGCTTTTGGTGCTGAATGGATATCAGTTTCAGCACTATCAGATTGATCATTTTCAAGGCCAATGACAGCATGGCTATTCTGTACACGTTTCCTGTTCCTCAGCTCTTGATATAAATCTGGATGTTTAAATCTGGGTGATTCGGGGTTTGTAACATGACGCTGCTCGGTGGCTTGTTCGGTGTCAATTATGTCATTTTGTACTGATCCGGAATCAAGCAGAATGGCCATACTGTAATCCTTGATCCACTTGGGAGCCTCCTGCGTTAAATCTGCAAAACACACATGAAAAATCATCTTTAATACTCTACCGGCCAACTCAGCTAAAACTGTCTTTCGGACTGGTCTTGTAAATTTAAATTTTCTCATTGAAAATGTCCATTTGCTGGCCAAGAAAACAATATTTTGGAAATTTTACCACGAAAATGATTGGCTCGATAAAAATTCTCTTCTCTTGGCACGCAAATGGACATTTTTATGAGAAAATTCACATTTATTCTTGACCAAATTCTAGGATTAAAGGGATCAAGGCGTACAAAATAAATACGAGTGTCAGACATATAACAGTGATATATATATATATGTACTATGCCTCACCAATCTCTAACCTCATTCGTGTTGGGATCGTTCCATCCCTGAATGCCCTGACTATCAATTTCCAGAATACTATACAGGTAAGCTGTTGAATATTTTGAAGCTAATTTGACTGGGTGCTGTTGCTGCCTAGCCTATGGCAGCATCAGCACCCAGTCAAATTAGTTCCAAAATATTCAACAAAATGTTTATTACATAGTAAAGACATACAATGCTTAGTCTGTTTTCAATTAAGCGTTCATGACGTACTTATCTACGTCATTGATTATGACGTCATCCTACATGTCATGTAGTTGATTATGACATCATATACTGGATGGATAAATTGGAAAGGTCCATTGTTTGGCTTTCATTTAATTTACAACAGCTCCCAGTCAGATTGGTTTCAAAATATTCTACAGTTTATCTGAATAGTAACCTTGAAATTTAGATTTTTGGTATTCTGGTTTTAAAGACTCAAATCAATTCCAACACACAATTACAGTGGGCGGAGCTTAGCTAAAAATGGATTCCTGTCTTAGATGCAACAAATTCACTACTACAGTGTAAGACATGACATGGATGTTCTATTGAATTTCACGATACTATTATGACTGATTGATGCTGTTTCTACACGCATTATTGTAAATTAAAAAGAAAGCGGTGCCAGTCAGATTAATTTCAAAATATTCAACAGCTTTCCTGCATAGTTGTCTTGAAACAAGGCAGTGGGATTTCAAGGGTTAAATGTTTGCTCCTTTAATGGGCAAGTCGGCCAAAAATGGAGAAGTGTTCCTTTGGTGGCGAAGCGATGACCTTTTGAAAATTAAATACGAAAAGCCAGCCAGTCAAATTATATAGTGGTAAATTTTCAAAAATACTCTTATCTTGTCCTGAAAATGGACATTCACAATGAAGAGATTTTGATCTTCTTGCCCATTCATGACTGTAAGAGGGTTAATGCAAGTCAGCAACCAAGAAGAATCTCCATGAACATTAACAAGTGCAAGTGTCTTACAAGTGTACATGTATAGTTATGACTTAGACAACTTTCTCAGAAATGTTAAACATTTTATGGACAGACAGACTGACAGACATTCAAAACACTTTGTCTTTTGTCATACAGGCCTATGGTAATGCAATGATGATAGTGTAGCAGCGTCACAGGACAAATAGACTTAATCTATTGTCGGAGAATTACTAGTTTTATATGCAATATTGGCCGTATTTGACTCAGTGAAAAAATGTAGGGAGCTGAACTCTACTATTATTCACCATACACTATGACCGAAAACAGCGCTGAAAGTTGGATTTTATTTTCAGGATTGTAAAATATAGGCAATATCGTGTTTCTGCCCATTCCATACTGATACAGGTTTTTCCATTAGACTGATACGTTTGTGTAGATCACACTTTGGCCACTGCGTAGGTGGACGAAGACTAAATTTACTCTACGGAAATGTCCCAGTCGAATACAGCCATTGAGTACCTAGTGATGACAGTAAACAAACTCACCAAAATTCATGTTGCCATTAACTTTGTACTCAGCGACCTTTTCATCGAGCCACACAATAAATTGAGCAGCAATCGTCGCTGAAAGATTGTTCATCGCCGACACGAATGTCTGTTTTATGGACAGCAGTGTCACTCCCATGATCAGTATGACAGCATTAGTTTCAATACACTGCTTACAAGCCAATATGTGATGTGTACCTATAAACATAATAACAGAAGCAAATTTAATAATCTACATTAAAAAATATATCAGTAGAATGACTAAACATTTTGTCCGTAACTATTTAATGATCAAGCCAGCCAAAACTGGCCTTTGCAGTGGTCTTGAGGAATGTCCAATTGCAGGTCAAGAGAATATTTTTGAAAATTTACCACTGAAATGCCTGGCTCGATAACCAAGCCAGTCATTCGAGTAGTAAATTTTCAAAAATAGTCCTCTCTTGGCCTGCAAATGGACATTCAATAAACAAATATTTAGATTTTCTTGACCAAATTTGAACATTATAGGGTTAAATAAATTAATGGCCACTACTGATTGAAGGATAATATGAACAGTGAAAGAGCAGGGACTACATCGGCCCTAACCTGTTCTTACTCACCCAAACTCCTGGTATTCCATTGTAACAACACTAGAAGGTTAATTAAGAGTACAGAAATTGATACCTTAAAACAATACAGACCATACCAACATTACAGCCATTCACTCAATGGAGGGATATTGTCTGCCATTCAAGTACATATGTATCTGACGACGTAATCAAACATATCAAAAATATGTCACTCACTATCAAATCATGTAGAGCTTCCAATATGCAAAGGGAATTCGAGGTATGTCTGAAAATGTAAAAATTGTATTTGGAGAATTTATAATTTAACAAGAGGCCCACGGGCCTGTGGCGCTTACCTGGACCATTGGCATTTAAACCATTTGCATTTAAACAGACATGATGAATGATTTTCGGAAAATCAAAGATGGCCACCAAAAAACTGATCAATCAAGACTCTCGTTTAATATGTTGGAGTCTACCATCATAGGATCGTTCCAGCCAGGTTTTGTTGAAATCGGGTTATTGAATGAAGGAGTACCATTTTTAAATGGTTCCAGAAAACTTTGCGTCTTGCAACAACCAATCCATAGCCTTGTTTTGATACAAGCCATTTGTTGCCTTGATTTTTATTGGATAGAGGTGACGACAGTAATTTATGAACAAGAGGCCCAAGGGCCTGCGATGCTCACCTGGACCAGTAACATTTGAACCATTTGCATTTAAACAGACATGGATAATTTTCGGAAAATCCAAGATGGCCACCAGCTGAGTTTGGTTGAAATCGGCTAAGCGGTTAAATAATTTCCAAAAAAGTTAGCAAAATCCAAGATGGCCACTGGAAAAATTGACCAATAAAAAATTCTGTATACATGTTCTGAATTCAACGACCATAGCGTCCTTCCAGTCATATCTGATTGAAATCGCCCAAGCAGTAAATGAGGAGTAGCCTTTTAAACGATTCCAGCTATTGTTCGGAAAATTTAAGATGGCACCAAACAAATTGACCAATCAAAATTCTGCATATAGTCTCTGAAGCACACACCCCTAGGGTCCATCCAGCCATGTTTGCTTGAAATCGCTCAAGTGGTTAATGAGTAGTAGCCTCTTAACCGATTTAAAAAAATGCAAGATGGCCACCGGAAAAATTTACCAATCAAAGTTCTGCATACATGTTCTAAAGCATACCACTCTAGGGTCCTTCCAACCGAGTTTGCTTGAAATCAGCCTAGTAGCTAATGAAGAATAGGCTTTTAACTGATTTTCAGAAAATCCAAAAGGCTGTCAGAAAAACAGACCAATCAAAATTCTGTACACAAGTTCTGAAAGCACCCACCCTAGTATCCTTCCAGCCAAGTCTGGCTGAAATTGCCCAAGAAGTTAATGAGTAGCGGTTTTTTTAACAATTTCCTGCCAATTTCCGTAAGATTTAAGATGGAAGGCGAAAAAAATTGTCCAATCAAAATTCTGTATACATGTTTTGAAGCATACTACTCTAGGGTCCTTCCCATTGAATTTAACTGAAATCAGCCCAGTGGTTAATGAGGAGTAAGCTTTTAACCGATTTCCAGAAATGTTCAGAAAATCCAAGATGGACGCCTAAAAAATTGACCCACCAAAATTCTTTATACATCTTCTGAAACCTATTAGCCTAGTATTCTTGCCACCAAATCTGGTTGAAATTTCCCAAGCAATTAATGAAGAGTTTTAAATTGTTTTAAACAATTTTCAGCCATTTTCCCGAAAATTCAAGGTGGCTGCGGAGAAAATTGACCAATCAAAATTCTGTATACATGTTCTGATGCATACCAGTCTAGGGTCTTTCCAGCCAAGTTTTCTTGAAATCGGTCAAGTAGTTAATGAGGAGTAGGCTTTTATCTTATTTCCCAAAATTTTCTGAAAATCCAAGATGGCCACCAGAAAAACAGGCCAATCAAAATTCTGTATACAAGTTCCGAAGCCTACTTCCTTAGAGTCCTTCCTGCCAAATCCGCTAAGTGGTTAATGAGGGGTAGCGTTTTAAAGCAAAAGTTGACGGACGACAGACGTTTGCCATGGCATAAACTCACTTGGCCATTCTGGCCAGGTGAGCTAAAAACTGATCTATTTTATTTTTCATGATTCCCATTTTCCATGACTTTTCCATGACCTATGATAAAAAATGCTGATTTTCCAGGCCTGGAATTTAAATTTTCCATGACTTTCCATGACCAGTACGAACCCTAGACTACTCTTTGTGTACTATTACTGAAGAATAGTGAATAACAACGTAGTCAGTAATATGAGCTACTTGTAGAAGGTTATTTAGCCTGATGCTTGGTCGAGATGTGAGACCAAAAGTCTGAATGATCTGGTCCCTTTTATACCCTTCCTGGGCGAGCCCGTGGATTGAGCCGATCTTGACTATATATGGGCAGAAAGGAACCAGATTGACGGTTTCCCCATTTGAAATTTGTGGAGGTTTAGCGGTATGGTCAAACATTTTACCGGATGACCTGTGTTTTACCGGTTGGGGTCAAGTTTACCAGTTGGGACTTTTTTACCAGTTGTGCCCTTTTTGGCGGTTGCTACTGTTTTTTGGCGGCCAATAAGTTCCAGAGATTTTAGTCGTTAATGAACTAACAAATGCCGCTGAATGACAACTTTATATAATAATAATACTATAACCACCAGTAAAACAAGAAATAAATTGGAATAATATGAAACAGACCCAAGGGCATTGATGCTCAGTTCCCTAATACAGACACAGCAGTGTGCTGAACAGAATTTCTTGAGAATAAGTCTTTTAAACCTGCTCCTATTCATTTACTCTTGGTTTTCGGAAGTCATAAAATCCAAGATAGCCACAGACCCATTCACCATTTTATTTTCGTTCAGAATGGCTACTTCTACCACCAAATGCATGGAGTAGCTATGGGCTCCTCAGTGTCGCCAGTGATCGCCAACCTCTATATGGAATCCTTCGAGCAACAAGCACTTAGCACTGCCAGACCCTCCAGATTTCTGGTACCGATATGTGGATGACACTTTCACATGCCTGCACCTCTACAACATTCAACCTTTCACTGATCACCTCAACAGCATCGACCAATGCATCCAATTCACCAGCGAAGTCGAAGATGATGGCCAGATTGCATTCCTGGACGTCTTGGTACATGTCAGTGATTCCGGAACCACCAAACTTACCGTGTACAGAAAACCCACACACACAGATCAATATCTAAATTTTCACTCTAATCACCATTTGGAACACAAAAGGTCAGTTGTCAGAACTCTATTTCATCGGGCAGACTCCATCATCACAGAAACATCAGACAAAAAAGAAGAACATCATCACATCCAACAGTCTCTCCTAGCTAACGGTTACACTTCGTGGATGAGAAAACCACCTCCCCCACCTCGTAATAAACCACCAGATGTCGAAGAACTTCCACTAGTCGGACTTCCGTATATCCAAGGCCTATCAGAACACCTTGGCAGACTCTTCAGAGAACACCACATCAAAACCTACCACAAGCCCGTCAACACCTTAAGATCACAACTAGTAAGACCCAAAGATAAACTGACCACAGATGAACGCTCTGGAGTCATCTACAAGATTGAATGTGACCAATGTGAGGGGACATACATAGGCGAAACCAAAAGGCCTCTCAGCACCAGAGTCAAAGAACATCTTAAAACCAATTCCAACTCAGCTGTGGCAGAGCATACAGTATCCACTGGCCACGCCAGCAGTGTCTCGGTCATCAACATTGAGACCAATTTATTCAAACGGAAGGTTAGAGGCCATAGAAATCTACAAGCATCAACCAACCATGAACAGAGGCGAGGGCTACCGTATACCCAGTGTTGCCCACAACATCTGATTTTTGGGGGTCCCAAGGACCCCACACTCTCAGATTTGGGAGTCCCACTGTAAAATCTGGGGGTCCCATTGGGTCCTTATCTGAAATATGGGGGTCCCATGTTTTTTTCTTAAAATAAACACAACACATTGATCTAATTATAAAGCACTTTATTAAACATGTTGAAAACAGTGCCAGTCATTCCAGTGGTAAATTTTCGAAAATATGTATTCTGTGATCTAAAATGGTGGCTAAAATTGGTCTATTGAAATGGCCCTTGTATATTTAACTAATAACATTTGAACTGCATGTCAATAAACAATAACTTAAAGCACTATACTTGTTTGTTGTCTGATAAACCAACCAACCTACAATGACAACCTTGTATGATTAACAATTCCAAAGACCACTACATTAGTAATTAGCAAAGACCACTGCATTCGTTTTTCTATTAAACCCTAACTTGACTTTGGACGAATTGAAAAATTACGAGTATCTGGGGCGAGTTTGCTCAAGGACGACTTGACCTACTTCAATATAATGAGTGCATAATTTTTATAATTTAACTGGAATGACTAAATATAGTGGAATACATAGGATAAGATCAGACAAAACAATAATTTATCAAAAATAATCTGTATAAATCAGATTAAACTGCGTAATTAGTGAAAATATATCAGCCAATAACCGGATATGTCTAATTCATAGGGAGTAACTATGTAACGTGATTGCTGATTGGTTGAAGCATAGATAACTCATTAGCGTGTATCCAATAAGGATGCTTGTATCGGGGAGCTTTGAGCTATACACTGTTTGGAAAAAATCAATATTTTAACGTATGCCTACCTGTAGATCGATGATATCGTTGAACATCGTTGCTGGGATGAGCTTTTTAGTTGAACGATCAAGTATTGTTAAACATTATAAACACTAATCCATCAGTCAATCAATCAGCCACTATTGCTAAATAAAAGATGGCTAATAGCGCATATTGATACCATTTTTCAAATAGCAATACAAAGACACCGCCGCTAATCCGTTAAATGACCACTCAAATGTAAAAGATATCACAATATCTTCCATATATTCCTTCATCCATTTAGATATTTTGATAAGTAAATAGACAAAAATATTTTGCCTGTAAGTCGGTGCTGCTTTGGGCAAGTAGGCATGCGCAAATTAATTTCAAAATATTCAGCAGATTAGTGATAACAACGTTGTGATCTGTCCAATGTTCTGAGCTGTGAAAGGGTTAAGATGCCCAGACACGTTTGTATATGCTTGATCAGTTGTATTGGGTCTCTCAAGCGTGAGTTCCTCTAGAGGGAGATTCTGCTGTTATCTAATCAAATACTGACACGTCACACCAATGTTTAGCACAACAGACAGAAACATGGCGGGTATTTTTGCAATTTGTAGGCCAAACAAGGCGACTAACATCGGGCTTGTAAACTCATTATTTTTTTTTTTTTAATTAGATCAAATGGAATACTAAGGATGATTTGGGGATTTTGTTTACAATTAAATGTGGTGGTTGAATCTGATTTATGGGCATTAACAACTTTGAGAAAACACAACAAATCATAGTCTTAAACAACACAGTAAGTTCGTTTTTATTGAACACAATACGTTAGGTATATTTTTTTAATTCACTGCGTCCGTCGTGCGTCCTCGGGGACGCAGAGGGTTAATCTTTATGCATCCCTCTGCCATTTTTATGCGTATATACGCGCAAAAGGATGCATACGGGCAACTCTGCGTATACCAGCAGTCTACCAGTCCATGCTGTCACATGACTCCACAAGAACTGACCAGAGTGACGTTGCCAGCAACCGTCAGTTAGTGCTGAAGAAGTGACCGAGATGGTCACGAAAGCTACACTCAAACAATTTCTACATCCCGGAGATGTAACTAATTTTTCCTTATTATGAATCATCCTGGGATCGAGACCAACTTTTTCGGAAATATCTTTATACCTGTTTATAAAATTAGCATAGTTTATCCAAGATGGATACAGTCCAAATACACCAATCAGCTTTATTTGAACAAACTTGAATCTCGATGCCCTAAGGATGCTTCCGGCCAAATATAATTGAAATCAACCCATTGGTTCTTAGGAAGAAGTCCTTTAACCATTTCCTGATCAAATTTTGTCAAGAAAATAAAAAGATCTCCTTATAGAATGTCCATTTGCAGGCCAAGAGAACACTAATTTTGAAATTTTACGACTGGAATGACTGGCTCGGTATTGCTGTGGTAAATTTTCAAAAATTGTCTTCTCTTGGCCTGCAAATGGACATTCCCCCACACCACTACACACGCCGGTTTGGGCCGGCTTCAGCATGATAGGGTTAAACCTCTTCCCGTTCATTTTCTATAGGTTTTTCGGTGGTCCTAAGATAGTCACATTGTGACATAGTTGGTCAGTCCCCAATTTTTACACTGGTACCCATTTATGGTTTCCAGTAGTGGGGTGGGGGTAGTTTAAGAGAGTTCCCATTGCCCAATGCTTTAGATATGGTGCTTAGTGGGAATTAACCCTTTAACCATAGAATTTAATTCAAGAAAATTACAATTTTCTCCTAGAAAATGTCCATTTGCAGAACAAGAGAAGACTATTTTTGAAAATTTACCATTAGAATGACTGCCGAACCAGCCATTCCAGTGGTAAATTTGTGGCAAATTTTCATAAATAGTCATATGGTCTGCAAATGGACATTTCTCAAGACCACTACAAAAGGCATTTTTGGCTGATATGAGTGTTTAAGGGTTAATATCTGATGCATGCACAATTCACCTTTCCAGAGTACCCACCCACCCATCATAATGATGTCATAATGAACTGCGTGATGTGTAAAATGACATCATAATGAATGACGTCATGAATGACGTCGATAACTACGTCACGAATGCATATTTGAAGACGGTCTATGCGTTGTTGTACAAATTGTTTGCTTTTACTATTTAATAAACCTTCTGCTGAATATAGGCAGCAACAGCACCCAATCAAATTAGTTTCAAAATATTCAACAGCTTTCCTGCATAGTTTTCAGGAAATTGATAGCTAGGGTATTTGTGGATCGATCAATCCCAACACGGCGAGGTGTTGGTGGAGCTTAGCTAGTGGTGGGCGGGGCATAGCTAAAAATGGAAAGATCCATTTAATCCATCCTGACATTCCTGAATTCATTATGAAAAAGTACACTATAAATGGTTTTAGGATCAGGCTTGTATGATTATTGCATTGACTGATCACGATCGATTATCAAAAAATAATCGTGATTACTCGATTAATCAGCTTGGATACAATTTCCAAGACATAACAACAAAAGAATACCAATGATGAAAATTGCAATAGTGTTTAGAAAAGTCCATTTGCACGGCAAGAGAAGACTATTTTTGAAAATGTATTACCGGAATGCCTGGCTCCATTTTCGAGCCAGGCATTCCAGTAATACATTTTCAAAAATAGTCTTCTCTTGCCCTGCAAATGGGCATACATTCACTAAGCAAAATGTAATTTTTCATGACTGATCGCATTAAAAAGTAATTTAAAGTTAGGTTTTGGAATATTTTATTCAATAGAAAGTATTCACGATTATTCGATTATTTAATTTTTAATCATATAAATTCATGATTTAAAACATAATCGCGATTTTTTATTTAATCGCATAATCGCGCAAGCCTATTTAGGATTACATTTAATATTGTTTGTTTTAATTATGATTTCCTAAACTAACACATACCTATTTTAAGACTTATCACATTAATGGCAAATATAATTATTAGTCAGTTGAAGAAAAAAAAACGTGTACAGTTTACAATGTTTTTGAAACATGTTTTCTGTCACATTATACACCAGCAGTTTAAAGCAATATGAAATGGAAATGAATTAATCAATAAGTAAGATTTTGAACTTACTTTGCTTTGAAGACGGTGTTGTCTATTAAAATCAACCTAATCAACTATGAGAAAACAACAACAAATATTGACATTATAATTTATATCACCTGCGGTATGCAACCCGGTCGAAATCCATCATCCAACCACATAAAATCATGCAATGTATTCCCGGACAATTACACAGTCTATCAGAATGACAGATCAACCGCTGGTGGTGGCGTGTTTGTCCTAGCTCAGAACAACTTAATATCAGTCGAACAACCCGATCTTGTCACAGACTATGAACTTGAATGGGTCAAAATTAAATTACAGAAAGAAAAGGACTTAATGATCGGAGCCTTCTACATGCCACATCGTAACTCCAAAGACATGATTGAACCAGATAAATCCCTCCAGCTCATGTCATTAAGAGGCCTAATGCAGAAACAAGTCATTCTAGCAGGTGATTTCAACTGTCCAGATATCAACTGGGAAAACTGTTCCATAAACCAGAATAGCACAGACAAAGATATACAGCAAATGCTAGTTGACATCTCATCCGATGCCCACCTAACTCAAATCCACATGGCACCGACTCGTCAAAGCAACACCCTTGACCTAGTATTCACATCAAACCCCAAACTAGTGAAGTCATCTGTGTCAGCCCCTGGTACATCGGACCACAACGTGGTCATAACAGACATGACCATGAAATCACATTACGTCAATCAAGCACCAAGGAAATGCTATCAGTACTCAAAAGCCAACTGGCCCCAACTAAAGAGAGAACTGGATGATTTATCAAATGCTATTACCAATCAATACCATGAAGGCGACAGTGTTCACCAGCTATGGAGTGTTTTCCATACCCGCCTCATGTCATCAGTAGAGCGGTCCATTTCATATAAAATGTGTAAGAACACGACCTCCCTTCCATGGTTCAATAGATCACTAAAACGCATGTTATGACGTAAAAGCAATCTTTACACACAAGCTAAGAAATCAGACAGCTGGGACACATACCGCAAATTTCAATGCATGTGTAAGCTAAAAAAGAGGCAGGCAGAGTGGGACCACATCAATAACATCATCCTCGAAGGAATGAAATCACACAACTCCAAGCCATTTTGGAGATACGTGAAGAGTACACGTCAGGACAACATCGGCGTCTCCCCGCTCAAAGAAAAAGGTTCATTAATGAATGACAGCAAATCAAAAGCCTGAATCTTGCTAGAACAATTTAAATCCGTGTTTACACCACATGTTGAAGATGAGATGCCGCTAAGCAAGCCATGCCACCTGTCAACATAACACACAAGCAAGCAATCACAAATATTATCATTAAGCAGGAAGGTGTAATTAAGCTGCTAAAAGATGTCAAAGCATCCAAAGCCTCAGGACTAGACAACATCCCAAATAAAGTCTTAAACGAATGTGCTGAAAACATCGGTCCTGGTCTACGCCTGATATTCCAGAAATCGCTGGACACTGGCACTCTACCAGAGGACTGGCTTACAGCAAATATATCTAGTGTCTACAAGAAAGGAGATAAGCATCTTGCAGAGAACTATCGACCAATCTCCCTTACGCCTGTGGCATCTAAGCTACTAGAACATATCATATGTAAGCACATCCTTGACCACCTTGAGCAAAACAGCACACCGACGAACCTCAACCATGGCTTTCGTTCTGGTTACTCATGTGAAACCCAGCTGCTCATCACATCTCACGATGTGCTCAAATCCTATGATGCACGGACACAAGTTGACATCAGCATCCTAGACTTTTCGAAGGCCTTTGACACAGTACCACATGAAACTTCTATACAAACTTGAGCGGTATGGCATCAGAGGCACCACTAATCAATGGCTATCATGCTTTCTCACTAAGCGCATGATGCGTGTTGTCCTCGAAGGTGAATAATCAGAGGAAACTCCTGTCATATCCGGCATCCCTCAAGGCACTGTCTTTGGACCTCTCCTATTTCTATGCCATATAAACGAGCTGACAAGCAGAGCCAAAGACCAGATCCGATTATTTGCTGATGACAGTCTAATATATCATGAAATAAAATCACCACATGACCATTCTATCCTGAAACAAGACCTTGACGCATTAGAATGTTGAGCATCAGACTGGGGCATGCAAATCAATGCAAAGAAATGTTACATATTAAGTGTGAAAAACAAGTCTCAGCACTACTATAGCCTTGGCAACACCATCCTACATCAGGTCACTAATAACCCATACCTTACATCCAATTCTCGGAAGATCTTAAATGGACAACCCACATAGGCAAAATTACAAGCAAAGCTAATGCTACACTTGGCTTCCTTCGACGGAACTTAAGGAACTGTCCCACATCATGCAAGAAGAATGCCTATCTATCACTTGTACGATCCATACTTGAGTACGGCGCCATAATCTGGGATCCATACCTCCAATCAGACATCGACCGGTTACAAAAAACTCAGACAGCCAGCAAGATTCATCACTGGTGACTACAAGAGCAGAACCCCAGGATGCTGCATGACCATGACCTAACATCGTTACAAGAAAGGCGTAAACAACTCCGATTGACATTCCTATTCAAGGTGGTTGAGGGGTCGATCCCAGCCATCCCTCCTCATGAATACTTGACAACCAAATATCCAAGAAGAGCTGTTCGCACACGCAAATTCGAAGGCTACCTAGCAAGTAACATCCTCGAAAAGCAGATCACAAACAATTCTAGATGTTTTTGTGTACCACCACCAAAATCTGAACTCTTTAAACATTAATTTTTCGTACAAACAGTAATAGACTGGAACCATCTAGATGACAACTGTGTTTGTGCTCCAACTGTTGATAGTTTCCACTCCCCACTTCATAGTAGACCACCTGTATAATATTGAATGCACTCTCTCATCCGTTGTGTTATGCCAGTATTGGTCCTACAACGTACTTCATACAGGTAACTAGGGCCTTTTTGAAACAGCATTCTGGCCAAAGAAACATCAATTTAGATCTGAAAACTACATAAACACCCTGTAAGTTTCCCGCTTCATGATAAATAAATTATTGCTATAGCAACCTATCTGCTCTGCTATCGATTAGTGATCGCACTCTTGACTTGAACAGAACACTGACACAGCAGTATTAGAGTATTATATTGCATCTATTTGAAGACACATGATTTATTAATGTGACCTAAGCGACGTGCATGTGAGAACGTCAAAAGTATGTATCATAGAAATCACTCGACCCTCGAAAACACCGTAATGGACGATATAAATGTAAACAATTTTTTCTAGATTTACGAAAACCGGTAACACATGCGTAAAGAGTTGGGCTTATTATATTTTCCGAAAATATAAATATATATACACACGCCAATGGATTGGACTCAATATTTTACTCAATATTTTATGTATGTTTTTTACTATGAAATGATAAATCATAAATGTTAATTTTACAAAATTGACAAATAAATAAATAATTTTTTACTCTTCTTCTTTTACATGCAGATTCCCCAAGTGATGAAGCACCTCGGTGTGGAGTTTTAAAACAGTTTATATTGAAAGCAACACGATTCAAGATTCAAGATTATTTATTCAATAATTCCAGGATAAACGTATTCACGAATCATACCAGGTTGTCCGCCAAAGTCAGCGCCTATTGTTATGGCGGACACCTTACACACATATATACAGGTATATAAAAATTAGCCAAGACAGTACTTACACAAACAATTGCAAATTCAGACATTACATTTACTACTTACTTATTAACCCTTTGACCCTTGATCCACATAAACAGTTTAAATTTCAAAAAGGAAATATGTCAATTTGCGGGTCAAGAGGAGACCACCCTCCCCACCCCAGCACCCTCCCACACCCACACACCCCACCCCACCCCCACACACCCCACCACACACACACACACACACCACCACCCCAAGCAGAGTTCACAACCGGTTCATTTATCTAGTCAGTCATTACAGTGGAAAGAAAAACTCCA
This sequence comes from Chaetoderma sp. LZ-2023a, assembly GCA_034401795.1. NCBI lineage: Eukaryota > Metazoa > Mollusca > Caudofoveata > Chaetodermatida > Chaetodermatidae > Chaetoderma > Chaetoderma sp. LZ-2023a. The sequence goes on from CM067364.1 coordinate 69,860,269, forward strand.
GGAGTGGGCTTCTCTCAGTCCGCGAACCAACATATAATACTGTAACAGCAGGGTGTGTGAAAGAGTTAGTCACTTGGGTTATTATTATTATTATTATTATTATTATTATTATTATTATTATTATTATTATTTTGCGATACATGTGGGTGGTAAATAAGGACAAGACAGTTACGTAACAGACAAGCACAGAACATAGTCAAGTTCAATAATATACATGGATGTCTATGATTATAGATACAACAATAAACATTTATATATTTTTGGGGGAGGGTACTTTTACTTATAATGATGATATACTGTTTACAGGATGCTGGCGAATGGGGAGCATCCTTGGACAAGGGAAGGGGGATGGAGGGGAAGGGTGCTCATTCTCCTGCTCGTCCTGTAGTTTGTTACTATGGTAATTGAAATTATTATTGGATATAATAGCAAGTGGAATCATCTAGTCATAATTCTAGTAGTAGTAGTAGTAGTAGTAGTAGTAGTAGTAGTAGTAGTAGTAGTAGTAGTAGTAGTAGCAGTAGTACATGTAGTAGTAGTAGTAGTAGTGCTAGTAGCAGAGGTAGCAGCAGAAGTAGCATCAGTATTAGTAGCAGGTCAATAGTTTTTTCAAAACAAGAAAAGAAGCATGTTATATAGATAGAACAAATTTTTGTTAAATACTAAAAATTATTTGGACCGATAGACATCGCTGTCCTATTAGACGATAGTTAATTATGACGCAAAACACAACAGCAAACAGGAACACAGAAACATGTACATGCAGTGGGTCAGTGGTCCTGACGTAGAGCTGTCAGGAGATGGGTTCTTTCTTTGTGACAGGTTAGAATCCAGTCTCTGCTGATTCGTTCAATCAAGGATATGGGGTTTACTGATATTGATGCTTGTATGTCAGGATGCAGTGGATTGAGCAGCAGCAGGGTCACGGTTTCGTCATTCGGCTTGCGCTGGATTGCTCTGTACAGTTGGAGAGAGTGTGGCTGTCGAGTCTCTGCCAAGGCAGCGCAGGATCCCATGAAGTGTGAGGTATCTTCGTTGCCATCATTACTTAGCCGACAGACTGGAGAGATGGTGCCTTTTCTGTCCCATTTTGCCAAGGTAGACTGGAGTTGATAGGTTCCGGTCAGGAGTCTGGCCTTGATGATAGCCTTCTCTGTCTCCCGTAGAGTTGCTGTGGACTCTGACCAGATTGGAGCTGGACCATTCTCAAGTGTGATCATTGACTGCGACATAAACTGCATAGTTGACATTCCAGATGCTGTGTCCCATAGGTGCGCAGCCCAGAAGCTTGCTATTCCTTTGTTGACCTGATGTTTCCATTCTATTTTTGAGGGAGGCTGTTCTTATTTTACATGGACATTCCTCGATGTGATTAGCCACCTATTTCTTAGGATGTCTTAGAATGTTACCGTGGACTTACACTTGTTCAGCCCCTATGTTCGCCTCTTCATTTTCCACTGATTTATGCGCTGGATGGACATGACTTCCAGGCATTTTGTAGCCCGCAGTAAAGTCGTACTTAATACCAGATGGACTAACATGCCACTGCAAAATATTTGCAGACGACACAAAGATATATGGCAACCCAGCTGAAAACATATCAAATGTACTTATTAGCAATATGCATCCCAATAATACTTCTACACATGTTTCAGTATCGAGCGATATTCCAGTAAGTGTTACTAGGCTCCTCAGCATCAAGAGAAAATCAGCATCTATTCACAAATTCGAATGGTCAAAAGTGGACAAGCGTGAATATCAGATCGCACTGGCAGAGGAACTGGACAAAGTAAACAACAAATCTTAATACTCTACCCCAAATGATATCATCAGTGGCATCCAGAATGCCATAACACATACTACAAGAAGAATGGTTCCAACAAAGCAGGTCAAAATAAATGGCCCTAAGTGGAAAGCATCGCCTGAAGTGATGAAACTACTCATGCATGGGAAGAAGCTCCATAAATACTGGTTAGGCGAAGGAAGGCCAGGATCGGACCACCCACTCCATATGGAACGCAGACTTCTAAGCAAACAATTACGTTCTCAACAGAGGACTGAAGTTGCGGTTGAACGAAAATCATTCTATGACAGGATAATGGCTGAGCAGGATTTGCCAAATTTCTATAAACTCATCAACAGAGTCCGAGCGAAGCGCAGTGAAGTAGACTCCCTTGCCATTGATGGCGTACGTATAACAAATGTACAGGAACAGTGCCACGGCTTTGCAGCTTTTTACGAGGAAATTGCAGTACCCTCTCAGAATGCAAAATTCGACCAAATCTATCAAGAGCAAACAAGTCAAGACCTGAAGCTTCTTCAGCAAAGCTACAGCCAGAATTATCAGGAATGCTCTATCATCAAAACTAGTGAGATCTCCGCCGCAATTGCGCAACTTCACACTGGAAAATCTCCAGATGAGTTTACTCTCTCTGCAGAACATTTTCGCAATGCTGGTAACATAATTGTTCCTTACCTAACGTGACTGTTCAACAGTATAATAGCCACGAAACAGATCCCTGCCATATTCAAAAGTGGAATAATAACACCTGTCCATAAGCGTGGAAAGGACCAGTCCGATCCAAACAATTACCGGGGTATAACAGTAACTTCAATAATCGGAAAGATCTTTGAACATGTCATCTTAGAAAAGATCACATCTTAGCTACCAACATCCCAATCAAGCTTACAATTTGGCTTCACTAAAGGATTATACCCCATTATGGCCGGGCTGGTACTCTCAGAAACCATGCACGAATGCAAGGATCAAGGCAGTTCTCAATATATTGCATTACTCGACACTCGAAAAGCATTTGATGTCGTAGTTCATTCATCACTAAAGTGTAAGCTGTACGAACAGGGTATCAATCTTCATCTGCTACAGCCTATTGATAACCTGTATTCCAGATTAACAGCGACAGTAAAATGGAAAAGGTGCCTAAGTCAGTCATTCCCAATTCAGCAAGGAGTTCGTCAATGAGAGATCCTCTCCACTGGATTGTACACAGTATAAATTAGCGGTATACTGAATCAACTCGAGTCAGCACAGCTTGGGATTTTCATAGGTACCCAATACACGGGATGCCCAACAGTCGCAGACGATGTAACCCTTATTAGCAACACAAGTGAAGAACTACAATGTATGCTCGACATAGCCTACAATACTCAGTTCGAGAACGATATAGCATTCACCCAGAGAAATTGACAATTATCCTCAAACTTAAACCAAATAGACCTGCAACACATCTCTCAACAGTGCAATGGCACCTCGGTCACATAGATGTATCAGTATCACCAACAGCTACTCACCTAGGATTAATCCGTACCTGCTCACAAGAACAGACTGTTAATGTTCAGGACCGCATATCATGCTCAAGAAGAACACTGTATAGCCTCACTGGTACAGGCTTCCATGACACAAACGGAATATCGCCCAAGACATGCTACGACATATTGTTGCTATAAGTCATCCCACGCTTAATGTACGGTCTCGAGGTGTTTGTTCTGCAGAAAAAACAACTTGACTTGCTAGAGAACTCCTTTGTTGATATCCTGAGAAAAATCCAAGCACTTCCAATTCGTACTGCCATGTGTGGCGTATATCTACTACTTGGTGCACGACCGCTTACAGCCAACTGCAACTAAGACAATTAACAACATTAGGAAACATACTTAGAAGCAATAATGAGGCTATTGTGAACATCCTTGTATGGCAACTGGCACTGCACGCAGAAAACGTGGGAAGCTGGTTCACATACATAAACAAGCTACTCCTTGAGTATGACCTACCACCAATAGTAGAACTTATTCAGAACACACCGACCAAGACCGCCTGGAAATCATCTGTATACCGTGCCGTTGACAACTACTGGAATGGTAGGCTGCAGGACGCATGTAGCCTGAAAAGCACATTAGCAAATCTTAATGTTAGCATTCTGTCAATTGGAAGGCTCCACCCATCAGTACAATCGGTCGAGGATGATACAAAGGATGTTAAAAGAAGCGTGATTAAAGCATGTCTTATCACCGGAACATACCTGGTTCAGTCTACACTTAGCAAGTTCAGTCAGAACGGTGTCACCTCCATATGTCGCCTTTGTCAATCAGCAGAAGAGGACTACTCACATTTTCTGATGCACTGCGGAGCCTTACATTCACATAGATGACATTATCTGTCAGAACTGAAGGCACTGCTTATAGACGCACTGGGTCCTGCGGTATGGATACACCTCTGTGGAGACGACAACCTGCTACTACAACTCATCATTGACTGTACTGACATGACCGCTACAGACGTCCTGCCAAATTGCCCTGACCTGCTTCTCAACATTGAACACCTCACTAGAAGACTATGCTATACTCTACACTGTGGTAGGTGCTTCCTTATCAACCTACTACCATAACAGCGGTGTGAAATACTTCACATACCAGTTATATAGGATTTGTACATTGGACCCTTATGCTCGGATTTTTCATGTAGGTAACATAGACGAATGGAACACTATTAACCGTACATGTGCTTTAACTAATTAATTAGACTTTTGTGTCAATAGACTTATATGGACCACTGTACGTGGGTGCCCATATCAAGAGGATGATGATCCAAACAACAACAACAACAACAACAAAAAACAACAACAACAACAAAAATCAACAACAACGCAGCTACCAGTAGCTATCATTTTGAGAGGAATCTACTTCAATAAGAAGAACAATTCATTCCAATTTTCATCAATTTGCCAACCAAATCAACATTCCAAGCAGGATCAACAGCAGTCATATATCCTTTTCCTCAATCAAATATCTTTGATTTGATTTGATTTGATTTATTCTCTTGGTAAATATTACAAATTACAAATACGATAACAGGGAGTCCACTGGAGGCTGTGCCTATTAGCTTGTGGACCCCTGACATAGAATAACATATAAATTACACATGATTTGACATAAGTAGACATAAGGCATTATGACAATATATTATACATAACTACAGACAAATAATATAGGATTTGAAATAAAAAAAGAAAAGAGAAAAAAGAAAACGACAAGACATTTGATTTGTTTCTAAATATGTTATTTCTTTTCATACTTGTCAGATCAGAATCACGACACCAGTTTTCGTTGAACCATAATGTTCTTTGGAACTAAGTTACCATAGTAACACAGCAAATTCAGTCGAAAATTCACTCCATAGTATCATAAATAAGAAAATTACATTTAATAATATTCTAATATCCTTGTAATCTATCTCCGATTTTCCGGCAGAATTTGTTTAACCAAAATTTGTAACCAGTTTTCGTTAAATCACTAACACTGTGTAAATTAGTTGTCAGTTTGTGCTATCACTGTGTAACTCATTTCCCTTCTGTCGGTGAAAGTCCTTATCAGGACTGGGTTACACACCAACGAAACCAAACAGTTCAAACACCCAATTGGACTACAGCTGTACACCCCAGCTGTTATCTGTTCTCAGTTTGCATCCAAATTCCCTAAATTGCCTATATACATTCTGCACTATATCGCAATCGGAGGAGGATGGCTATCGAAAACAGACAGTGTGATGATATGTTATGTAAGAAGTGTAACAGTATCAGGTCTGACAAAGTTGAACCTAACCAACTCCCAGCAAATCCACCCATCACAGCTACGAACATCCCGATCCCAAATGGTAATCCAACTATGACCTATCCGACATCCAGTGGTAAAATGATAACTCAGCAGTGCAGGCAGGTGCTGACAACTCAGCAGTGCAGGCAGCCCAATTATCAAACCAAAGTCAAGCAAATCCAAGCCCACTTGACCTAAGTATGGGCAATCAAATTCCCAGTGGCCACAAAGAGGGATCAGCAGTTCAGACAGCCCAAGTGACAATATCCACTGTGAACACGGAGCCAAGCCCCTCAACTGGGGTTGAGGTAAGTAACCAAGTCACAAATCATGCCAGATGTATTTGTATGGAGGAGAATAATAAGTACATGCTACAGTGTTTTGACTGTAAGAAATGGTATCACTATGCCTGTACCACATTACCACCATACATGCTTAACACACTAACATCAACACGCCGCAGGTATACATGCTCTGACTGCACCAAACTCTCCAAACATATCATGGATTTTTTGTCATGGCATCTGAACAACCAGCACGTAGAGTATGAGGTTAATATATCCACAAAGTCACAGGGACAAGATAACGCAGAACCAACTGCAGAAAATGATTCATTCCTACCGGTCTCTGAATGTGGTGAGTCTTCAACATGGTTAAGTGACCATAGCAACATCCATGAGCCGATTGACGACACCAACACAGACACGTTTTCAACAGGCAAAATAACATCCACAACACCCTCAGCCTCTGCCAAATGTGTTGAAACATCAGTCCTACTAGGCACACTAATTAAACAGATCAATGAAATTAGAGAGGGACAGTCTGTTCTGCAATCTCAGGTCCATGAGCTGCATTCAGACAGGTCAGGTGAACACCCGAATAGCAACCACGTACAGACAAACAGAAATACACAATATCAGAACAGCAACCATCATAATCACCCCCACTGTATCATGCAAACCAGTCAGGCCACAAGCAAATACAACGAGGTAGTCGCAGGTACATCACATAGTTACAGACATAACACTAACCAGACAAGCTCAATTAATGAAAGCAACAGTCACAATGCACGCAAACACAAACTATAGTCAGATAACCCTCAAAACCTCAGTTCATACAAACAACCCACCGCTGCACACAAACAATGTCACCCAAGAAACATGCCTTCACCACAACAGCACAGTAGACATTCCAACACTACACACAAAACTAATGTACTGTTAATTGGAAGCTCAATATTTAAAAAGCTGAGCGGGTGATACATGTCATCCGATGATACCGACATCAAAATTAGGTCTTTCAGCGGCGCGCATATAAGCTAAGTAACCTACCAAATTGAGAAATCGGTAGAGAATGAACAATATGATGGAATTGTAGTACACGTAGGTACTAATGATATCGGCTGTAATAAGTCTTGATAGAATGATATCGGACTATACAACACTCGTACAGATGATCCAGCACCAGTCACCTGAAACACAGGTATTTGTATCATCCCTGCTTCCACGCCCAAACGAACCACACGAAAATGACCTGGTCTGTGAGTTCAATACTCGATTAAAATCCCTGGCTGCATGGCTCGCTGTAACATTCATTAACCACTCTTATTTATTTGCCAGCGAAGAGGGCCAAGTATACGGTGAGTTATTCTGGGACAATGTCCACCCCAACAAATCAGGAATTAATCTTTTATCCAGCAACATCCAAGACTACATAATTTATTACCTGTTACAGGATTTTCGAAATGGAAGAATATGGAGGTGCTAGATTTACAATCCTGTGATCTATCAGAAAAATTACCAGTCACATATAAACACTTAGCCTTCGACCAACTCATGGTATTACCAAAGTTCACAAAAAATCCAGTCATCTGCAAACCCCAACACACAATAAATGCATCCTCAGTAAACCGTTTTTCACCCTTAGCAGATGAACTGACACACTCTACAGAAACGGAACTGTTGGAGTATAACAGGATAAATAAAAATGAAACATACACAAAACGGAATGCTACTTCTAAACGTCACAAAACAAATATGAATAAACCAATGCCTCAGTCAAATCAAAATCTCCAAAAAGAAGACAATATTGGAAGGAGCAGTAATAGTAGATATATATATATATTATCAGGGAAGACATCCATTGCACAGAAAACTACCTACAAATATATGCATCTACACCAATGCAGATAGTCTGCTGAATAAAAGAAATGAACTCGAAGCAATAGTCCAGGAAACCTCTCCAGCCGTTATATGTATCACTGAAGTACTCCCTAAATACCAAGATCCCAGCACAAGCATCAAATTAAGCGAACTGCAACTAGATAACTATGATTTATTTCTTAATAATAACCCAGCTAGGGGAGTTGCCATCTACAGCCACAAACTACTACAAGCCTAACCCTGTGAGACACTAAGTGGCCATTCCTTCAATGAGTCAGTTTGGTGTACATGGACTACCCAGAATAAAGAAAATGTTTTAGTAGGATGTATCTATAGGAGTCCCAAACGTGATAGAGACGATAATTTAAATCTCATGACCCTAATAAACAACACTAGTAAACTAAAAACATATCACATTTGTATTACAGGAGACTAACTTCCCAGATATCAACTGGTCTTTTGGTCTCTCATGCACTCATGATAGTGACAACTTTATCAATACCATAAGAAACCATTTTCTCCACCAGTTTGTATTATAACCAACAAGACACGGGATAAACTAGAAACCAAATATCTTAGATCTCATTTTGTGGAACAGTACAAACATTGTCAATGACATATTTCATCTATCCCCATTGGAAAAAGCGATAACGATGTCTTACAAATAAACCATCATGCCTATAGATGTACTGTTTCAACTGAATCAAATTTGCCCAAACCTTTGCTGAATAAAGGTAGGTACAACGACATGCGCAGGGAAGTCAGCAATATTGACTGGACAAATATGCAGGAACTTCATACACCAGAAGCATGGAACCTTATTTACAACCACAATGCTAAATCAACACATCCCAAAAACAAACAAGTCAAGTAAACGGAAACACATATGGCTTACTTCCAGTTCCACACACGCACGCACGCACGCACGCACGCACGCACGCACGCACGCACGCACGCACGCACGCACGCACGCACGCACGCACGCACGCACGCACGCACGCACGCACGCACGCACGCACGCACGCACGCACGCACGCACGCACGCACGCACGCACGCGCGCGCACACACACACACACACACACACACACACACACACACACACACACACACTTAAAGCAAAAGCAAACTGTACAAAGAATACAAGAAAACAAAGAGTTATGATGATTATAACCAATATAAAATGGCAAGGAATAATTCTACATCATGTATCAAACAAGCCAAACAGCCATTTGAACGAAATATAGCAACAGAATGCAAGAAACCCCCCAAGTCCTTTTGGAAATATGTCAAAAGCAAAACAACTCACAAAGAAGCAGTAGGCCAACTTAAATATTCAGACGATGATGTGTGTACAAATGATATAGAAAAAGCAGAAGTTTTGAACATCTATACACCTGTGCAAAAGTTAAGCACCACCATATTTTTACGCACATGCGAGGGTATATTCATGTGCTATGAAGAAAGCAATAGCATAAACATTTATGTACCCATCCATCTTAGTGCAAGAGGTAATAATGCAACTAGAGGAATGCTGATTATGATGGTGGGGAAACACTGTATGTTTTTGTTTGAACTTGAAAACGAGGCCTGAATATGGTTACGTTGACACAACTGACAACTATTGCCCTACAGTTGACACACGTGGCTAGATTGTCATTAATGGTGTCTGAAAACGAAGTTTAACATCTGTGCACGAGTTTGAGACTGTCATTATTAATACCGGGTATATCCACCTTGTGCCTGGATGACGGCCTGGACACGACGTCTCATGCTGGTCACCAACCGACTGATACGCCATTGTGGTATTCGTTGCCATTCAAGATGGAGTGCGTCTGTTAATTCCTGTAGGTTCTGCACAGGAGGATCCCTCCTTCTCACCATGTTTCCCAGAATGTCCCAGATATGCTCAATAGGGTTCATGTCAGGGCTCCTTGCTGGCCATGGTAGGGTTTCGATGGCATTCTGGCGGAGGTATTCATGCACAGCTCTAGCACGATGTGGTCGGGCGTTGTCATCCATGAATATAGGGTGGGTTCCAGGTGCATGATTTACAAAATGAGGGACCACAACTCTATCCATTATGGAATCTTGATATCTTTGTCCATTTAGTGTTCCAGGTACAGTCAACAGATCCAGCTTATAATCAAATGAGATGCACCCCCATATCATAACGGAACCTCCACCAAATGGAACTTCTTCCATGATGTTACGTTGGTCGTACGCCGTGCGTCTGGCCCTCCATACACGAGTTCGACCATCTGTGGCATGAAGCAGGAACCGACTTTCATCGGACCAGTGTACCCGTCTCCAGGATCTCATGTTCCAGTGTCTTCTTTCGTTGCACCACCTCAGACGCTCCTCTTTGTGGTGTGCAGTGAGGAGAGGACGTCTGACAGGTCTCCTAGCTTTCATGCCAGCAGCATACAGTCTCCTTTTGACGGTAGACATTGACACTCTATTGCGCGTTTCCCATTGCTGGCTGAGCACTCTGCTGTTGGTGAATGGAGATCTCCTAACAAGGCGTACTAGGGCTCGATCATCACGGGCAGTAGTCTTCTTCGGTCTTCCAGATCTAGGCCTGTCCTTCACCTCGTTAGTTTGCCCATGTTTTGCAATCAAACGACTGATTACAGTATGGTTAATGTTCAGCTGTCTGCCAATCTCTCTGCATGACATACCAGTGGTATGCATGCCTATGATTTGCCATTTCACACGACCTTCGTCTTGCCATAGCGGTTCACAATCAAGAGCTAATTCTCTCTGTACAAATAAACCACGGTCATGAACACAAAATTCCTAATCTTGTCGCCTAAATCTGTATGTAATGTTCTACACCTCAAACTGGACTTTTACATAACTGAACACGTGTGCTGTTTCCCGCCACGCACGGACATCAAGCGGCGTGAAGTCATGCATGCATGTGCATTTCGTACTTGGAATTATGTCAGCTAACGCGGGGACAAAAAGTATGGCAGCCTAGTTGTACCATCATGTTTCTACGTTCTATTGTTTTTGCTGGTGCTTAACTTTTGCACAGGTGTATATTTTGCAATCGTATTTACAGAAGAGAACGTAAATACAATGCCAGAAAATATCCCCAATATCACAAACACTGTTTTACTAGACATTTCTATAAGCCCAGAGACGATTGAAGCCAAACTAAAAAAAATAAACCCATGTGAAAGTCATGGACCAGACGGCATACCCATACGAATTTAGATAGAACTAGCAAAAGAGATCAGTGTACCCCTTACCATCCTATTTAACAAATCTTTAGAGAAAGCCATAATACCTGAGATTTGGAAAATGGCTAATGTCTGTCCGATTTATAAGAAAGGCCCAAAAAGTAATCCAGGCAACTACAGACCCATCAGTCTAACTTGCTCACTTTGCAAACTTTTAGAAACATTTGTACGTGATGCAATAATGAACCACATGGAAACAAACAACCTTTTCACCAGCTGTCAACATGTCTTCAGACATAACAGATCATGCAAAACACAGTTACTTGAGTACATGGAAACCATAACACCCAATCAAAACAACCCTATAGACGCAATATACTTAGATTTTTCCAAAGCCTTCGATACAGTACCACACAAAAGACCTTTAAAGAAAATGAGAATGTACGGTCTAGGAGAGCAACTAATTAACTGGACTGAAGCAATTCTAACCGAACGAAAACAGTGTGTAAAGATCAACGAAGCAACATCCGACTGGACAGCCGTCACTCGTGGCGTGCCTCAAGGCAGTGTCTTGGGACCTACACTTTTCCTTTTGTATATAAACGATCTACCCGATTCTGTAACCTGCCCTTGTAAGATATTTGCGGATGCTACAAAACTGTTTGGTAACCCTAACACCATGAACCTTCAAGACAATATAGATAACGTGTGTAATTGGTCACAGATTTGGCAGCTACACTTTAATACAGACAAAACACATGTAATACACTTTGGTTCAAATAATCCTAGGACCCAGTGTTATATGACAGACACTACATGCCAGTCACAAACCATTGAAATCATACTGTCCACAAGTGAAAAAGATCTTGTCGTACACATAGCTTCTTCTTCTTCTTTTCGTTCGCTGATCATACCGCCAGTCCTGTATGTGACTATTGACATGATCACATAGCTGAAAACCTCTCCTTCGATACCCATATAAATGCAACTGTATCAAAGGCAAACAGCATAGTTGGTCTAATTAACAGAACCTTCAATTACATAGATGAAAACCCGCTTACCCTATTATTCAAATCACTAGTCCGACTACTGCTACACAGACAGGTTAAAGGCTTTGAACCTCATGTCACCAAAATACAGAAGACGTAGAGGAGACTTAATTGAAACAAACAAATTTATCCATGATGATTACAACATTGACAAAAACACATTCTTTGACCGATCAAGTAACACACGTACTAGAGGTCATACATTCAAGCTCAACACTAAACGCAGCAGAAAAGAAATTTGTAGGCATTTTTTCCCAAACCAAATTATTAACACATGGAACTCACTCACTTCTCTTGTGGTCGAGGCACCCATGCTCATCGTGTTTAAATCAAAACTAGATATGCACCTAAATGACATAATATACGATCATGACATAACCAACTAATAGATATATAATAATAAGACAATCTAGAAATATACCCAAATGCTAGGCACAGAAGGGTGTAACCATGAGCGTAGGTGGCACACCGCAGCTGATGCGGGGCTAACCCATCTGCCCCATAGCACCTCCCAAAGTCAACCAGGGTCCTGATTAATGTCAATGAATAATGTCAACCAAACAAATAAACAATTGTAACTAAACAAAGTACAAGCACTAGTAATACAATACCAACACAGCTCCAGAGGCAATAATGAGCCAAGGGCTTATGCCTCGTAAAATGATGATAATGATGAGTAAGATTCAGGTCACAGATATGGCAACTATCTTTCAACACAGATAAAATGCATGCCATACATTTCGACAGAAATAATCCTAAAAGCACATACTATGTGACAGATATGCCAGATATGCATCCTGTATCAACGTCAGAGGTAGAAAAAGACTTGGGAGTGCATATTCACAGAAACATTTCATTTGATGTACATATAGGGAATATCGTATCCAAGGCGAACAGCACAACCCCTGCACGGTTAATGTTAGGCCGTGAATTAACCTTACCCCTGGATCTGGCCATGCCTAGGATTCCGGGAGAGAAAAATTCTCTCTACGTAGCGCTCATGCGGCAGCAGATAGAACTGACCCATGAGCTAGTGAGAGCTACTTTATCCACTGCACACCAGCGTCAGAAAACATGGCGCGACCGGCGGGTGCATGGCGATCCATATGATACTGGAAAAATGGCTTGGGTTCACGACTCACGACGTTCTGCAAACGTGCCGAATAAACTGAGTTACCAGTAGAAAGGTCCCAATGTGGTAGGAGGTAAGAAGTCAGACGTGACCTACCATATCCGCGCTTCAGATAGCCTGACCTCAGTCATCCACTTCGATCACCTTAAACCTTGTGTCAGTGATGGCCCAGGACCAGAGCTCGAGCTGGACATTCCAAGTGACACCGGTACCCTAGACAGATGTCTCTACGGAAACAAGCATTTCCAACGTTAGTCCAGAGCACCGCGGTGCCAGTTCGACCTCTCTCCTACCAAGCAAGGAGTCCGGTGAACAAATAACTAACACTGAGGACGATGACGAGATACATACTCAAACTCTCCCTCCTCAGTGCATGTCTACTCGATCTGGGAAGTCGTATCTGAAGACTTTCTCGTTTGTTTTGTCCAAGGGGAAGGACGGAAAGTTTGTTCCACCGGCCTCTTCCCATTCCCACCCGCTTCATGTTATTACCCCCATTATAGAGTTACCACAAGCGGAAGCTGAGGCTGCCCTGGACCATGCTTCTTGTGGAGTGGAACATGTAGTGAATAGCATGGAAGTGAAGAGGCCCTACCAATTCCCAAAGCCGCGAGACCAATTCCTTTCCAAGCGGCAACTCCATCCATGGTCACACCACTACCCCGGATCCAACTCGCCTCCCTCGTCTATGCACCAAGTTCGGGCATCATTCGTCCTGTCCATTTCACACTCCACTCGTCGTCTGTTGACTGTCACTCTTCAGATATGAGAGTCTGCTGTTACAGAGGAGGTGGCATCCCGCATTGTAGCAACCAACACCCACCCCCACCCCACCCCCGCAGGCGGTGGGCAGGGAAGCAGCCTGTTAATCAGACTCTTGGCTCGAATATTGCTGGTGCTTACAAATTAGGACAAAGTACTGACCGTCATGTAATGGGAGATGACCATATTCTCCATCCAAAGGGCACCGCCAGACCACCACTGCCCTACCAACCCCAACCCCACTCCCATCTCGCTCTCCCACACATCATCGGGCGTTCCAGCCTGAAATCTGAACAGGCGAGTTTAGAAGCATCCAATCTGAAAAACTACTTCACGCTAATTAAAAGGTGAGCTTCCACAGGAATAAGTAGTTCCGGATTTTTATGTTGATCGAAGACTTGATTTCCCGCCGAGTCAAGACGAAAGTGACTTTCCTTTCTTTCTATATTCCTATTTACTACATTTTCACAGAAGGAATATTTCAACAGACTCAAGGAACAGTAAAATTAAAACTTTCCATATTGGACATGACCGGCTCGCCCTAAAACTTTCGGGTGTGGTCATCCGCCCTCCTATGACATCACCAAAAAGTATAAAAGGAGGAGATTGCGCACTGAAACTTTGTCTTCCCATCAAACTCGACACAAGGGAAGAACAAGCATTAGGTTACTTTCATGTCGCAAACCAAATTCTGCTGTTTTTCTTCTTATTATTTCATTGCTATATTTGGCCAGGAAAGTATGAAGAGTATGTTAGGTGATTCCGCGCAATCAGCATCATGCAGAAATAAGATGCCACTTGCGGAATACCTTGCCATGTCCGACATCTCAGAGGATTCTGCAACAGCCAATCCCGGGAAGAAGTATCCATGTACAGCCTTACAGCAAACAGACAGCCGTGTAAGCATGCATTCTCCCGTAATTCGGACTTGAGGCTTCATGTCAATCATGATCATCTTTTTCAACGTGAATTCTGTACGGACTACAAATGTTTATATACAGCTACTCGTTACGGTGAGACACGCATTAACAGAAAAGCATCGTGTGTTACTAGTGACATTATGGCCTGGTGAACAAAGTGAAGATATGGAAGTCCTAGTTAGTAGATTTGAAACTAGGCTTCCACTTAATGTACTTCCTACGGGAAGAATGGCTAAAACGAAGCATACCAAACGGCGACAACATAACTTTCCGCATTTCATAATACCAACAGCAACAGCCTCCACGTCACAGATAGCATCCAGCCACCGCACTGCATCAGTCGCCATCACGACGACATCGCCAGCACGAACTTCCTGCAGCTTCCACTCCGGCAGCACCTGTAATAACGCCACCATCCGCACTAAGTATATTTTCCCCCAGACTCTACGATTACTTTGGTTACATTGGGATTTTGGTAACATTTGTCGGCTGCTTGAATGTCAATACATTAACTTTTACTAGCTGTCAAACTCTGTCTGATACAAATTTGGTTTTAGATTTTGACCACTTATTCAATCATAGTGTGCATTTTTTTTATGGATTGCTATTCTCAAATTATCTGGAGCAGAGCATTGCTATTTCCTTATTTATTCATTTAACCATGTCACTCGAGGACTTCCAACTATTGATAAAGTTGTATCAGCTATTGTAGATATTGTTATGAAAGTTACAGCATGATCTAGAAATGAAGAGATAACTTTACATAATAACTCGCCTATTTATTTTACCCAAGTGTTGTCAGATGCTTATAGTAAACTCCTGTGCATCGCACATCGGAGTGTCCTCTAGTTTGTCCTGATCCGTTCCTGGAAGGATAGTCGCCTGCTGTAGGCCTAGTGCCTCATTAACCCGTAACTCTTTCAGCATGGTGGCCGTGGACGTCAATTAGTTATTCATTCATTCATCATTCATCAGTCCATTATTCATCCATTCATTCATTCCTGCATTCATCCATTTACATACACACTGGAATACTGCAATCATTCATCTACTTCTATTTCTTCTGCTATCACATCAGTTAACACTCTCGGCCATGGTTATCTTCGGGCAACCAGCATACATTCCAACACATACACACATTTCATAATCATACACAACTTCTCGTACTTCTGCTTTCTCATTCATTCATTCATTCCTTAAATTCTACGTTTATTCATTTATTCATCTGTGCACGCATATATAGTCCCCAGTTTCTTCTCAGAACGTATTCATTACATTTACTACTACTTTTTCTTCTACTGCTGTTATCCCTTCTTTACTAGTGGAACCGGACAATTCAGGTGGAGACTACCTCAGTTGTAATGAACACAATGAGGCAACTGGGATTGTGATATCGGAATTCGGGCTGGATATTATAAGAGACTAGGTGTTGAGGGCATCATACCTTGGCTTCAAGCTATAGGTGGCTAGATATAGCAAAATACTAGATGTTGAGGGCACCATAGTTTGGCTTCAAGCTATAGGTGGCTGGTTATTGCAGAGCTGCTATCCACTGTTAGTGCTCAGATTTAAGGCTGTGCCTATTTGGCTGAAGCACGGTCGCTACACTATTTTGAAGTTATTATGTATCATGTAGGTGTAGCGTGTATCGACCAGACGGGTACGGACCATCCCAGCTAAGCAGGGTACGAGACGACCGCTCTGGGTACGTTCCAAGCACGCCCAAGTTGGGTAGAAAAGTATGCGTGTATAAAGCCCTATGAGAGAGGTTTCATTAAAATGGATGTCCGTAAGAACGTGCAGCGTGCATGCGCATGCATCAGAGCTTCCATGACAACACGTGTCAGTATTGGGAGAGAGTATATATGCTTATAGTGTACCAAGTTGGTACTGGTGATTTCTTTAAATCACACCATTCTTATCGTTCTTTGTACCGATCAGGACCAGAATGAAACGAGGATTTCAGAACTTTTTACCTTTTTAAAATCGGACCAGAAATGGCCGAATTATCCTTAAATGGCTCACTTAAATTATTTTCAAAATATTGCTTTGACATCGCAATCGTGTGTATGTATTAAATGAATGGGGAATGCGCTAATCACGTGATCGCGACGTCACCCTTTCTATCTCCACGCTGATTGGATACTGCTCGCCCGCTGATTGGCTGAAGCGTCCTGCCTCTGACGTCATGAGTAGTATAAAAAGAGCAAAAAATCAAGAATCAAGAGCACATCGGCGACACGACAGCAAAGTTGCTGGACCAGCGCAGTGCTAGACATGGGCTAACTGCTGTTACTTACACCGCAGCAGTGCCCTTCGGAATTCAGATCTCCTGTGCCGGTGAGCAGCCTTGAACATCTGATGGAAAATGAACTAATAGAAGAACTCCCATTCCGGAACACTCACAGGGGCGCTTCTCTGTGGATGGGCCTTGCGGGCCCGATGTAATTCTACAGGATGTAGAGCCGAGGTAGTTCTTGCTGGATAACTCGCTGGATCTTCCGCACCATGCTGAAAAGTGGCATCAAACTTCCGCGCAGCATGTCGTGTGTTATAATTAACTTTTGGACCACAGTCTGGTGGGACTCTGCCCGGTGCATCGCAAGAGCTATGCGATGTATCCGCACAGTGTACCCAGTTATGTACATGCATGCTTAATTACCACTGTAGCCCTCTATGTTATGGGGAACTTTCAAACCACCGTCGCCAGATGGACACTTTCCAATTTACTGTGTAAATTTATGTGTTAGTTATTCTGACTATCTAATGGACATCTTTCTATAACTGTTCTCCTTCACCGCCTTGAGAGTGAGCCACATCAACAGCCTGCTTGCAGAAATCTTCCCTACAACTTCGGAATCGTGCCACCTCGTGCTACTCAACTGTAGCGTATCAATTTCCGCGATTTATGAACTTTTACTGTACCGATGATCAATAGGTACTCAAGTAACTATACTATTGTACTATTCATTATTTCCGTAAAAGGTACTGATCACTAATAGGTGCCTACCCAGTCTTAAAGACCGTATTTTTATAGTTTCTGTTTTATACTGTATATATTATCTTTATTTCCGTGTGCTTACAACTAACGAGCACCGTAAGGTCCTATGACCTGCTATACTGTTAGCACTGTATTGGTTAGTTATGTATATGGCAAGTAGCCATCCTAGTTATTCTGTTTTGTTTATATAAAAACTCTAGAATGCAGTACGCTAGGCAATACTATGCAACAACATTGTATCCGCATCACTACTACCCTCAACATCAATTTTACACTGCGGTCACTAATCATGCTCACATTGCTCGAACCTGACATGTGACCGACTAAACCTGGCTATTCTAGCTCGATAGGATAGGTTTAAGGTAGTTAGGGACAATCTCTCCGTAAGAGACACATTGTGTACGCCTCTTTTCTGGCTGTGGCAGATATGTAACCCCGCACACTGGCTAGATAGCATACATTACCTTAGGGCCTCTTATTAATATCGAGTGATTGTCTCTTTCTGCGCTCCTACAGCTGCAAAGCGTAATAATTGTCTGGACTCCCAATCGACACGTTGGCAGGATCCGACTATGGGAAACTATTGGGGTTTCCGAGCCGTGATAACTAGTGTCGATTTCACATACACTCCCCCCCCCCGCCCCCCCCCCCCCCCACCACCAGTATCTTCGGATACCAGTTAGCTTAGAAACCCCTGCCAATGTAGGAAGCACTGCGAAAAGAAATTATGTTATGTAACACCGGCCTGCAGTGCATCTCCGGGTATTCTGGAACATAAACCTAATGACAGGTGAAATGGTAATTCCATAACACACGGGTGACAGACGAGACGCAGCTCCATCCAACTCGGTATGGTGACTTGATGCAGTTTTAGAACCCACCACGTCCTCACAGGAAGGTCACTAGCGATGGATATATGTCTCTTAAGCCCCACCATAAACACTATTGCGCTTTCTAAAATTGCTTATGTGAACTTTAATTTGTCCTAGTAATGTTATATGTGGTCATGATGCAATGGTGACCGGATCATCATGATTTGGGAGCTGTCGCTCCATAATATGTACGTATGCTGTTTTTCTGAGGAAGATGCTATGCGGGATGACCTTCGGGAAGCGGGGCATCTTCGCCAGGTAGACGTATATGTCAATAGATAGGTAGGAATCCCTGCCACTTGTGGCCAAAGCTTGTAAACGTATCTAACAACTAAAGGGTAGGTTAGACTTTAGCAGAAGGCCTGCATAAATAAAAGGGGCAACTACCAATGCGGTATCTTTGGACCTACATAAGACGGTGACCTATGAATTCTTCGGAAATCATCCGACCCGTCTTCACGTAACCCAGCGTGCATCACATTAATTATAGTTTCACTAGGATTGACCACTGCACATAGCTTTTTGTTTGTGCAAAAGAGTGGCCCTTTTTGCCAGCTCTTTTCCTCCACTTCGGCATTGAAGGCATTTTCCTGTGACGGAGGCCCACACGAGCCACTTTCCTCTCGCAACAATATTATCTTGTGTGTGTTAGGGGTATAATTGGTTTATATTAAACTACTCAAGTAGCCTCGTTGCGATGCTCCCTTGCAGGGATACCTCTGCGGATTTACGAATCCGTGAGGTACCTTCGGCAAGCCCACGTAGAAAGAACACCAGTTAGTTCTATGTACTGTATTATTTTTGCTCATTCACTAGCAAACGAGTACCATTGTTTGTATAGGTGTTACTATTTATAATTATTATCATCATGTCCAGACTTTTAAACTAGTTAATGGACCGGCATACCGGTGACACGAACAGTTGGGATGAGGTACAATCTCGGCGGCAATGGTCGCACGACCCCCACTGGAATGTGATCATTCCACCGGCTCTAGAAGCCGGTTTTTGTACCTTCCGGAGAGTCGCGATACGGGATCCGTAACCCCGAAAACCGTAGATAACCAGCCCTTCCGCGCATCCTGTACATGTGGTGAAATGGAGCGGAGCAATACAACGGACCAGCACGTACCCCCGTGAGCTACATATCTTGTATGCAATCTTGACTTCCTTTCAAGGAGAACGACATTACACGCGCTTAATCAACTTTGCCTAATCTGTAAACTAGACTTCACTACATGTTTATTTAAATATAAAAGTAGATAACTTAACGTCCTGTACTTTGGACCCTATATTAGCCAGACATGTTTAAAATCTTAAGTCATATTCTATCAATATATAAGGCCATCCGGCCAATAATAAATAACACACCTAAAATATAACAATGTCTCATCATTTGCGCACAATATCTGAACGGTGTTAATAATTATCTTATTGGCTGGATATTGCATTGGATATTATATAAGCTGTAATGATTAGCACCGAGAAAAACTAGTTGAGCCACACGAGATGATGTACGTTCCCCTCAGACCATGCACCCAAGCGCCTAGGGGATGTGTGGAACGGCCAGAATGACTCAGTACAGTACCAAGATACCTATGGAGTGTTGCAGCAAATGTGGGGACATATACAATACTCCCCACTTAATCATTTACTGATTATATTGATATGTGATAATGCGTCTGCCGGCTCGCCTACATGTATGATCTGTGTCTGTCAAAAAATCTTTGTCCAGGCGAGATGTCATCTTCCAAGTGGACATATTCGCTATAAACGAAGTCTCATAATTTTGCTTCCTCCCTAACACTAGCCCTTGGGACTCTGATGGCAAAATTGTCAATTTTCAAAATAAAACACATGAACTGGTGTTACATTTTCCAGGCAGGTTTGGTGGAAGATGCTGCAGTCATAAACAGCAATCTCATCCACCAACATTTTTTAACATTGTGTGCTGGTTTCTCTGATTTAGACATAATAGAAGATGGAATATTGCCATCACAGTGGTAGGCGATAAGAAATTTAGGATAGCTATACCACTCTGAAAAGCACAAAATGAGCCAAAATAGATGGTCCCTATCAAATCTCAATTAGCTTTGAACGTTCATCTGATATTCCTTTTCTCAGTAGACATATCAGATGTCGGCACTCTACTATAAAATGTTTATCTTCGACATAACCACCACCAACTTTCTTAATCTAATACTTGTAAGGAGAGACGCGTCAACTTTAAGTTGATGACGTCACAAACAAAACTAAAATTTGAATAAGACCGCTTATAAATTGCTTATGGGCCTAAGAATGTTAATCTGACATGATAGATGCCATGTTTTCAAAATATGATCCAAAATTGGTTAAATTGATCTGGGACTATTTTGTCTGATTTCGATATGGTTGAGTGATCACTCAATACTATGATTGATCAGTCAACTTCCATATATGGCATTATACATGCTTCTCAGCGCGAAAATTGCCGCCAAAGCATGCGTCAGTGAATAGCAAGATTAGTGTCTGTGCACGCGTGAAACCGGCGAGATGTGTCTGGTTCTTCAAATGTGAAGTTTTTAAAAAGTTTTCTTATTATTATTTTATGTGAGCGGTAGGGTTTCCTTTTAAGAGGAACAAGCTAAGTTATAATGCCAAGTAGTTGAATATCAACGTTTTACATTAAGTTGAATTAGTAGTGATAGTCCTAGGTGCCGTAATTGATTCCTATTGAGGAGGCGTGAAATCTACAAGAGAACTGAGGTAATCGATCGGTTGATCATTTTCACCTTATCTGCGATCACATTTCAATACACACTCAGCTATCAAACACCGCTCCACGCCCTAGGGACAACTCACTTAGCTCACCTACCATCACGCCTGCCGGCTCTGGGTTCAAATCAGCCATGGCGAACCACTTATCCTCCCAAACCCGCCATTGAACCTTCTTCAGTAGTCACTCATCTGCTCATGGGTCTTCTAATCTTATGCCCCATCGTCGAACCCTTCTACGATAATCTTCAGTCTATTCCGGGATTGCTTTCCATCCATAAAAGCTACAAACATAAAGATCCATCATTGAACATTCTCAATCACCATAGAGATGCCGAACCCGTTCTTTACCCTTACGCATCAGTTATCAGAACACTGATGTAATATAGTTATCTTCTTCGAATTACGCTTCGGGACACGAGTCTTAACAGCAGTCATCCGAGGATAGTCTTCAACTAATCACCTCTGGATCTCCATTTCGTTTAACGTCAATGTGCTTTAACGCCCACATGAGGCATTGCTCATATATTTTTGCCAGTGATGTCACGCTCCTTATATTCCTGTGCCTGTGTTTATATCACACATATACTGATTATTATTCCGGATTCGCACAACCTATTTCAGATCATCATCTTCGACCAGCTCGGTAGCATATCCTTGGCTATACACAGGCTACTCCAAGATCTGTCCACTGTGTAGGTGGAAATGCAGTAAGACTGTGATGGTCTGGTATACACGTGGCATGTTCAGTAAAATTCAAATGTTCTTTCTGTGAAGTAGATATCTAGTTTATTCTTGAATAATGTTGTCGCTTCATGGAGGATCTGGACAAGTTTGTCAAGTAGAAAGTTTAGGAAAAGTACAGGATTTGGCTAAATTTGTAGTAAATGTAGAATCCCAATTACACTAGATCGGTCTCTGTTTTTCACGTCCACACTTTGTGGTTGCATGAAGAGACACTAGCATAGAGAGAGCGACTCGGATAGCGATAAACTCAGAAAAAGACAACAGCAATAAGACCAACTATGGCATACACAAGTCAACATGTAGCCAAATGCTAGGTGCAGCAGGGTGTAACCATGAGTGTATGCGGCACACCCCGGCTAACACAGGGAACACCCATTTGCACCCGGCATTTCCACACAACGGAGCTAAAGTTTTACATCTAATTCTTCATTAGGTTCGACAATTCATTAAGCAATAAGAGCCATATCATTCAAGAACAAACCAGATATCTACTTCAAAGAAAGAACTTTTGAATGAGACTGAGCAAGCCATATTATACCAAAAACATTGCGTTTAATACAAGCCAATTGCTTATGCCTCGTAAAATAACCACCCCGCCCCAACTCACCCACCCCACCATCCAACCATTGCTATGGTCATGTAATATCAATTATTTTTCTTCGCATATTCAACTGTAATCTTACTAGTGGCACATGCCTATGCATGTTAGGTAACACCAGAAGGGTTTCTGATAAAACCTACAAACAGTTGGTCCCGAAAAGGATGAGTATATGCTAAGCTTTAAAAACGCACACGCTTGTACATTGAATTATTACCGACAAAGACATTGGGGTCGTAATTGATGAAAAATTAAGTTTCAACCAACACATAAATGAAAAAATAAACAAAGCCAATCAAATCGTGGGACTAATTAGACGCACGTTTAAATACATAGATAAAGACAACTTCAAGCACCTCTTTAAATCCCTTGTCAGGCCTCATATCGAATATGCAAACGTAGTCTGGGCGCCTTTCCTAAAAAACATAAATGCGATTGAAAATGTTCAAAGGCGTGCCACAAAACTTATCCCAGGAATGCGTAACCTACCATACAACGAAAGACTAAAAAGAATTCAACTTACCAACTCTTCAGAAGACTGCGAGGTGATATGATTGAGATATATAAAATACTTCACAACAAATATGATCAACCTCCATCAAACCCCATCAATCTTTTTGACAATAACAGTATTACAAGAGGTCATAGCCTAAAAATTCAGAAAATCAGAGCTAGGTTAAATATCAAAAAGTTTTCATTTCCACTGTGCTGCACAGACCAATGGAACAAACTACCTGAACACATTATCAATGCACCTTCTATCAACTTTTTTAAATCCAGATTAGACCAACTATGGAGTAAACACCCACTGCTATTCAACTTCGAATCTGATTCAATTTTTCATCCCACTTTCTTTAAAGAAATGCTAACAAACCATGAATGTGGTGACAAACTACAACTGAATCAGCCATCCAGTATATGCAGCCCGGAACTGACGCCAGAGGCCATTTGATGCCTTCTGTCAGAAAAGGATTCATGTGAGTTCACTTATCTTGTCATTTACAGGCTAATTTTGTTCACGCACATTTCTATCGAGCCAAATTCGCCATTGAAGCAATCGTGTTCTCAAACATGTCTGGAAACATAAAAACGAGAAAAATCTGCCGCATTGGTTTTTCGTAGCTGTTGCCGTTTTTGCGTGATTCTAACTACACAACCACCCTCTAGGCCTAAACCATGTAGCCGACATAGTCGCAGAAAAATGTCAGAATTAAAGAAAATGCATTGAGATCTCATACAATTTTTGTTTTAGACAGATAAGAAAGATCTAGCTGACCTACATGTGTCTGTTTTATGTATGCACATGTACTTAATTCAGCAACAAAAAACTGTCATTCCGCTATGTAGCGAGACTATATTATGTATGCTAAGTATGAGCGCGCGACTCTATGGTCAGTTGTTTATTTAGGGTTAAAATCAATCAACATATAACTCTATTATTTTTATTGGCATAAGAACTGAATAAGCTTTTTTTTTTTTATCTTTGCCTGATCGGGAAAATGCAGACACGTAGTGTGTGTACGTGCGTGTGTGTGCGTGCGCGTGCATAAGTATAAGCTACATGCTATATGCTATGTACTACATGTCATAGCATCAGCATCATAGCAGCTCTCATCCCCTATGGCATGTACACCGTCTCGTATTGCATGTCAGGGGGTCCATCGACTCATAGGCTGTGCCTTTGATGGACTGCCCATTTTCGATTTATATATATGTAAAATATGGTATGAAATAAACAACTTTGAACTTTGAACTGTACTTATTTCCTGCTGAAGTTGAACGAAGATGCATGTATTCAACGTTACGGTATAATAGCGTGTTCCACTATTACGTCATTATTGACGCTGAAGATCTCAAAATCAAGGGAGGTAAGTCATCACGTAATTTCGTGTATTCGATCATACGCCGACTTCGCGGCTTAATATTAGATATTTGGTGAATGTTAGACACATACAGCTGGCTTGTTATTAATTACTATGCAATAATGCCTTAAATACTTGCAAAATTGTACATAAAAGGGATTTCTCCAAATATGACCTTTAAATCAGCTTTTATCTTCTCAAAGTTTGATTTATTGTATAAGTAGCTCTAGTGTGGAGGCCTTTTAGTTCTCATTGGTCTAGCATTGATCTTAAAAATTACTGAAAAGTGATCAGTAATGGACCTTTCCATTTTTAGCCATGCCACGCCATCACTAGCTGAGTTCCACCCACACCTCGCCGTGTTGGGATTGATTGATCTCCGAATGCCCTAGCTATCAATTTCCTGAAAATTATACAGGGAAGCTGTTGAATATTTCGTAACTAACTTGACCGGGTGCTGTTGATGCCTATGGCAGCAACAGAGCCCAGTCAAATTAGTTTCAAAATATTCAACAGAATATTTATTAAATAGTAAAGGCATACGATTTGTACAACAACGCATAGCCCGTCTTCAAATATGCGTTCGTGACATACTTATAGACGTCATTCATTATGATGTCATTCTACACATCACACAGTTTATTATGACGTCATATGATGGGTGGGTACTCTGGAAAGGTGAATTGACAATTACAGATATTTACTTTTCCTTTTTTCAGCAGCCAAGTTACACAATGTTATGCTTGTGTAAACCCTGATCCTGATTAATTACAGTGATACATTCAAAGGACATTCTGTTACCACGAACCCCATATTATAGGAGCACCATGAGTCGTTCTGTAGTCCACGGTATGGGACAAATAATGTTAATGGGCTAAGAGTATGCCCCGGCTTCCATGGGTAGAATCGTCTCAGGAGGTGATCAAGAAAAGCAGCTTGAGAATGAGAGGAAGGAATTTAGTACTGAGAAAAGAAAGTCATCAGGCGGGCAGCGGAAGCTAGACTAGAAGGAAAAGGAGCTGAAGAACTTATCTGGTAGAGCCAAGACACTCACAACATTAATCATGAAAATGAAAAATGATAACTACGTTCTCAAAGAAAGCTTATGGATAATGAGAATAAAGGTGAATACTTCAAATGAAAGGGATGCAATCATGGCACTACCAAATTGTTCAGGTATACCAAATTCTACACAACTGACTGTATCCATTGTGAACTATCCACATTTTGCACCACCATGGGTGCGTCCACCAGGAGCATCACCAAACTATCTTCAGACTGGTATGCTCAACCCAGAACAACTGACTGGACCCACTGTGTCCAGCTTCTCCACGAGCAGCATCAGCAAACTATCTTCCAGTGTATCTGCTACTGTGCTACTTAGCGACCATATCCACCTGTGTATCTGTATAATGCACCAGTTCCAACAACATATGCACAACCGCCAAGATGGCCATATCAAACACCATCATTACCATCTTTCTGGGCACCACAATCACCTCGGACATACCAGACCACACCACCAACAACCTCACGGATACCACCATAGACATATGTACAACCAAACTATTCTCTAGCACAGGCATAATCCAATGGCATTCCACCAAGGCAATTCGTACCACAACCACTTCTACATGCACATACCTCTCAAAACTATACGGATAGGCACCACTTCTATGAGGTAGAAACCTTATGGAAAAAGCTGAACCACACACAGAGAATGGTGAATGCCAACAATGATGATATAAACAATCGTATGAAAGAAGTGGAAAATAAAATGTCAGAGATTGACATCCAATTGATCCAACAGAGACAGAGAATACCATACCCTGATGCCTGCTCAGGACACAGGATCAAAACTCCATCTCAGCGTACAGTCAGCACCCCCCCCCCCCCCCCTTTTTCAGCAGCCAAGTTACACAATGTTATGCTTGTGTAAACCCTGATCCTGATTAATTACAGTGATACATTCAAAGGACATTCTGTTACCACGAACCCCATATTATAGGAGCACCATGAGTCGTTCTGTAGTCCACGGTATGGGACAAATAATGTTAATGGGCTAAGAGTATGCCCCGGCTTCCATGGGTAGAATCGTCTCAGGAGGTGATCAAGAAAAGCAGCTTGAGAATGAGAGGAAGGAATTTAGTACTGAGAAAAGAAAGTCATCAGGCGGGCAGCGGAAGCTAGACTAGAAGGAAAAGGAGCTGAAGAACTTATCTGGTAGAGCCAAGACACTCACAACATTAATCATGAAGATGAAAAATGATAACTACGTTCTCAAAGAAAGCTTATGGATAATGAGAATAAAGGTGAATACTTCAAATGAAAGGGATGCAATCATGGCACTACCAAATTGTTCAGGTATACCAAATTCTACACAACTGACTGTATCCATTGTGAACTATCCACATTTTGCACCACCATGGGTGCGTCCACCAGGAGCATCACCAAACTATCTTCAGACTGGTATGCTCAACCCAGAACAACTGACTGGACCCACTGTGTCCAGCTTCTCCACGAGCAGCATCAGCAAACTATCTTCCAGTGTATCTGCTACTGTGCTACTTAGCGACCATATCCACCTGTGTATCTGTATAATGCACCAGTTCCAACAACATATGCACAACCGCCAAGATGGCCATATCAAACACCATCATTACCATCTTTCTGGGCACCACAATCACCTCGGACATACCAGACCACACCACCAACAACCTCACGGATACCACCATAGACATATGTACAACCAAACTATTCTCTAGCACAGGCATAATCCAATGGCATTCCACCAAGGCAATTCGTACCACAACCACTTCTACATGCACATACCTCTCAAAACTATACGGATAGGCACCACTTCTATGAGGTAGAAACCTTATGGAAAAAGCTGAACCACACACAGAGAATGGTGAATGCCAACAATGATGATATAAACAATCGTATGAAAGAAGTGGAAAATAAAATGTCAGAGATTGACATCCAAATGATCCAACAGAGACAGAGAATACCATACCCTGATGCCTGCTCAGGACACAGGATCAAAACTCCATCTCAGCGTACAGTCAGCACACCCCCCCCCCCCCCCCCCCCCCCCCCCCGAATAGTCCTGTAACAATGTAGCATGCATAAACTAGACCAGCGAGCGACCAAATTAATTTTGCATCAGCAGCCAACTGTGGGGCAGATACCTCAGTCAGTTCGCCAACACCAAATATGCCTATAGACAATCCTAGCCCCGATGCACAAGCAAACAGTCCTACGGGACTATCCATGGACAACCAATGATGAATCACCTGCCATTACACCCAAGACCACCCAGATCAAGATCCTCAGGCTGGCAACCTCTAATATTAAACTTCTCCTCCAACCTATTATTCCTACAACAGCTAACTTATGGCATTATAGGAATTCAGGACCACTGGGCTCACACATGTGATGAATATAAACTTCAACAGATCTCCAAGGACACCTCTTTCCATCCCAAATATTATGATCAAGATAATCCGAATATCTTCAAGCGTCAAAGGGGACTGTGTGGAGTAGCTCTGTTCTGGAACAAAAGTCTACATAGAAGAGTCCACCATTTACAGGAAGGACAAACAGACAAATCAAAATTCTAAATGGAAGGTGTGGAGCCGAGCATGATAGGATCCTGTGACACAAATTTGGCTATTGTTAAGGAGGAGTAGCGTTTTAAAGCAAAAGTTCACAGATGACAGACAGCGGACAGTCACCATGGCATAAGCTCCCTTGGGCTCAGGCCAGCTGAGCTAAAAAACTAAGTTTTTTGATCAATTTCACAATAAAATTGACCGTTGCTCTTTTGACCCAACATCATTGTATGATACCCTCCAATTATAAGGAAGTATGGGTCCAAAGTTGGGTCCCGTATAGTTAACCAAAGATGAGAGATGAACTGCTAAGTTGAGCTAAATACAAAATATTAATATTGACAACGCAAACTTTTTACCAATGTCACTGTGACCATGAACTTTTGACCACAAGGTCATTATGTGATGCCATCTTATTACCTGGAACCGGGTGTCCAAGTTTCAGTCTAGTATGATTAACCAACATTGAGCTATAAATATTGTTGAAAAAGACATTGTTTTTCCCAAGGTTACAGTGACCATATTATATTGTGATGCTGAGTCATTATAACGAAGCATGAGTCCAAATACGAGACATAAAATGTTAAGTTGGGGCTAAACGGAAAACGTTAATGTTGAAAAAACCAAGGTTTTTACCAAGGTCACAGTGACATGGACTTTTGCATCACACAGTTACCTAAGGTTTAAAATCTCAATGTTGTTATAAGGAAATATGTGTCCAAGTTTGGGTCCAGTATGATTAACCAAACATGAGATATAAACAGATAAGTTGAGCTAAACAAAAAATGTTAATGTTGAAAAAATTAGGTTTTTTTATCACGGTCACAGTGCATCACCACCTTTGACCTTTTACTCCACTGTCACTGTGAATTGGCCAATGACGATGCCACCCTCGCTGCCGGATCATGCGCAGGTATCACAATAGGTATAGCCAACAAGAGCCATCACAAGACAGCATATCCACCCAGATCAAAGATTTCAGATAAACATACATCATAGCTAAACTGTAGTTGTGTTGACATCTTGAAATGATTGCCAGAGATGGACGGACCAACAGACTGACACACCTACATTCTATATAGACGCATGGATGTACAGGCATATGGATACCACATGCACATCTTCAAGTGGTAATGAGAATCCTTCCTAAGTTTCAATAGAATCACAGCTAAATTGTAGGAGTTGTGTTGACAAGAAATGATTGGTACTGCAATTTATGTATCGGCTTAAAGGTATTTAAAGGGAGATAACGCTGTAATGAATAATTTTCTGGTGGCAAAGAAAGCACATGCACATCTCCGGATGGTAATGACTAGATTTACCATGTTTCAAAAGAATTGTAACTAAACTGTAGGAGTTGCATTGACAAGGATGGACCGACAGATGAATATACATTTTGGACAGATGGATGGATGTACAAGTATACGGATAGCACATGCACATCTTCATGTCGTAATGATAACACTTCCCAAGTTTCAAAAGAATCACAGCTAAACTTTAGGAGTTGAGTTGACAAATGATTGGCAATGCGGTTTATGTATTGGTTTTAAGATATTTAAAGGGTGATAACTCTGTAATGAATAATGTTTTGGCTACGAACATCTGCACATGATACTGATAATGTGGACAAAATTTAAAGTTAATCCATTGAGACCTCTAGGAGTTGCGGTGACAAGAAATGATTGTCAGAGATGAATGGACTGACAGACGGACATACATACATTTTGGACAGATGGATGGACATACAGGTATACGGATAGCACATGATACTGATAATGTGGACAAAATTTAAAGTTAATCCATTCAGACCTCTAGGAGGAGTTGCGTTGACAATAAATGATTGGCAATGCAAATTTAAAAGGGGATAACGCTCTAATGAACAATTTGTCGGCTGCGAAAAAAGCACATGCACATCTGCACATGATACTGATAATGTCGACAAAATTTAAAGATACTCCATTGAGACCTCTAGGAGTTGTGTTGACAAGAAATGATTGTCAGAGATGGATGGACTGACAGATGGACATACATACATTTTGGACAGACGGATGGACGTACAGGTATACGGGTAGCACATGCACACCTACACGTGGTAATGACAACACGTACCAATTTTCAAAAGAATCGGAGTTAAACTGTAGGAGGAGTTGCATTGACAAGAAATGATTGGCAATGCGGTTTATGTATCGGCTTTAAGATATTTAAAGGGGGATAACTCTGTATTGAACAATTTTTCGGCCGCGAAAAAAGCACATGCACGTCTGCACATGATACTGATAATGTGGACACAATTTAAAGTTAATCCATTGAGACCTCTAGGAGGAGTTGCGTTGACAAGAAATGATTGTCAGAGATGGATGGACTGACAGATGAACATACATACATTTTTCAGACGGATGGACGTACAGGTACACGGATAGCACATGCACACCTACACGTGGTAATGATAACACGTACCGATTTTCAAAAGAATCGGAGCTAAGCTGTAGGAGGAGTTGCGTTGACAATAAATGATTGGCAATGCAGTTTATGTATCGGCGTAGATATTTAAAGGGGGATAACTCTGTAATGAACAATTTGTTGGCCGCGAAAAAAGCACATGCACATCTGCACATGATACTGATAATGTCGACGAAATTGAAAGTTAATCCATTGAAACCTCTAGGAGTTGCGTTGACAAGAAATGATTGGCAATGCAGTTTATGTATCAGCTTTACGATATTTATAGGGGGATAACTCTGTAATGAACAAGTTTTCGGCCACGAAAAAAGCACATGCACATCTGCACATGATACTGATAATGTGGACAAAATTTAAAGTTAATTCATTGAGACCTCTAGGAGTTGCGTTGACAAGAAATGATTGTCAGAGATGGATGGACTGACAGACGAACATACATACATTTTGGACAGATGGATGGACGTACAGGTACACGGATAGCACATCACACCTACACATGGTAATGATAACACGTACCAATTTTCCACAGAATCGGAGCTAAACTGTTGGAGGAGTTGCGTTGACAAGAAATGATTGGCAATGCAGTCTATGTATTGGCTTTAAGATATATAAAGGGGGATAACTCTGTAATGAACAATATTTCGGACGCGAAAAAAGCACATGTACATCTGCACATGATACTGATAATGTGGACAAAATTTTAAGTTAATCCATTGAGACCTCTAGGTGGAGTTGCATTGACAAGATGGGGACAGACTGATGGACGGACAGACAGACGGATATGCTGATCGCTATATACCCCCCCGTCTTCCAGACTGGGGGGGGGGGGGGGGATAAAAATGTCAGAAATGCCTGAAACGTAATATCTGTATCTTGGCATAATAAAGCAATGCATCAATTTTTAGGCCAATATGTTGAAGCATCTTGAAAAAAAATTGGCAAAAACACAAATGGGAGAGATGGGAACCAGTTTTACCAATAGGGAAATGCTGTGCGTGCATGCATACATATGTATTACATTCATCGCTAATAGGACCATTGACGAAAAAGTCTTGGAATGGAAAAAAACTATGACATTCAATAGAGGGATCTGATCTGTCACTCATGTATCTGACATCATAATCAAATTGTTAGCTGACATCACAATTATGTCACAGAGTTGTCGCAGTTGTCGAAAAGCCTGTCACTAAAGTGTATGAATTGCATTTCTTTGAATTCACTATGTAATACACATTTTGTTGAATATTTTGAAAGTAATTTTACTGAGAAGTGTTGCTGCCATATATTCAAACTATATTATCAATTGATATAGATATGCACACATGGGCAAGGTTAGCTAGAAGTGGTGGGTGGGGGGGGGTGTGTATATGTAGAAATGAATTGAACATGGTGTAAATGGATGTGCTCTCTATGTGCCAATGATTGACATTTTGCACATGTTCACCCTCAAAATTTGTTCAAGGAAAATTTAAATAGAAGACTATTTTTGGAAAATCGTTCACTGGAATGATAGAAATGTCTATTTGCAGACCAAGAGAAAACTATTTTTGAAAATCTTTCACTGGAATGACTGGCTCGGTTATTGAGCCAGTCATTCCAGAGATAAATTTTGAAAAATAGTCTTCTCTTGGTCTGTAAATGGGCATTTTCCAAGACCACTACAGAAGCTATTTTTGACGGGCCAGAGTGTTAAAGGGCTAATTATGTTCAGATTACATAGAATGAGAACCAATCTAAAATTCAATTAAGATATTTTATTCATATAATTATTTCCTATTTAAACTTTATTCATCATGATAGTTCACACAATATAAAAATATTAATATAAAATATTTAAAAAATATTTTTTCATGGCATAGATTCAAGATTAAGCAAGTTATCTCAGCGGATATTTGTCAAAACCTCTGAATAATAAATTACTTTCTTTTCGGTGCAGTCATTCACCTGTCAGCCAAACCGGATTTGAACAATTACCAGGCAAATGATCAAAGTAAATGAATTGTTATCACTCCATGGGAACAAATTCGAGGCTTAACCCTTACCACTCAGATGTCAAAATTTAAAATTTTCCAAAAAAAAAAAAAAGTTGAACCAGTGTTCATTTTTTTAACAAATTTGGTGGAAGATGGTGCTGTCGTAGACAGCAACATCGTCCACCAAAATTGTTGAAAAATGTACACCAGTTTCTCTGCTATTGACACAGTAAATGATAGAATATTGACATCAGAGTGTTAAAGGTTAAAGGGCTACGACTCCTCAATGGACATTTGCTGACCATAAAGAATAAGTTTGAGCTAGAAGGCCTGCATCCCATATGACAAGCCATTTAGTTTTTCCCCCTATCACACATTATATGCGTTGGTGTCATGAAATCTGGATCGCTATAGTAATGTATCACAAATATTATGGTGTTCTATCATGATGTATAACTGTAACAGCTGGGCAGCTCCAAAGGCAGCTCTAGACAAACTTGACACCTGCCACCGCAAACACCTACGCACCATCACTGGACACCGATGGCCAGAGCATAATTTCGATAGTCAAACCAAGTATGGCAAACTAAAAATTGAGAATCTCTTTATGAATGAATCCAAAACAGAGTTCACCCACATATACCTATCTACAAAGCATGAAACTAAAGAAAATGACGATCCACTTCATGGCGGCGAACCATGGAGGAAAAGTAAAATCCTGGGCTCACTGCTTTGCGGTACTGCTGACATTGCTGCACACTGCATCATGGGGCCCATAGCTTTCCAGTCCATCTGGAAGCTATGGGTTCGTAGATCAAAGATGCCCTTGGTAAAAAGACTACGTTTATACAATGCAACCTGCGTATCCAAAGATGATGTATAACTGTAACAGCTGGGCAGCTCCAAAGGCAGCTCTAGACAAACTTGACGCCTGCCACCACAAACACCTATGCACCATCACTGGACACCAATGGCCAGAGCATAATTTCCAACAATGCACTATGCAAGATGTGTAATACGCTGCCGCTGTCTGTAAAGGTCGCCCAGCAAAGATGGTCCATGTTTGGCCATGTGCTAAGGATGCCAGAAGACACACCAGCACAGAGAGCCTTGGAATTCACCCTACCTACTCAGAGCCAGCAAATACAGAGCCAGGAGAGGACGTCATTGCATAGATCTGCTAAGCATGCTACGAGGTGACCTCAAGAAAGCAGGATTAGGTACACTCAAGACAAGAATGGACCTGAGGAAGCTAAGGATTTTGGCTGAGGACAAGACACAGTGGGCAAAAGTGAAGAAGGACTGATTGCAGCTGTAGGAGGTTTCTACTACTACAGCCGCAGAATACAGTAATCATACATATGGTATGGCATCATATATGTTATGATATGGTATCATATATGTTATGGTATGGTATCATATATGCTATGGTATGGCATCATATATGTTATGGTATGGTATGACATATGTTATGGTATTGTATCATATAGTACTGGCAATGGTGGGGCAGGGAGAGTGCCGTGCATCGGTGCTATGGAAGCTAAGTAGTATGCAAAATTATACTGAATATGATTTACCACTGGATAGTCTGTTCTTAAAAAGGCAAACTACTTGACAGAGCAAGATTCCCCCATGCTATTGCCCCATGAGGAAGTCAAAAGGACATAACCTCAACACTGATGTGAAAAGTCTAACCACTTATCATACCTGCAGTGGAAGCACCACTAGCCTGAGCAAGTCTTAACCATGGGCAAATTGTCCACATTACACATGTTTATTATCCTCACATTTTTCAAAGGTGTGTGTGTCTGTGCGTGCGTGTGTGCGCGCGCACATGTTCGTTCGCGCGTGCATGCCAGAAATCGATTGCAACGCATCTTCTCTGAAACCATAGGAATGAATTCAACCAAATTTGATATGTGTGTTACCCATATCAAATTTTAACGTGCGGAAATTGATTGTAATGTAACTCTTTCGAAACCGTTGAACAGAATTCAACAAATTTCAAAAAGGTCAAGAAATTAATTGTGATGCAACTCCTCCAAAACTGTTGGACAGAATTCAACCAAATTTAGCATGTGGGTTACAGTATCAATGTGGAGTGGATGAGCACATTTACATTTGGCCCTACCTCCAGGGGTGTGCGGGATGGGGGTCAAAGGGTTATGAAATTGATTGTAATGCAACTCCTATGACACTGTTGTTGGTCGAAATTCAACCAAATTTGGTATGCGAGTTACCCATATGATATTGCCGAGTGCAAGAGGACATTTACATTTGGCTTCACCCCTGGGTGTGAATTGTGGTGGGTCAAAAGTTCAAAGCGGTGAATGTGGGGATTCACAATGACCGAGCAATCTAGTATGGCCACGGTTGTAATCACAATGTATATGATCTTAAATTAGGCAATCAATCACTATAGATAAATTACCCCCAAAATAACCTAAGCTAAAACAAAAATATGGAAAAATAAGAACAGACGAAATGATTGCATAGAAGAAACCTATCAAATTTCACCAAAATTACATCGGCTTAGTAAACCACAAACCATGTAAAAGTAAGGAAAAACTTGAAAATTATCATTATCCTGGATAATGGATGCAATAATGTTATAGAACAAATCTGAAGTTTTATTGATGGCCTTGATTAATTAAATGACCATTAAAACATTACGCTTGCTGAATGCTGCACACCATTTGGATCACTATATCTAACCATCCACTGCTTCGACAAAAATTACCACTGGAATGACTGACTCCCTAAATGAGCAATTCAATGCAGTGTTAAATTTTCAAAAATACTCCTCTTTTAGCCTGCGAATTATGGATATTTCTTAGGACAACTATGGAAGGCCTTTTGTCCAACTTGACCATGAAAAACATACACAATTCAATGACGTTCGCAAAGATATATTAAGCGATACTAATTCCCTGTTGCTTCAACAAGAACACTGAAGCGTGCGCAATGTCTCGCTTGTAAAAGCATGGATAGTGTAGATAGCCAAAGTAAACTAGGCATCGTTCGTAATACATATATTCAGTGAGGCACCAACAAACAACTGTAACTTCCCAAAACATGACAAATTTAACAATGAACAATGGTAATGAAAAGATACACCTAATATCAAAATCAGCTTGATTACGATTCATATTCGTATAGTTTGGTCTTTAAGCAAAAATACTTTATGGCTGCGGCAGCTGGAATTAATGATCCCTGTCTTGCTTTCTGCTTTTGAGGTGAGACAAAAAAAAATTAAAACGGCTGCCAAAATACTGTCGCAAAGAATGCACTGGACTAATTTCTATGGAATACAGAGATTCTGTGTAATCATTATCGACTGCCATACTGCAACGATGTTAGCAAACTCATTAAAATCATCAATGGGGAAAATGTGGGAATACTTCGGCAGACTAGCATATGTCAGTAAGCGATTAAAGCAATCAGACTTTTCCTCTTCAATAGGCATAACAAATACTTCAGCTACATCACGCATATCAGCTGCCGCCAGCAAATCATCAACACCACAGTTCGTACAGCCATCTGTCACGATTAGTACATGGGTGGGTGCCACGCTTGTATCACGCATTCCTATCAGAAAAACATGAAATAAAATAGCTGGAAAACCAGTAATACAATGCTGCCGTGTGCGCGTGTGTGTGCATGTGTGTGCGTGTGTGTGTGTGTGTGTGTGTGTGTGCGTGCATGTGTGCGTGCGTGCGTGTGTGTGTGTGCATGGACGCGTGCATGCGCTTGTGTGACTATGGTGGCAAAATTTTTGTCAAATTTTTCTGCAAATAATCAAGCAATGGACCGTTCCGGTTTTAGCTATGCTCCGCCCATCTCTAGCTAAGCTCCACCCACAACTTGCTTGTGTTGGGATCGATCGATCTCTGAACACCCTGACTATTAATTTCCAAAAATAAACTTGTTGCAGCTTTATTCACTAACCTTGTTGCAGCTTTATTCAGTAACCTTGTTGCAGCCTTATTCAGCAACAATAAGCAGTCAACTTGTTCTTCAAATCTTCAGCATATGTGCCAACCGAAAGTATTGCTGATTATTTTTAGAATAATTTGAAAGTTGTTGCATCAACATTTTTCATGTAAATCTGTCTCAAATTTGGAGCAAGTGTCACTTAGTTTATTTTGACAATAATTTGAATGGAATGTGTTGCTACAGTAGACAGCAACAGCTTTTTGTTAAATTACTGTCAATATATACAACAGCTTTCTCATACATGGCGCTCTTGAAATTGATACACATGGACTGAACAGCATTGAGCCATACATCAGGTGTTGAGCTACTGACATGCTTATACCTCAGAAGTTGCTAAGGGAGATCTTGCTTCTGATTGGTCCAGAATTTTTGACAATCAGAGCCATTTTCCCAGTTCTCCTGGACCGTTTTTGGTTCGTTATTTTATTGGATTCTGTATTTAACAAACAGCAGACACTAACTTTTACATGGAAATCAGACAGAATGCCATTACACAACAATCTAGTCCAAAAATGACTAGACCAACTAGAACGGGATGGACAGATCGGAGCTGACATTGCTAAAGGGCTCATACCATGCACACAAAAAACAGCACGCCTCTATCTCCTACCTAAAATTCACAAAGCCAAAAAACATGGCCTGGTCCCTGGCAGACCCATCATAAGCGGCAATGGATGCCCAATAGAACTCATTAGCAGCGTCGTCGATGAGCACATCAAATTCCATGTTGCAAAAATTGCTTCATACGTCAAAGATACGATAGAATTCATAAAAAAAGTGGAGAGTTATGGGCCTATAAATGCAAACACAATACTTTGCACCATGGACGTGAGCAGCTTACACACCTGCATTCCCAACAGAGAAGGTCTGCAAGCTACGAGCAGATTTGTACGTAAGCACGGCCTGCAACCAGAACCTCTAACTATCAGCGGCCTCATAAATCTACTCAAACTAGTACTAGAACTCAACAATTTTGAATTCTATGGCAAACACTATCCGCAAACAAGCGGCATAGCCACGGGCAGTAAAGCGGCATGTACTTATGCCTGCATCTTCATGGGCGACCTAGAAACTAGGTTACTAGAACATGCCCCGTATCAGCCGGCCTTCTATATCAGATACATAGATGATATATTCATTATATGGGAACACGGTGTGACAGCCCTGAGGGAATTTTCCACCTATATGAACTCTGCACATAATACGATCAAATTCACAGAAGAACACTCTTACATGGATGTCACTTTTTTAGACACAAGAGTCAGCAAAGGAAAGGATGGATTAATCAATTTCTCCCTATTCACCAAGACTACAGATACACACGGTTATCTCCATTACACATCCAAAATCCTGCAAAAATGCAGAACCATATGGACAGTGCCTACACCTAAGACGTATCTGCAACGAAGATGCAGAATATACAAGATACACAGCACTGATTTGATATCCCACTATGCAGCAAGAAGATATCCTCACACACTATTGACTCAAGCCCAAGAAAAGGCTTTCTCAGTGGAGAGAGCCACCACCCTATATGGAACCGTAACAACCAAGATAAACAAGCTGAATAACAGACCCATTTTGATCAGTGAATACCATGAAACCAGCCAATTCATACAGAAGCAATTCATGGCATATCCGGGAAAGCAGTGAAAGATGTCACCTTGCATTCCCAGAGAAACGCCTCTTCGGCTTCAGACGCAACTTCACTGTGAAGGACCACCTGGTCAGAGCAAGACTAGCCAATCTGGAGGAAACTAAACCAGTCTACAAAAACGTAGTCAAACCTTGCCCAAAAGGCAAATGTGACTTCTGAAAACTGATGGACCGAAGCAAATGGTTGAAGAGTAACCACACACAACTCACCTACAGAGCCAAGATTGCAGGAAATTGCCAGACTAGAAATATAGTCTATCTCATCACTTGCAAAAGATGCAAAAAACACTATGTGGGAGAAACAAAAGGCATCTTTAAGATCAGAAAACAAGAACATCTACATTCCATCGTTAACTTCCATAAACATATCACATACGACACACCTGTATCCAGCCATTTCACTTCAGAAAACCACTCTAGAAGTGACATCCAATACCGGATCATCCAAATACTCTCATCAGATCCTGATGATGACATGTCCACTACATGGAGAAAAACTAAAGAAAGCCATTGGATACACCACCTCCATTGTATGGCTCCTATAGGCATCAACCACGCGGGATGAGATTGTAAACATATTGGTCTCCCGCCTATGTAGTAATTCATCCATTCTTTACTATTTAACCCTTTAATGGTCAAATTTGGTCAAGAAAATTTAACTATCTGCCTATTAAATGCCCATTTACAGGTCAAGAGAATACAACTTTTGAAAATTTATCACCGGAATCACTTGCTCGGTTATCAAGCCAGTCATTCCAGTCACAAATATGCAAAAAATTTTTTCTTTTGGCCTGTAAATGGACATTCCACAAGACCAGGCCACAAGAGGCCAGTTTTGGCCGGCTTGACCATGAAAGGGTTGATAAACATTCTGTTCAATATTGTGAAACTAATTTGACTGAGCACCTAGTTGAATTAGTTTCAAAATATTCAACAGCTTACCTCTAGAGTTTTCCCGGAAATTGAGAATCAGTGCATGGATCGATTGATCACAACACAGCCAACACATGGGTGGAGCTTAGCTAAAGATGGGCGGGGTAAATCTAAAACTGGATTTCTCCATTAGTTGCATGGACCAGGAGCTGGTTTTGTTTGAGAATTCTCTGTCAGTAGAGACAATAGAATCAAATGATATTGCATCAAATAGTTACAGGGAATATGGCCCATGAATATTGCATGCTGGTTAAGTCACATTGAAAGGCAGAACTACACTAGATCTCGTGCAAATTGCCATCTAGTTATTGGGACACGAGAACTTGAAACAAGAGCCCCAAGGGCCTGTGGCACTCACCTGGACCATTAGCATTTGGACCGTTTGCATTTAAATAGACATGATGTATAATTTTTGATGGCTACCAAGAAAATTGACCAATCAAAATTCTCATTTGATTTCTGGAAGCCTATCATCATAGGGTTGTTCCATCCAAATGTGTTTAATATCGAGCCGTAGTAGTAGTGGTAGTGATCTAAAGGCCTCTGGAAAATATTTGGAAAGTCCACGGTGACTGGCAAAAAACCCCAAAAAACAATCAAAACATTCATTAGAAGTCTTTAAGCCGATCACCATAGGCTCCTTCCACCCAGGTTTCGTTGAAATCTGGCCATTGATTAGCATTGTAAAGTATTTCTGGAAAATCCAAAATGGCTGCCAGAAAAATTGACCAATCAAAATTCCATATATACGTTCTGAAGCCTACACCAATAAAATCCTTCCACCCCAACTAGATTTAGATCCGCCAAGCAGTCAATAAGGTGTAGCGTTTTGACAATTTCCTGTAAATTTTAAAAATAAAACCTAAGATTTTAACCCCAAAAATTGACCATTAAAAATTCTGTACACACGTTCAGAAGCCAACACCCATCGTGTCCTTTCAGCCAAATTAGGTTGAAATCTGTCAAGCAGTTAAATGAGGAGATATATTTTGACACTTTCCGGTAATTAATAAAAATAAAACCTAAGTTTTTCAGCAAAAAAAATTTTCCAATCAAAAGTCTGAATAGATGTTCTAGCCCCTACATCCATAGGATCCATGTAGCCAAATTTGGGTGAAATCTGTCAAGAAGCTAAGGAGTAGATACGTGCTTGACACCATACGGTAATTTAAAAAATAAAATTTAAGATTTTCACCCAAAAAATTTACCAATCAAAAATTTGAATAGTAGATCTAGAACTTACGTCCATAGAATGCTTCAAGCCAAATTTGGCTGAAATCTCTCAAGAAGCTAAGGAGGAGATGCGTTTTGACACTTTCCGGTAGATTTATTTACAGAATCTAAGATTTTCACCCACAAAATTGATCAATAAAAAATTTGAATAACGTTCTAGAGCCTACCTCCATAGGATCCTTTAAATCAAATTTAGCTGAAATTTGTCAAGAAGCTAAGGAGGAGATGCGTTTTGACACTTCAAAAATTGAACAAGACTTTTAGTGAAACTCAACATACACCCACAGGCATACTTGTTTGAGGAATGCTAAATGTGAACAATAAGTCTTTGATACTTCTCTGAGAAAGGGGGGGGGGGTGGGTGGGGGGGGGTGACTTCTATTAGGTACACATTTGAAATTCATGGCAAAGACATCATTAAAAGCTTGAGTCTTCACAGTTGCATTGATCATTACAATTACAAGACAATTTTGATGAATTCTGGAATGGACAAGAAAATTTTGACGGATTTGAGCTTTTCAAGGGAGATAACTCTGGCAAATATGGGCGGATTTTGCCGAAACGAAATCATAACACTTCGTCTATCCCTAACACAACTGCTGAAAAAGAAATTGTGAGTAGAGGTTCAAAACTCGGAGATATAGCTTTGACAAGAAAATTGACAAATATTAGCTTTTCAAGGGAGATAACTCTGGAAAATATGGGCGGATTTTGCCGAAATGAAATCATGAGACTTCAGCTAACCCTAAGATATCTGGTGGAAAAAAAATGTGAGTGTAGCTCCAAAACGCTTCAAGATCTGGCCTGGACAAGAAAATTTTGACAATTTTGAGCTTTTCAAGGGAGATAACTCAGACGAATATGGGCGGATTTTGCCGAAACGAAATCATGACACTTCATCCATCACTAACCCATCTGCTGAATAAAAAATTGTGAGTGTAGGTTCAAAACTCTTCGAGATCTGGTCCGGAGAAGAAATCAGATGGACGGATGGATGGACGGTGATCGCCATCACATAATACTGATATTGCATCTAACGTATCGTAACGTATTTTATACACCCGCTTTGCGCAGGTGTATGAAAAAAATCTCAATAGAAGCTCTAGAGCCTACTTTGATAGGATCCTTCTAGCAAAATTTGATTAAAACTGCCAAGAGGTTTAGGATGAGATACATTTTAAAGCAAAAGTTGACGGACGGACAGACAGGCGGACAGATGGTTGCTATGGCATAAGCTCACTTTGTCCAGGTGAGCTAATAAGAAAAGAATGCTGTTGGTTAACTACAAAACTGTTAGTCAAATTGTTTTCAAAATATTCAGCAGGTCCAACGCTATTGCCCATTGAACTTATTGTCTGGTGGCTTGCAGCAGTCAGCCAGTTAATAAACCTGTGTGTAAAAATAACTAAACAGCAATACTTTAATCTAATTGACGATACCTTTACTAGGGATCAGCACATTCAACAGAGCATGGCGCAAAGCATCCCCGGTACACGTTGTGTAGTCGTCTTTATCCATCGCCTGCAGAGTTCTCTTTACTTGGTTAAGTGAGGTACTCTGGCCAAATTCTAGAACAGTATGCGCCGATGTTGAGAAGTGCATAAGAGCAATGCGATTCTGGTTCACGTCTTGACCAATCGTACCACACATTATGTCCAATAGGATACTAATAAAATTCTTCACAACCTGTGCGTTAAAAACAAAAAAAACAATATATATACACCTGTGCAAAAGTTAAGCACCAGCAAAAACAATAGAACGTAGAAACATGATGGTACAACTAGGCTGCCATACTTTTTGTCCCCGCGTTAGCTGACATAATTCCAAGTACGAAATGCACATGCATGCATGACTTCACGCCGCTTGATGTCCGTGCGTGGCGGGAAACAGCACACGTGTTCAGTTATGTAAAAGTCCAGTTTGAGGTGTAGAACATTACATACAGATTTAGGCAACAAGATTAGGAATTTTGTGTTCATGACCGTGGTTTATTTGTACAGAGAGAATTAGCTCTTGATTGTGAACCGCTATGGCAAGACGAAGGTTAAGTGATCGTGTGAAATGGCAAATCATAGGCATGCATACCACTGGTATGTCATGCAGAGAGATTGGCAGACAGCTGAACATTAACCATACTGTAATCAGTCGTTTGATTGCAAAACATGGGCAAACTAACGAGGTGAAGGACAGGCCTAGATCTGGAAGACCGAAGAAGACTACTGCCCGTGATGATCGAGCCCTAGTACGCCTTGTTAGGAGATCTCCATTTACCAACAGCAGAGTGCTCAGCCAGCAATGGGAAACGCGCAATAGAGTGTCAATGTCTACCGTCAAAAGGAGACTGTATGCTGCTGGCATGAAAGCTAGGAGACCTGTCAGACGTCCTCTCCTCACTGCACACCACAAAGAGGAGCGTCTGAGGTGGTGCAACGAAAGAAGACACTGGAACATGGGATCCTGGAGACGGGTACACTGGTCCGATGAAAGTCGGTTCCTGCTTCATGCCACAGATGGTCGAACTCGTGTATGGAGGTCCAGACGCACGGTGTACGACCAACGTAACATCATGGAAGAAGTTGCATTTGGTGGAGGTTCCGTTATGATATGGGGGTGCATCTCATTTGATTGTAAGCTGGATCTGTTGACTGTACCTGGAACACTAAATGGACAAAGATATCAAGATTCCATACTGGATAGAGTTGTGGTCCCTCATTTTGTAAATCATGCACCTGGAACCCACCCTATATTCATGGATGACAACGCCCGACCACATCGTGCTAGAGCTGTGCATGAATACCTCCGCCAGAATGCCATCGAAACCCTACCATGGCCAGCAAGGAGCCCTGACATGAACCCTATTGAGCATATCTGGGACATTCTGGGAAACATGGTGAGAAGGAGGGATCCTCCTGTGCAGAACCTACAGGAATTAACAGACGCACTCCATCTTGAATGGCAACGAATACCACAATGGCGTATCAGTCGGTTGGTGACCAGCATGAGACGTCGTGTCCAGGCCGTCATCCAGGCACAAGGTGGATATACCCGGTATTAATAATGACAGTCTCAAACTCGTGAACAGATGTTAAACTTCGTT
The DNA here is from genome assembly GCA_034401795.1 of Chaetoderma sp. LZ-2023a. Classification (NCBI taxonomy): domain Eukaryota; kingdom Metazoa; phylum Mollusca; class Caudofoveata; order Chaetodermatida; family Chaetodermatidae; genus Chaetoderma; species Chaetoderma sp. LZ-2023a. The sequence goes on from CM067364.1 coordinate 69,903,880, forward strand.
TTCAGACACCATTAATGACAATCTAGCCACGTGTGTCAACTGTAGGGCAATAGTTGTCAGTTGTGTCAACGTAACCATATTCAGGCCTCGTTTTCAAGTTCAAACAAAAACATACAGTGTTTCCCCATCATCATAATCAGCATTCCTCTAGTTGCATTATTACCTCTTGCACTAAGATGGATGGGTACATAAATGTTTATGCTATTGCTTTCTTCATAGCACATGAATATACCCTCGCATGTGCGTAAAAATAGGGTGGTGCTTAACTTTTGCACAGGTGTATATATATATATATATATACAATAAAGCATACGTTAACCATTATCTTCTGTAAGAGATGCTGAATAATGGGAACACAGATTAAGTAAAGGTAATTGAGAGCACCCATTTCTAGCCATGCCCCACACATTTCTAGCTATACCCCACCCATTTCTAGTTATGCCCCACTCATTTCTAGCCATAAACCCACCCACCCCCATTTTTAGCCATGCCCTACCCATTTCTAGCTGAGTTTCGCCCACTTTTTTAGAATACCGGTAGATCTCATAGTTTGATACCTGAATTCCCAGAATCCCAATTTCAAGGTAACTATACAGATAAAGTGTTGAATAATTAGGGAGACCCAAAGATAAGTTGACCACAGATGAACGTTCTGGAGTCATCTACAAGATCGAATGTCACCAATGTGAGGGGACATACATAGGCAAAACAAACAGGACTGGAGTCAAAGCCCATCTTAAAATCAATTCCAACTCAGCTGTGGCAGAACACACAGAAACAACTGGACATAACATCCCCGCCAGCAGTGCCTCTGTCGTCAACATCGAGACCAACTTGTTTAAACGAAAAGTCAGAGGCCATCAAAATCTACAAACACCAACCAACCATGAACTGAGATGAGGGCTACCATATACTAGCAGTCTATCAGTCAATGCAGTCACATGACTCCAAAAGAACTTACCAGAGTGATGTTGCCAGTGACAGTCAGTTAGTGCTGAAGAAGTGACTGAGATGGTCACGAAAGCCACACTCAGACAATTTCTTATTATGAATCATCCTGGGACCAACATTTTTGGAAATATTTACGAGAATGTTTATTAAATTGTAAATACACCAAAGACAAAATTTCACATTAGTGATGGATGTCAGATACTTGAGTGACAGATTCCATCACTCTATTTCTGCCTACTATGCAATTTATGACATGCTCCGGGCAGGTTTTACCATATATAATATCCAACCATTGTCCTTTATAAGCATGATTAAGTCTGTCGAGTTTCTACAGACAACATATTCCAAGCATTATATCTCTTAACCTATTAAATATTTTAAATACAATTTGACTGAAAGTTGTTGGTGGCTAAGCCACCAACCAATTTCAGTTAAATTGTTTTCAAAATATTTAGTAGGTTGAGTTATTGCAGACCTGTGCTGTTATGGTAACCTGTTGAGTATATTGAAACTAATATGACGTATATGCAGTTAATTTAGTTTCAAAATATACAGCAGAATGTTTGTAAATTCATTAGTAATATACAATTTGTACACGTTCATGACAATAGTTCAATTTTTGTGACGGAACCTAGTAATGTAATGGAGGTATCCAGTTTTAGCTATGCCCCACCCATCTCTATCTAAGCTCCATTTCCGCTTTGCCTGTGTTGGAAAAATTGATCCCAGTACTCTTTGAATCGCAATTTCCAGAAAAGAATACAGGTAAGCTGTTGAATATTTTGAAACTAATTTGACTAGGTGCTGATAGGCAACAAGAGCGTCCAGCCAAATTAGTCTCAAAATATTCAACAAAATGTTTATGAAATAGTAGACATACAATTCATACAACAATGCTTAGGCCGTTATTAATTAAACATTTGTGACGAACTTAGCTACCTCATTCATGACCTAATTGATTATGACATTATCCTACATGTTATGTAATTGATTACGATGTCATATGATTGATGGATAACCTGGAGTCCTGCATTGATTATGATATCAAAAACATGAGCGACAGATCAGATCCCTCTAATGTGCTCTATAAAATGGTCACCTAACTGTCTATCAGCTGCAGGCCACCAGACAATAATTTCAATGAGCCCAAAAAAACCTGACTGGGTGAATATTTTGTAAACAATATGACTGAAAACAACTTTCAGTCAAATTGCTTTCAAAATATTTAGCAGGCCAAGAGATATAACCCCTGGAATGGCGTCTGCAAAAACTCAGCAGTCAGACGTTTAAGACTTCATGATCTATGATTATATTTTTTACCTGGTAATTTGCTTGGTTTACGCTCGATGAGGAATCAATAATGATTAACAAATCTTGAGGTGCTACCCTCAGTAAATTCTTGATAATTGACCATGCAGTATTGTTTGTGTCTTGATTTTCAGCTAAAATAAAAAACAAGGCATTGAACGTTTAATTCATGAATGCCACTTTGCACATCCCTGATTATATTGACTGCCCACGGTAGGTATCGTTAGGCGGATTATTTTGAGAGCCATTTAGACTTTCCTGATATTAAATAGTTGGACTTGTGTAGAGTATTATTTAATGATAAATATTGACTTATTGAAATAAAACTTAAGAATATTTACTTTAATATTCTTGTAATCTTGAATTATGTTGTCATGTTGTGATACTAAATTTTGTGGAAGAAAGTGACCGCGATCTGAATGATGGAAGGCTAGCATTACCAAGGAGTTGAATGCGAATGAATAAGATGATTATTTGTTGGCATGAGTATTGATCTCTCTCTAACTCGAATAAATGCAATCGTGAGCAAATAAGCAAGGTTACAAGCGGTAACCAATACAGCAACAACTAAACGAACCCGTGCTGGGATCATCATTCTGCAATAATAGTGGACCGAACCAGAGGTAATGATCATTCCGCAACAAGCGAACCGAACCAGAGGTAATGATCATTCTGTAATAATAACGAACTGAACCAGCCATAGATTACATTGATTGAGTACGCGATGAACAATTGCACGGCCATGCAACATACCCTATTCGAGACAGAGAGAGACCATAATTAAGCAACGGATCTAATAGTGACGGGTTAAATTTAGGAAGGCAAAAACCACGTACATGACATAGAACGGACCAAACATGGCTACCCGCATGCATCCAAACTCCTTTTGCTAGTATTCTGCCACTACAATTTATTACCTCTTTAAAAATTGTCCCCCCCAATAACAGCAAGAGCAATTAAGACTGAGTATATTTAACTGTAGTAGGATACTCAATAAACTGGGCTATAGCGTATGCTAACGTGTCGATAAACTGATCATTGCCAACTGTGGACAAGTGGATGCCATCCCTATGAAATAACTGAGGGAATCGTAAATCCATACTATGATTTATAATGCGACCAAGCTCAGTTTTCGTCACATTCCGTTCCCTCCCTATTAATTCATTTCCGTTTACTGTCCATTACTCTGCTCCTGCAGAGGGGAATGTTTCGCCAAGAAAACCTTGGCACAATGTCCTATCAAATTATTATAGCTCTGGAAGAAATTGACTGAATATAGGCCATGCTATGACTCTCGTAAGCCTTCTAGATAAATGTGGGATGTTACATGCTGCCAAATCATTTCCACCTACGTGAATGAGCAGCATATATGGCGCCTGCCTATGCATCATCTGATATTGCAATTTTACCCGAAGGTTATCCCATTTCATGCCACTTTGTTCCCACAGATATGCCGATGTCGAATCACTTTAGACAGTACGCCAGAAAATTGCGCCCTAGTTAATGGTCTCCCCTATGCATGACAGAAGATTCTTAGAAATAGGTCGCATAGCTAAATATCTACTGACAGCTCTAACACAACATATACTGTCATCTGTGTCCCTTGGAATTTTGAGAATAATTGGCTTACCCAGCTGGCTAGTCTTCGAAAACCTAATTGTCAGTCGGAGAGCTTTTATATTCTCTTCCATATGGAGATCATTTATCATTAACGGATGATTCGCATACATGGCAGACGTATAAACTACTTCGCTCACCCGCAACAGACCAAAATATGTCAAAGTATAAGCTGCCCTGAACAAAAGTGTTTCAAAATTAGAATAACATATGTCGGGCAGAGCCAAACATATTCTTTTCAGGGTTGTACCAGTGGCTGGTGCATGGTTATCAACCCTGAGCCTTAGCCACCTGCAGCCTTCTAATAACTTCTTGACCACAAACTGCTGGATCTGCTGGAGTTGGATCTTGATAGCCGTTGACACTATGCCAAAAATTCAAACCAGATATGTGTCGCTATAGCAGATGGGGCATAACCCTGCTCAAAATATGACGATATGAACAAAATTATCTCGGACGTTGGTACCGACCAGCTAATAGCTAAACTTTAAGCTGCCCTGAATTTGTTGAGCGCGATTAAAGCAGTCCTATACACCAGCCTTGTATTGTCTGACAAACTAGCATTCAAAATCACTTGGCTCTGTTTTTGAATATGGCCCATAGGTGCGAAGGGAGCGATACGATTCCGGTTCTGCATCCGGTGCCTGTGCCCGAAATTTCCCGAGCTGTAAACGAGAAAGTAGATCGACAAGAACATTATGAATGCCACTAATATGGGAAGCTTTAACCATAACATTTAATTCCAAAGACTTCATTGTAAATACCCGCAAAATAACCATTACCTCATCAAACTTCGACAACATATTATTAATAATATCAACAACTGCTTTGTTATCACACCTAAAGAGAAGTCTTTTGTTGCGGAGATCGCCCCATTTAATAGACACACCAGCAAAGTGAACAATTCCAATACTGTAATGTTATCAGTAATCCCTGTCTGAAACCATTCATCAGGCCAAGTACCATATATCCATTTTCCTGCTAAATACACCCCAAATCCCAATCCATAGCCTGCCGCACTGTCTGTATATAACTGAACATCTTCATTTGTGATCAAAAATCTATCGTGAAAAACCGAAACCCCATTGAAATGTTCAAAAAAAAATTTCCACCTAGCCAAGTCCATGCGAATACCTTTATTCACACATAAATGATGGTGTGGCTTGGTCAATCCACAAATTGAATTAATTAACCGTCTACAAAAAGGCCTACCTGGTAGAATCGCCCGAGAAGCAAAGTTCAATGATCCAATTAAAGATTGCATTGTTTGCAATGTAACCTTTTCCTTGTTTAGAATTAAGGCAATTTTTTGGACTATGCCCGTAATTTTATGCATCGGGATACGAACTGGAATGTTCCAAGAATCAATTTCCAATCCTAAAAAAACAAATCACTGACTGTGGGCCTTCAGTTTTCTCTTTAGATATTGGGACATCAAATGCCTTCATACATTCTTGAAAAACTTCCATCACATGTTGGCATTCATTCAAATCCCTACCCCCGAAAAGAAAATCATTTAAATAATGAATAACATGGTCACTATCAGCACTTTGTAATTGCTGTTTCGATCCTCCAGAAAATGCGCAAATTTCTCAAATGTAATACAACTAATCGCACAACCAAAAGGCATAGCTTTATCAAAGACATATTTTTCCTCAAACTTGAAACCTAACAAACTAAAATCTTGAGGTGATACTGGTAAAAGCCTAAGCGTTGATTTGAGGTCAGACTTTCCAAGCATACAACCCCTACCTAAATCCTGGACCATGTGTACCGCCTCATCAAAACTTGTGTACTTTACAGAGCACAACTCTGGGTCAATATAATCATTTACAGATTCCCCTATCGGGTATTACAAGTGATGGATCAATTAATACTCCCCTGGAGTTTTCTTAGGCACTAAACCAATAGGTGATATCCGCAAGTTACAGATAGGAATTGATTTGAAAGGTCATGCCACACGACCCTCCGCAATCTCCTTTACTATTTTTTGCCTCACAATATTGGGCAGCATCTTAGCTGAACGAAGATTGTCACATTCAAAATAATTACGTGAGCCTCTGTATTGTAGTGAAAACCTAAATGAAAAACCCTCTTGAATTATCTGGGCATCAGGGTGTTGATATTGACCATGAGCTCCCTTTAAATTAGAAAGATTTATAAGCGTCCGAGCCAATGTAAAAAGGTTACCCTGTGTCAAATTTAATTTCTCTGCCCTATGCAAATCGGCCCCTGCTAATGAATTTTCTACCACCCTAAAATCTTCGAAAATTGTTTGCTGCAGGCCTACCCAGGGAAGCCTGTGTATAACTTGACCTTACTTGAGGACAAGCTAATTTATTATGGCTGGCACTGCCACACTCCCAGCAAACATGGCGAAATCTGCATTCCGGCCTCCTACAAGAACCTCTATTAAAGTCATAACATGCATATGTAGTGCTATTGCTCCCACTCTGTTGATCAAAATCACCCTGCACAGACATAATGTGAAGACATAGGTCTGGGTTAATTTTTGCCCATGACTGCAAAGAATTTGTTTGGAGAAGGCGGAACTGTTCGTCATATGTATGCCAACCAAACCCACTATTGTGCTGAGCAGCTTCTCTAATCAAAGACATATAATGGAGAAGCTCACATGTCTTGTCAGTAAATTTCTTTTAGATATATGACCATAAAAACTATAAAGGCATCTGTCCATTTTACAATTGTTGTCACCATATCAACGATGGGTTTGGCTCTTGTTTCAATTATGCCACTCTGTGACATGCAATGTGGCTCCAGAGCATAGATCCTCTAGTTCTACAGCAACCTTCAACAGCAATGCTATGTTTGTATACTGATTTCACTGAATATATCCTCTCCAGCACAGTAAATAGGCTCCAGGTCCGAATTGAATGCCTGTGGAGCAGGGAGTAGGATAGCATCAACACCCCCTGGGGGCTGTGGCTGTGACATCTCGGCTGTGACATCTCGCCTGTACTATTCGATTGAAGGATACCAGCATTTAACAGTGCATCCTGGAAATCGATAAAGCCATGGGCATTATGATTCTCACCTAACGCGAAGTTACTAGGTCCTGCCATATCCTCGTCAGGACACGACACAATTTCCACGTTGTCTAACGGGTCTGCTGAAGGCCGATCTGCTACCATCTGTGCATTGGTACGCTGCCGTTTTCCTTTTGGGACCGCTGTTGACCTCCTACTTAGCGGTCATTTGCCCTTCCCCTCGCAGACATTATTAACACGAGTAAATTATAATATTTTACTGCAAACGCGTTTTAATTTCCTAGCATAAATTTTATTTCTGGTAATTTGGAAGACGGAAATGGGAAAGAACAAGTTCCGGTTGAGTATACCGCTAGGATCGCAGGATCAGCGGTCAGACAATATCTACATAAATAGTCGTTTATTTCTAACGCAATAAATCTGATTATATTCAGCTAATAAAATGTGTATAGTATAGAATGTATATGAATGCTGGGGATGAATCAGAGATGATGTGGCAACTGAAGAAAAACACTGAAAAAGTTTGAAAAACACTTAACCCCCTTAGAAAAATGTTAGTGTCAAAGGTATTTAATCAAAACCAGTTTTTGAAATCCCAATTTTATCAAAAAACACTGAAATCCGTGTATCCACTGAAGACTCTCATGCATAATGAATGCACTTTTAGATATGTCACGACCATGTCTAGCTAAGCTCCATCCATGCTTTGCTTGGGTTGGGATCGCTCGAACACTGAATCCCCAGACTCGCAACAGCAAGGTAACTATACAGCTTTGCTGGTCAATGTTTTGAAACTAATTTGACTGTGTGCTATGGCAGCAACAGCTCCAAGTTAACTGGTTTCTAAATATTCAACAGAATGGTTATTTAGTAGACATAAAATTCGTACACATGACGGAAAAGTTCATGACAGACTTAGCTATATCATTCATTGGGGATAAACTTCAACAAACTTAAATTACCATGAGTTCCTAATCACATTTCTATAATTTTGGTTTAAACCCGTCTGCAGTTCTAGAGTTGTTTTTAGTGGGTGGGTGGGTGGGTGGGGGGGGTGTCGTGGTGGTGGGGGTGGGGTGGGGGGATGACTTGTGCACTGCAGAAAAAAACCAGATGCCAATATTGAGAGAATGTCATTGTGTGCGGAACTATCTTAAAAAAAAATCAGTAATCAGTTATTACACAAAAGGGAACTGATCAATAAAGCTGAAAATTTAGCGGTATGAGAGATTTGTATCAATCAACAACATTGGATAACTAACAACACAGATACTTACTACAACTCCGCAAGTCAAATAGCTTCGGACACGGCATACCACCATTTGCTGGATCTCTCGTGATAACTCTACTCCGTTCAAAATATGTGAAACCAAATTCTCGCGTCCATGGTTCCCATTGGCCTATGTGACAATCAATTGGTATCACTGAAAAGATATATAGCATCACATAAAATAAGAGGCCCAAGGGCCTGTGGTGCTCACCTGGACCATTAGCATTTGATCCATTTGCATTTAAATAGATATGATGGATAATTTTGGGAAAATCCAAGATGGCCACCCAAAAAATTTACCAATGAAAATTCTGAATAGAAATTCTAGTCTAACTTGATAGGGTCACTCCAGCCAAATTTATTTGAAATATGTCAAGCAGCTAAAGAGGGGGTAGCAATTTGACAATTTCTGATACATTTTTCATAAAATCTCAGATTGTCATGCGAAAAATTGATGAATCAAAATTCTGAATGGAATTCTAGAGCCTATGGCCATAGGATCCTCTCCGCCTAATTTGGTTAAAACCGGTCAAGCTGCTAAGGAAAAGAAGCAATGTGACAATTTCCATTACACTTTTCATAAAATCTCAGATTTTCACCTAAACAAAAGGCCCAAGGGGCCTGTGTCACTCACCTGGAGCACTGTACATTTTTGTCAAAATTGTTGGTGGGTGGTTTAGGAGTAGTCATTTAAATGAGTTTGTGGACATTTTTGCAAGTCCAATATGGCCGACAAACACGCTACATTCTGATTGGTCCACTTCTGCCATGTTTCTGACTAAGCTCCTTCCCTTGAACAAACTTTAATGGCACTCAGTGCCTAATCATATCTCCCAAATTTTGGCCCAATCCGCTCAGTGGTTCTGAAGTTGTTTTGACAAAAAATAGGTTATCCAAGATGGCCGCCAAACCATTTGGCCAATCAAGTTCCCTTGAACAAACTTGGTGCAGCTCTTGTCCTAGATGATATTTCATGCGTTTTGATTGATCCCCCAAACAGTTTTGGAGAAGATCTTTAAAGATATTTCTAAAAATCGACCAAAATCCAAGATGTCGCGAAAATACATTTTAAATTTCCCATTGCTTGAGTATGGGAGAGTTTGGCGGTTAAATGATCCAAGATGGCCGCGAAACCGTTCATCCGACAGTCTCGAAAATGGCAAATTTGAAATCACAATATGCACAAAATCAATCAAATAAAATAATCCAATATGGCTGCCAAACACGCTATATATTGATAGGCCCATAGCGGTCAGTTTTTTCTTACGGATCAACTTCTCTTGAACAAAGCTTAATGGCCTTTAGTCCCTAATCATATATCACAAATTTCCGCCTGATCGCTTCAGCGGTTCTGGGGAAGAAGTTGTTTTTGCGAAAACGAGGTCATCCAAGATGGTTGCTGAACCATTTGGTCAATCAAGTTCCCTTGAACAAACTTGGTTCAGCTCTTGCCCTAGATCGTATTTCGTGAGTTCTGAATCGATCCCTCAGACGGTTTTGGAGAAGATTTTTAAAGGCATTTCTAAAAATTGGCCGAAATCCAAGATGGCCACCGGCCAAATTGTCCGATCGGCTTCGTTTGAGCAAAATGAAATCTCTATGCCATAAGGATGCTTCCTGCCAAATATAATTCAAATCGGCCCAGCAGTTCTCGAGAAGAAGACATTTTAAATTTCCCATTGCTTTAGTATGGGAGCTAAAAATTGACGGGAAAATGATCCAAGATAGCTGCCAAACCGTTTATTCAACAGTTTCGAAAATTGCAAATTTGAGATCAGAATACCCAAAAACCTATATAAAACGAATTTCGACCTCAAAATCCATCAAAATAAAAAAATCAAATATGGCTGCCAAACACTATATTTTGATTGGTCCACCGCGGCCATGTTTTTTGAGAAATCAACTTCTCTTGAACAAACATTAATCGCCTTAGTTGCTAATTATATATCACAAATTTCAGCCTGATTGCTTCAGCGGTTCTGGGGAAGAAGTCATTTTTGTGAAAACTAGGTCATCCAAGATGGCCGCTGAACCATTTGGTCAATCAAGTTCCCTTGAACAAAGTTGATTCAGCTCTTACCCTAGATCATATTTCGTGAGTTCTGAATCGATCGCTTAAACGGTTTGGGAGAAGATTTTTAGACATTTCTAAAAATTGGTCGAAATCCTAGATGGTCGCCGGCCAAATAGGCCGATTGAGTTCATTTCAGCAAACTTGAATCTCTATGCCTTAAGGATGCTTCATGACAAATATAATTGAAATCGGCCCAGTAGTTCGCGAGAACATATTTTAAATTTCCCATTGCTTTAGTATGGGAGCTTTTGGTGGAAAAATGATCCAAGATGGCCGCCAAACCGTTTATCCGACAGTTTCGAAAATTGCCAATTTGAGTTCAAAATACCCAAAAACCTATATAAAACCAATTGCGGGCTCAAAATCCATCAAATAAAAAAATCCAATATGGCCGCCAAACATGCTATATTTTGATTGACAGATCCACTTCTCTTGAACAAGTTTTTTTTACTGGCCCTTAGCTCCTAATCATATCTGCCAAATTTCAGCCTGATCCCTTCAGCGGTTCTGGAGAAGTTATTTTCGCTAAAACTAGGTCAACCAAGATGGCCGCTGAACTATTTGAGTTCAAAGGCCCCAAAGGGCCAGGTGAGCTAATAAATGAGACAAAATCACACATTCCTCCCACAACGGCAGCCATGATAGACAGATGCTGTGATGCTTAGCAAGACATATGGGGTGGGAGGAGATTAATGGAGTGCCCCCATAAATAAATCTTCTCCATAGACGACTAACCTATACATTAACAAATTCAAATAGGTTTAGTCATTGACAGACAACTAATGATAAATGTACACAATCTTGTTCGAGCATATCAAACCGGAAATGGCGAATGAAAAGCCAAAATTTTCACTGATGGATGGACTGAATGAGTGACCCACAAATTAACCTGTATTTCCCTACTACCATAGCAAACCTTGCCATGAAGTTTCGTCACGATATTCCAAGCAAAAGTAGTTATCGACAGCAAACCTGCATGTGATGGATAGATGCACGGACGCAGACGTAAGCGGAAACATAATCACCCTGAATTTCGCGAAAGCTGGAGGCTAACAATATGCATCTAAATGGATGGATCACATTTCTTGCTATCACATACCTATTTCTAGTTAAGCTCTGCCCATTTTTTTTACATGGAATTGGTCAAAAACTTTGAAACCTGATTTCCCAGATTCTAAATTTCAATGTAGCTATACAGATAAGTCATTTAATATTCTGAAACTAATTTGACTGCGGACTGAAACAGCTCCCAGTCAACTTAGTTTCAAAATATTCAACAAAACTTTTTCTAAATTGTAAATTCACCAAAAACATACAATTCATGCAGTTTTGTGACAGACTTTTTTGATGGAGCTGTCATTTTGATTGTGACATCAGCAAACATGTGACGTTCTTGATTATGATGCCAGATACTTGAGCAACAAATCAGATCCCTCTATACATTGTGCATCTAAGGTGTGTGCGTGCATGCGTGTGTGCGTGCATGCCTGCATGTGAGCATGTGCTGCAAGAACTTACTGACTGGTTTACTGTCAGTTAGAGATGGACATGGTATTCCATTGTTGTGTGGACTCACAAGAATAAATCTCTGGCGTGTGAATGTAAGAGAAGTTGGAGCAGTACTCCATTCTGTCCACTGACTCACAATACAGTTAACATCTATAACAAAAATTAAGTAATGGATGAATCCACTTTTACGGATGCCCCGCCCATGTCAAGTTGTGTTCCATCCATGCTTTGCCCGTGTTGGGATTGATTTATATACCTTGAATCCTGAATTCCTAGAATCCCAATTTCATGGTAACTATACAGCTAACCTGTTGAATATCCTGAAACTAATTTAACTGGGTGCCGTTGCTGCTTATGGCAACAACAGCGGCACAGGCCAATTAGTTTCTAAATATTCAACAGAATGTCTATTAAATGGGAGTCATACAATTCGTACAACTGCCGGACTATTCCAGCATCATGACAGAGTATTTCTGTCAATTATGATTATGACATCAGCCTACATGTGACGCAAATCATTATGACATCATATACTTGAGTGACAGATTTGGTTTCATACATTGAGGGAAAAAGAGCAGGGTGTGTGGCATGGAGTGAAAGGGTGTGGGGTGTGTGTGTGTGATAATCCCTTTACTCACTATACCGTTAACATCTATAACAAGCGGCACAAGGGGCCTGTGTTGCTCACCTGGAGCACCATCAACGTTTGCCAAAATTGTTGGTGGGTGGTTTAGTAGTCGTTTTAAGTGAGTTTGTGGACATTTTTGCAAGTGCAATATGGCCACCAAACACGCTACATTTTGATTGGCCAACGGTGTCCAGGTTTCTTTTGATGGATTAACTTCCCTTGAACAAACTTTATGTCCTTAATCTTACCGCACAAATTTCGGCCTGATCCCTTCAGCTGTTCTGGAGTAGTTTTCGGGAAAACAAGGTCATCCAAGATGGTCGCCGAACTATTTGGTCAATCAAGTCCTCTTGAACAAACTTGGCTTAGCTCTTGGCCTAGATGAAGATTCCCCAAGCGGTTTCGGAGAAGATTTTTAAAGACATTTCCATTTCCTAACATCGGCCGAAATCCAAAAAGGCAGCCGGGCAAATTGGCCAATCCATAAGTGGATCCCTATGACCTAAGGATGCTTCCTGCCAAACATAATTGAAATCGGCCTAGTAGTTCTCAAGAAGCCATTTTAAATTTCCTATTGCTTTAGCATGGGAGCTTTTGACGAGAAAATTATCGAAGACGGCCGTCAAACGCTTTATCCGCCAATTTAAAAAATTGCAAATTTGAGCTCAGAATACCCAAAAACATATATAGAACCAAATTTGGCTTAAAAATCCATCAAATAAAAAAATCCAATATGGCCACCAAACGGGCTACATTTTGATTGGATCAACTTTCCTTGAACAAACTTTAATGGCCCTTAGTCCCAGATCATGTTGCCAAAATTTTGGCCTGATCCCTTCAGCGGTTCTGGAGAAGTCATTTTTGGGAAAACTAGGTCATCCAAGATGGCTACCGAACCATTTGGTCAATCAAGTCTTCTTGAACAAACTTGACCTACCTCTTTCCCTAGATGATGTTTCATGAGTTCTGAATCGATTCCTCAAGTGGTTTCAGTGAAGATTTTTAAAGACGTTTCCTAAAATCGGCTGAAATCCAAGATGGCCGCTGGCCAAATTGGCCGATTGGCTCCATTTGAACAAACTTGGATCCCTATGCCCTAAGGATGCTTCCTGCTACATATAATTGAAATCGAAACAGTGGTTCTTGAGAAGTCGTTTAAAGAAAAAGTTGATGGATGGACAGATGACGGACGGATGACGGATGGTCACCACTGCATTAGCTCACTTGGCCTTTCAGGCCATGTGAGCTAACAATGATACACAACTCTGTACCATCAGCTTTTGGACGATATATAATGATCACATCAGTTTTCGGATAAGAGTTTCTATGTAAAGTCGAGTAGATGGTTCATACAAGAACTTGACTTTGATTCAAGCTTTTTTTGTGATAATATCTAGGATTTTCAAAGACTAAAACTGGACTATACATTGGAGGGTCTGCTTGAGCCCATTTAGAAGGTTCAAAGGTTCACCGAGGATTTTATTTACAAATTAATAGCACTAAGAAGTCTAAGTGGTGAACAGTGGCCTTATAGGTAGTTAGAGATTGCTGGAATCCTCAACAGTCCTATACCTCTGATATGTGATGACTGAAGGGACTAATCTGGTGCATTAGTCTATTCCATTATCTGTCATAGGGCCATTAGAGCTTCTCAGCAAACTCTGACTAACATTAAATTGTATCAAAGTTTTATCTATATACTGATTTGCGAACACTTTTCAATGCATAACCATCATTTTCAAGTACTTTTCAAGAAAAATTTCAAATTTAAACCCTTTCAAGGACTAAAATCAAAAGTCAAGTACCTTTAAAATTTATATGAAAGATTGAGTAATAGTGAAATATCCTGATTATCAGGTGTTCAGTTCAAACCACAGCTACTAATGCTTTTGCAAAGACCTGAAACTAGAAATCAAAATCTCCTACCAATATTTCGTATTTGCTCTAGGTCTGGTGGACATGCTTCTCCGCCGTTTTCAGCACCAACCAATATTCTGCGTATGCGTCGCTCTATTCCTTGCCCTGATACTCCTGTCCATTTCATCCAGCCAGAGACCACACAATCGATAGGTGGTGCTGAAATTTAACACAGTTTTCACGATTAATAAGTACTCACGTGGTTCATGGGACGACAGAATTCAAAGAGAATTCTGTACTATTAAAGGTCTTACCTGTCTGTCATCGTCTAAGAGTCTCAAATTAAAGTTCAAATTCTTTTACTAGAACAAATAAAACAAACAGACAATAATTCCAATGAGCACTAAGTCTGTACCTACTGAATATTTTGAAAACAATTTGATTGAAAGTTATTGGTGGCTTAGCCACCAACAACTTTCAGTTAAATTGTCTTCAAAATATTCAGCGTATCCAGAGTTAAACCCCACAGAAAATGTAGTCTGTAGAAACTCAATAAGCAGAAGTTAAGCTTGGTTGTAATATGTCAGTGTTAAAATTAAACAATGCTGAAATATACGTCACACTCATTTTCTAAGATAAATGACCGCGAGTTTTGAGCTACTGACCACAATTAATTGTGCCGATTGTTAGTAGTAAAGGTAACAATGCATCCAAGCTTAGCTCCACTTCTATTTTGCATGTGAGACAAAAACTTAACATAGAAACACTCACCAAAGCTGTTCACTTCCTCAAGGTTTGGACAGGGTTGTGCATTAGCTCCAAATGGCTGCTGGGTAATTTGCCGAAAACGGCTCAGACATCCACCTGCTCCATTCTCCTGCCATGAACCCCATGCACTCACCACACAGTCAACTAGATGAACATAAGTACAAGTAGATGAAGCAATATTCAGCTTTTCTATTTCCCGTCAATCACACAATTCTTTAGTTTCTAATCACTTAACCATTCAACAGAGGAATCCAGTTTTAGCTATGCCCTGCCCATCTCCAGCTAAACTTCACACAACTCTTTGTCTGTCATCAATTAAGCGTGTGTGACAAACTTATCTACGTCATTCATGACGTCATTTATTAGGACGTCGTCCTAAACATCACATAGTTGATTATGAGATCATATGATGGATGGATAAACTGGAAAGGACCTTTTACAAGTCAAGATTGGTCTGATTTGAGTCAATTTCCCTTTAGAGTCCAAAAGAGGAGTATTTTTTAAATCTAAAACTGAATGACCACCTACCAAGCGCATCATTCCTGTGGTGAATTTTCCAAAGCTGCCCTTAAAAAGCTGTCTTGGCCTGTAAGGATGTGCAGAGGCCGGTTTTGGCCGACTTTATACCATCAGAGTTAACACAATTATTGCCATTACTATTGTATTATTATTATTATTATTTTAACCATTACATTACTGAATAATTCCATCAAGCTATTCAGTTACTTCAAGCCTCTCAAGAGAAAATTTGGCGCGCAAAAAGGAGCTGATATAAGCTTTGATTTACGAAAATTCCCTCCCAAATCACAAGATCGGAGATAGAGAAATAAGTTAAACAATACACAAGTTCAATCTGTTAGCCTACAACATAAACCCTTCAATGGTCATGATTTGTCATGATTTGTCAAGTAAACTGAAAACTTTCGTTTAACACCTGAGCCCTCAATTTTGTCTTTATAAAAATCTCAATTTTATATTTGCAAACCAAGTGAAGAAATTTTTTAAAACCACTGGAATGACTGCCGCGAAAACCGAGCCAGTCATTCCAGTTGTAAGCTTTCGAGAGTAGTCTTCTCTTGGTCTGTAAATGGACATTTCTCAAGAGCACCGAAAAAGATATGTTTGGCTGGCTTGAGTGTTAAAGTGTTAACGAATGTAAATTCAAAACTATAGAACGTCATCAGATGGGATGAATTTTTAAAAATGGCTAATAGAGGAATCCAGTTTAGCGATGCCCCGCCTAACTTTATCTAAGCTACACCCAAACGTCGCCCATGTTGGGATCGATCGATCCCTGAACTCCATGAGAGTTGACTATCAACTTCCAGAAAACTATATCAGTAAGCTGTTTAATATTTTGAAACTAATTTAACTTGGTGTTGTTGCTGTCTATGGCCAGCAAGTAGACATTCATTCACCGGGCAAAATATCAATTTTCACGACCTATCGCGTTACAGTGTTATTAAAAGGTAGGGTTTGAAATATTTTATGCATTAGAAATGATTCATGATTATTCAATTATTTAATTTCTAATCATATAAATTTATATTTTTATAAATAATCATGATTTTTTATTTAATCATGTAATCGCACACGCCTAACCGTGATGACACTAAAACAAAAGTTATACACTAACTGTCGCATGACCGCGTCTCCTCGACATCCGGACAATCTGTCGCTGTTTCTGGTCGGAGAATTATCTCACGGATTCGCCGTTCTATACACCCAACACTTGTTAAATCAGTTTGCCATTCTGACCATTCGGTATAATTACAAACTGTAGAAAAAAAGTATAAAGTATACTGTTACTTATTGGAATTCTCCTAGCAGAAGTGTGAAATTGGTACATCTCTAGTTACTATAAATAGATTTGTAAAACACAACACATGGCGACTGGCAATGAGGTACATAATTATATACTTGTTTCATTTTGTCCACATATGTTTGGAGTTAATTATTATAAATGTGAGATATAGAGGGAGAGATAGAGGGGAGGGAGGGAGGTAGTGAGGGAGGGAGGAGAGAGAGATAGTGAAAGAAATTTCTTTTTCTTTTTACTGTCTCACTCCTGCAAGCCACCAGACAATAATTTCAATGAGCAAAGACCTTTGACATGCTGAATATTTTGAAAACAATTTGACTGAAAGATGTTAGTGGCTTAGTCAGCAACAACTTTCAGTCAAATTGTTTTCAAAATATTTAACAGATCCAGCGAATTAACCCTTTGAATATGTCGTCTGCAAGGAACACTTAAGAGAATTACCTCAGATAAGTGCCAAACATGGTGTACCCACTGCCACTATATGATATAGCCCTACCATAATAAAATCTACAGCAATACATGATAAATTTAACATAAATCATTTAAAAAATCAAATTAAATTTATTTGTTAACAAGAGACTTACAGCAATTTCTGTCTTCAAAATCATTTCCTTGGCATTGGTCCCCTATCCCTATCGCAAGGGCTGACTGAACGCGGAAACGTCTCTGTTTACAGGGTGTAGGGATTACCTCTATCCAAGAGCTCCAAGTCGTCCAGCGACAGTCAACTAAAATAAACAGGATTATCGAAAGATGAAGTCTATAGACATGAACAGCACAGCTGTTGAAATACTAAAAACTAAAAGGTAGTAGTAGTAGTAGTAGTAGTAGTAGTAGTAGTAGTAGTAGTAGTAGTAGTAGTAGTAGTAGTAGTAGTAGCAGCAGCAGCAGCAGCAGCAGCAGTAGTAGTAGTAACCGTTTATGCTAATTAATAATTAGAATTAATTTATTGACAAAAGCTTTACATTCTTAGGCAATCGGCAAAACTGACCATATCCTGTTGGAAACCGGTACTCGGACCATACAACTTTTATTTAACATTCAACTACCGTAAATACTAGGGTACGCTTTTTTTAGGAAAAATTTATCGGGGTGCACTGCGTCATTCAGGTTGTTCACGTGTGCACGTTGCCAGGCAATGACGTATCGCTCTACCGTATTTACCAAGTTGTCTCAGCTTCACATTCAGAGCACTGTTGGTCCGTTGAATACAGAAATAGGAAAAGTATTCAGCTCAAATATTAAACAAGCGGCTGTCATGGCGTCACGTTAAATAACGCTTAATATTTACACAAAATCTACTAAATGTAAATTCAATTTACACATTTTTCTTTTTCACGAGTGAGATGACATACTTACCTCCCTAACGCTCTTGATATACTAGTATATCGCTCTAAATTCAGTAATATTCAGAATTATAAAACATTAGGTGCCCATAATGGGCAGGGGGCTGTACACAGTCATGCACATGACAGACCCCACCCACTGCGCATGTGCATACTGGTACTTCTGTTACTAAATATTGGCTGACATAGAAGCAACTATTCAAATAACCAAAGGACCAGGCCTCCGTGGGGTGGAGAGGCCGGGATCCTGTTAGTGAGGTAAGTATGTCATCTCACTCGTGAAAAAGAAATTTGAAAAATTATCTTATTTCACATCATGAGAACATACATAACTCCCTAACACTCTTGATAAAAGCCAGAATTTGAAAGTAAATTTGGCGGGAGGGAGGCAAGGTCCTAAAACCAGTACACCCTCGAAGAGACTAGCTCTTTGAATTTTCAAGAGATTTAAAACATCTGAAATTGTGTCTGAAAACACAACCAGGAATAAAATTTTGCATTGGATAATCGACCGATGAAGAGAGATTGATCAAGAGGCAAATGCGCTCCCCCCACCCTCTTTCTGAGGAAGGTTAGGAAAAAATGCTGCTCTAAATGACTAGCACGTTCTGTAATACTTGTTGAAAAGTATTACTAGACACTGGAAAAAGGAGAATTGCTTCATTTAAAAAAAAATTCTCTGAAAGAACCACAATTAAGAGACATTAACCATCACCATATCAAGTAAAAATATGACACCATCACCAAGACAAATAAACAAAATGGTCACATATACTGACCTCTGATGTCTTGGGCACGGAAATCACCTCTTCCCCCCACGGAATGAAGAGAATGATACCAGAAATAGTAGGGATTCCCTACCAACAAATGTGATATTTGTAAATAGCAGAGGAGGAAAACTAATTACAAATATATACCTCTACATTATTTTCTGAGGACTGAGACAGCGAGCGGGTTGGAAGTGTCACGGAGGTAATGGTCGGTAAAACCTGATTCACAGTGCCACTAGGCTACTGACATAATGTCTTCAATAGAAACACCATTAAATAATGCTGTGGAAGTTAGTACACCACGGACACTATGAGTCTTGGCTCTATCTACTTGTTTTCCAGTGGCTGTCTTATGACAGAATTGAATACATTCTACTATCCATCTGGAAATAGTGTCTCTTGACGCCCTACCATGACAACCATAGGGAGCATAGGTCTGTCCGCCAAACCAGAGTTCTTCTTTTTTGTACTTATTTAAAGTATGGACAGGACACCATGCCTTAGCACCAGGATCATATCTGGTTACGGAAGGTAAAATAATAGGTTGACCTGGATATTTTAAAGATTGATCCCTAGCCAAGAAATTTAATCTCGGTAGAAGCTTAAGGCCTTCACCTGTAACTACATAACGGTCAGGCTCAGCAGACAAGGCATGAATTTCACTTCTGCGTCTGGTTGATGCTGCCGCAACTAAAAATACAGGTTTAAGTGTCAATAATTTTTATAGAAATAGCACTAAGTGGTTCAAAAGGTTTATCACTCAAAATTTGAAGAACCAGAGAAAGACTACATGATGAAGTCTGTGGAGGATTTCTCCGTCTGAGATTGCCCATACCTTTGATAAGAGTATTTAGAACACATCACTTTCCCTCTTTGCCAAGCAAGGGACAACAGTCATTAATGCTGATTTGTATCCAGCAATAGAATTAGGTTTAAGACTATAGGGATCATACATGTGACAGAGAAAATCAGCTACCACCTGAATAGATGCATCCATTGGATTGATACATCTCTTTGAGCATCATTCTGCAAATCTGTTGATTTTATAATTATATGCTCTGGTGGTTGACCCCCTTCTGGCTCTGGCCATGAAATTGGCTGCTTGCACCGAAAAGCCCTACTTAACTGCAGATTTTTTGACAACAACCATGTAGTCAATTGAAACATTGACGGATTGTTGTGAAGGACCTTGCCCTGGAAGATAACATTGTCCATCAGAGGCAGAGGAACCGGATTGCAGACCAGAAGGTCCAGCAGATCCATAAACCATGGTCGTCTTGGCCAATTCGGGGCGATCAGAAGCACTTGGCATTCCTCCTGCTTGATTTTCTGAAGAATCCTTGGAATCAGGATTGTTGGAGGGTATGCGTACGCATACATTCCCTTCCAACTGATAGCTAGTGCATCTATTGCGATAGCACTTGGATCTGGAATCGGAGAAACGTACGTCGTCATCTTCATTGCGAATAAAGCTATGTTGGGTTTTCCCCAATGATTGAACAGATGATCCGCCACACATTTATTTAGTTGCCATTCCATAGGCAGAATGCTCATCCTTCGGCTCAATGAGTCTACTAACAGATTCAGCCTTCCCGGAATATGAACTGCTTTCAAGGTGATCATATGATCCATGCACCAGCAAAGCAGCTTCCATGTCATCCTACAGAGACTGCACGACTTCGTTCAGCCCTGGTGGTTTATGTAACTCACTACTGTTGAGTTGTCTGAACGTATCATCACAAACTTTCCCTCCACTTCTTTTAAGAAGTGTTCCAGGCCTAAAATTGCAGCCCGTAATTCTAGCATGTTGATATGTTCCTTTGACTGATCCAGATTCCAAAGCCCTGCTATAGTGGCTTCTTCCAGGCAAGCTCCCCATCCCTCCATCGATGCATCCGTAAACATCATTACTTGAGGGTGGGGAGGGGTCAGCATGACCCCTGCCAGATTCCCTCTCTCCATCCACCAATGAAGGTGATGAATGAGAGGATCCAACACTTGAATGCGCAAATCCAGTGATCCTGAGCTCTGCATCCACTGAGTCATGAGAAACAGCTGAATCGGCCGCCTGCGCAAGGCTGCCTGAGGAATGACTGGTTCCATTGAAATCATTAGACTTAGCATTCTCAGACAGACTCGTGCTAGAATATAACGACTGCTGCAAATGAATTGAATGCACGAGAGGAGATTCTCCACTCTCTCCTGGGATGGATAAACATATCCTATCACCAGATCGCATACCCAGGTAAACAAACTTCTGGGATGGAGTCAGCTCTGATTTCTGAAAGTTGATTATCCAGCATAAATCTGTGAGAGTTTTCAAAACTATCTCCAGATTTGCTGTCAAACTTTCTGGATTGTGTGCTTTTAGCAACCAATCGTCTATGTAAGTGTGGACTGCTATACTTCTCCTGCGGAGGTATACCGTGATAGCAAGGACCACTCAAGTGAAGACCTTCGGAGCCGTCGAGATGCCGAATTGGAGAACTTTGAATTCACATTGGCGTCCCTGAAAAGTAAATCTCAGGGACCGACAAAACTCCTTGCAATGGGAATGTGGAAATAAGCGTCCTTTAGATCTATCGATGCTGTCCACAACCCCTTCTCTAACCCCAACAACACTGATTTTATTGTTTCCATTTTGAAACTCGGTGTGTCTATAAATTTGTTTAAAGGTTGAGAATTGGTCTCCACCCGGTGTTATTTGTCACAAGAAACACGATTGAATAGAAGCCCGGGCAATCTTGCATCGGATCTCTTGGAATTTGAGTCCAGACAGGTACCAGAGACAGATGCAATGGTGGACCTATTATCGACGGTGGACTGTATCCACGTGAAAGCCATTGCACGACTAAGCAGTCCTGAATTAACAGCTCCCACTCCTGAATGGGGAAAGTCAAACGACCTCCCACTGGTGCACCTAGGGTTAACGGGGTGCATATAAATTTTAGAAGTGGGTGTGTCTCTGGTACGTGTCACAACACCAGAGTGGTAACTATGGTAACTGAAATTTTTTTACGCCATTAGGCCTGGTTACCACGCGCCGTTCCTTGCATGCCTCGCCCAGTGCCATGTGCACCATGGTGCGCGGGCTGATGCCTGGCTGGCTGCGCTTGAAGCGCTGGCTGACGTACAGCAGCATGCTGCTGCAGACAGGGTCGGCGCGGGCTCTGAACCCGGCCGGCCTGCTGGCCTCTGACAGTGCCATGAGCATACTGCCATCGAACAGCCGAGGGCTGAACACGCACGTGTTCTCTGCACACCTAAAATTGTGCGCACAGCACCCTCTGGTTATTTACCAACTTTACCATCTCCTGGAGGTGCCGACAACCCTCACCTCCAAAAAGACCAGGGCCCGCCATCGGCGCTTGCAACAAGCGAGATTTGAGCTGCTGGGATGGGCACAAATTGTCTACGTCGAATGTGTGCCTCGTCCTCAGTGACTTGGTGACCGACCTAGTCCGACAATCCAACGCCAGGTTGATCCCATTATGGATGGCTCATTGTACTGTCACCGGACTAGGCTGTTGGTGCACCAAGGCTGCTACTACCTCTGATAGCAGCTGAGACATGTGAGACAGCGCACTAATCGCTGCTTGCGAGCTCTCCTCGGTGTCACGCATAGCGGCATTAGCTGAGAGCATAGCGCCTGAGCACAGCGCTCCCGTGTCAGCACGAGAGCCTGGATGCGTGTCTTCCCCCAGAGCGGTGCGGTCGTCCGCACTCGGTTTGGGTGCGAGACCATACTGAGTGTACTGACTGGCAGTAACTTGGCATATCCTAGCAACCTCGCAGGGGGCCTTCGCGAGGTGACCTTTCGGTTTGATCGACTCCTCTGCCGCAGTGAACATATCTAAGATATGCTGAGCATACGGCAGAGACTGAGCCGAGGTGGCCAACGGCTTAGCCTGTAACCACGCCTGCGGGTTACTGGCGGCCGAGAGCTCTGGTCTGACAGCGAGGAGCCACGTACACAAGTCAGACCAGTCTTCATCCGTGGCCACCTGTGAATTGCCGACAAGCAGCGGGCCCTCGTCATCTTCAATGACATTCGCAGGTGGGGCTGCGGAGGAGGCTACAGACGCACCCGGCTGCCCGGGGAATGCATACGGGCCCGGGAGTGCTGGCATGACATTCTCCACGGGCATGCTGCGCACCGAGGCGCCGCTCGTGTGAGGGGCATAAAGCACACTAGCGCGGTCCAGGTCGTCCGGCTAAGCGTGGAATCCTATATGGGCGGCCGTCTGCTCAAAATCGGCCCACAGGTTGAATCATGAAACCTGCTCCCGAGGGAACAGAACCATAGGTGCGAGCCACCGCACTCCCAATGAGAGGAGTGTAAACACTCGCATCCATATCTTCATGATCATCCTGTGAGCTGAGCAGGTAGTCTTCATCATCTTCCTGGTCAGGAAAGTTAGACTCTGCGTTAGCAAGGAAAGCTAACCCAGACTGACCAGGAGAATGCCGGATGGCAGATGACGAGGGTACTCCACGAGTGATCGTGGTCAGGCCCGCTGGTCGGGTCCCTCTTGATGCTGCTCGCGCCGCTGGATCACCAGGCGATGCGAACATCAAGCCTGGGTCCAAAACGGCCACCCCTGGATCACTGAAAACCTTGTCTGACCTAATAGGGCATGATCCAGGGACAGGGCCTACCTGCACTGAGGTCGATGCACAGGAAGTTGAAACACCTGTGCCCGGCAACATGCCGCGAAGCATGTCAGGCATCAGGTCTTTCAAAGTCCTGCGCATCTCACTCACTAATTCTACCTTGAAGGCCTCGAGCTCACCCTTCTCAGAGGCCTTCTTCTTACCCTCCATCTTCAACTTCTTCAACCATCATTCTTGCCTGCGAACCAAAGAATTCAGAGGTTAGATCCCCCCCCCCCCCTCTTTACAAACAGCACATTTGTTGGACAGCCTACAGTCTGTACAAGGGTGGGGGAAGAATCTAGCCTTCAGATGCTTTAGACATAGTGGACATGATGATTTCTGAAAGGTAGGCATACGAAGAGAATGAGTATTTTAGTTTGTAAATTTGTTATTTCTTTTTAGTAAATACAAGAACAAACTCGAGAGAAGACACCCACTCTTAGTACTGACAACCCTGAAGGGACAGATGTCTTCTCTTGTTAAACAATAACAAAAACAACAAGGGACACCCTATTAAGAATGTGAGAAAGATGAGAGAGAAAAGATTATGACTATCTAGATATCTCTCCACATTCATAACAAAGGATGATAATGACATCAATTAGATTTCTCTAAACTAAGATTATGACATCAAGGAAAAGAGAAAAAAATCTTTGGTTGATTATGACATCAAACCTCAATGCAAAAGCTCCTTCAAGGAGAGGGGACGTCAGAAAATAAATGCAAGAAATACCGAGTGACTACATACATTCATTACTCAAGAATAATATAATATTAAATTATATATCCGAGAACCCATGCACACACAAGACAGAATACAGTGCAATAAAGCTAGCAGCAAAAATTGTTAAAAATGTTCAAATAATTAGGTGCCATAACTAATAAACTCCCTTATCCTGAGCACAGGCAAACTATCCTGTTGTGCAGAACACGACCATCCATCCGTCGAGTCTGTAGAGTCTGATGAAGGGGATGGGACAAAAGGAGGAAGATAATTTTTGTTTTATATCTCTGACTCGTAGACATATCATAAGGATATGTCAGAAAAAGAGACGTGATCAACCTCCGAGTGAAGACCAGGAGCTCTTATCATTCATAGATGCTCCTGTGGACACAAAGACACAAGGGATTAGTAGACCTAGGCGCTGGGAGAATTTAACAATGATTCCCAGCGCCTAAAAAGGCGCTAACGGCAGGTCGACCACGAACGAAAACAGGTAACATATAAAAGTTACAAGTCTTAATTAACATATGGAACCTTAATGGATGATGATGAGGACTCCTCTGGAGTATTAGCATCAGCCATTTATGGAAATGGATGATTTTAAAGTGAAAATTCTCAACAAAGAGCTTGGAAAGTTTTCCAATTGTTGCATGTAAGCCAATATATTAGAAAACGGAAGTACCAGTATGCGCATGTGCAGTAGGTGGGGTCTGTCATGTGCATGACTGCGTACATCCCCCTGCCCATTAGAGGCACCTAAGTTTTTATAATTCTGAATATTATTGAATTTAGAGCTGATATACTAGTATATCAAGCAAGTTAGGGAGGTAAGTATGTTATCATGATGTGAAATCCATAATATCTGAAATTTGACTAAAATTCAAGACCATGTCAAGAAAGCTGGAAATAAAATGACTTATGCCTTGTAGTTCCAGGGCATAAGCTACGCCTCATTTTATGGATGGGCCTAAAGCGATGCTCTTTTCATGAATACCAGCTGACGCCACTTTGGGGGGCGTAAGCCATAGTTACGCCTCTTCTAGGGCGTAAGCCCTCTTCAAGAATACGGCCCCAGAAGGCTAATGTAAGCCTGTTTTTCCTTAAAGATTTATAATGATACAAGATGAATGTAAAGATTGCATTAAGCAATGATGTAATGGTATGGTGGAGACATATTTGAATTAAATGTTAATTGAAGAGATGCCACTGATTCATGAAAAATGTCTATTTATTTAATCATTTAGTGGTCAAGTCTCGTTAAGAAAATTGGAATTTTTGCTTATTGAATATTTATGTACAGGCCAAGAGAAGACCATCTTTGAAAATTGATCACTGGAATGACTGGCTTGGTAAATCAAGCCAGTCATTCCAGTGGTAAATTATAAAAAATTGTCTTCTCTTGGCCTGTAAACAGATATTCCTTACCAGCCTGTTTTGGCCGGCTTGACCCTTAAAGGGTTAAAGGCTGTAAATAAGGAAAAAACTAAACCGAAATGGCCCTATGCTGAAACTACAGAATGATATAAATGCACTGTAGATAGTATTGTGCTAAGTAATAGTGCTGTACATAAAACTTGGTGACAGCTTAGCAGTAGCGGACTAATGACAGAGTTAAATATGAAATATTACTTCAGTTGCACTAAGTGCAGCTAAATTAAAAACTTAACGTGAAATGCCAAAGTTTGTATGTTAAAGTTACAGAATAATATAGATGATACAGATACAGATTTAGTATAGTATTCATATAGATTCAGGAATAAGGTTGTAACATAAAGGTCAGTGACTATGGGCCTGAGCAAAGCTTAACCTATCATGCTTGTATGCACTAAGTCATACTAAAAAAGTCCCAAAGCCGAAGAAATTAGTGAATACCAGTATAAATATATTGTAGTTTTGATACAGATGTAGTAATAAGGCTATATATATATAAAGTTTGTTTACATACAGTTTGATAGTTTAGCTGCAGCTGAGCTAAACCATAACCAATATGACCAAGATTGGATGTCAATACCACCATACAATGCTCGGGGTATCCCATACACTCTTTTGACTTTGTCAAGGCGAGTTAAAAGTGCAGGATATAAGAAGAACAATGACAATACTACAGACCCTTATCATATGAGATGCCCAGCAAACAATGACAATACTACAGACCCTTATCATATGAGATGCCCAGCAAACAATGACAATACTACAGACCCTTATCATATGAGATGCCCAGCAAACAATGACAATACTACAGATCCATATCATATGCGATGCCCAGCAAACAACGACAATACTAGACCCTTATCATATGCGATGCCCAGCAAACAATGACAATACTACAGACCCTTATCATATGCGATGCCCAGCAAACAATGACAATACCACATACCCATATCATATGCGATGCCCAGCAAACAATGACAATACTACAGACCCTTATCATATGCGATGCCCAGCAAACAATGACAATACTACAGACCCTTATTACATGCGATGCCCAGCAAACAATGACAATACTACAGACCCTTATCATATGCGATGCTCAGCAAACAATGTCAATACTACAGACCCTTATCACATGCGATGCTCAGCAAACAATGTCAATACTACAGACCCTTATCACATGCGATGCCCAGCAAACAATGACAATACTACATACCCTTATCATATGCGATGCCCAGCAAACAATGCCAATACTACAGACCATTATCATATGCGATGCCCAGCAAACAATGACAATACTACAGACCCTTATCATATGCGATGCCCAGCAAACAATGATAATACCACAGACCCTTATCATATGCGATGCCCAACAAACAATGACAATACTACAGACCCTTATCATATGCGATGCCCAGCAAACAACGACAATACTAGACCCTTATCATATGCGATGCCCAACAAACAATGACAATACTACAGACCCTTATCATATGCGATGCCCAGCAAACAATGATAATACCACAGACCCTTATCATATGCGATGCCCAACAAACAATGACAATACTACAGACCCTTATCATATGCGATGCCCAGCAAACAATGACAATACTAGACCCTTATCATATGCGATGCCCAACAAACAATGACAATACTACATACCCTTATCATGTGATGCCCAGCAAACAATGACAATACTACAGACCCATAACATATGCAATGCCCGCCAAACAATGACAATACTACAGACCCTTATCATATGCGATGCCCAGCAAACAACGACAATACTAGACCCTTATCATATGCGATGCCCAACAAACAATGACAATACTACATACCCTTATCATGTGATGCCCAGCAAACAATGACAATACTACAGACCCATAACATATGCAATGCCCGCCAAACAATGACAATACTACAGACCCTTATCATATGCGATGCCCAGCAAACAATGACAATACTACAGACCCTTATCATATGCGATGCCCAGCAAACAATGACAATACCACATACCCTTATCATATGCGATGCCCAGCAAACAATGACAATACTACAGACCCTTATCATATGCGATGCCCAGCAAACAATGACAATACTACAGACCCTTATCATATGCGATGTCCAGCAAACAATGACAATACTACAGACCCTTATTACATGCGATGCCCAGCAAACAATGACAATACTACAGACCCTTATCATATGCGATGCTCAGCAAACAATGTCAATACTACAGACCCTTATCACATGCGATGCCCAGCAAACAATGACAATACTACATACCCTTATCATATGCGATGCCCAGCAAACAATGCCAATACTACATACCCTTATCATATGCGATGCCCAGCAAACAATGACAATACTACAGACCCTTATCACATGCGATGCCCAGCAAACAATAACAATACTACATACCCTTATCATATGCGATGCTCAGCAAACAATGCCAATACTACAGACCCTTATCATATGCGATGCCCAGCAAGCAATGACAATACTACAGACCCTTATCATATGCCATGCCCAGCAATATATTTTCAGAGGTTTGCACTGGTATATGATGCTCATGGCAACCCATAAGCTCCTTTTACTTAATAAAGGCGAGCTAAAAATGTAAGCTATTAGAAAAATAATGCCAATACTACAGCTCCTTACCACATGCAATCCCCATCAATATATTTTCACAGTTTTGCCCAGCAGGTATCTGACTCACACTGCGTCTCCGGAGACTAGCGCAGTCATCCCTCTCCAGTATACGAATCCATGCCCCCCACTCACTATACTGACAAGCAACTGTGGAGAGAAAAGAAAATGAAAAATCACCATGAAACATCCTTACAGCACCAAGAACAAGCCACACTTTGATGACCTGTTATACATTGGGGCCTAAGGATGGAATTTTTATTTGGTACAGTGTATACCCTCCTTCCCCCACTCCACCTTTCCCCTGCCCTCCCTGCCACTCCACAAGTCCAGTCCGATTTAGACCTGATGGTAAATAAATTTTAAGGTTTGCGCTACACTATTATTTAGCAAGCACTATGCTTCGTTGCTTAGCAACGGTCATTCGCGCAGTATGAATTCGCTGAATTGCATGAAGGAGACTCTGGATTGTTGTTATCTGATGAATTTTGACATTACGCATTACACACTAATATTATCTTTGAAATTAAATAAGTCATCCTCACGTTCATGGAAAATAATATCAATAGGAATATATAGTTTATACATGGCCGTATTAATTAAAATTTATCGATTAGGATTTTAAAAAGAAGGTAATCTTGTTGATTGTTTTGCGCTAAAATATCTATTAAACCCCACGTGTAGAACCCCAGCTGTGCGCGGGAGAGGGGAAAAAAAATTTGGAAGGAGGACGGCGAGAGAGAGGAGAGAAGGTGGCCAGAGATTGAGTAGGATGGTCTGCTTGGAACCAGGAGTGTTTTGACAGCTTTTTGAAGAATGGACAGATTAATGCTTTGTTGATGGGATTATTAATCAGCGTTTCTTAGTTCTACAAAATGGGTCGTTTACCTTTGATTGACCGACGGGAGGAAAGCCGTGTCCACAAATTGTATGTAGTGCAATGTGATTAATCACCAAGTTTACATCATATGTTCATCAGACTCTTTGTCATATGTGAGTACATGTAACTACTCATCGTTACCACATTATTTGGGAGAGAATCGGTTGACTGTCCCTATGCCAATATTATGAGAACTGCTAGTAGTGTGAACTAAAGCCCTTAATCATTGGGCCCATATTGGCGAATATCAACTTGTAAAGCTTTCTACAAATTGGATCAAGGGAGATAACTTTAGACAGATCTTATGGACCCATAGCTTCTAATCTCCCTTTAATATTTACTTGTTCTGCAATGGCTCGTACATTCTTCGTTCCTCATTTGAATTATATATTAACAATTACTAAAAGCATCTATTTCAGATTTCGCTAGTCGCCATTCTCGCAGAACTCAGAATGAACAGTCGTCACCCGTATCTGTGTTCTACACCCTGTCGTCACGTGGTTATGTCGTCTTGGTATGTGGTTCGCGTGAACATCGTCACCTCTTCATAATTGTATTTTTAACTCGACATCTTCACATCTCCAATAGCGGTTATTCCTACAGCTGAGGTGCACCTCCTCCAGCGTGTTCTATATATTTACAGGTGAACAATATTAACACAAGACATTCTTTCAGACATAATTAAGGGAATAGTATGAATAGGTGTAGATATGAATAGGTGTAGATATGAATAGGTGTAGATATGAATAGGTGTAGATATGAATAGGTGTAGATATGAATAGGTGTACATATGAATAGGTGTACATATGAATAGGTGTACATATGAATAGGTGTAGATATGAATAGGCGTAGATATGAATAGGCGTAGATATGAATAGGCGTAGATATGAATAGGCGTAGATATGAATAGGCGTAGATATGAATAGGCGTAGATATGAATAGGCGTAGATATGAATAGGCGTAGATATGAATAGGCGTAGATATGAATAGGCGTGGATATGGATAGGCGTAGATATGAATAGGCGTACGTATGAATAGGCGTACGTATGAATAGGCGTAGATATGAATAGGTGTAGATATGAATAGGTGTAGATATGAATAGGTGTATATATGAATAGGTGTAGATATGAATAGGTGTAGATATGAATAGGTGTAGATATGAATAGGTGTACGTATGAATAGGTGTAGATATGAATAGGAGTAGATATGAATAGGTGTAGATATGAATAGGTGTAGATATGAATAGGTGTAGATATGAATAGGTGTAGATATGAATAGGCGTAGATATGAATAGGCGTAGATATGAATAGGCGTAGATATGAATAGGTGTAGATATGAATAGGTGTAGATATGAATAGGTGTAGATATGAATAGGTGTACATATGAATGTACATATGAATAGGTGTACATATGAATAGGCGTACATATGAATAGGCGTACATATGAATAGGCGTAGATATGAATAGGCGTAGATATGAATAGGCGTAGATATGAATAGGCGTAGATATGAATAGGCGTAGATATGAATAGGCGTAGATATGAATAGGCGTAGATATGAATAGGCGTGGATATGAATAGGTGTACGTATGAATAGGCGTACGTATGAATAGGCGTAGATATGAATAGGTGTAGATATGAATAGGTGTAGATATGAATAGGTGTATATATGAATAGGTGTAGATATGAATAGGTGTATATATGAATAGGTGTAGATATGAATAGGTGTATATATGAATAGGTGTATATATGAATAGGTGTAGATATGAATAGGTGTAGATATGAATAGGTGTAGATATGAATAGGTGTAGATATGAATAGGTGTAGATATGAATAGGTGTAGATATGAATAGGTGTATATATGAATAGGCGTAGATATGAATAGGCGTAGATATGAATAGGCGTAGATATGAATAGGCGTAGATATGAATAGGCGTAGATATGAATAGGCGTAGATATGAATAGGCGTAGATATGAATAGGCGTGGATATGGATAGGCGTAGATATGAATAGGTGTACGTATGAATAGGCGTACGTATGAATAGGCGTAGATATGAATAGGTGTAGATATGAATAGGTGTAGATATGAATAGGTGTATATATGAATAGGTGTATATATGAATAGGTGTACATATGAATAGGTGTAGATATGAATAGGTGTAGATATGAATAGGTGTACGTATGAATAGGTGTAGATATGAATAGGAGTAGATATGAATAGGTGTAGATATGAATAGGTGTAGATATGAATAGGTGTAGATATGAATAGGTGTAGATATGAATAGGTGTAGATATGAATAGGTGTAGATATGAATAGGTGTAGATATGAATAGGTGTACATATGAATAGGTGTACATATGAATAGGTGTACATATGAATAGGTGTACATATGAATAGGTGTACATATGAATAGGTGTACATATGAATAGGTGTAGATTAAGTAAATTTGGCAAATTTCTTTTTCACGAGTGAGATGACATACTTACCTCCCTAACACTCTTGATATACTAATATATCGGCTCTAATTTCAATAATATTCAGAATTATAAAAAGTTAGGTGCCCCTAATGGGCAGGTGGAAGTACACAGTCATGCACATGACAAACACCGCCCTCTGCGCATGCGCACACCGGTACTTCCGTTACTAAATATTGGCTGACATAGAAGCAACTATTCAATAGCCAAAGGACCAGGCCTCCATGGGGTGGTGAGGCCGGGATCCCGTTAGGGAGGTAAGTATGTCATCTCACTCGTGAAAAAGAAACTTGGCAAATTTACTTATTTCACATCATGAGAACATACTTACCTCCCTAACACTCTTGATAAAAACCAGAATTTGAAAGTAAATTTTGGTGGGAGGGAGGCAAGGTCCTGAAAACCCGCACACCCTCGAAGAGGCTAGGCTCTTTGAATTCTCAAGAGATTTAAAACATGTGAAATTGTGACTGAAACCACAACCAGGAATAGAATTTTGCATCGGATAATCGACCGATGAAGAAAGATTGATCAAAAGGCAAATGCGCTCCCCCCCTCTTTCTGAGGGAGGTTTAGGAAAAAACGCTGCTTTAAATGACTAGCACATTCTCTAATACTTAATGAAAGTATTACTAGACATTGGAAAAAGAAGAATTGCTTCTATTTCAAAACTCTCTGAAACACCACAATTAAGAGACATTAACCATCACCATATTAAAAAATAAAATGACACCATCACCAAGACAGAAAATCAAAAAATGGTCATAACTACTGACCTCTGATGTCTTGGACGCGGTACTCATCTCTTCCCCCACCGGATGAAGAGAAGTGTACCAGCTAATAGTAGGGATACCCTACCAACAAATGTGATATTTGAAAAGAGTAGGCAAACTATTTACAAACATAAACCTCTGCATAAATATTTTATTTCCTGAGGACTGAGACGGCGAGTGGGTTAGAAGTGTCACGAAGGTAATGGTCGGTAAAACTTGACTCACAGTGCCACTGGGCTACTGACATAATGTCTTCAATAGAAACACCATTAAATAATGCCGTGGAAGTTACCACACCACGGAGACACTATGAGCCTTGGCTCTATCTACCTGGATTCCAGTGGCTGTTTTATGACAGAATTGGATACATTCCACTATCCATCTGGAAATAGTGTCTCTTGACGCCCTACCATGGGGTTCAATATATGACAACCATAGGGAACATGGGTCCGTCCGCCAAACCTGAGTTCTTTTCTTGTACTTATTCAAAGCACGGACTGGACACCATACTTTAGCACCAGGATCATATCTGGTTAAGGCAGGTAAAATAATAGGTTTACCCGGATACTTTAAAGATTGATTCTTAGCCAAGAAATTCAATCTTGGTAGAAGCTTAAGGCCTTCATCTGTAACTATATAACAGTCAGGCTCACCAGACAAGGCATGAATTTCACTCCTGCGTCTGGCTGAAGCCGCCGCCACTAAAAATAGTTTTAAGTGTCAATAATTTAACAGATATAGCACTAAGTGGTTCAAAAGGCTTACCACTCAAAACCCGCAGCACCAGAGAAAGACTCCTTGACGGTGTCAGTGGAGGATTTCTAGGTCTGAGATTGCCCATACCTTTAATAAGAGTATTTAAAACACTTACTTCATCACTTCCCCTCTTTGCCAAGCAAGGGATAACAGTCATCAATGCTGATTTGTATCCAGCAACAGAATTAGGTTGAAGACTATAGGTATCATACAGGTGATAGAGAAAATCAGCTACTACCTGAATAGATGCTTCCATCGGATTGATACATCTCTTTGAGCACCATTCTGCAAATCTGTTGATTTTATAATTATAAGCTCTGGAGGTTGACCCCCTCCTGGCTCTGGCCATGAAATTGGCTGCTTGCTCAGAAAAGCCCTCCATAATCGCGGATTGTTTGACAACATCCATGCAGTCAATCGAAACATTGACGGATTGTTGTGAAGGGTCTTGCCCTGGAAGATAATATTGTCCATCAGCGGCAGAGGAACCGGATTGCAAACCAGAAGGTCCAGCAGATCCGTAAACCATGATCGGCTTGGCCAATTCGGGGCGATCAGAAGCACTTGGCATTCCTCTTGTCTGATCTTCTGAAGGATCCTTGGAATCAGGATTGTTGGAGGGTATGCGTATGCATACATTCCCTTCCAACTGATAGCTAGCGCATCTATTGCGATAGCGCT
Organism: Chaetoderma sp. LZ-2023a; assembly: GCA_034401795.1. NCBI lineage: Eukaryota > Metazoa > Mollusca > Caudofoveata > Chaetodermatida > Chaetodermatidae > Chaetoderma > Chaetoderma sp. LZ-2023a. The sequence goes on from CM067364.1 coordinate 69,937,829, forward strand.
TGGATCTGGAATCGGAGAAACGTACGTCGTCATCTTCGCATTCTTCTTCATTGCGAACAAATCTATGTTGGGCTTTCCCCAATGATTGAACAGGTGATCCGCCACACATTGATCTAGTTGCCATTCCGTAGGCAGAATACTCATCCTTCGGCTCAATGAGTCTGCTAACAGATTCAGCCTTCCCGGAATATGAACTGCTTTCAAGGTGATCATATGATCCATGCACCAGCAAAGCAGCTTCCATGTCATCATACAGAGACTGGGCGACTTCGTTCCGCCCTGGCGGTTTATGTAACTCACTACTGTAGAGTTGTCTGAACATATCATCACAAATTTTCCCTCCACCTCCTCTAAGAAGTGTTCCAGGCCTAGAACTACAGCCCGCAATTCTAGCATGTTGATATGTTCCTTTGACTGTTCCAGATTCCAAAGCCCTGATACAGTGGCTTCTTCCAGGCAAGCTCCCCAACCCTCCATCGATGCATCCGTAAACATCGTTACTTGAGGGTGGGGAGGGGTCAGCATGACCCCTGCCAGGAGATTTCCTCTCTCCATCCACCAGTGAAGGTGATGAATGAGAGGGTCTAACACTTGAATGCGCGAGTCCAGTGAACCTGAACTCTGCGTCCACTGGGTCATGAGAAACAACTGAATCGGCCACCAGCGTAAGGCCGCCTGAGGAATGACTGGTTCCATCGAAACCATCAGACCCAACATTCTCAGATAGACCCGTGCTAGAATATAACGACTGAGACGGGCACTTAATGAAAGTATTACTAGACATTGGAAAAAGAAGAATTGCGTCTATTTCAAAACTCTCTGAAACACCACAATTAAGAGACATTAACCATCACCATATTAAAAAATAAAATGACACCATCACCAAGACAGAAAATCAAAAAATGGTCATAACTACTGACCTCTGATGTCTTGGACGCGGTACTCATCTCTTCCCCCACCGGATGAAGAGAAGTGTACCAGCTAATAGTAGGGATACCCTACCAACAAATGTGATATTTGAAAAGAGGAGGCAAACTATTTACAAACATAAACCTCTGCATAAATATTTTATTTCCTGAGGACTGAGACGGCGAGTGGGTTAGAAGTGTCACGAAGGTAATGGTCGGTAAAACTTGACTCACAGTGCCACTGGGCTACTGACATAATGTCTTCAATAGAAACACCATTAAATAATGCCGTGGAAGTTACCACACCACGGAGACACTATGAGCCTTGGCTCTATCTACCTGGATTCCAGTGGCTGTTTTATGACAGAATTGGATACATTCCACTATCCATCTGGAAATAGTGTCTCTTGACGCCCTACCATGGGGTTCAATATATGACAACCATAGGGAACATGGGTCCGTCCGCCAAACCTGAGTTCTTTTCTTGTACTTATTCAAAGCACGGACTGGACACCATACTTTAGCACCAGGATCATATCTGGTTAAGGCAGGTAAAATAATAGGTTTACCCGGATACTTTAAAGATTGATTCTTAGCCAAGAAATTCAATCTTGGTAGAAGCTTAAGGCCTTCACCTGTAACTATATAACGGTCAGGCTCACCAGACAAGGCATGAATTTCACTCCTGCGTCTGGCTGAAGCCGCCGCCACTAAAAATAGTTTTAAGTGTCAATAATTTAACAGATATAGCACTAAGTGGTTCAAAAGGCTTACCACTCAAAACCCGCAGCACCAGATAAAGACTCCATGACGGTGTCAGCGGAGGATTTCTAGGTCTGAGATTGCCCATACCTTTAATAAGAGTATTTAAAACACTTACTTCATCACTTCCCCTCTTTGCCAAGCAAGGGATAACAGTCATCAATGCTGATTTGTATCCAGCAACAGAATTAGGTTGAAGACTATAGGTATCATACAGGTGACAGAGAAAATCAGCTACTACCTGAATAGATGCTTCCGTCGGATTGATACATCTCTTTGAGCACCATTCTGCAAATCTGTTGATTTTATAATTATAAGCTCTGGAGGTTGACCCCCTCCTGGCTCTGGCCATGAAATTGGCTGCTTGCTCAGAAAAGCCCTCCATAATCGCGGATTGTTTGACAACATCCATGCAGTCAATCGAAACATTGACGGATTGTTGTGAAGGGTCTTGCCCTGGAAGATAATATTGTCCATCAGCGGCAGAGGAACCGGATTGCAAACCAGAAGGTCCAGCAGATCCGTAAACCATGATCGGCTTGGCCAATTCGGGGCGATCAGAAGCACTTGGCATTCCTCTTGTCTGATCTTCTGAAGGATCCTTGGAATCAGGATTGTTGGAGGGTATGCGTATGCATACATTCCCTTCCAACTGATAGCTAGCGCATCTATTGCGATAGCGCTTGGATCTGGAATCGGAGAAACGTATGTCGTCATCTTCGCATTCTTCTTCATTGCGAACAAATCTATGTTGGGCTTTCCCCAATGATTGAACAGGTGATCCGCCACACATTGATCTAGTTGCCATTCCGTAGGCAGAATACTCATCCTTCGGCTCAATGAGTCTGCTAACAGATTCAGCCTTCCCGGAATATGAACTGCTTTCAAGGTGATCATATGATCCATGCACCAGCAAAGCAGCTTCCATGTCATCATACAGAGACTGGGCGACTTCGTTCCGCCCTGGCGGTTTATGTAACTCACTACTGTAGAGTTGTCTGAACGTATCATCACAAATTTTCCCTCCACCTCCTCTAAGAAGTGTTCCAGGCCTAGAACTACAGCCCGCAATTCTAGCATGTTGATATGTTCCTTTGACTGTTCCAGATTCCAAAGCCCTGATACAGTGGCTTCTTCCAGGCAAGCTCCCCAACCCTCCATCGATGCATCCGTAAACATCGTTACTTGAGGGTGGGGAGGGGTCAGCATGACCCCCGCCAGGAGATTTCCTCTCTCCATCCACCAGTGAAGGTGATGAATGAGAGGGTCCAACACTTGAATGCGCGAGTCCAGTGAACCTGAACTCTGCGTCCACTGGGTCATGAGAAACAACTGAATCGGCCGCCAGCGTAAGGCCGCCTGAGGAATGACTTGTTCCATCGAAACCATCAGACCCAACATTCTCAGATAGACCCGTGCTAGAATATAACGACTGTTATAAACCAACTGAATGTACGAGAGGAGACTTTCCAGTCTCTCCTGGGACGGATAAACATATCTTATCTCCAGATCGAAGAACATACCCAGGTAAACAAACTTCTGGGATGGAGTCAGCTCTGATTTCGGAAAGTTGATCATCCAGCCTAAATCTGTGAGAGTTTCCAAAACTATCTCCAGATTTGCTGTCAAACTTTCTGGGTTGTGTGCTTTTAGCAACCAGTCGTCTATGTAAGTGTGAACAGCTATATTTCTCCTGCGGAGGTATGCCGTGATAGCAAGTACCACTCGAGTGAAGACCCGTGGAGCCGTCGAGATGCCGAATGGAAGAACCTTGAATTCCCATTGGCATCCCTGAAAAGCAAATCTCAGGAACCGACGAAAACTCCTTGCAATTGGAATGTGGAAGTAAGCATCCTTGAGATCTATAGATGCTGTCCACATCCCCTTCTCTAACCCCAACAACACCGATCTCACTATTTCCATTTTGAAAGTCGGAGTGTCTAAAAACTTGCTTAGAGGCTTGAGGTTGAGAATTGGTCTCCACCCCCCGTTGTTCTTTGCCACAAGAAACACGGTTGAATAGAAGCCCGGGCAATCCTGCGCCGGTTGAATTGCTTCTTTTAGAACGAGAGAATCTATCTCCTCTTCTATGCACAACCGCTTGTCTGGATCTCTTGGAACTTGAGTCCAGACCGGAACCAGAGACAAATGCAACGACGGACCCCTTATCCAATCTGGACGGTATCCGTGCGAAAGCCATTGCAAGACTAAGCGGTCCTGAATTAACCGCGCCCACTTCTGAATGTGACAAGTCAAAACGACCTCCCACTGGTGCACCTAGGGTTGACCGGGTGCCCATAAATTTTAGAAGTGGGTGTGTCTCTGATACGAGTGGCAACACCCGAGTGGTACTTGTGATAACCGGAAAAAAATTTCTTGCATCTGGCCCGGTTACCACGCGCCGCTCCCCGCGCGCCGCGACCAGCGTCACGCGCACCACGGTGCGCGTGGTGCGCGGGCTGCTGTCTGGCAGGCAGCGCTTGAGGCGGCGACTGTCGCACAACCGCACGCTGCTGCTGGCGTAGCCGACGCGGACTCTGAAACCGGCCGGCCGGCTGGCCTCTGACACTGCCAGCCCCGCCACGAGCATACGGCTGTCGAGCAGCCGAGGGCTGAACACGCCCATGTTCCCTGCGCAGCACTTCAAACTGTGCCCGCAGCACCCTCTGGTTGTTCACCAACGTCACCGTCTCCTGGAGGTGCCGACAACCTTCACCTCCAAAGAGTCCAGGGCCCGCCATCGGCGCTTGCATCAAGCGCGACTTGAGCTCCTGAGACGGGCACAAATTGCCCAGTGCAAAAGTGCGCCTCGTCCTCAGCGACTTCGTGACCGACCTAGTCAGACAGTCCAACGCCAGGTTGATGCCATCCTGGATGGCTCGTTGGACTGTCACGGGACTAGGCTGTTGCTGCACTGACGCCGCTACCACCCCCGATAGCAGCTGTGAGACATGCGACAGCGCACTGATCGCTGCTCGCGAGCTCTCCTCGGTGTCATGCAAGGTGGCATTCGCCGAGCGCATAGCGCCCGTGCACAACGCTCCCGTGTCAGCCCGGGACCCCAGCCGCGTATCTTCCCCCAGAGCGGCGCGGTCGTCCGTGCTCGGTCTGGGTGCCAGGCCATACCGAGCATACTGACTGGCAGTAACCCGACATCGCCTAGCTACCTCACGGGGGGCGTTCGCGACCTCTCGGTCGGATCGACTCCTCTGCCGCCACAAATATATCTAAGACATGATCCGTGTACGGCAGAGACAGAGCCGTGCTGGCCAACGGCTTCGCCTGTAACCATGCCCGAGGGTTACCGGCGACCGTCTCGTCCACGGCGAGCTCTGGTCTCACAGCGAGGAGCCACGCACACGCCTCCGACCAGTCTTCGTCCGTGACTACCTGCGAACTGCCGACGAGCAGCGGGCCCTCGTCATCCTCAATGGCATTCGCAGGCACGGCCGAGGAGGAGACTATAAACGAACCTGGCTGCCCAGGGAACGTATACGGGCCCGCGAGAGCTGGCATAGCATTCTCCATAGGCAAACCAGGCTCCAAGGCCGCGCTTGTATGAGGGGGATCATACACACCAGCGCAGCCCGGAACGTCCGTATGAGACTCCACATCCAACCGTGGAATCTTATACGGCCGGCCGTCTGCTCCAATGCGGGCCACAGGCTGAACCATGAAACCTGCTCCCGAGGGAACAGTGCCATAGGTGCGAGCGTTCACGCTCCCCAAGAGAGGAGTGTAGGCGCTCAAATCCATGTCTTCATGATCCACCTGTGGACCGAGCAGGTAGTCCTCATCATCTTCCTGGTCAGGAAAGTTAGACTCTGGATTAGTAAAGAAAACTAATCCAGACTGACCAGGAGACTGCCCAAAGGCAGATGAAGAGTTTACTCCGCGAGTGATCGTGGTCAGGCCCGCTGGTCGGGTCCCGCCTGATGCTTCTCGCGCCGCTGGCACCCCAGGCGATGCGAACATCAAGCCTGGGTCCAAGACGGCCGCCCCTGGATCACTCAACGCTTTGTCCGAGCTAATAGGCCATGATCCAGGGACGGGGGCTACCTGCACTGAGGTCGATGCGCAGGAAGTTGAAACACCTGTGCCAGGCAACATGCCGCGAAGCATGTCAGGCATCAGGTCTTTCAAAGTCCTGCGCATCTCACTCACCAACTCACTCTTGAAGGCCTCGAGCCCACCCTTCTCAGAGGCCTTCTTCTTACCCTCCTTCTTCGGTTTCTTCCCCTCCTCCGCCATCATCTTCGCCTGCAAAGAGAAGAACTCAGAGGTTAGATCCCCCCACCCCCCCACTTTTCACAAATAACACATTTGTTGGACAGCCTACACGCTGAACACAGATGGCAAGGGTGGGGGAAGAATCTAGCTTTCATGGTCTTCAGACAGGACGGGCACTTCTGAAAAGGGGAGGGATACAAAGACAATGAGTATGACAGTCTCAAAGCCGTGATAACGGATTTTCAAGTAGAAACCAAAAAACCAACTCGAGAGAAGACTCCACTATTACGACCACCCTGACGGGACAGGAGACTTCTCAAGTTAATACAAACCAAATACAACCAGAACCCCAAATTAAGTGAGAGAAAGATTATGACTATCTAGCTATCTCTCAACCCTCTTAATAACAGGGAGATGAACACATCACATACTACCCTAACCTAGGATCATGACATCAAGGAAAGAGCAAACTCTGGTTGATTATGACATCAAACCTCACTATGCAAAAGCTCCTACCAGGAGAGGGGACGTCAGATTAATGCAAGAAATATCTGGATCTCCAGACATTCCCAGCTCTCGACTAATATAATATTAAATTATATATACTCGGGAACCCATGCACACACAAGAGAGAAAATAGTGCAATAGCAAACGGCAGCAGAAAATGTAATTATTTTCAAATAATCGTGCGCCATAATAAACGAAATCAAGGATTTCTTTTTTCACGAGAGAGTTGATACTTACCTCCCTAATACTTTTGATATTGCTAAATATTGGCTTTCACTCAATAAACACTCCGATTAAAACAGTTAGGTGCCCCTACTGGGCAGGGAGTCAGAACGTAGTCTGGCGGATGCCAGCCCCACCACCGCGCATGCGCAGACTAGCACTTCCTCTGACTAATTTATTGGCTGATACACATGCAACTATAAAGAGCCTGAAGACCGAGCCTCTGTGGGGTGGAGAGGCCGGGTCCGTATCTAGGGAGGTAAGTATCAACTCTCTCGTGAAAAAAGAAATCCTTGATTTCGTTTATTTCACATCAAGAGTATACTTACCTCCCTAATACTTTTGATATTGCCAGAATTCGACAGTGAATTCGGCGGGAGGGAGGCGAGGTCAAAAGACCAGCTCATCCCTATACGCTTTTCTGCGTTTAAGGCACTTAAACTTCTGAAACTGTATGAAAAAACAGTCAGGATTTGACTAACCATCGGATAACACCCCCGATGTATGAGAGATGACCGAATGTCATATGCGCTCCCCCCCCTCCTTCCTGGGAGGAAGAGTCGAATGACCTCAATGTCCTATACGCTCTCTACGTACAAGTGCCATGTACTACAGGACAGAGACGAAAAAACTCCATTTTCGTATACTCTCAACAATGAACCACATAAATACACAAAACCATCATCATATTAATAACGGGTAACGTGACAAGACAATCAACAATGGACAACACATACACAAGACTGACCTTGTTGAAATGGCTGCTGACATCCTCTTCCCATTGGTGAAGCACGATGCAGTCCCAAATTAGTGGTTGTTTCCATAAATTAATTGTGAAATATATAAGCAATGAGGAAACCCCATCAAAAATATATGCCAAGTTATTTTTTCAAAATCGACAAGGCGAGAGGATTAGAGGTGTCACGGAGATAATGGTCTGTAAAACTTGACTCACAGTGCCACTGAGCCACCGACATAATATCATCCACCGGGACCCCATTAAATAGGGCAGTGGATGTCACTACGCCGCGGACACTGTGAGCCTTGGTCACGTCAACCTGCTTCCCGGTGGCGGATTTATGGCAAAACTGAATGCATTCTACAATCCACCTGGAAATGGTGTCCTTAGAAGCCCTGCCATGGGGTTCAATATATGACAACCATAACACCGACTGGTCGGTGCGCCACTCCGCCGTACGTTGTTTGTACCGGCAAAGCGCCCGGACGGGACACCATGCTTTAGAATTAGGATCATATCTAGTTAAAGCAGGCAAAACAATAGGTTGACCTGGATATTTCAACGACTGATTTTTAGCCAAGAAATTAATCCTAGGTAGCAACTTAAGGCCTTCCCCTGAAACCACAAAACGGTCATCCTCGGCTGATAAGGCATGAATTTCACTCCTACGCCTAGCCGAGGCCGCAGCAATTAAAAACACAGTCTTCAGTGTTAATAGTTTCATAGAAATGGAACTAAGTGGTTCAAACGGCTTATCACCTAGTACTTGAAGCACTAGCGATAAACTCCAAGACGGAATCACAGGTGGATTCCTTGGTCTTAGATTGCCCATGCCTTTAATTAATACATTTAATGTATTTACTTCATCACTTCCCCTCTTAGCCAAGCAAGGAATAACAGACATTAAAGCTGACTTATAACCAGCAATAGAGTTAGGCTTGAGGCTATAGGCATCATAGAGGTGACAGAGGAAATCAGCTACTACCTGAATAGATGAATCCATTGGATCAATACATCTTTTTGAGCACCATTCTGCAAATCTGTTGATTTTATAATTATATGCTCTGGAGGTTGACCCCCTCCTGGCTTTGGCCATAAACATGGCTGCTTGCTCAGAAAAGCCCTCCTTAATTCTAGATTCCTTGACAACATCCACGCAGTCAATCTGAACATTGATGGATTGTTGTGAAGGGCCTTGCCCTGGAAGATAATATCGTCCATCAGAGGCAGAGGAACCGGATTGCAGACCAGAAGGTCCAGCAGATCCGTATACCATGATCGGCTTGGCCAATCCGGGGCGATCAGAAGCACTTGGCATTCCTCTTGTCTGATTTTCTGAAGAATTTTTGGAATCAGGATTGCTGGAGGGAATGCGTATGCATACATTCTCCCCCAGCTGATAGCTAACGCATCTGTTGCAAAAGCGCTTGGATCCGGAATCGGAGAGACGTACGTCGTCATCTTCGCATTCTTCTTCGTTGCGAACAAATCGATGTTGGGTTTCCCCCAATGGTCGAACAGACGATCCGCCACACATTGATTTAGTTGCCATTCCGTGGGTAAAACACTCATCCTTCGGCTCAATGAGTCTGCTAGCAGATTTAACCTTCCCGGAATATGAACTGCTTTCAAGGTAATCTGGTGATCCAGGCACCAACAAAGCAGTCTCCATGTCATCATACAGAGACTGGGCGACTTCGTTCCGCCCTGGCGGTTTATGTAAGTCACAACTGTTGAGTTGTCTGAACGAATAAGAACAATCTTGCCCTGAACTTTCTGTAAGAAATGTTCCAGGCCCAGGACTACTGCTCTTAGCTCCAGTAGATTTATATGTTCCTTTGACTGTTCCAGATTCCAAAGCCCTGATATCGTGGACTCTTCCAGGCAAGCTCCCCAGCCCTCCATCGATGCATCTGTATACACAGTCACCTGAGGGTGGGGAGGGGTTAGCATAACCCCCACCAAGAGATTCTCTGTGTCCAACCACCATTGCAGGTGATGAATCAGAGGCGCCAACACTGACACATTCGAGTCCAGCGAACCTGTACTCTGGGTCCATTGTGTCATGAGAAATAACTGGATCGGCTGCCTGCGTAAGGCGGCCTGAGGAATGACTGGTTCCAATGAAACCATCAACCCCAGCATTCTCAAGTAAACCCGTGCCAGGACATGACGACTGTCGCACACTGACTGAATTAATGAGATGAGTTTCTGAACTCTCTCCTGAGTAGGATAAACATATCCTGTCTCTAGATCGAAGAACATCCCCAGGTAAACAAACTTCTGGGATGGAGTCAGCTCTGATTTTGGGAAATTGATCATCCAGCCTAAGTCTGTGAGAGTTTTCAAAACAATCTCCAGACTGGCCAATAAACTTTCCCGGGTGTGTGCTTTCAACAGCCAGTCGTCTATGTACGTGTGGACTGCTATGCTTCTCCTGCGGAGGTATGCGGTGATCGCAAGAACCACACGGGTGAAAACCCGAGGAGCCGTGGAAATTCCGAAGGGTAGCACCCTGAATTCCCACTGTCTGCCCTGGAATGCAAATCTCAGGAAGCGACGGAAACTCCTGTGTACGGGGATGTGGAAATAAGCGTCCTTCAAATCTATCGACGCTGTCCACATTCCCATCTCTAACCCCGCCAACACCGAGCGCAGAGTCTCAATCTTGAAACTGGGCGTCTCTATGAACTTGTTCAATGGCTTGAGGTTGAGAATTGGTCTCCATCCTCCGGTGTTCTTTGTTACTAAGAACAGGGTTGAATAGAAGCCCGGACACCTCTGTGCCGGCTGAATAGCTCCTTTTTGTATGAGGGAATTTATTTCCTCCTCGATACACAACCTTTGATCTGGATCTCTCGGATTTGGAGTCCAGATCGGCACTAGAGACAGTCGCGATGGCGGGCCTGTCATCCAATCGGGATGATACCCGACTGAAAGCCATCGCAAGACTAAACGGTCCTGAGTTAACCTTTCCCACTCTTGCATGTGGTCGGCTAGCCGGCCTCCCACCGGTCCACCTAGGGATAGAGGTGGACATAAGGAGTGCAAGAGCGGCACTGTCTCCTTTGCCAGAAACACCGGCGTGGTTCTCACCGCGGTAACCGTTCCATCAGGAACGATTACCCCGCCCAGATCCTCGCGCGCCACGACCAGCACCGCGCGCACCTCGGTGCGCAGGCGGCTGCCTGGCTGACTGCGCCTGAGGAGTCTGCGCCCCCCTCGCTGCTGGCCGAATCGCACGCGGCCGAGGCCGACGCTGCGATGGTGCTTGGCCTCTGACCTGGCCACTACCACCTCGAGCCTGCAGGGGACGATACGCAGGGGGTGCGGCGCGAACGTTGGCACGACGAAGCACCTCAAACTGCTCGCGCAGCGCCCTCTGGTTATTGACCAGAGTAACCGTCTCCTGGAGGTGCCTACATCCCTCACCTCCAAAGAGACCAGGACCTGTCATAGGCGTACGTAGTAGCCTATTGTATAGGTCCTGGGACGGGCACAGATTATCCAAGGCAAAAGTGCGCCTTGCCCGGACACTCCTGGTCACCGCCCGCGTCATACAGTCCAGCGCCAGGTTGATACCATCCTGGATGGCTCGCTGAACTGTGACCGGACTTGGCTGGCGCGATGCGGATGCTGTTACTACCCCTTGTAACAGCTGGGAGACGTGGGACAGAGCGGCAATCGAAGCCCTCCCACTCTCCTCCGCATCACGCAACGCGGTATTTGCTGAACGCAACGCGTTCGAACACAAGACTCCCGTGTCAGAACGGGAGCCTGGCCGCGCATCCTCACCCAAAGCCGCGCGGTCATCCACGCTCGGCTTAGGTACCACACCATACCGCTGGTAGTCCAGGGGCACGATGCGACAACGCCTGGCCACCTCGCGCGGGGCCTTAGCGAGACGTCCACTCGACTTAATGGACGTCTCCGCCGTCTCGAACATGTCAACGACATGCTCTGCCAGCGGCCGAGAAGGCATAGCGTTAGCAGTAGGCTTACCAGCTAACCACGGCCTGTGATCACGCTGGCTAGCCGACTGCTCCACGGGCAGATCTGGTCTAACACTTACCAACCACTGGCAAGCGTCAGACCAATCCTCCTCCGTGGCTAGCTGCGAGCGCTCTACAAGACGGGGGCCTTCGTCTTCCTCCTGAGCGCAAGCAACAGAGCTTGACGGCGGGTACGCTGATATCCCTGGCAAGCCAGGGAGAGCATGCGGGCCTGACAATACCGGCATGCTAATATCACTGGTTTGACCAGGAGCAGGCGCCGTGGTAGAGCGCGGGGCATATACCGCCCCACCACGGCCCCGGCCAGCACCAGCGACACTCTCGGCAAGCCGAGGTATGCGGTAACGCTGGCCTTCAGCGCCCAGGGCCACAGTCTGAACCGTGGATTCTACCCCTGGGAGAGTAGAACCGTGGAATAAGGCGCCCGTATTCCCCGCGAGGGGTGCACAGACGTCATAATCCATGTCCACGTCCCCAGACGGCGACCCCAACAGGTAATCCTCATCCTCCTGGCCAGACAGATTAGACTCCGGGTCAGCAAAGAGAGCTAACCCGGACTGGCCAGGGAAGGTGCCATACGAGGTACTGGCACCCGCGGTGTGCGGATAGCCCTGGACTGATAAGCAGCCCGCGGGTTCCAGCGACAACCGTCCACGGTCCCTATCGGGCGCGGCAATAAGCCTGCTGCCAGGGTCGTGGAACGCCCCCTCTAATGGGGCCACCTCTGAATCTTCAAACAACGGAAGCGTACTAAGGAACGGTGATTCAGAGGCGGGGATTACCTGCTCCGAAGCAGATGATGAGGCCAACAAAGGATTTGGTCCAGGAAGCATGCCACGAAGCAACTCTGGAACCAAATCCTTTATTGTCCTCCTCATCTCTCCCAACATCTCGGTCCGGAAGGCCTCCATGTCCACCGCGGACGAGGCCTTCCTCTTACCCTTCTTACTTACAACCTCTTTTTTCAGCTTCCTCTTCTTCTCCTCCTCCACCACCTTGTCCTTCGCCTGCAAGCACAAGAATTCGGACATTAGCTCGCCCCCCCAGTGCTTACATATCTCGCAATTAAGCAAGGGACCACAGGGGCTACACTGAAAACAGAGATGAGGACCAAACTTGTCCCTCAAAAATCGTCCACAGGACGCACAACCAGGTCTCTGAAAAAAGCCAAAGGACGAGGAGTATGAGCAATCTAGTTAAGCTTAGAAACTCACCAACTCAAGAGAAGGAAAAATGATCATAAAGATCATAATTTATCAGAAAACCAGCTTCGGACAACTTTAATTGTTAATAAAGAGCAAGGCTGATTATGACGTCATTAATCCTATGACAGGAAAAAATCGATCCCCAACAAACATCCCAATGCAAGGACGAATTGTATCTCTAACCAGAACATGTGCAGAATGGACATTTCGACTACACAAGCATCAGATATATACTGATAACAATGGCAAATAGTGTTAATTATCTCCCTTTCCTCTAAATAATTAACATCACCTCATATCAATAATTAGATACCTGACACCTTGTCTAGACAAACCATCCAACCTGATGAACTGGAGCACTCCACCACTGAATGCCTCTTAACTCTCTCCACCTCTAGGGGAAGGAATTGGATCAAGAGGGCAAAGTGAGAAGACCTTTATAATAGGCCTCCAACTCACTGGACATAGAATTTTTGGTTAGATAACCTAACAGTATTAGTAGGAAATGGAACCATGGTGGAGAGACACAAACCCTCTGCTGATGTCATGTCCATTATATTTCTTCACACAGACCTGTGGACATAAACACAAAGAGAGATTAGTCTTATATAGCACCTAGTTGAAATAAACCAACTAATCAAGGCGCTTATCACGTTTAGCGCGAGTCCCGGAAACACATTACAACGGGACAAAACTCGCTAATTTTACTAGAAGTCACCTGATTTAAAGGTCCAAGGCCCTCCTGTGGCGAAGTCACTCTCTCTGCCATCTTTATCATGGATAAACTTCTACCAAACCGTCTCAAAAAGCTTCGAAAAGAGTATAGAAAGTTTCTAACACAAAAGCATGTGTACACTCTCTGCCAATAAATTAGCAAAGAGGAAGTGCTAGTCTGCGCATGCGCGGTGGTGGGGCTGGCATCCGCCAGACTACGTTCTGACTCCCTGCCCAGTAGGGGCACCTAACTGTTTTAATCTGAGTGTTTATTGAGTGAAAGCCAATATTTAGCAATATCAAAAGTATTAGGGAGGTAAGTATACTCTTGATGTGAAATTAATAACTCCCTTAGCCTGAGCACAGGCAACCATCCTCTTGTGCAGGAAAACACGTCCATCCATCCGCTGAGACTCCTCTTCCAGAAAAACTGATGAGGGGGATGGGACAAAAGGAAGGAGATATTTTATTTATTAATATATTATATCTCCAACCCTTAGACATATCACGATGATAAGTCATCCTGGGATGTGAACCAACTTCCAGAGAAGACCAGGCAACCTTGTATAGACACAAGACACACCTGTAAGCATAAAACACAAGAGTTTATTAGCCCTAGGTGCTGGGAAAAAATTTACAAGGATTCCCAGCGCCTGAAAACGCGGTACCGCCGAAAACGGCCACTACGAAAACCGGTAACACACAAAAGTTACAAGCCTAAAATAAAGGCCTGGAACAATGTCACCTTGGATGATGACGAGGAGGACTCCTCCAACATTCTTGCATCAGCCATGATGGATTGGGATGTAATTAGTTCTCGTAGAAATCAGAAAGAGCCTGTGAGGAATTTCACAAGTTGCTTCTTCAACCAATATATTAGAAAACGGAAGTACCGGTGTGCGCATGCGCAGAGGGTGGTGTTTGTCATGTGCATGACTGTGTACTTCCACCTGCCCATTAGGGGCACCTAACTTTTTATAATTCTGAATATTATTGAAATTAGAGCCGATCTATTAGTATATCAAGAGTGTTAGGGGGGTAAGTATGTTCTCATGATGTGAAAATGAATAGGTGTAGATATGAATAGGTGAAGATATGAATAGGTGTACATATGAATAGGTGTAGATATGAATAGGTGTAGATATGAATAGGTGTAGATATGAATAGGTGTAGATATGAATAGGTGTACATATGAATAGGTGTACGTATGAATAGGTGTACGTATGAATAGGTGTAGATATGAATAGGTGTACATATGAATAGGTGTACATATGAATAGGTGTACATATGAATAGGTGTAGATATGAATAGGTGTACATATGAATAGGTGTACATATGAATAGGTGTAGATATGAATAGGTGTAGATATGAATATGGGGTGTATATATGAATATGGGGTGTATATATGAATAGGTGTAGATATGAATAGGTGTAGATATGAATAGGTGTAGATATGAATAGGTGTAGATATGAATAGGTGTACATATGAATAGGTGTAGATATGAATAGGTGTAGATATGAATAGGTGTAGATATGAATATGGGGTGTAGATATGAATAGGTGTAGATATGAATAGGTGTAGATATGAAAAGGTGTAGATATGAATAGGTGTAGATATGAATATGGGGTGTATATATGAATAGGTGTAGATATGAATAGGTGTACATATGAATAGGTGTAGATATGAATAGGTGTAGATATGAATAGGTGTAGATATGAATAGGTGTAGATATGAATAGGTGTAGATATGAATAGGTGTAGATATGAATAGGTGTAGATATGAATATGGGTGTATATATGAATAGGTGTAGATATGAATAGGTGTACATATGAATAGGTGTAGATATGAATATGGGGTGTAGATATGAATAGGTGTAGATATGAATAGGTGTAGATATGAATAGGTGTAGAAATGAATAGGTGTATATATGAATAGGTGTAGATATGAATAGGTGTACATATGAATAGGTGTAGATATGAATATGGGGTGTATATATGAATAGGTGTATATATGAATAGGTGTAGATATGAATAGGTGTAGATATGAATAGGTGTAGATATGAATAGGTGTAGATATGAATAGGTGTAGATATGAATATGGGGTGTATATATGAATAGGTGTAGATATGAATAGGTGTACATATGAATAGGTGTAGATATGAATATGGGGTGTAGATATGAATAGGTGTAGATATGAATAGGTGTAGATATGAATAGGTGTAGATATGAATAGGTGTAGATATGAATAGGTGTAGATATGAATAGGTGTAGATATGAATAGGTGTAGATATGAATAGGTGTAGATATGAATATGGGGTGTATATATGAATAGGTGTAGATATGAATAGGTGTAGATATGAATAGGTGTAGATATGAATAGGTGTAGATATGAATAGGTGTAGATATGAATAGGTGTAGATATGAATAGGTGTAGATATGAATATGGGGTGTAGATATGAATATGGGGTGTAGATATGAATAGGTGTAGATATGAATAGGTGTAGATATGAATAGGTGTAGATATGAATAGGTGTAGATATGAATATGGGGTGTATATATGAATAGGTGTAGATATGAATAGGTGTACATATGAATAGGTGTAGATATGAATATGGGGTGTAGATATGAATAGGTGTAGATATGAATAGGTGTAGATATGAATAGGTGTAGATATGAATAGGTGTAGATATGAATAGGTGTAGATATGAATAGGTGTAGATATGAATAGGTGTAGATATGAATATGGGGTGTAGATATGAATAGGTGTAGATATGAATAGGTGTAGATATGAATAGGTGTAGATATGAATAGGTGTAGATATGAATAGGTGTAGATATGAATATGGGGTGTATATATGAATAGGTGTAGATATGAATAGGTGTAGATATGAATAGGTGTAGATATGAATAGGTGTAGATATGAATACGTGTAGATATGAATAGGTGTAGATATGAATAGGTGTAGATATGAATAGGTGTAGATATGAATAGGTGTAGATATGAATAGGTGTAGATATGAATATGGGGTGTAGATATGAATAGGTGTAGATATGAATAGGTGTAGATATGAATAGGTGTAGATATGAATAGGTGTAGATATGAATAGGTGTAGATATGAATAGGTGTAGATATGAATATGGGGTGTATATATGAATAGGTGTAGATATGAATAGGTGTACATATGAATAGGTGTAGATATGAATATGGGGTGTAGATATGAATAGGTGTAGATATGAATAGGTGTAGATATGAATAGGTGTAGATATGAATAGGTGTAGATATGAATAGGTGTAGATATGAATATGGGGTGTATATATGAATATGGGGTGTATATATGAATAGGTGTAGATATGAATAGGTGTACATATGAATAGGTGTAGATATGAATATGGGGTGTAGATATGAATAGGTGTAGATATGAATAGGTGTAGATATGAATAGGTGTAGATATGAATAGGTGTAGATATGAATAGGTGTAGATATGAATAGGTGTAGATATGAATATGGGGTGTATATATGAATAGGTGTAGATATGAATAGGTGTAGATATGAATAGGTGTAGATATTAATATGGGGTGTAGATATGAATATGGGGTGTAGATATGAATAGGTGTAGATATGAATAGGTGTAGATATGAATAGGTGTAGATATGAATAGGTGTAGATATGAATAGGTGTAGATATGAATAGGTGTACATATGAATAGGTGTAGATATGAATATGGGGTGTAGATATGAATAGGTGTAGATATGAATAGGTGTAGATATGAATATGGGGTGTATATATGAATATGGGGTGTATATATGAATAGGTGTAGATATGAATAGGTGTACATATGAATAGGTGTAGATTGAATATGGGGTGTAGATATGAATAGGTGTAGATATGAATAGGTGTAGATATGAATAGGTGTAGATATGAATAGGTGTAGATATGAATAGGTGTAGATATGAATAGGTGTAGATATGAATAGGTGTAGATATGAATAGGTGTACATATGAATAGGTGTAGATTGAATATGGGGTGTAGATATGAATAGGTGTAGATATGAATAGGTGTAGATATGAATATGGGGTGTATATATGAATATGGGGTGTATATATGAATAGGTGTAGATATGAATAGGTGTAGATATGAATAGGTGTAGATATGAATAGGTGTAGAAATGAATAGGTGTAGATATGAATAGGTGTAGATATGAATAGGTGTAGATATGAATATGGGGTGTATATATGAATAGGTGTATATATGAATAGGTGTAGATATGAATAGGTGTAGATATGAATAGGTGTAGATATGAATAGGTGTAGATATGAATAGGTGTAGATATGAATATGGGGTGTATATATGAATAGGTGTAGATATGAATAGGTGTACATATGAATAGGTGTAGATATGAATATGGGGTGTAGATATGAATAGGTGTAGATATGAATAGGTGTAGATATGAATAGGTGTAGATATGAATAGGTGTAGATATGAATAGGTGTAGATATGAATAGGTGTAGATATGAATAGGTGTAGATATGAATAGGTGTAGATATGAATAGGTGTATATATGAATAGGTGTAGATATGAATAGGTGTACATATGAATAGGTGTAGATATGAATATGGGGTGTAGATATGAATAGGTGTAGATATGAATAGGTGTAGATATGAATAGGTGTAGAAATGAATAGGTGTATATATGAATAGGTGTAGATATGAATAGGTGTAGATATGAATAGGTGTAGATATGAATATGGGGTGTATATATGAATAGGTGTATATATGAATAGGTGTAGATATGAATAGGTGTAGATATGAATAGGTGTAGATATGAATAGGTGTAGATATGAATAGGTGTAGATATGAATAGGTGTAGATATGAATATGGGGTGTATATATGAATAGGTGTAGATATGAATAGGTGTACATATGAATAGGTGTAGATATGAATATGGGGTGTAGATATGAATAGGTGTAGATATGAATAGGTGTAGATATGAATAGGTGTAGATATGAATAGGTGTAGATATGAATAGGTGTAGATATGAATAGGTGTAGATATGAATAGGTGTAGATATGAATAGGTGTATATATGAATAGGTGTAGATATGAATATGGGGTGTAGATATGAATAGGTGTAGATATGAATAGGTGTAGATATGAATAGGTGTAGATATGAATAGGTGTAGATATGAATAGGTGTAGATATGAATATGGGGTGTATATATGAATAGGTGTAGATATGAATAGGTGTACATATGAATAGGTGTAGATATGAATATGGGGTGTAGATATGAATAGGTGTAGATATGAATAGGTGTAGATATGAATAGGTGTAGATATGAATAGGTGTAGATATGAATAGGTGTAGATATGAATAGGTGTAGATATGAATAGGTGTAGATATGAATAGGTGTAGATATAAATAGGTGTAGATATGAATAGGTGTAGATATGAATATGGGGTGTAGATATGAATAGGTGTAGATATGAATAGGTGTAGATATGAATAGGTGTAGATATGAATAGGTGTAGATATGAATAGGTGTAGATATGAATATGGGGTGTATATATGAATATGGGGTGTATATATGAATAGGTGTAGATATCAATAGGTGTACATATGAATAGGTGTAGATATGAATAGGTGTAGATATGAATAGGTGTAGATATGAATAGGTGTAGATATGAATAGGTGTAGATATGAATAGGTGTAGATATGAATAGGTGTAGATATGAATAGGTGTAGACATGAATAGGTGTAGATATGAATAGGTGTAGATATGAATAGGTGTAGATATGAATAGGTGTAGATATGAATAGGTGTAGACATGAATAGGTGTAGATATGAATAGGTGTAGATATGAATAGGTGTAGATATGAATAGGTGTAGACATGAATAGGTGTAGATATGAATAGGTGTAGATATGAATAGGTGTAGATATGAATAGGTGTAGATATGAATAGGTGTAGAAATGGCCATGTTTAGAATCCTTTAACCCCTTAAACCGTGAAACTTCAATCTCAGTTTCAAGATAACCGTACAAGCAATCAGTTATTGTCATAAGTAGAAACAGCTCAAAGTCAAATTAGTTTTTAAAAATAATCAGCAGGATACATCAGGTTTTGTAGATTACTTTTGTAGTTGACTTAACGGATGATAGGGTTAAGGATTGTTATAGTGAAGGTGTGATAGATTCAAATTATGTATACTAATTCACGGCTACCAATTTGATTCCAAGCTTGAAACTAAATTAATCATTTGGGTGCAAGCTTGAAACCATATCTTCGGGGTTGAAATATATTTTCCCTGTAAACACTCATTAATTTAAATTCAGCAATTTGAATCTAGGTCACTCTTATTCCCTAGATATGATAATAAATTGAAACAAAAACTAATAAGTACGCATACTCCTGCGAAATAAGAATATTTAAAATTTCATGCTATGATTATGAAATGTTGTCAATAGATTATCATCATTATACTATTGTGTCAATGTCATTCATCTCATTATTCATCCATAATGTCAATTGTTGTGTGTAAGTAAATATTGATGTTTTGCATCATATCTAAACTACCTTTTCTATTCATTCTCAGATTGAATACACCGTCGTCAAAGAGAATTCTGTGAAATCCATATTTGTAGTAAGTCTGGACAAAACATTGACGATGACTGTAATGATGCGGTAAGAGAATTTACTCTGTAATTTATAAATTATTGCTTGAGGTCAAGATTCATCTTTAATAAGGTTTTCAGAGTTCTATCAGGAGTGGAATATGACATACAATTCTTGATAGTCAGCAACTGTACAAGACAATCTGGTACTTACCAGTTGAACTTGACTTAACATGGTTTTGCCCAGTTGACTACAATTTAATTATGATTTTTCTCACTTGATACGATCCATTTTAATGGAATCAGATTTAAAATTGATTGTTTCTTTCGGGATCGGTCTAAACTAACAAGTTAGCATATGAAGACTGAATTCTTGATTGACCGTGCTTTCTTATTGGTGACCTAATAGTCTAAATAGCAGTAAGGTTTATGAATGGAATATTTTGATACTTGACTGTTTGATATATATAGAATATAGAATATATCATTGAAATGGTAAACCATGAAGGTTGTTAAACCTATTTATCTGTATTTGAGGTCAAGCTAACTGAAAATGCTCACGATGAACTGAACTAAGGTCATCAGGAATCGTTCAAGTTATACCCCTAGCCCATTATAACCCTAGTCCGTAACAGACCTTGATGATATGCTTAGTCAGCTAAAATCTGTTCATAGCGAACACCATATGTGCTACAGACTCATTGGTTATAGTAACCATTTACTGGTCAAGGCATAAACAAAACCTGCCTCTGTAGTGGTCCTGATGAATGTCAATTTACAGCTACGACGAGACTGTTTTTGAAAGTATACCACTGAAATGATTGTCATGATATCAGTGCCAGTCATTTCCATGGTAAAGCTTAACCAGAAATGTGGTTGGAATGTAAGGATGAAGCTCGACTTTACAACTTGCAACAGCCATAAAATAAATATCAATTCACATATCAATGACCATGATCTTTGAACTTTTGATCACAAAGTAATTATCTCATCCCCTCTCAATAGCAAGTCCCCAAGTTTGGGTGCAGCATGATTAACACAACATGAGATATGAACTGCTAAGTTGAGGTAAAAGCAAAATGTTACTGTTTAGAAAATCTGTGAGTTTTGTCATTATCACACTGACCTTGACCTTTTGATGCCAAAATGATTGTGTCATGTCCTCATTATAAAAAAAATATGTGTCCCTGTATGCTTAAGCAAAACATGAGATATAAACTGCTAAGTTCAGCTAAATGCAAAATGTTAGTTTTGATCAAAACTAGGCTTTAGAAAGGACACAGTGACCTTGACCTTTAACACTTTGACTGCAAGGTGCCATGTCCATCTCACTCATTATAAAGAATCATGTGTCCAACTTTGGCTCAGTATGATTAAGCAAACCTGAGGTATAAACAGAGAAATTGAGGTAAACAAAAAAATGTTACTGTTGAAAGAACAGTTTTTCCTCCAAGACCACAATGACCTTTTGGCCCTGAAGGACATTGTGTCATGCTCTCTCAGTATAAGGAAGCATGTGTTTAAGCTTGGGTCCAGTATGATTAACCAAACATGAGATATGGACTGCTAAGTTGAGCTAAACACAAAATGTTAATGCTAAAAAAACAGTCATTTACCGCTATCACAATAATATTGACCTTTGACCTTTTAGCGCAAAGGTCATTGTGTCATGCCCCATCCTTATAAGGAAGTATGTGCATACGTTTGGGTCCAGGAAGATTAAGCAAACATGAGACATGAACTGCTAAATTCACCTTTCCAGAGTACCCACCCATCATATGACATGTGTGTAGAATGACATCATAATGAATGACGTCGATAAGTACGTCACTAACGCATATTTGAAGATGGTCTATGCGTTGTTGTACAAATTATTTACTTTTACTATTTAATAAATATTCTGTTGAATATTTTGAAACTAATTTGACTGGGCGCTGTTGCTGCCATAGGCAGCAACAGCACCCAGTCAAATTATTTACAAAATATTCAACAGCTTCCCTGTAGTTTTCAGAAAATTGATAGCTAGGGGACTCGGGGATCGATCAATCCCAACACGGCGAGGTGTGGGTGGAGCTTAGCTAGTGAAGGGCAGGGCATAGCTAAAAAGGGAAAGGCCCATTGAGCCAAACACAAAATGTTAATGTTGAAAAACTTAGTTTTTACCAATGTCACAATAACCTGGACCTTTTCCCGTTTGACCCCAACCTCATTGTATGATTCCCTCCAATTATAGGGAAGTATGTGTCCATGGTTGCATTCAGTACACTTAACCAAAGATGAGATATGAACTGCTAAATTGAGCTAAATTCATAATGTTAATATCGAAGATTTTTACTAATGACACAGTGACCGTGACCTTTTGACATCGAGGTCATTACGTGATGCTCTTTCATTATACAGAAGCATGTGTCTAAGTTTGGGTCCAGTATGATTAACCAAACTGGAGATATGAACTGCTAAGTTGCGCCAAATGGAAAATGTTAATGTTGACCTTTTGACTGTAAGCTCATTGTGTGATGTTGTAACATTATAAAGAAGTAGGTGTCCAGTATGATTACCAAAAACACGAGATATAATCTGCTACGTTGAGCTAAACGGAAAATGCTGATGTGAAATTTTTTTTTACCGAGGTCACAGTGACCTTGACCGTCGACATTTTGATCCTAAGGTTGTTGTGTGCTGCAGTATCACTATACGGAAACATGTGTCCAAGGTTGGGTCCAATATGATTAACCAAATGAGATACACAGAAAAGTTGAGCTAAACGGAAAATGTTCATTGGATCATGCCATTATAAGGAAGCACATGTTCAAGTTTGGGTCCAGGTTGAGTAACCAAACATGAGATATAAACAGAAAAGTTGAGCTAAACGCAAATTGGACAATGCCGCCACCACCACCTGTGCCAGACAACGTGCAGGGTATCACAATACAGTAGCTTGTTTTACTTCATAAGGTAGAGCTAAACAAGAGGCCTAAGAGCCTGTGCCACTCATTTAAATACGGATAATTTTCGAAAATACCATATGGCCACCAAAGAAATTGACCAATCAAAATTCTTGTTGAAGCCTACCGCCATAGGATCATTCTGCCAAAGTTTTGTTGAACTGTGCCATTGATTAAGGAGGCGTAGCATTTCAAAGAATTTGTGGAAAATCCAAGATGGCCACCAGAAAAATTGACCAAATCAGAATTCTGCATACAAGTTCTGAAGTCTATCCCTATAACAGCCCAATTAACTTGAGATCTGCCTATCAGTTAATGGGGAGTTGCGTTTTGACAATTTCCGGCAAATATTTCATAAAATCTAAGATTTCCACACAAAAAATTAACACATTAAAATTTGGTATATAAGTTTTGAAGCCTCCCCACATAAGTCCTTACAAAATTAATTTTAAATCCGCCAAGTGGTTAATGAACCATAGTTTTTTGACAATTTCTGGTAAATCTTTAACAAAGATTTTCACCCAAAAAAATTTGAGCAATCAAAATTCTGAATAGAAGTTCTAGAGTCTACCACCATAGAATCCGTCTAGACAAATTTGGTTGAATTATATCAAGCAACTAAGTAGTAGCATTTTGACAATTTCTGGTAAGTTTTCACTCAAAACATTGACTAATAAAAATTCTGACTAACTATCTGGAGGGAACCAGCATAGGATCCTCTCAGCCATATTTGGTTGAAATTGGTCAAACCATTAATGAGAAAGGATTTGACAGACGGATGGCCACCATGGCATAAGCTCACTTGGCCCGAGCCACGTGAGCTAAAAATTATGAGGTTAATATACTTACATGGGCATGGAATCTCAAATTCCGTCATAGTTGTGAAGAACTGACTAAATTCAGTAAAAGTGGCTGCATGGAGAAATACTGGATCACTATCATCATCAGTGGATGCCCAGCTTCTAACTGCATCCAGATCTTCGAATCCATCACCAACAGCAATGGAAAAGACAAATTTGTTTCTGTCTTTCATCTGAGTAATCATGAAATCAGCTAAGGCTTTCTCTGCTACAGTATTCGCAGGGTACGTGGGATTGCCGTCTACAACGACAAGAAGATAATCTTCTACATCAGGTTGAGACATATCAAACTGTCTGTTAGCGCATTCTAGGCCGAGCGACACTCTCCGACTACCACCAATGGATTGTGATGCAGTAATTAAGTCCTGGAGCCCTTGTTGGCTCACAGCTGGTTCAATATCAGCAATTGCTTGTTCAGTAGAACCAAAGTAACAAATCCCGACATCGACAAAATTGAAATCCAATAGTCCAAGTAAAGCAACCAATCCAGCCTTCAGCTCAGTAATTTTTGACGGGTTAGCGCTTATTGAGGTATCAACAACAATTACTATGTCCACTTGTCGAGGGCAAGCTAAAACAAAAAGTCAAAATAAAAACATGAGATTGCTGAAATACATGTAGCAATGGCTGCGTGTATGCGGTCTGAAATATCACCTAAATGGCCATGGTTCATGCCTGTGTAGATATACACGTTGTTTTCCAAGTCAACCCAGACCTGAGACAGGGTTAATCCTTTCAATGACAAATCCCTGAAAACGTACATTCTTGACGCTGTGTAGCATATTCAGTAGAATATTTTGAAGTTAATATGACTGGAAGCCGTTGCTGCCAGTCAAATTAATTTCAAAAATATTCAACAGTTTTCCTGTATGGTTGCTTTGGAAATGAGATATGGGGAATTCATGTGTTAACACTTTAACACTCATATCAGCCAAAAAGAGCTTCTGCAGTGGTCTTGAGAAGTGCCCATTTGCAGACCAAAAGAAGACTATTTTTGAAAATTTACCACTGGAATGACTGGCTCGATAACCGAGCCAGTTATTCCAGTGGTAAATTTTCAAAAATAGTCTTCTCTTGGTCTGCAAATGGAGATTTTCTATGAGAAAATTTAAATTTTCTTGAATAAATTCGAGGGTTAAAGGGTTAATTAAGTCATTTGGTTGAATTGAATAGAATTTTAAAATGTGATAAATAAACACGTCACATGAAAACCGACTGCATGTGTAAGACAAACACAACTTATTATCCCCACAGGTTTTGAAACAATGACAGGGTGTATTATAATCACATTCATCCATCCATCAGTCTATCTGTCTCCAGTCTATCTCTCTATCCATTCGTTTGCATCACCTCCAAAACCATGTGGTGGAATTCAAACAAATTGGCTATGCAAGTTATAAGGGTTTTGACAAGTTTTTGAAAATTGAATTCAAGGTCTTTTCAAGGATTTTTAAAGGTATGTCCTCCTTTATATCCCCTTCAGGCTGTTTTTTCCTCCCACATAGTTCTTTTTTAGAGACAGGAGATTACACTCAATTATAAATTTAAAAATTATGTGATTAAAATACTTAATAGAAAATGTATATAAATTTCTATATTTTCGCTTGGTCTGCCATAGCTGTGAAAGCGGGACAATGACAAATTTAAGGGTGTTTCAAGGAAATTTTCGATTCTGGATAAATTCAGGGACTTTCAAGACACACGCATGTGCCCAGGCGCGGACAGACTCACACATGCATGCTCGCTCACATACACGCATGCACATACACACACGCACAAACAGACACACACACACTTGGGGTGGCTGCAGAATGTCAAAGTTGACTATGTAGCAAAAGTGTGAAGATATGCGATGCCTACGCCATCAACTGCACATTCTAATATTAGCTTTCCAGACAGAACAGGTTTTTAAAGAGACACAATGGATTGCTAAAGCTCACTCATGTTCTGGTTGGTGCTGTGGACAGTTTGTTTCATTTACTATTCATAGTGTTCTCTTACAATATTGCTGAAACTTACAAAATATAGGAACAAGTACTCTGCCAACATCCTAACCATAAATATTAAAATATGCTTTCATTATTGATGAACAGATCTCAATAAAACTTTAGTGTAACTCTCGACATCATAATGGAGCATGGAGGTTGTTTAGTAAGGTAAACTTTGCAGTGCTCTCTGGGAGATGCGATGAGCGGAAAACAGTTTCTGTTGCAGAATGGTGTTTTGTTGGAGCGCTCTGCTATTTCGCAAAACGTGTTTGGAGGTGACTCGCAAAAACAAAACATTGTTTTTAATCTGTGACTTAATTGCATGCGAAATGTCATACATCACATAGGCATATATTACATCATAAGTCTATTGCACAAAGGATGCTTGGGGAAAGTGCACTTTGTAAACATTTCGTTCAGTATAGAATAGTTTTGTTAGGGACTGCTTTAGAAGCGTGTACGTTTGAAACTAATATTTCCACCTCTTAATGAATGTAAGACTGCTTCGACAGTGTTTCTCATTGCGCTTGTACACTAATTGTGAACTTATATCTGCAGTGAATATTCGCCACAATAAACCTACAGGTATATAAAACATATTTCATTGTCAAATCCCTCAATCCAAGTATGTATTATTATATATATCAATATATTATACTTACTAAAACAAATCTTTTCTTGAATGAAAGAACTCCTGCAATCCAGTCCTACCCCACTAGCTGGTGGTAGGTGAAAGCGTGCTCTTTGCTGAGAACATGGGTTAGGATTACTCTGTTGCCATGGAGACCATCTACTCCAAGCACAGTCGACTGAAAAGCATGAAAGCTTGGGTGCAAAACAGGTTTATAAATTCTAATTCTAAATACAAACATCTTGATACAACACATGAAAAAATTGACATAAAATGATAAATATTTCTATTAAAAACATGAAACTGCATTTAACACTTCGTCGATGAGAAAACCACCTACCTCACCTCACAATAAATGACCAGATGTCGAAAAATTCCACTAGTCGGACTTCTGCACATCGAAGGCCTAGCAAAACACCTTGGCAGACTCTTCAGACAACACCACATCAAAACTTACTACAAGCCTGGCAACACCTTAAGATCACAATTAGTAAGACCCAAAGATAAACTGACCACAGATGAATGCTCTGGAGTCATCTACAAGATCGAATGTGACCAATGTGAGGGGATATATATATAGGCGAAACCAAAAGGCCTCTCAGCACCAGAGTCAAAGAACATCTCAAAATCAATTCCAACTCAGCTGTGGCAGAACAAACATAATTCACTGGCCACGTTATCCTCGCCAGCAGTGCCTTAGTCATCAACATCGAGACCAACTTATTTAAACGGAAAGTTAGAGGCCATAGAAATCTACAAGCATCAACCAGCCATGAACCGAGATGAGGGCTACCATATACCAGCAGTCTACCAGTCCATTCTGTCACGTGACACCACAAGAACTGACCAAGAGTGACGTTGCCAGTGACCATCAGTTAGTGCTGAAGAACTGACCGAGATGGTCACAAAAGCTACACTCAAACAATTTCTACATCCCGGAGAGGTAACTAATTTTTCCGTATTATGCATTTAACATGTCTAAAGTGCAAAAATCTAACTCTCTAACTGCTGCAAACAATCAGACAAACTTTCAATGCACGATAACGCTACCTATGCTGAATATCAACAGAATATTTATTAAATAGTAAAAGCAAACAATTTGTACAATGCATAGACCATCTTCAAATATATGTTCGTGACGTACTTATCGACGTCATTCATTATGATGTCATTGTACACATCACGCAGTTTATTATGACATCATATGATGGGTGGGTACTCTGGAAAGGTGAATTATCATGACTGAACTACATCATGTTGATTGTGACGTTAGCTAACAAATGATGTATTTGATTCTGGTGTCAGATACTTGATACAGATCATATCCCTCAAAGGACCTTTCCAATTTATCCATCAATCATATGATGTCATAATCAACTACGTGGCATGTAGGCTGTCATAATCAATGATGTCATGAATGACATAGGTAAGTTGACGGACTAAGCATTGTTGTACGAATTGTATGGCTTTACCATTTAATACAGCACCCCGTCAAATTAATTTCAAAATATTCAACAGGTTACATGTACCTGTATATATTTCTGGAAATTGAGATTGAGAGTGTATGGATCGATCGATCACAACACAGAAACAGCGTGGGTGGAGCTTATAATCTAAAGATGGGCGGGGCATAGCTAAAACCAGATACCTCCATTGCTATATTAGAAAACATTCGCAGCACTTACCACAAGGAGCGTGTTCTGTTAAGATATTACAGAGTTGTTCAGTCGGAATGAATAATGGAGTTCGTTGTCTCTGACCTCGACAATCATCACCGGGCAGTCTAAACCAGGGGGTCCAGTCACTGACCTTCCCATCTGTACATGTATTTATAACAAACGTGAGATTAGAAACAAACAAAGTGGATTAACCCGTTAACCTCTACCACTCTGATGTAAAAAATTTTAATTTTCAAATTAAATTAAAGAATAAACTGGTATTTATTTTTCAACAAATTTGGTGGAAGATGGTGCTGTCGTAGAGGTGCTGTCGTAGACAGCAACATCTTCCACCAAAATTGTTGAAAAATGTACACTAGTTTCTTTGCTATTGACACCACAAAAGATAGAATATTGACATCAGTGTGCTACGGGTTAATGGTCAAGATTTGTAAAGAAAAATTAAAAACGTTGCTAAATCAATGTACATATACAGGTCAAGAGAAATTAAAAAAAAAAAATTTAACACAAATTCCAGTTGTAAAAGATAAGATACCCAAGTGGCCTGTACCACTAACCTGGAAGACCGGCATTTCAACAAGTGGCTCAATGGGCCTGTATCACTCAGCTGGAACATAGGCATTTCAACTAGAAAGGCCATTGCCTATAAGTGGAAGAATTGCGACAAAAATGAGTCCTACCAAATGGGATGAAAATCAATCCAGTGGTTCTCGATCCAGTGGTTCTCAAGAAGACATTTTAAATTTCCCATTCCATTCCCATAACAGTTTTTTGGCGTGAAAATCCATCAAATAAAAGAATCCCATATGGCCATCAAATACGCTACATTTTCAAACACGCTACATTTTGATTGGTCCATGGTGGCCATGTATTTTGATGTATCCCTTGAACAAACTTTTTCATATTTATCCCCTTCACTGATGAATTCGTCATCTCTCATTTTCAAGTCAACCATACAGGAAAACTGTTGAATATTTTGAATTTAAGCAACCGCTCACAGTCAAATTAATTTCAAAATAAATTTTAATTTGTAAAGAATAAAACTTTTGAAGGATTTGTCAGTGAACGGGTTAAAGTGCATAAAATTAAGCTTTAGATAATTCATCAATCAGTCAATATTGAAATACTCACCAAAGTCCTTCAAGTCCTCAAGAGGGGGACATGATTGTGCAGTGTCTCCACGAGGCTCTTGGGTAATTTGACGAAAACGTCTTACACATCCGCCTGGTTCATTCTCCTGCCACGAACCCCATGTACTCACCACACAGTCAGCTGGAAATTCATGAACCCGAGTAGATGAAGTACTGTTTAACAAGTATTCCAGATATTTTGATGACTTTAACCATTCAATGCTAAAATTTGTTGGTGATATCTAGCCAGTCATTCCAGTAGTCAATTTTCAAAAAATAGTCTTCTCTTGGTCCACAAATTGGCATTTCTCAAGGTAGTGGTTTTGAGAAATGTTATTTTTAGCCATCTCAAGTGTAAAAGGGTTAACTTTTAACCTCAAAATCAAGCAGGTTCTTCGGAAACCCAGATGGAATATCCGAGCCAAGTTTGTTGAAAATCCTTTCAGTAGAGCTTAAATTATCATCCTAAAAGTACCTTTGACCCCAAAATCAAGATGATTCATTAGGAGTCAAAAAGAAATTTCTCCGCCAAGCTTCATGAAGATCCATTGAGTAGAATGTGAGATTTTGCACCAGACACACAGACTGACTGAGACAAAATGTCCTGGTGAGATTACAATTTAATTCATTGTCTATCGCAAATTCTTTGATATTTGGACTCTCGAAAGAATAAGGTTATTTAAAAGACAGGTTGAGTCAAGTCTGGTGAAGTTTCTTTCAGTAGAACCACAGTATATGAAAGTTCCCATAAATAAACGACAAGGATATTGATCACTGACACAAACAAGAGGCCCATGGGCCTTGGTGCTCAGCTGCCTAATACAGAGACTGCATGCTCTATGGGTTGCTTAAGAGAATTTCGTTCTTGAATTGGCTATTAGTAAGAATATATAACTAGAACACATTTATTGAATTAACTGCAAATCTGCGATGTCTGGCCATTAAGGAATATTATAGTCTTTTTTTATATGCCCAGTGAACATGTCTGTGCTGATCCGATAAAATCTCTAGACTTAGTCACAGTTCAAAGATCCTAACTTCAAATTCCCATAAGTTTGCTATGGGGACACATTGTGCATGGAAAAGCTGGGATTTTTAATTTAAAATATTGGATTGAGGCTATTCAAAATAGATATCAAATCTAGTGTAGATAGGACCTCGTTTAAGTTCACCAAGTTCAAGTCGATCGGAGCCAAAAAAAATTCTGCTACCATTTTGAAAAAAGAATTTCCACTAAAAAATTTGTCAGTATTTTTTCTGCCAAAAATAAAATCACCAAAATGTGCAACCAATTTGAAAAAAAATAAAAATATAATTTTTTCAGAATTTTTCATCCTGACTTAATTTCTGTAAAAAGATGCCTAAAACAGAGTTATGGCCTTTTTAATGTCGTGGCCTCTTCATATTCATTGTGGAAATAGATATTGTCTGAAGAAACATGTCTTCAATTTGCTTTTAATCCTTCAACAATTGGTGTGTTCAAATAGTTATTTGAGTGAAGGAACATATCTGCTAAATTTGGTTTTAATCTATCAACAATTGAAGAAACAAATGTATTTTCCCCATAGAGTTTAATACCTAAATACTGACTTAATGAACCAGAGCTATAGCCCTTGTTTATAGGCCACTTCATATTTATAGCTCATATAGATGATACCTAAAGAAAGTTATCTGCAAAATTTGGTTATAATCCTCTTGATAAATGACGAAATGTGTCACAAACATATTTTCCCCATAAACATCAATACTTTGAAAACATGGTAAGGGCCATACCTCTGTTATTTGAAGGCTTCATATTCATAGCCCCTATAGATATCGCCTAAAGGTACATATCTGACAAGTTTGGTTACTGTATAAGAAAAACTCTAGCCTTCAGCTACAGCCTAAATATTTTAACATTGGCTCTAACGGGAAAACTGACCTTTGACCTATATTCTCAAAACTAAGTCAGCCTGACCGTGTTCCTATATGGTTGGTAGCTTATACCTTTAGGTACACCCCCACCAAGCTAGAAGCTAATAGCTCTACAAATTATGAAACATGCCGCCGAAGGATAAGTCCGCTGTTTGTAAATTAGTATAGGAACATATTAGCTACATTTGATCTAAATCGGTCCACAAATAACAAATCGTGCCATCATTGATGAGCACGCACATACAGAGAGACAGACAGATGGCTGGATGGGGAGTGATCAGTATAGCGAAGTCAGCCGAGATAAAAACAACACGGTTCTTTGGGCACACATGGGTAACTAGGTGAAGATTTCTTTAGCAGAATATAAGTTTTAATGCAGAGCTCAAATTCTGGGAGGACAGATGAAACGACAAATGTATGCATGAGGTTTGGGGTGGGGGTGTGAGGGTGTGGGGGGGGGGGGGTACGTATAATAACACAGGTACATGTATAATTATATAAATAGAAACCACTTTTCAACCTATTAGTCAATAATTATTCATAGCATGATAATTAATCATTTAACCCTTAAATTTCTTCAAGAAAATTTCATTTTTCTCAAAGAAACTGTCCATTTGCAGACAAAGAGAAGACTATTCTTGAAAATTTATCACTGGAATGACTGGCTCGATAACTGAGCCAGTCATTCCAGTGATAAATTGTCAAAAACAGTCTTCTCTTTGTTTGAAAATGGACAGTTTCCAAGACAGCTACAGAAACTGTTTTGGGCCGAATTGAGTGTTAAAGGGTTAAAATAAACACATCTCCTTAACCCTTAACACTCTGATATAAAAATTTTAAATTTTCAAACTAAAGTAAAAGATGAACTGGTACTTATTTTTCAACAAATTTGGTGGAAGATGGAGCTGTCATAGACAGCACCATCTTCCACCAAAACTGTTGCAAAATATACATTAGTGTCTTTGCTACTGACACCGTAAAAGATAGAATATTGACATGTTAAAAGGATTTCTATTATTTCAGAATAATTATGGCAGTAAACAGGAAAAAGTCATATATACTAACTGAAGCATGGGAGGATCTCCTCCAGATCAGGACAGATCAGCGCTCCATCAGGTTGGAAGCTTATATCACGAATTCGACGTTGCGTACAGACATTGTTTGTAAACTCAGATTGCCATGGTGACCATTTAGTGTAATCGCAAACTAGAAATACATAATAGACAAGGTGAGGGAGCGAGGGAGGGAGAGAGGGAGAGAGAGAGAGGGTGATGAGAGAGAGAGGGGGGAGAGGGAGAGAGCGAGAGAGAGGGGGAGGGATGGATGGAGGGAGAAAGGAAGGTAGGGAGGGAGGGAGGGAGGGAGAGAGAGAGAGAGAGAGCGAGAGAGAGAGAGGGGGAGGGAGGAAGGGAGGGAGGGAGGGAGGGAGGGAGGGAGAGAGAGAGCGAGAGAGAGAGGGGGAGGGATGGATGGAGGGAGGAAGGGAGGGAGGGAGGGAGGGAGGGAGGGAGGGAGGGAGGGAGGGAGGGAGGGAGGGAGGGAGGGAGAGAGAGAGAGAGAGCGAGAGAGAGAGAGGGGGAGGGATGGATGGAGGGAGGAAGGGAGGGAGGGAGGGAGGGGGAGAGAGAGAGAGAGGGGGAGGGATGGATGGAGGGAGGAAGGGAGGGGAGGGAGGGAGGGAGGGAGGGAGGGAGGGAGGGAGGGAGGGAGGGAGGGAGGGGGGGAGAGAGAGAGAGAGAGAGAGAGAGAGAGCGAGAGAGAGAGGGGGAGGGATGGATGGAGGGAGGAAGGGAGGGAGGGAGGGAGGGAGGGAGGGAGGGAGGGAGGGAGGGAGAGAGAGAGAGAGAGAGAGAGAGAGAGAGAGATAGATGTTGAATTTCTACAAGATGTCAGGTAAAGCTTGTTGAGCAGTTTGGTACTTACATAATGTCCTAAAGCTAGGTTACTATGGATGCATTCACATAAAACGAACTAATAGATTTAATGTGCGTGATTCGCATCTAGGAGATTGTGTGTGTATCATATGCATTTTCTTAATGTGCAGATATTAAAAAGCATTAGGATAAATGAATGTAAATGACCTCAAACAGGAATTGTTTGTAGATTTTTCAACATGTGCAATGCATTTGTCTACATGTGTATGGAAGCATGCACACATGCACCTGCATGCATGCACGTGCATGCACGCACGCACGCACGCACACACCTGATATGTAATGGTCAAGCGGGCTAAAAACGGCTTTGGTAATGGAATGTCTTTGCAAGCCCAGACAAGATTATTTTTTAAATTTTACTACTTGAATGACTAGCTCGATAACTGAGTCAGTCATTTCAGTGGTAAATGTTAAAAAATAATATTTTCTTGGTCACTAAGCAAAAATGTCAATTTTCCTGACCAATCATGGCCAGGAAAGGGTTAATGCAATCCTAGCTTTAACCCTTTAACACTAAAGTCAGCCAAATATAGCTTCCGTAGTGGTCTTGAGAAATATCCATTGGCAGACCAAGATAAAATTATTTTTGAAAATTTACCTCTAGAATGACTGCCTCGATAATTGAACCTGTCATTCCAGTGGTAAATTTAAAAACAAGAATGCTTTGCCTGTGAAGGCGTGGATAGAATCTAAGTTCAGGTATCAAATTTATCAAATCTGTGAAGTTTTATCAAAATCTGATAAGCTTTTGTGGAGTAAATTTTCATTTGAAAAACCTTTACTGAAGCAACAATATCCTTAAGCCATAAAATTGTCTGTGTTCAAACACTGGAAATGTATGGGAAAACTTTGGAAAATCAATTTCCTTTTTATGTGAGCTAGTCTTAGTGATGGTCTAGAACAAATCTCTGAAGTTTTATTGAAATCTGATGAATCTTTGTTGAGTAAATTGTCATTTGAAAAAACCTTAACCAAGATGAAAACCTTAAACTAAAGGCATAAAATAGCCACAAAATTATCCAAGTTAACACACGTGGAAAAAATATGGAAAAATTTTCAAAATTGATTTCTTTCTCACATGGACTAGTCCTAATGATCGTATATAACAAATCTGTGAAATTTGAACTGAACCGCAAAGTCTACCTGCTTACTGTACCTGAAGTGCAAGATTGCACGACAATCAATTACATTTTCTATGTCGAAAACCAAGGAAAATTCATCAAAAGGTTTTAAATTTTTTTTTTAAATATTGATGGAGTATGCTTCCCTATATTATAAAGAACATGTCTGTAAAGTTTTAGCAAGATCTGATGGGTCAATGCTGAGAAATAATGATCTCCAAAAACCGTAACCATAAAAAACCTGTACATTTTCTATGTCGAAAACCATGGCAAATTCAGCAAATTGTTTTCAAAATTTTGTTAAAATAATGATGGAATGAGCTTCCCTACATTATAGATAAGATGTCTGTAAAGTTTCAGCAAGATCTGATGGGGCAATGTTGAGAAATATTGATATTTAAATACTCTAACCATAAGTACAGATATGGTGATGCCGCCGCCGCCGGAATAGTGATCCCTATGTCTCGCTTCTGCTTTGCAGGCGAGACAAAAATAGTCTTCTCTTTATCTGCAAATGATTATTTTCTATGAGAAAATTGATATTTTCTTGAACAAATCTGAGAGTTAAAGGGCTAAGTAGCTGGACAACAGCTAGTGTTCTTCAGTTAGGGTTCTTCAGACAGAGTTTATTTCAAATCAGCGCAGAGGCTTGCTTACAAGTTGTTTAACCATTTAACAGCCAAATTTTGTCAAGAAATTTTTTTTGCTTATTGAATGTCAATTTGCAGGAAAAGAGGCTATTTTAGAAAATTTACCACTGGACTGTCTGGCTCATTTAGTCTTCTTTTGGCCTGCAAATAAACGAAATCTAGGATTTCTTTTTTCACGAGAGAGTTGATACTTACCTCCCTAATACTTTTGATATTGCTAAATATCGGCTTTCACTCAATAAAACACTCAGATTAAAAACAGTTAGGTGCCCCTACTGGGCAGGGAGTCAGAGGTAGTCCGGCGGATGCTCGCCCCACCACCGCGCATGCGCCGACTACTACTTCCTCTGGCTCATTTATTGGCTAACACATGCAACTACCAAGAGCCTGAAGACCGAGCCTCTGTGGGGCGGAGAGGCCGGGTCCGTATCTAGGGAGGTAAGTATCAACTCTCTCGTGAAAAAAGAAATCCTAGATTTCGTTTATTTCACATCAAGAGTATACTTACCTCCCTAATACTTTTGATATTGCCAGAATTCGAAAGTGAATCTGGCGGGAGGGAGGCGAGGTCAAAAGACCAGCTCTTCCCTATACGCTTTCAAGCGTTTAAGGCACTTATGACGTCTGAAACTGTGTGAAAACACAGTCAGGATTAGATAAACCATCGGATAACACAACCGATGCCTGAGAGATGACCGATTTGTCATATGCGCTCCCCCCCCCCCACCCTTGGGAGGAAGATTAAATGACCTCAATGTCCTACACGCTCTCTTCGTACTAGTGCCAAGTACTATAGGACAGAGACGAAAAGGCTCCATTTTCGTATACTCTCTCTAAAGAACCACAACCCACATAAACCATCACCATATTAATAACACTGGGTAACGTGACAATACAAAACAATGAACAACACATGAACAAGACTGACCTTGTTGTACTAGGAAGCTGTCATCACGATTCCAGTAGAGAAGCATGATACAGTCCCGACAAGTGGTTGTCACCGTCGCTGAATGGCGAAGTATATAAGCAATGCGGAAGCACTCTTCACAAACATAAAGCGGTTATTGTTTCAAAATCGACAAGGCGAGAGGGTTAGAGGTGTCACGGAGGTAATGGTCTGTAAAACTTGACTCACAGTGCCACTGAGCCACTGACATAATATCATCCACAGGGACCCCACTAAACAGGGCAGTGGATGCCACGACACCGCGGACACTGTGAGCCTTGGCCACGTCAACCTGTCGCCCGGTGGCGGATTTGTGACAAAATTGAATACATTCCACAATCCACCTAGAAATGGTGTCCTTAGACGCCCTACCATGGGGTTCAATATATGACAACCATAAAGCTGATAGGTCGGTACGCCACTCCGAAGTACGCTGTCTGTACCGGAGCAGCGCCCGGACGGGACACCATACTTTAGAACCAGGATCATATCTAGTTAAAGATGGCAAAAAAATAGGCTGACCTGGATATTTCAATGACTGATTTTTAGACAAGAAATTAATCCTAGGTAGAAGCTTAAGGCCTTCCCCTGTAACCACAAAACGGTCAACCTCGGCTGATAAGGCGTGAATCTCACTCCTACGCCTCGCCGAGGCCGCAGCAATTAAAAATACAGTTTTAAGAGTTAACATTTTCATAGAAATGGAACTAAGTGGTTCAAAAGGCTTATCACCTAGTACCTGGAGCACCAGTGATAAACTCCAAGACGGAATCAGTGGAGGATTCCTTGGTCTTAGATTGCCCATGCCTTTAATTAATACATTTAATGTACTTACTTCATCACTCCCCCTATTAGCCAAGCAAGGGATAACAGTCATTAAAGCTGATTTATAACCAGCAATAGAGTTAGGCTTGAGGCTATAGGCATCATATAGGTGACAGAGGAAATCAGCCACTACCTGAATAGATGATTCCATTGGATCAATACATCTTTTTGAGCACCACTCTGCAAATCTGTTGATTTTATAATTATATGCTCTGGAGGTTGACCCCCTCCTGGCTTTGGCCATAAACATGGCCGCTTGCTCAGAAAAGCCCTCCTTAATTCTAGATTCCTTGACAACATCCACGCAGTCAATCGGAACATTGACGGATTGTCGTGAAGGGCCTTGCCCTGGAAGATAAGGTCGTCCATCAGAGGCAGCGGAACCGGATTGCAGACCAGAAGGTCCAGCAGATCCGTATACCACGATCGGCTTGGCCAATCCGGGGCGATCAGAAGCACTTGGCACTCCTGCTGCCTGATTTTCTGAAGCACCTTTGGAATCAGGATTGCTGGGGGGAATGCGTATGCATACATTCCCTCCCAGCTGATAGCTAACGCATCTGTTGCGAAAGTGCTTGGGTCTGGAGTCGGAGAGACGTACGTCGTCATCTTCGCATTCTTCTTCGTTGCGAACAAATCTATGTTGGGTTTCCCCCAATGGTCGAACAGACGATCCGCCACACATTGATTTAGTTGCCATTCCGTGGGTAAAACACTCATCCTTCGGCTCAATGAGTCTGCTAGCAGATTTAACCTCCCCGGAATATGAACTGCTTTCAAGGTGATCCCATGATCCAGGCACCAACAAAGCAGTTTCCATGTCATCATACAGAGACTGGGCGACTTCGTTCCGCCCTGGCGGTTTATGTAAGTGACTACTGTCGAGTTGTCTGAACGAATCAGAACAATCTTGCCCTGAACATTCTTTAAGAAATGTTCCAGGCCCAGGACTACTGCTCTTAGCTCTAGTAGATTGATATGTTCCTTGGACTGATCCAGATCCCAAAGCCCTGATACTGTGGACTCTTCCAGACAAGCTCCCCACCCCTCCATCGATGCATCTGTATACACAGTCACCTGAGGGTGGGGAGGGGTTAGCAAAACCCCCGGCAAGAGATTCTCTGTATTCAACCACCATTGCAGGTGGTGAATCAGAGGCGCCAACACTGACACGTTCGAGTCCAGCGAACCTGAACTCTGGGTCCACTGTGTCATGAGAAACAACTGGATCGGGCGCCTGCGCAAGGCGGCCTGCGGAATGACTGGTTCCAAAGAAACCATCAAGCCCAGCATTCTCAAGTAAACCCGTGCCAGGACATGACGACTGTCGCACACCGACTGTATTACCGAGATGAGTATTTGAACCCTCTCCTGAGTGGGGTACACATACCCCATCTCCAGATCGAAGAACATGCCCAGGTAAACAAACTTCTGGGATGGAGTTAGCTCTGATTTCGGGAAATTGATCATCCAGCCCAAGTCCGAGAGAGTTTTCAAAACAATCTCCAGATTGGCTGACAACGATTCCCGGGTGTGTGCTTTCAACAGCCAGTCGTCTATGTACGTGTGGACTGCTATGCTTCTCCTGCGGAGGTATGCAGTGATCGCGAGAACCACACGGGTGAAGACCCGAGGAGCCGTGGAAATCCCGAAGGGTAACACCCTGAATTCCCACTGCCTGCCCTGAAATGCGAATCTCAGGAAGTGACGGAAACTCCTCTCTATGGGAATGTGGAAATACGCATCCTTCAAATCTATGGAAGCGGTCCACATTCCTCGCTCCAACCCCGCCAATACCGAGCGCACAGTCTCCATCTTGAAACTGGGCGTCTCTATGAACTTGTTCAAAGGCTTGAGGTTGAGAACCGGCCTCCACCCTCCGGTGTT
The DNA here is from genome assembly GCA_034401795.1 of Chaetoderma sp. LZ-2023a. Taxonomy (NCBI): domain Eukaryota; kingdom Metazoa; phylum Mollusca; class Caudofoveata; order Chaetodermatida; family Chaetodermatidae; genus Chaetoderma; species Chaetoderma sp. LZ-2023a. The sequence continues at coordinate 69,976,244 of CM067364.1, forward strand.
TTTCTTCACTAAGAAGAGGGTTGAATAGAAGCCCGGGCACCTCTGTGCCGGCTGAATGGCTTCTTTTAGTATGAGGGAATTTATTTCCTCCTCTATACACAACCTCTGATCCGGATCCCGTGGAATAGGAGTCCAGATCGGCGCGAGAGACAGTCGCGATGGCGGGCCTGTCATCCAGTCGGGACGATACCCGACTGAAAGCCATCGCAAGACTAAACGGTCCTGAGTCAACCGCTTCCACTCTGGCAAGTGGCCGGCCAAACGGCCGCCCACCGGTCCACCTAGGGATAGAGGCGGACATAAGGAGTGCCAGAGTGGCACTGTCCTCTCGGCGTGAAACACCGGAGTGGTTCCCACCGCGGTAACCAGCCCATCAGGCCCGATTGCCGCGACCAGATCCCCGCGCGCCCCGCCCAGCGCCGCGCGCACCACGGTGCGCGGGCGGCTGTCTGGCTGGGTGCGGCTGGGGAGCCTGCGCCCCCCTCGCTGCTGGCCGAATCGCACGTGGCCTAGGCCTACGTTGCGACGGTGGCTGGCCTCTGACCTGGCCAGCACCACCCCGAGCCTGCAGAGGACGATACGCAGGGGGTGCCGCGCGAACACGCTCCCGCCGGAGCACCTCAAATTGTTCACGCAGCGCCCTCTGGTTGTTAACCAGAGTGACCGTCTCCTGGAGGTGCCTGCATCCCTCACCTCCAAAGAGACCAGGACCTGTCATAGGCGTCCGCAGCAGCCTATTATACAGGTCCTGGGACGGGCACAGATTGTCAAGGGCAAACGTGCGCCTCGCCCGGACACTTCTGGTCACCGCCCGCGTCAAACAGTCCAAAGCCAGGTTGATACCATCCTGGATGGCTCTCTGGACTGTTACCGGGCTTGGCTGGCGTGATGCGGAGGCCGCTACCACCCCCTGTAGCAGCTGGGAGACGTGGGACAGAGCGGCAATCGACGCCCTCCCACTCTCCTCCGCATCACGCAGCGCGGCATTCGCCGAACGCAACGCGTTCGAGCACAAGACTCCCGTGTCAGAACGGGAGCCCGGCCGCGCATCTTCGCCTAAAGCCGCGCGATCATCCACGCTTGGCTTTGGCACCACACCGTACCGCTGGTATTCCAGGGGCACGATGCGGCAACGCTTCGCCACCTCGCGAGGGGCCTTCGCGAGACGTCCATTAACCTTAATGGACGCCTCCGCCGCTTCGAACATGTCCACGACATGCTCAGCCAGCGGCAGAGATGGCATAGCGGTAGCCGCCGGCCTACCAGCTAACCACGGCCTATGGTCACGCTGGCTAGCCGGCAGCTCCACGGGTAGATCGGGCCGAACACTTACCAGCCACTGGCAAGCGTCCGACCAATCCTCCTCCGTGGCTAACTGCGAGCGCTCTACTAGACGAGGGCCTTCGTCTTCCTCCAGAGCACTCGCAGTTGACGTCGACGGCGGATAAGCTGATACCCCTGGCAAGCCCGGAAAAGCATGCGGGCCCGAGAGAGCAGGCATGCTGAACTCCGCGGCTTGACCAGGAGCAGGCGCCGTGGCAGAGCGTGGGGTAAACACCGCCCTACCGCGGCCCTGACCAGCACCAGCGACACCATCGGCAAGCCGAGGTATGCGGTATCCGTGGTCAACAGCACCGCCCAGGGACACCTTCTGGACCGTGAAATCTACTCCTGCGAGAGTAGAACCACGGAACACGTCGCCTGTATTCCCCGCGAGGGGTGCACAGACGTCGTATTCCATGGCCACGTCCTCAGAAGGCGACCCTAGCAGGAGATCCTCTTCCTCCTGGCCAGAAAGATTAGACTCCGGGTCAGCAAAGAGAGCTAACCCGGACTGGCCAGGAAAGGTGCCATAGGAGGCCTTGACACCTTCGGCGCGCGGATACCCGGGGTCTGATGAGCAGACCGCGGGTCCCAGCAACAACCGTTGTCCACGGCCCCTCGGCGCGGCGCCATGCCTGCTGCCAGGGTCTTGGACTGCCCCCAACAAAGGGGCCACCTCTGAATCCACAAACGGACCGGACCTAAAGAGACCGGATTCAGAGGCGGGGATCACCTGCTCGGAAGCAGATGCCGAGGACAACAAAGGAGCTGGCCCAGGAAGCATGCTGCGAAGCAACTCTGGGACCAAATCCTTTATTGTCCTCTGCATCTCTTGCAACATTTCGGACCTGAAGGCCTCCATATCCACCGCGGATGAGGCCTTCTTCTTACCCTTCTTACTACCCTCCTTCTTCTTCTTCCTCTCTTCCTCCATCACCTTCTCCCTCGCCTGCAATGAGAGAAAATCAGACATTAGATCTCCCCCCCACTGCTTACATACATCGCACTTCAGCAACGGTCCACAGGGACTGCAGCTGAAGCACAAGTGCGGTACGAATCTATTCTTCAGAAACCTCCCGCAGGACGGGCAACCAGGTCTCTGAAACAGGACAAAGGACAAGGACAATGAGCAAGATAGTTAAGGTTAGCGAACTCAAAACCAACTAAAAAGAGAGGGACAGGATCCTAAAGATCGCAAGTCAAGAAGAACCAGCTTTGGACAAAACGTTAAATGTTAATAAAGGCCAAGGCCGATTATGACGTCATCAATCCCGTGACAAAAATAATCGATCCGCAACAAGCACCAAGTGCAAGAACGAATTGTATAAGTAACCGGAACATTCCCGTTGAATTGGCATTTCGAGTACACAACAATCAGATATACAGAGATAACTCCTTCCAATTCTAGCATTGGCAAAAAAGGAAATTATCTCCCCTTTTGTTTATCAATAATTAGATACCTGACACCTTGTACAGACAAACCATCCAACGTGATGTACCAGAGAACTCCACCATAGTACGCCTCTACATTCTCTCCACCGAAGGGGAAGGAATTGGATCAAGAGGGCAAAGTGAGAAGACCTTTATAAGAAGCCTCCAACTCACTGAACATAGATTTTTTGGTTAGATAACCTAACAGTATTAGTAGGAAATGGAACCGTGGTGGAGAGAAACATATCCTCTTGTGCCGAGAAGTCCATCAAAGCTTCTACGTGATACCTGTGGACAAAAACACAAAGAGAAATGAGACTTATGAAGCACCATGTTGTAAAAAACCAACTCAAACAGGCGCTAATCACGGTAAGCGCGAGTCCCGGAAACACATTAAACCGGGACAAAACACGCTAGCATATCAAAGAAATCACCTGATAAAGAGATCCAGCTCCTTCCAAAGGTGAGTCCTCTCTTTCCGACATGACACGAACGTACAACAACCGTCAAATAAGTGAAAAACAAGGTAAACGCGCAGAAAATGTAGAGTAGCACAAAACCGCATGTAACCCTTAGCCAATAAATGAGCAAAGAGGAAGTAGTAGTCGGCGCATGCGCGGTGGTGGGGCGAGCATCCGCCGGACTACCTCTGACTCCCTGCCCAGTAGGGGCACCTAACTGTTTTTAATCTGAGTGTTTTATTGAGTGAAAGCCGATATTTAGCAATATCAAAAGTATTAGGGAGGTAAGTATACTCTTGATGTGAAATAAACATTCCCTAATGACCAATCCAGACTACAGAGGCCACTTTTATCCAGTTTAACCATCAACCGTTTAATGGTCAAGCCGATCAAAACTGGCCTCTGGAGGGATCTTGAAGAATGTTCATTTGCAGGTCCAGAGATGACTATTTTTGAAAATTTATCACTGGAATGCCTGGCTCGATAATCGAGCCAGTCATTCCAGTGGTAAATTCTTAAAAATAGTCTTACTTTGGCCTGAAAATGGACATTCAGTGAGCAAATATTTTGCCTTTCTTGATAAAAATTTGACCAGTAAAGGGTTAAATGCTTAAGTAGACACAATAAGTCTAAAAGAGAAATTTGATGGATGGATGACCAGCACCAGGTCACGTGACTATTTGGACCAGACAAGATAACAATTAGCGTACCACAATTTCTTTCTTGCGCATCATCTCCTTCACACGCTTTTCCTCGACCAATCACGGCGGCCGATTCAATGCGGAAACGTCTCTGTCTACAGGGAGCACCGTTCACCTCAATCCACTGACTCCAACTGGACCAGCTACAATCAACTGAAATAGATAACAATATGGATGTGTGCAATGGAGAGATCCAATCTGTCACTCAGGTACATGTCATAATCAATTATGTCACGATACTTATCTAGCTATGTCAAGAACATTTAAAAGCCCATTAAGTGTATGAATTGTATGTCGTTGATGGATTTACTATTTAATAAACATGCAGGTGGATATTTTCAAACTAATTTGACTGGGCACTGTTGCTGCCATGGGCAGCAACAGCACCAAGTCAACTTAGCTTCAAAATATTCAACAGCTTACCCGAGTGTATAGTTACCTTGAAATTAGGATTCTGTAAATTGCGATTATATTTAGTATATAAATCAATCACAACATGTGCAAAGCTTAGCTAGATATGGGTTGTGAGTAGCTAGAAATGGGTGGAGTTTAGGTAGAAATGGGCGGGGCATAGTTAGAAATGGGTTATCAGTAGCTAGAAATGGGTGGAGTTTAGGTAGAAATGGGCGGGGTATAGCTAGAAATGGGTTATCAGTAGCTAGAAGTGGGTGGAGTTTAGGTAGAAATGGGCGGAGCATAGCTAGAAATGGGTTATCAGTAGCTAGAAATGAGTGGAGTTTAGTTAGAAATGGGCGGGGCATAGCTAGAAATGACTCCCTCTATTGTATTGTTTGTATTAAAAGTGATCGTGAGCTTATTGCAATAGAGGGGTCTATTTCTAGCAATGCACCGTCTAATTTCTAGCTAAGCTCCACTCACTTTATAAGTGTGCTGGAATTGATTTGAATCTGGGTGACCTCAAGGTCACTGCGAAATTAGGTGTTAGAGTGTCTAACCCTTTAACCCTAAAGCCATTCAAAAATGACTTCCACACTGGACTTGAGAAATGTCCATTTGCAGACCAAGATGACCATTTTTTTAAATTCATAACTGGAATGACTGGCTCAATAACCAATCCAGTAATTCCAGTGCTAAATTTTCAAAAATAATAAACGAAATCTAGGATTTCTTTTTTCACGAGAGAGTTGATACTTACCTCCCTAATACTTTTGATATTGCTAAATATTGGCTTTCACTCAATAAACACTCAGATTTAAAACAGTTAGGTGCCCCTACTGGGCAGGGAGTCAGAGCGTAGTCTGGCGGATGCCAGCCCCACCACCGCGCATGCGCAGACTAGCACTTCCTCTGACTAGATTATTGGCTGACACACATGCAACTATTAAGAGCCTGAAGACCGAGCCTCTGTGGGGTGGAGAGGCCGGGTCCGTATCTAGGGAGGTAAGTATCAACTCTCTCGTGAAAAAAGAAATCCTAGATTTCGTTTATTTCACTTCAAGAGTATACTTACCTCCCTAATACTTTTGATATTGCCAGAATTCGAAAGTGAATCTGGCGGGAGGGAGGCGAGGTCAAAAGACCAGCTCATCCCTATACGCTTTTCTGCGTTTAAGGCACTTAAACTTCTGAAACTGTAAGAAAAAACAGTCAGGATTTGACTAACCATCGGATAACACCACCGATGTATGAGAGATGACCGAATGTCATATGCGCTCCCCCCCCTCCTTCCTGGGAGGAAGAGTCGACTGACCTCAATGTCCTATACGCTCTCTACGTACAAGTGCCATGTACTACAGGACAGAGACGAAAAAGCTCCATTTTCGTAACTCTCAACAATGAACCACACAAATACACAAACCATCACCATATTAATAACGGGTAATCGTGACAATACAATCAACAACGGACAACACATGAACAAGACTGACCTTGTTGACAATGGCTGCTGACATCATCTTCCCATCGGTAAAGACTGATGCAGGCCCAAAAATGTGGGTGTTTCCATAAATTAATTGTGATATATATAAGTAATGAGGAAATCACCTCAAAAAATATAAACCGATTTATTTTTTCAAAACCGACAAGGCGAGAGGATTAGAGGTGTCACGGAGATAATGGTCTGTAAAACTTGACTCACAGTGCCACTGAGCCACCGACATAATATCATCCACAGGGACCCCATTAAATAGGGCCGTGGATGTCACTACGCCGCGGACACTGTGAGCCTTGGCCACGTCAACCTGTTTCCCGGTGGCGGATTTATGGCAAAACTGAATGCATTCCACAATCCACCTGGAAATGGTGTCCTTAGAAGCCCTCCCATGGGGTTCAATATATGACAACCATAACGCTGACTGGTCGGTGCGCCATGCCGCCGTACGTTGTTTGTACCGGCGCAGCGCCCGGACGGGACACCATGCTTTAGAATTAGGATCATATCTAGTTAAAGCAGGCAAAATAATAGGTTGACCTGGATATTTCAACGACTGATTTTTAGCCAAGAAATTAACCCTAGGTAGCAGCTTAAGGCCTTCCCCTGAAACCACAAAACGGTCATCCTCGGCTGATAAGGCATGAATCTCACTCCTACGCCTAGCCGAGGCCGCAGCAATTAAAAACACAGTCTTCAGTGTTAATAGTTTCATAGAAATGGAACTAAGTGGTTCAAAAGGCTTATCACCTAGTACTTGAAGCACTAGCGATAAACTCCAAGACGGAATCACAGGAGGATTCCTTGGTCTTAGATTGCCCATGCCTTTAATTAATACATTCAATGTATTTACTTCATCACTTCCCCTCTTAGCCAAGCAAGGAATAACAGACATTAATGCTGACTTATAACCAGCAATAGAGTTAGGCTTGAGGCTATAGGCATCATAGAGGTGACAGAGGAAATCAGCTACTACTTGAATAGATGAATCCATTGGATCAATACATCTTTTTGAGCACCATTCTGCAAATCTGTTGATTTTATAATTATATGCTCTGGAGGTTGACCCCCTCCTGGCTTTGGCCATAAACATGGCTGCTTGCTCAGAAAAGCCCTCCTTAATTCTAGATTCCTTGACAACATCCACGCAGTCAATCTGAACATTGACGGATTGTTGTGAAGGGCCTTGCCCTGGAAGATAATATCGTCCATCAGAGGCAGAGGAACCGGATTGCAGACCAGAAGGTCCAGCAGATCCGTATACCAAGATCGGCTTGGCCAATCCGGGGCGATCAGAAGCACTTGGCATTCCTCCTGTCTGATTTTCTGAAGAATTTTTGGAATCAGGATTGCTGGAGGGAATGCGTATGCATACATTCTCCCCCAGCTGATAGCTAACGCATCTGTTGCGAAAGCGCTTGGATCCGGAATCGGAGAGACGTACGTCGTCATCTTCGCATTCTTCTTCGTTGCGAACAAATCGATGTTGGGTTTCCCCCAATGGTCGAACAGACGATCCGCCACACATTGATTTAGTTGCCATTCCGTGGGTAAAACACTCATCCTTCGGCTCAATGAGTCTGCTAGCAGGTTTAACCTTCCCGGAATATGAACTGCTTTCAAGGTAATCTGGTGATCCAGACACCAACAAAGCAGCTTCCATGTCATCATACAGAGACTGGGCGACTTCGTTCCGCCCTGGCGGTTTATGTAAGTCACAACTGTTGAGTTGTCTGAACGAATAAGAACAATCTTGCCCTGAACTTTCTGTAAGAAATGTTCCAGGCCCAGGACTACTGCTCTTAGCTCCAGTAGATTTATATGTTCCTGTGACTGTTCCAGATTCCAAAGCCCTGATATCGTGGATTCTTCCAGGCAAGCTCCCCAGCCCTCCATCGATGCATCTGTATACACAGTCACCTGAGGGTGGGGAGGGGTTAGCAAAACCCCCGGTAAGAGATTCTCTGTATTCAACCACCATTGCAGGTGGTGAATCAGAGGCGCCAACACTGACACATTCGAGTCCAGCGAACCTGTACTCTGGGTCCATTGTGTCATGAGAAACAACTGGATCGGCCGCCTGCGTAAGGCGGCCTGAGGAATGACTGGTTCCAACGAAACCATCAACCCCAGCATTCTCAAGTAAACCCGTGCCAGGACATGACGACTGTCGCACACTGACTGAATCAACGAGATGAGTATTTGAACTCTCTCCTGAGTAGGATAAACATATCCTGTCTCCAGATCGAAGAACATCCCCAGGTAAACAAACTTCTGGGATGGAGTCAGCTCTGATTTTGGGAAATTGATCATCCAGCCCAAGTCTGTGAGAATTTTCAAAACAATCTCCAGATTGGCGGACAAACTTTCCCGGGTGTGCGCTTTCAACAGCCAGTCGTCTATGTACGTGTGGACTGCTATGCTTCTCCTGCGGAGGTATGCTGTGATCGCAAGAACCACACGGGTGAAAACCCGAGGAGCCGTGGAAATTCCGAAGGGCAACACCCTGAATTCCCACTGTCTGCCCTGGAATGCAAATCTCAGGAAGCGACAGAAACTCCTGTGGATGGGGATGTGGAAATAAGCGTCCTTCAAATCTATCGACGCCGTCCACATCCCCCTCTCCAACCCCGCCAACACCGAGCGCACCGTTTCCATCTTGAAACTGGGCGTCTCGATGAACTTGTTCAATGGCTTGAGGTTGAGAATCGGTCTCCACCCACCGGTGCGTTTTGTTACCAAGAACAGGGTTGAATAGAAGCCCGGACACCTTTGTGCCGGCTGAATAGCTCCTTTTTGTACGAGGGAATTTATCTCCTCCTCGATACACAACCTTTGATCTGGATCTCTCGGAATGGGAGTCCAGACTGGCACCAGAGACAGTCGCGACGGCGGGCCTGTCATCCACTCTGGATGATACCCCACGGAAAGCCATCGCAAGACTAAACGGTCCTGAGTTAACCGTTCCCACTCTTGCATGTGGTCGGCTAGCCGGCCTCCCACCGGTCCACCTAGGGACCGCGGTGGACACAAGGCATGCAAGAGCGGCACTGTCTCCGTCGCCATACACACCGGCGTGGTCCTTACCGCGGTAAGCGCCCTGTCAGGAACGATAACCACGCCCAGATCCTCGCGCGACCCGCCCCGCCCCGCGCGCACCTCGGTGCACGGGCGGCTGCCTGGCTGACGGCGGCTGAGGAGCCTGCGCCCCCCTCACTGCTGGCCGAATCGCACGCGGCCGAGGCCGGCGCTGCGACGGCGGCTGGCCTCTGACTTGGCCAACACCACCTCGAGCCTGCAGGGGACGATACGCAGGGGCCGCGGCGCGAACGTTAGCACGACGCAGTACCTCAAACTGTTCGCGCAGCGCCCTCTGGTTATTCACCAGGGTGACCGTCTCCTGGAGGTGGCGACATCCCTCACCTCCAAAAAGACCAGGACCCGTCATAGGCGTACGGAGTAGCCTATTATACAGGTCCTGAGACGGGCACAGATTGTCCAGGGCAAATGTGCGTCTTGCCCTGACACTCCTGGTCACCGCCCGCGTCATACAGTCCAGCGCCAGGTTAATACCATCCTGGATGGTTCGCTGGACCGCGAGCGGGCCTGGCTGGCGCGATGCGGATGCCGTTACTACCCCCTGTAACAGCTGGGAGACGTGGGACAGAGCGGCAATCGAAGCCCTCCCACTCTCCTCCGCATCACGCAACGCGGTATTCGCCGAACGCAACGCGCTCGCGCACAAGACCCCCGCGTCAGAACGGGAGCCTGGCCGCGTATCCTCACCCAAAGCCGCGCGGTCATCCACGCTGGGCTTGGGTACCACACCGTACCGCTGGTAGTCCAGGGGCACGATGCGACAACGCCTGGCCACCTCGCGAGGGGCCTTCGCGAGACGTCCACTCGTGTTAATGGACGCCTCCGCCGCCTTGAACATGTCAACGACATGCTCCGCCAGCGGCAGAGAAGGCATAGCGTTAGCAGTTGGTTTCCCAGCTAACCACGGCGTGTGAACACGGTGGCTAGCCGACTGCTCCACGGGCAGATCAGGCCTAACGCTCACCAACCACTGGCAAGCGTCATACCAATCCTCCTCCGTGGCTAACTGCGAGCGCTCTACAAGACGGGGTCCTTCGTCTTCCTCCTGAGCGCAAGCAGTAGAGCTTGACGGCGGGTACGCTGATACACCTGGCAAGCCAGGGAAAACATGCGGGCCTGACAGCACCGGCATGAGAATATCACTGGTTTGACCAGGAGCAGGCACCGCGGTAGAGCGCGGGGTATATATAGCCCTACCACGGGCCCGGCCAGCACCAGCTACACTCTCGGCAAGCCGAGGTATGCGGTACCGCTGGCCATCAGCAGCGCCCTGGGCCACCACCTGAACCGCGGACCTTACTCCAGGGTGAGTAATACCGTGGAAAAAAGCGCCTGTATTCCCCGCGAGGGGTGCACAAACGTCTTCATCCATGTCCACGTCGTCAGACGGCGACCCTAGCAGGTAATCCTCATCACCCTGGTCAGAAAGATTAGACCCCGGGTCAGCAAAGAGAGCTAACCCGGGCTGACCAGGAACGGTGCCATAGGAGGTACTGGCCACCGCGGCGTGCGGATACCCCTGGACTGATAAGCAGCCAGCGGGTTCCAGCGACAACCGTCCACGGTCCCCTATCGGCGCGGCAATAAGCCTGCTGCCAGGGCCGTGGAACGCCCCCTCTAATGGGGCCACCTCTGAATCGTCGGACAACGGAAGCGGACTAAGGAAAATCGATCCAGAGGCGGGGATTACCTGCTCCGAAGCCGATGATGAGGACAATAAAGGATCCGGACCAGGAAGCATGCCACGAAGCAACCCTGGAACCAAATCTTTTATTGTCCTCTTCATCTCTCCCAACATCTCGGTCCGGAAGGTCTCCATATCCACCGCGGACGAGACCTTCCCCTTACCCTTCCTACTTACAACCTCTCGTTTCCGCTTCTTCTTCCTCTCCTCCTCCACCACCTTGTCCGTCGCCTGTAAGCAGCACAAGAATTCGGACATTAACTCGCCCCCCCAGTGCTTACATATGTCACAATTAATCAATGGACCACAAGGGCTACATCGATAACACAGATGCGGCCAGAACTTTACATGCATAAAACGTCCACAGGACGCGCAACCCGGTCCCTGAAACAGGGCAAAGGACAAGGAGTATGAGCAACTAGTTAAGCTTAGAAACTCAATCCAACTCAAGGAGAAGGAAAACGATCATAAAGATCAATATACATCAAAAACCAGCATAGCGCTTGAATTGCTAATAAATACATAGCCAGCTGATTATGACGTCATTAATCCCGTGACAGGAAAAATTCGATCCCAACAAAACATCCAAGTGCAAAGACGAATTGTATGCTGAATGGATAAGTTGACTACACAACCATCAGATACATATAGATAACTCTTGACTGGCAAAAATGTTAATTATCTCCCTTTGATTGTTTACAATAATTAACATCACCACATTATCAATAACTAGATACCTGACACCTTGTATAGACAAACCATCCAACGTGACGAACCGGAAACTCCACCATCTGCACGCCTCTTAACTCTCTCCACCTCATGGGGAAGGAATTGGATCAAGAGGGCAAAGTGAGAAGACCTTTATACCAGGCCTCCAACTCACTGGACATAATTTTTCATTTGGTTAGATAACCTAACAGTGTTAGTAGGAAATGGAACCATGGTGGAGAGAATACTAATTCCCTGGTACTGTGACGTCACAACCTAGCGTCATACAGACCTGTGGACAGAAACAGAAAGAGAAATTAGTCCTAGGTAGCACCGAGTTGACCTAAACCAACTAACTAAGGCGCTTATCACGGTAAACGCGAGTCCCGGAAACACAATACACCGGGAAGAAAACTCGCTAATTTTACTAGAAGTCACCTGATTTAAAGGTCCAACGTCCTCCGGTGGCGAAGTGTATCCTCCCGCCATCCAAATCAGGTCTTATCACTTCCAAAATAACACCAATAAAAACGTTAATGAGCAAGAAAAGCTTATGACTGAAAAACATGTGTGTTCTCTTTGCCAATAATCTAGCAAAGAGGAAGTGCTAGTCTGCGCATGCGCGGTGGTGGGGCTGGCATCCGCCAGACTACGCTCTGACTCCCTGCCCAGTAGGGGCACCTAACTGTTTTAAATCTGAGTGTTTATTGAGTGAAAGCCAATATTTAGCAATATCAAAAGTATTAGGGAGGTAAGTATACTCTTGAAGTGAAAATTGCTTTGAGGGATCACGATCGATTATGTAAAAATATTCATAATTAATCAGTCTAGGTACAAATTAACAAGCCATACCAACAAAAGCCTATCAATGACTAAAGCGGCGATGTTGTTTAGACATGTACATTTGCAGGCCAAGACAAGAATATTTCTGAAAATGTATCACTGGAATGCCTGGCTCGATGCTCGAGCCAGTCATTCCAGTGATACATTTTCAAAAGTAGTCTTCTCTTGGCATAGATTCGCTGAGAAAATTTTACATTTTTCTAACTGATCGCATTAAAGAGTAATTAAAGGTGACTATTCACACAAAAATAAAGATTTTAAAATTGTACATTTACCCGAGGCTTAGATTGTGTAACTCAATGCAATGAACCAAAATAAATCTTAACATACGATTATTTCATTCAATATGAATTAATATAATTTTTTAGCTGCGAAATTGAAATAGTGACTTGTGTCTCGAAAATCTTAATTTCACAACTTAAACACGAAATGAGATCACCATATTTTTAAATGTATTTCTTTTCATTACATCTAATTTAAGCCTTTAAACGAATGCAATTTTATCAATTTTTATTTTGAAGCATATTTGTGTAAATATACACTTCTAAAAGGTAGGTTTTGAAAATTGTAGGCAGTAGAAACTAGATGATATAAATAAAATAATCCCCCCCGCAACGGCAGCCATGTTCGTGGGATGACATTATCCCACTGATTTGGATAGACATATGGATGGATACACAGCCAAATGGGAGCTAATAATTATAAACTAGCCACACGAGATTACTAACCTATTCAATAACACATTCAAGTAGGTTTAGTTATTGAATGATAATAAGCTAAGATAATGTACACAATCTTGTTTGACCATCTCAAAACAGAAATGACATGACATTTATTGTAGCATTTAATTCATCTATATATTAGATTGTTGAAAGCCCAAAATTTGCATGGACGGACGGACGGACACAAATTCAGAGACAAAGGGATGGATGGATGTAGGGATGGGCTGACTGACCAACAAAATAATGTACATTTCCCTAGTACCATAGCCAATGTTCCCATGAAGTTTCGTCACAGTACTCCAAGCAAAGATAAAGTTATTGAAAGAAAACCCCAAATTTGCATGGACGGACGGACCCAAATTCAGAGACAAAGGGATGGATGGACGGAGGGATGGGCTGACTGACCCTCAAACTAAGGTGCATTTCCCTAGTACCATAGCAAATGTTCCCATGACGTTTCCTCACAATACTCCAAGCAAAGATAAAGTTATTGTACGTAAATCCAAAATTTGCACGGACGGGCAGACATAAATTCAGAGACAAAGGGACGGAGGGACAGGCTGACTGACCCTCAAACTAAGGTGCATTTGCCTACTACCATAGCCAGCCTTCCCATGAAGTGTTGTCACAATATTCCAAGCAAAAGTAGTTATTGAAAAAAAACCTGTGTGTGTATGATGGATGCATGGACGGACGGACGCATGGACAGACGGAAGCGAAAACATAATACCCCCGCTTTTCACGAATATTCAATTATCTAATTTTGAATCACATAAATTCATGATTTAAACAAAATTGTGATGGTCGATTTACTCACATAATTGCACAAGCCTAATACGAGCAGGATTTGTGTGGGCAAGTAGAAGTAGAAGTACAACCAAGGTCCAAAACATAGCAAAACTAGGACGTCTGTGAGGCCCTACAACATTGTTATCTAAACTCATCTTCAGAATACACACACAGCCAGCCAGTCAGCTAGCCAGCCAGCCAAACAGACAGACAGACAGACAGACATTCAGTCAGCCAGCCAGCCAGACAAACAGACAGACAGAGACCTATACTAATTGCGAATCATAATTAAATCAGACCCTTACCACAAGCTATGGCCATTAATAGATTGTCACATTTTTGTCCAGCTGGGATATAAGTAGCGATACGGTTTCGCAGCATTATGCAGTCATTGTGCTCAAATAGCCGCCTCCATGGACCCCATTCAGCATACTGACAAGGAACTGAGGAAAACACACAAAATAAAAAGCAGTTTTTGTTTCCACAAAATACCAGTAATTATTTTACTTTGCAATGATATACCAAACAATAACTTGAGAGCAAGTCCTTAAAAGGTTGCAGATTTATAAATGACGTAAGCCTTTCGTAGTGACGCTGACCAAAACAGGCCTCTGCTGTGACCTTGAGGAATGTCCTTTTGCCAGCCTTACAGTATAGCTCATAAGTTAACATGTTTCCAAAACAATTAGTTCAATTTTGAACAGGATGTAAGAAATATTCTCTTGAATATTTGGACTTAATTTGTTTGGAAACCACTGCTGCCTTTGGCTTCCAATCAAATTAAGTCCAAAATATTCAACAGTATGCTTTATGTTGTTTTGGAAACATGCCAAGTTATTTAAGCTGTACTGTAAAATGAAACAGAGTAGAGTAGCTTAGCTAGCCCGGGCGGCGTGAAAGCATAATGACCTTCAACATATAATGGGAAGCGGGTATATCTCGCCGTTATGTCAGTGCTTGCGCGTGTGTGCATGCATTCACATATGGGTGTGCATGTATGTGTGGGTGGGTGTGAATGTGTGCATGTCTGCATGCATGCATGTGTGTACATATGTGTGTGTGGTATGCAGATGTGTGTGCAAACTATTCACATGTTGACTCTGAGGCGATAAGAATGCAATGGGTAGTACATTACACGGACATTGATCAGTTTGTGAAACATGACTAAGGCTAGGAATTAAATGAATACAGAAAAACTACCAGCAGATCTTAAAATAGATTTAAAATTTATATATGATACACTTACATGGACATGGAACCTTGAAATTGGATGTTGTGAATAGCTGCCTAAATTCAGTAAAAGTCGATGTGTGGACAAATACTTTATCGCCATCTTCATCAATCCTTGCCCAGTTTTTGATTACGTCGACATCCTCAAATGCATTACCAACGGCTATTGTAAAGATAAATATGTTTCGGTCATTCATATCATCAATCAGGGACTTCGCCAAGGCCTCTTCTGCTGCGGTATCTGGAGGAGCAGTGGGATTGCCGTCCATAATGAGGATAAGATAATCTTCCACATCGGGTCGAGACATATTAAACTGTCTGTTGGCACATTTAAGACCGAGTGACACTACTGTATTACCTCTTAGTGCTTGTGATGCATCGACAACATCCTGCAGTGCTTGTTGGCTCATAGGAGGCTCAATATTAGCAACTGCCAAGTCTGTCGTACCAAAATAACAAATTCCAACATGGACCAAATTGAAATCAAGCAGTCCGAGCAGAGAGATCAATCCTGACTTCATCTGGTTCATTTTGGCACGACCAACACTTGTGGAGGTATCAACAACAATTACCATGTCCACCGGTTGAGGGCAAGCTAAAATAAACAGGTAAAAATAAAACATTACAATGACAAATTCTGTATGATGTCGAGAATATTCTGCTGTAGATTTTAAAATTAACTTGACTGACATAACTGAGAGCGGTGCGGCAATAAGGTCCAGTCAAATTAGTTTCAAAGACTTCAACTGCTTTCCTGCATAGGTGTCTTTGGAATGGATCAATCCAGTTTTAACTATGTCATGCCCATCTCTAGTTAAGCTCCACACATGCTTTACCAGTGCTGTGATGAGTCAATCCCCGCACTCCCTGAATTAAAATTTCCAGAAAACTAGACATGTGCGCTGTTGAATATTTTGAAACTAATTTGACTGGGTGCTGTTGCTGCCATACCAGTCCAATTAGTTTTAAAATATTCAACAGAATGTTTAATAAAGGCATACAATTTGTACAACTTGACAGTAGGCTTGCATGATCATCGAAAATCACAAATTATTTTCCAGCCACAATTTTTTACGATATGATTTTTTTTAAATCGATATATCGCGAAAATTTCGTCACGTCGTATTCTGCCTACATGTATTTGTCATGTGTTTGTAGCGTAGCCTTCTATTATGGCAAGCTGTTCACAATTTATTTCCAAACCAACATCTTTGTGAGAGGTGTGGGCTTATATTAGGAATAGGTCAAGAAAAAGTTGAAATTCATTCTTTAAAATTGTTTTAAAAAAGGGACAATAATACGATTTCTTGCCGCCGTACTGTATCCCTCAAAACCATGATTGCATGAGTGAGATTATTACCTTGGATGGTATAAATATTGTATATTTCTTAATAAGTATGGTTTATAAAATCAAAATTAATCTTAAATTTGACAATAAATGGCGTCATGAAAATATATAAATCACGTGATATAAGAAAATTTATCAAATTTCTTTTCCACGAGTGAGATGACATACTTACCTCCCTTATACTCTTGATATACTAGTATATTGGCTCTAAATTCAATAATATTCAGAATTATATAAAGTTAGGTGCCCCTAATGGGCAGGTGGATGTACAGTCATGCACATGACAGACCCCACCTCTGCGCATGTGCATACTGGTACTACCCTTACTAAATATTGGCTGACATAGAAGCAACTATTCAATAACCAAAGGACCAGGCCTCCGTGGGCTGGAGAGGCCGGGATCCTGCTAGGGAGGTAAGTATGTCATCTCACTCGTGAAAAAGAAATTTGATAAATTTTCTTATTTCACATCATGAGTACATACTTACCTCCATAACACTCTTGATAAAAGCCAGAATTTGAAAGTAAATTTGGCTGGAGGGAGGCAAGGTCCTAAAACCAGGTCACCCTCGAAGAGACAAGCTCTTTGAATTTTCAAGAGATTTAAAACATCTAAAATTGTGTCTGAAACACAACCAGGAATAGAATTTTGCATCGTATAATCGACCGATGAAGAAAGATTGATCAAAAGGCAAATGCCCTTCCCCCCACCCCTCTTTCTGAGGAGGGTTAGGAAAAAACGCTGCTCTAAATGACTAGCACATTCTCTAATACTTGAAACAAGTGTTACTAGACATTGGAAAAAGAAGAATTGTTTCATTTTCAAAAAACTCTGAAAGAACCACAATTAAGAGACATTATCCATCACCATATTACTAATAACATGACACAACCAACAAAGACAAAAAAACGAAAATGGTCACATATAGTGACCTATGATGTCTTGAGCGCGGAAATCACCTCTTCCCCCATATGGATGAAGAGAATGTAACCGGATATAGTAGGGATTCCCTACTAACAAATGTGATATTTGTAAATAGCAGAAGAGGAAAAACTAATTACAAAATAAATACCTCTGAATTATTTTCTGAGGACTGAGACGGTGAGCGGGTTGAAAGTGTCATGGAGATAATGGTCAGTAAAACTCGATTCACAGTGCCACTGGGCTACTGACATGTCTTCAACAGAAACACCATTAAATAATGCCGTGGAAGTTACCACACAACGGACACTATGAGCCTTGGCTCTATCTACTTGTTTTCCAGAGGCTGTCTTATGATAGAATTGAATGCATTCTACTATCCATCTGGAAATAGTGTCTCTTGATGCCCTACCATGGGGTTCAATATATGATAACCATAGGGAGCATGGGTCAGTCCGCCAAACCTGAGTTCTTCTCTTGTACTTATTTAAAGCATGGACAGGACACCATGCCTTAGCACCAGGATCATATCTGGCTAAGGCAGGTAAAATTATAGGTTGACCTGGATATTTTAAAGATTGATTCTTAGCCAAGAAATTCAATCTCGGTAAAAGCTTAAGGCCTTCATTTGTAACTATATAACGGTTCGGCTCAGCAGACAAGGCATGAATTTCACTTCTGCGTCTGGCTGAGGCTGCCGCAGTTAAAAATAGAATTTTAAGTGTCAATAATTTTATAGAAATAGCACTAAGTTGTTCAAAAGGTTTATCACTCAAAATTTGAAGAACCAGAGAAAGTCTCCATGATGATGTCTGTGGAGGATTTCTCGGTCTAAGATTGCCCATACGTCTGATAAGAGTATTTAGAACACATACTTCATCACTTCCCCTCTTTGCCAAGCAAGGGATAACAGTCATTAATGCTGATTTATATCCAGCAATAGAATTAGAGAAAATTAGCTACTACCTGAACAGATGCATCCATTGGATTGATACATCTCTTTGAGCACCATTCTGCAAATCTGTTGATTTTATAATTATATGCTCTGGAGGTTGACCCCCTTCTGGCTCTGGCCATAAAATTAGCTGCTTGCTCAGAAAAGCCCTCCTTAATGGTAGATTTTTTGACACCATCCATGCAGTCAATTGAAACATTGACGGATTGTTGTGAAGGGTCTTGACCTGGAATCGGAGAAACGTATGTCGTCATCTTCACATTCTTCTTCATTGCGAAAAAAAGTCTGTGTTGGGCTTCCCCCAACGATTGAACAGATGATCCGCCACACATTGATTTAGTTGCCATTCCGTAGGCAGAATGCTCATCCTTCAGCTCAATGAGTCTGCTAACAGATTCAGCCTTCCCGGAATATGAACTGCTTTCAAGGTGGTCATATGACCCATGCACCAGAAAAGCAGTTTCCATGTCATAATACAGAGACTGGGCGACTTCATTCTGCCCTGACAGTTTATGTAACTCACTACTGTTGAGTTGTCTGAACATATCAACACAAACTTTCCCTCCACTTCCTTTAAGAAGTGTTCCAGGCCTAGGATTACAGCTCGTAATTCTAGCATGTTGATATGCTCCTTTGACTGATCCAGATTCCAAAGCCCTGATATTGTGGCTTCTTCCAGGCAAGCTCCCCATCCCTCCATCGATGCATCCGTAAACATTGTTACTTGAGGATGGGGAGGGGTCAGCATGACCCCCACCAGGAGATTCTCTCTCTCCATCCACCAGTGAAGGAGATGAATGAGAGGATCCAACACAATGCGCGAGTCAAGTGATCCTGAACTCTGCGTCCACTGAGTCATGAGAAACAGCTGAATCAGCCGCCTGCACAAGGCCGCCTGAGGAATGACTGGTTCCATTGAAACCATCAGACCTAGCATTCTCAGATAGGCTCGTGCTAGAATATAATGACTGCTGTAAACCAATTGAATGCACGAGGAGATTCCTCCACTCTCTCCTGGGATGGATAAACATATCCTATCTCCAGATCGAAGAACATACCCAGGTAAACAAACTTCTGGGATGGAGTCAGCTCTGATTTTTGAAAGATGATTATCCAGCCTAAATCTGTGAGAATTTTGAAAACTATCTCCAGATTTGCTGTCAAGCTTTCTGCGTTGTGTGCTTTTAACAACCAGTCATATTTGTAAGTGTGGACTGCTATATTTCTCATGCGGAGGAAAGCTGTGATAGCAAGGTCCATTCGAGTGAAGACCCTCGGAGCCGTCGAAATGCCGAATGGGAGAACTTTGAATTCCCACTGGCATCCCTGAAAAGCAAATCTCAGGAACCGACGAAAACTCCTTGCAATAGGAATGTGGAAATAAGCGTCTTTCAGATCTATCGAAGCTGTCCACGTCCCCTTCTCTAACCCTAACAACACTGATTTTATTGTTTCCATTTTGTAACTCGGTGTGTCTATAAACTTGTTTAGAGGTTTGAGGTTGAGAATTGGTCCACACACACACACCTGCGAATTGACGACGAGCAGTGGGCTCTCGTCATATTCAATGTACTGACATACCCGACTGCCCGGGGAATGCATACGGGGCCGCGAAGGCTGGCATGAGTGTGGTATCTTATACGGGTGGCCGTTCACTCCAAATCGGCCCACAGGTTGAATCATGAAACCCGCTCCCGAGGACACGGTACCATAGGTGTGCGAGCGGCTGCACTCCCCATGAGGGGAGTGTAAATGCTCGCATCCATGGCTTCATGGTCATCAAGTTGGGCCGAGCAGGTAGTCATCATCATCTTCCTGGTCAGGAAAATTAGACTCCGGGTTAGCAAAGAAAGCTAACCCAGACTGACTAGGAGAATGCCCGTAGGCAAATGACGAGGGTACTCCGCGAGTGATCGTGGTCAGGCCCGCTGGTCAGGTCCCGCCTGATGCTACTCATGCCACTGGATCACCAGGCGATGCGAACATCAAGCCGGGGTCCAAGTCAGCCGCCCCATGATAACTAACTTTGTCTGAACTAGGAGGGCATGATCCAGGGACAGGGGATACCTACACTGAGGTCGATGCACAGGAAGTTGAAACCCCTGTGCCCGGCAACATGCCGCGAAGCATGTAAGGCATCAGGTCCTTCAAAGTCCTGTGCATCTCACTCACTAACTCTACCTTGAAGGCCTCCAGCTCACCCTTCTCGAAGGCCTTCTTCTTACCCTTCTCCTCCTTCCTCACCCTCTTGCTGTCCTCTGCCATCATCTTCATCTGAGAACAGAAGAATTCAGAGGTTAGATTCCCCCACTCTTTACAAATAGCACATTTGTTAGATAGCCTACAATCGGTGTAAGATGGGCAGAGGTAGGGCAAGAATCTAGCCTTAAGATGCTTCAGACAAGACAGACATGATGACTTCTGCAAAGGTAGACATCTGAAGAGAATAAAATTTAAATAAAAAAACAAACTCAAGAGAGAAGACAACCACCCTTATTACTGATAATCCTGAAGGGACAGACGTCTTCGCAAAAAAATAAGGAATAAAAACCACAGCCAGGGATAACATGAGAATGTTAGAAAGAAGAGAGAGACTGATTATGACACCCAGTTATCTCCACACATTCATAACACAATAATGATAATGAAATTAAGAGATCCTCTATTTTTAAAACAAGATTATGACGTCAAGGAAAAGGGAAAAAACTGGTTGATTATGACATCAAACCTCAATGCAAAAGCCCCTTCAAGGGAAGGAGATATCAGATTATGAATGCAAGAAATACCTAGGACTACATACATTTATCACTCAGGAATAATATAATACTATAATTATATATCTGAGAACCCATGCACAACGACAAGAGAGAATACAGTGCAATAAGGATGGCAGCAAAAATTTATAAAAATTTCAAATAATTAGGTGCCATAACAAATGAACTCCCTTATCCTGAGCACAGGTAAACCATCCTCTTGTGCAGAAAACACGTCCACACCATCCGCTAAGTCTGTAGAGTCTGATGAAGGGGATGGTACAAAAGGAGGGAGATATTTTTCGTTTTATATCTCTGACCCGTAGACATATCAGATGATAAGTCAGAAAAAAGGAGACGTGATCAACTTCAGAGTGAAGAACAGGAGCTCTACAATTCTAAGATGTGCCTGTGGACACAAAGACACAAGGGATTAGTAGAACTTAGGTGCTGGGATAATTTAACAAGGATTCCCAGCGCCTAAAAACTCGCTAATGCCAGATCGGTCGCGAACGAAAACTGGTAATGTATAGAAGTTACAAGTCTTAAATAATATATGGAACAATATCACATTAATGGATGATGAGGCAGACTCCTCTGATGCTTTGGATTCAGCCATAGTGAAATGGATGAAAGAAAACGAGTGAAAATTGAACAAAAAAGAGCTTGAAATTGTTTTCGATGTTGCTGATAAGACAATATATTAGAAAACGGAAGTACCAGTATGCGCATGCGCAGAGGTGGAGTCTGACATGTGCATGACTGTGTACATTCCATCTGCCCAGTAGGGGCACCTATCTTTTTATAATTCTGAATATTACTGAATTTAGAGCCGATATACTAGTATATCAAGAGTGTTAGGAGGTAAGTATGTTCTCATGATGTGAAATTGCTTGCTCTCCTGTTTTTCGATGAGAGAGGTGGTGCATTCACAAATATGATAGCTAAATGAGACGGTATACACGCTTTAGCCTGCCAGGTGACCTATCCGAGATGTTTCAGAAGACTAACTATTATTAGTTAAATATATAAATCACATGATTTTGCTCGCTCTCCTGATTTTGGAGGCGAGAGCGGGTGCGTTCACAAATGTGATAGCTAAATGAGACGGTATACATGCTTTAGCCTGCCAGGTGACCTATCCGAGATGTTTCTGAAGGCTAACTATTATTAGTAAAATATATAAATCACGTGATTTTGCTAGCTCTCCTGATTTTGGAGGCGAGAGCGGGTGCATTCACAAATGTGATAGCTAAATGAGACGGTATACAAGCTTTAGCCTGCCAGGTGACCTATCCGAGATGTTTCTGAAGGCTAACTATTATTAGTAAACGGGTACTTGGTAAATGCGGATCAGATCTAAACAACAGTTATCTATGGGTCTAAAGTCAGCCAAACCATGCAGTCCAACTGAACTCAAGACAAATTCACCCCGTGAATTCATATACCATAAAATAGGCTACACGATATATCGAAATATTGCGATTTTCTCACCACGATATATCGCGATACCTCCTAGGACAATATCATGCAAGCCTACTTGACAGACTATTAAGTATTTATGACAAACTAAATTGCATCATCATAGCGTAATTGATTATCACACCAGCCTACTACGTGTGGCATACATAGCTGATTATGATGTCATATGACTGATCAATAAACTGGATTCCTCTATTGAGACACTGGCATATCAAGTCTAATGTGATTGTTGACTCAGTATATTTCTTTTAATCAAATTCACTCAAAAATGTATAAATTCATTTAAGATGATTAAATTTTTTAATTCTGTAAACAAGAAATGCTGCTGTCAGGGCAGGACACATATCACTATAGCCACACACACACACACAAGCATCGTCATCATCATAAAACAAGGCAAATCGATAAATTTATGTACGCTCCCCGAAGGCATACTCTGCAGAGAAACTGAATGGATAATCCTGAAGGCATATGCTTCAGGGAAAGATCTGGAACTGTGGCTCTCCTTAAAATATTGTTGGTTTGTGGTAATGATGTTAAATCCATAATTTGGGGAGTAGGAATGATTCGGTGGGCCATCATTCTTTTGGTCTGGCGGGATTGGCCCTAACGAACAATTTGTTAAGTATAGCTTAATAAAAGCAAAATCTAAGTTTCTCTAAATAAACACACTTAGACTTTGCTTGGCACCATATGAAAAATACATATAAAAGCAATGTTCAAAATGAACAGAGATATTTTCTGTAATAATCAATACCAAGTTTGGTGACCATATGTGAAAAAGTCTTGAAACTATGGCCCGGCGAAACATTTTCTGTGAGATTCAGTCGACCATGAAAAGTAGGTCAGCAGGACCTACTTTTCATACTGTGCACACCTCCCTAAGATGCATCCACATACCAAGTTTGGTGACCATATGTGGGTCTTGAAACTATGGCCCAGACAAACATTTTCTGTGATATTCAGTCGACCATGAAAAGTAGGTTAGCATGACCTACTTTTGATACTACACAACCTTTTCCATAAGATGTATCCACATACCAAGTTTGGTGACCATATGTGTCTTGAAATTATGGCCCGGACAAACATTTTCTGTGATATTCAGTCGACCATGAAATGTAGGTCAGCATGACCTACTTTTGATACTACACAACCTTTTCCATAAGATGTACCCACATACCAAGTTTGGTGACCATATGTGAATCTTGAAAGTATAGCCCGGACAAACACTTTCTGTGATATTCAATCGACCATGAAAAGTAGGTCAGCATGACATACTTTTGACCTACTTTTGATACTCTGCACACCTTCTCCCTAAGATGCATCCACATACCAAGTTTGGTAACCATATGTGAAAGTCTTGACACTGGTCCGGACAAACATTTTCTGTGATATTCAGTCGACCATGAAATGTAGGTCAGCATGACCTACTTTTGACACTACACAACCTTTTCCATAAGATGTATCCACATACCAAGTTTGGTGACCATATGTGAAAGTCT
The DNA here is from genome assembly GCA_034401795.1 of Chaetoderma sp. LZ-2023a. Lineage (NCBI taxonomy): Eukaryota > Metazoa > Mollusca > Caudofoveata > Chaetodermatida > Chaetodermatidae > Chaetoderma > Chaetoderma sp. LZ-2023a. The sequence goes on from CM067364.1 coordinate 70,000,088, forward strand.
TGACACTGGTCCGGACGGACAAACATTTTCTGTGATATTCAGTCGACCATGAAATGTAGGTCAGCATGACCTACTTTTGATACCACACAACCTTTTCCATAAGATGTATCCACATACCAAGTTTGGTGACCATATGTGAATCTTGAAAGTATAGCCCGGACAAACATTTTCTGTGATATTCAATCGACCATGAAAAGTAGGTCAGCATGACATACTTTTGACCTACTTTTGATACTCTGCACACCTTCTCCCTAAGATGCATCCACATACCAAGTTTGGTAACCATATGTGAAAAGGGCTTGAAACTATATCATGGACAAACATTTTCTGTGATATTCAGTTGACCATGAAAAGTAGGTCAGCATGACATACTTTTGACCTACTTTTCATACTCCGCACACCTTCTCCCTAAGATGCATCCACATATGAAGTTTGGTGACCATATGTGAAAAAGTCTTGAAACTATGCCCGGACAAACTTATATATGGTGAACATACAAACGGACAGATGACTGGATGGACGGACAAAGCGGCGACTATATGCTCCCGCGAAATCTTTTTTTCGGGGAGCATAAAAAATATTTCACTGAATGAGGGCATGTAAGTGTCACCTTTTAATTTATTATAAGATGTAATGGCTTATGAGTTCAGACTCCCACCACATACAGGCCTGCCCCACTGAGTCACGAGGGTAGGTATCAGATTACAGGGAAATACTCCAATACGTGGGTAATAGTCAGGGCTGATTAACACAAATAATATAAGGGGGGGGGGGGGTGGATATGAGAGCATATATGAAACTTAGGCACAGTATAATCCACTACGCTGTCTTAAATATTCAGCCTAGCAGAAAATGGACCTTTCCAGTTTATCCATCCATCATATGACGTCATAATCAACTACATGATGCATAGGATGACTTCACAATCAATGACGTCATGAATGAGTAGATTTATTCGTCACGAATGCATAATTGATGACGGACTAAGCATTGTTCTATGAATTGTAAGTCTTTACTATTTAATAAACATATTGATTATTTTGAAATTTTAAAATTGAAATTTGACTGGGCAACAGCACCCAGTCAAATTAGTTTCAAAATATTCAACAGCTTACCTTTATAGTTTTCTAGAAATTGATAGTCAGGAAGTTCAGGGATCAATCGATCCAATTCAATTCAATCCCAACACGGGTGAAGTATGGGTAGAGCTTAACTAGGAATAGGTGTGGCATAGCTAAAACTGGATTCCTCCATTGATTTACATCAAAATCTTGATGAAGCTTTACTTAGCACACTCTGCTGGTAGTGTGATCAGCTCATCTATGTGTGATATGCAGCTTACAATGGAATTGGGGATTAAATGATTGAGATGACCAACACATTTCATTCTATATACCACTATATTAAGTAATGTTTATACTATTACATACTACATTATGACTGATAGGAAACAATGACTCAAATCGTGAACTTAACCACAATCATTAATCATTTAACCTTTACCACTCTGATGTCAATATTTGTAATTTTTAAATTAACGTAATAGATCAACTGGTGTTTATATTTCAATAAATTTGGTGGAAGATGGTGCTGTCGTACACAGCAACATCTTCTACCAAAATTGTTGAAAAATGTACACTAGTTTCTTTGCTATTGACACAGTAAAAGATAGAATATTGACATCAGTGTGCTACGAGTTAAGCAAGTACAGAGCAATGGATAAAGAGCTCAGGAGTAAGGATACATTGCATGCATTGACAGTACTAGTTAAAACACACTATAGTCATTTATTATTGGGTAGATAATTGGGCTAACTGACTTAAAAAGATAGGTGATATATTGTAAAATATCCAGGGATACCTGATCAAAGTTGTACAGGCATTTCAGTGGATGTTTCGTTTATGCTCATGTAGGGGTTAGCAGTTAGACTATTTTCCTTATCGTCACTCACACAAATCATTCACACTCTGGAGAGGTTTGAAGCTAATGCACATATATCAAATCAGCTATTTTATTTTATTTGTCTACAAACTAAACGAAATCATGGATTTCTTTTTTCACGAGAGAGTTGATACTTACTTCCCTAATACTCTTTGATATTGCTAAATATCGGCTTTCACTCAATAAACACTCAGAATAAAAACAGTTAGGTTCCCCTACTGGGCAGGGAGTCAGAGTGCAGTCCGGCGGATGACAGCCCCACCACCGCGCATGCGCAGACTAGCACTTCCTCTGACTAATTTATTGGCTGACACACATGCAACTATTAAGAGTCTGAAGACCGAGCCTCTGTGGAGTGGAGAGGCCGGGTCCGTATTAGGGAGGTAAGTATCAACTCTCTCGTGAAAAAAGAAATCCGTGATTTCGTTTATTTCACTTCAAGAGTATACTTAACTCCCTAATACTCTTTGATATTGCCAGAATTCGACAGGGAATTCGGCGGGAGGGAGGCGAGGTCAAAAGACCAGCTCTTCCCTATACGCTTTTCTGCGTCTAAGGCACTTAAACTTCTGAAACTGTGTGAAAACACAGTCAGGATTTGAAAAAACATCGGCTAACACAAACCGATGGATGAGAGATGACCGAATGTCATATGCCCGGCCCCCCACCCCTCCTTCCTGGGAGGAAGACTCGAATGACCTCAATGTCCCATATGCTCTCTACGTACAAGTGCCATGTACTATAGGACAGAGACAAAACTCCATTTTCGTATACTCTCAATGATGAACCACATAAAAACACGTACCATTACCATATTAATAATGAAGGGTCACGTGACATTACAAAAAACCATGGACAACACACACAAGACTCACCTTGTGGAAGATTAGTGCTGTCATCATCTCCCCATTGGTGAAGACTGATACAGCCCATAAAGTAGATGTTTCCATTGATTAAATGTGAAATATAAAAAAAAAAAAAAAAAGGATACCTCATCAAAATATGTAGATTAGCTTTTCAAAATCGATAAGGCGAGAGGATTCGAGGTGTCACGGAGATAATGGTCGGTAAAACTTGACTCACAGTGCCACTGAGCTACTGACATAATGTCATCCACAGGTACCCCATTAAATAGGGCAGTGGAAGCCACTACACCTCGGACACTGTGAGCCCTGGCCATGTCAACTTGTTTACCTGTGGCGGATATATGGCAAAACTGAATACACTCTACAATCCACCTGGAAATGGTGTCCTTTGACGCCCTGCCATGGGGCTCAATATATGACAACCATAACGCTGTTGGGTCCGTCCGCCAATCTTGAGTACGTTGTTTGTACCGGATTAATGCTCGGACTGGACACCATAGTTTTGAATTAGGATCAAACTTAGTCAAAGCTGGTAAAATTATCGGTTGACCCGGATATTTCAGACTGGTTTTTCGCCATGAAATTTATCCTGGGTAGAAGCCTAAGGCCTTCCCCTGTAACCACAAAATGGTCTGCCTCGGCTGACAAGGCATGAATCTCACTCCTACGCCTAGCCGAGGCCGCAGCAATTAAAAATACAGTTTTAAGCGTCAACATTTTCATAGAAATGGAGCTTAGTGGTTCAAACGGCCTATCAGCTAGCACCTGAAGCATTAGTGATAAACTCCAAGACGGAATCACTGGGGGATTCCTTGGTCTTAGATTGCCCATGCCTTTGATTAAAGTATTTAATGTATTTACTTCATCACTTCCCCTATTAGCCAAGCAAGGGATAACTGTCATTAAAGCTGACTTATAGCCAGCAATAGAGTTAAGCTTGAGGCTATAGGCAGCATACAGGTGACAGAGGAAATCGGCTACTACCTGAATAGATGAATCCATTGGATTAATACATCTTTTTGAGCACCATTCTGCAAATCTGTTGATTTTATAATTATATGCTCTGGAGGTTGACCCCCTCCTGGCTTTTGCCATGAACATGGCTGCTTGCTCAGAAAAGCCCTCCTTTATTCTAGATTCCTTGACAACATCCACGCAGTCAATTGGAACATTGACGGATTGTTTTGAAGGTTCTTGCCCTGGAAGATAATATTGTCCATCAGAGGCAGAGGAACCGGATTGCAGACCAGAAGGTCCAGCAGATCCGTATACCATGATCGGCTTGGCCAATTTGGGGCGATCAGAAGCACTTGGCACTCCTCCTGTCTGATTTTCTGAAGGATTTTTGGAATCAGGATTGCTGGAGGGAATGCGTATGCATACATTCCCACCCAGCTGATAGCTAACGCATCTGTTGCGAAAGCGCTTGGATCTGGAATCGGAGAGACGTACGTCGTCATCTTCGCATTCTTCTTCGTTGCGAATAAATCTATGTTGGGTTTCCCCCAGTGGTCGAACAGACGATCCGCCACACATTGATTTAGTTGCCATTCCATAGGTAAAACACTCATCCTTCGGCTCAATGAGTCTGCTAACAGATTTAAGCTTCCCAGAATATGAACTGCCTTCAAGGTAATCCTGTGATCCAGGCACCAACAAAGCAGTTTCCAAGTCATGATACAGAGACTGGGCGACTTCGTTCCGCCCTGGCGGTTTATGTAAGTCACTACTGTTGAGTTGTCTGATCGATTTAGAACAATCTTGCCCTGAACTTTCTGTAAGAAATGTTCCAAGCCCAGGACTACTGCTCTTAATTCCAGTAGATTTATATGTTCCTTTGACTGTTCCAGATTCCAAAGCCCTGATATCGTGGATTCTTCCAGGCAAGCTCCCCACCCCTCCATCGATGCATCTGTATACATCGTTAACTGAGGGTGAGGAGGGGTTAACATTAACCCCCCAGGAGATTCTCTGTCTTCAACCACCATTGAAGGTGATGAATTAGAGGCTCCAACACAGACACGCTTGAGTCCAGTGAACCTGTACTCTGGGTCCATTGTGTCATGAGAAATAACTGAATCGGCCGCCTGCGTAAGGCTGCCTGAGGAATGACTGGTTCCAGAGAAACCATCAATCCCAGCATTCTCAGATAAACCCGTGCCAGGACATGACGACTGTTGCACACTGACTGAATTACTGAGATGAGTTTCTGAACTCTCTCCTGAGTAGGATAAACATATCCTGTCTCTAGATCGAAGAACATCCCCAGGTAAATAAACTTCTGGGATGGAGTCAGCTCTGATTTTTGAAAATTTATCATCCAGCCTAAATCCGTGAGAGTTTTCAAAACAATCTCCAGATTGGCCGATAAACATTCCTGGTTGTGTGCTTTTAACGCCAGTCGTCTATGTACGTGTGGACTGCAATGTTTCTCCTGCGGAGGTATGCTGTCATCGCAAGAACCACCCTGGTGAAGACCCGAGGAGCCGTAGAAATTCCGAAGGGTAACACCCTGAATTCCCACTGTCTGCCCTGGAATGCAAATCTCAGGAAGCGACGGAAACCCCTCGCTATTGGAATGTGGAAATAACCATCCTTCAAATCTATTGAAGCTGTCCACATTCCCTTCTCCAACCCTGCCAACACCGATCTCACAGTTTCCATCTTGAAACTTGGTGTGTCTATGAACTTGTTCAATGGCTTGAGGTTGAGAATTGGTCTCCACTCTCCAGTGCTTTTCGTTACCAAGAACACGGTTGAATAGAAGCCTGGGCAATTTTGCGTCGGTTGAATTGCTTCCTTGTGTATGAGGGAATTTATTTCCTCCTCTATACATGACCGCTGATCTGGATCTCTTGGAATTTGAGTCCAGACCGGCACCAGAGACAGTCGTGATGGTGGACCTGTTATCCAGTCGGGATGATACCCGACTGAAAGCCATCGCAAGACTAAATGGTCCTGAGTCAACCATTCCCACTCTTGCATGTGGTTGGCCAATCGGCCTCCCACTGGTCCACCTAGGGAGAGAGGTGGACATAAGAAGCGCAAGAGTGGCACTGTCTCCTGGTGCAGATGCACTGGAGTAACTCTTACTGTGGTAACCACCCTGTCAGGTACGATTACCACGACCAGATCCTCGCGCACCACGGCCCGCACCGTGCGCACCACGGTGCGCGGGCGGCTGCCTGGCTGGATACACCGGAGGGGCCTGCGCCCCCCTCGCTGCTGGCCGAAGCGCACGCAGCCGTGGCCGACGCTGCGCTGGTGGCTGGCCTCTGACCTGGCCACCGCCACCTCGAGCCTGCAGGGGATGACACGCAGGGGGAGCCGCACGAACACACTCTCTACGGAGCACTTCAAATTGCTCCCGTAATGCCCTCTGGTTATTGACCCGGGTAACCGTCTCCTGGAGATGCCTACATCCCTCACCTCCAAAGAGACCAGGACCTGTCATAGGCGAATGCAGCAGCCTATTATACAAATCCTGGGATGGGCACAAGTTATCAAGAGCAAACGTGCGCCTCGCCCGGACACTCCTGGTTACAGACCAGGTTAAACAGTCCAAAGCCAAGTTAATTCCATCTTGGATGGCTCTCTTGACAGTCACCGGACTAGGCTGACGTAATGCGGATGCCGTTACTACCCCTTGTAACAACTGTGAGACATGCGAAAGCGCTGCAATAGACGCCCTCGAACTCTCTTCCACATCACGTAACGCGGTGTTAGCCGAATGCAACACGTTCGAACACAGTGCTCCCGTGTCAGACCGCGAACCTTGCTGCGTATCTTCACCCAGCGCTGCACGGTCATCCGTTCTTGGCTTCGGTACTACACCATATAGCTGATATTGATCAGCTGTAATACGGCACCGCTTTGCCACTTCGCGGGGGGGCCTTCGCTAAACGTCCATGTGCACTAATAGACGTCTTCGCTGCAGTGAACATATTAACAATATGATCAGCTAATGACAAAGATGGCATAGCGGTAACAGTCGGTTTAACTGCCAGCCACGGGCGCTGGTCCCGTTGACTGGCCGACTGAACCACGGCAAGATCTGGTCTGACGTTAATTAGCCACTGACAAGCGTCAGACCAGTCTTCCTCCGTGGCCACCTGTGAATGCTCTACAAGACGAGGGCCTTCATCATCCTCCTGAGCAATCACAGGTGTGTATGTGGCTGGAGGAACTGATACGCCTGGCAAGCCAGAGAAAGCATGCAGGCCTGAAAGAACAGGCATGCTAAACTGCCTGGCTTGACCAGGAGCAGGCGCCGTGGCATTGCGTGGGGAAAATTTTGCCACACCACGGCCCTGGCCAGCACTTGCTACACCATCGGCAAGCCGAGGTATGCAGTAAAACTGGCCATCAGATCCAGCCCGGGCTACCTTCTGCGCCGTGAACACTACTCCTGCGTGAATAGTACCGTGGACAATGTCGCCCATGTTCCCCGCGAGGGGTGCACGCACGTCAACGTCCATGGCCACGGCGCCAGAAGGAGAACCCAGCAGATAATCCTCTTCTTCCTGGCCAGAAAGATTAGACTCCAGGTTAGCAAAGAATGCTAACCCGGACTGGCCAGGAGAGGTACCATAGGAGGAACTGGTGCCTGCAGGGTGCAGATAATCCTAGCCTGATAGGCAGGCAGGTTCCAGCGACACCTGACCACGAACAACCGGCGCGGCAAGTCTGCTGCCAGTGTTTTTACCGTGGATTTCACCCCTTAATAGGGCCACCTCTGAATCATGGTCGAAAACTGATAGGTCCCTAAATAGCACCGATTCAGAGGTGGGGATTATCTGCTCCGGAGCAGATGAAGAGGACAACGAAAGATTTGGAGCAGGAAGCATGCCACGAAGCAATTCTGGGATCAAATCTTTAATTGTCCTCTTCATCTCTCCCATCATCTCAATACGGAAGGCCTCCATATCCATAGCGGACGAGGCCTTCCTCTTACCCTTCTTACCAGAAGCCTCTTTCTTACTCTTCCTCTCCTCCTCTGGAGCCTTCTCCCTGGTCTGTAATGATAAAAATTCAGACATTAGCTCCTCCCCCCCCCCATCTTTTACAGATCTCACATTTAAGCAATGGCCCACATGGGCTGCACTGGGAGCATAAATGGGGGAAGAACTTGTCAAGGATAAATCTTCCACATGAAGGACAACCAGGCCTCTGAAACACAGCAGAGGACGAAGACAATGAGTATTACAGATATTGAATTATAACACAACACGAAATAAACAAGGAGGAAGGGGCCATAAGACCCAAGCTAATAATGATAATAAATCAGCGTTGGACAAAACTTATAACTGATAGTAAGGCGCAAGGCTGATTATAACGTCATAACTTCAAAAATAAGGAGTTAAATCGATCCGAAACAAAACCTCCAGGTGTAAGGACGAATTGTAATCATATCCAGAACATTCTAACTAGACCGGATAGTTTATACAGACTATATAAACATCAGATAAACAATGATAAATGGCAGTAAGATTTTATAAATATTGTCAAATATAATTGAAATGCCTCATATCATAACTAGAGTACCTGAGTCTTTAGCATAGACAAACCATCTGATCTGATGAACCGGACGCTCCACCAACCTTATGACCTCTTAACTCTCTCCACCTTAGGGGCAAGGAAGTGGATCAAGAGGGCAAAGTGAGAAGACCTTCATCCGAGGCCTCCAACTCACTGGGAAAAGATTTTTGGTTAGATAACCTTACAATGTTAGTAGGAAATGGACCCTTGGTGGAGAGAAAAACAAACTCTCTGAAGATGTGATGTCCTAACACTCCTAGGTAGATACCTGTGGACATAAACACAAAGAGAGATTAGTATTTCATAGTGCCATTTCGAAATAAACTAGTTATTTTAGGCGCTTATCATGATAAACGCGAGTCCCGGAAACACATTACACCGGGAAAAACTCGCTAAATTATAATAGAAGTCACCTGATGGCTAGGTCCTGGGCGCTCCTCTGGAGTAGTAACATGTTCTGCCATATTAATCCAGGAGAAATAGAACTTCTACGCAGCCAAAACTTTCAGAAATTAAGGAAAAGCATATGAGCATAGAAAACATGAGTTGTCTCTCAGCCAATAAATTAGCAAAGAGGAAGTGCTAGTCTGCGCATGCGCGGTGGTGGGGCTGGCATCCGCCGGACTGCACTCTGACTCCCTGCCCAGTAGGGGCACCTAACTGTTTTTATTCTGAGTGTTTATTGAGTAAAAGCCGATATTTAGCAATATCAAAGAGTATTAGGGAGGTAAGTATACTCTTGAAGTGAAAACACACACTCACGCACGCACGCATGTACGCACAGCATAACATCATGTCAGTACAGCTTAACTCATTTTATTCTGTATACTAAACGAAATCTAGGATTTCTTTTTTCACGAGAGAGTTGATACTTACCTCCCTAATACTTTTGATATTGCTAAATATTGGCTTTCACACAATAAACACTCAGATTTAAAACAGTTAGGTGCCCCTACTGGGCAGGGAGTCAGAGCGTAGTCTGGCGGATGCCAGCCCCACCACCGCGCATGCGCAGACTAGCACTTCCTCTGACTAGATTATTGGCTGACACACATGCAACTATTAAGAGCCTGAAGACCGAGCCTCTGTGGGGTGGAGAGGCCGGGTCCGTATCTAGGGAGGTAAGTATCAACTCTCTCGTGAAAAAAGAAATCCTAGATTTCGTTTATTTCACTTCAAGAGTATACTTACCTCCCTAATACTTTTGATATTGCCAGAATTCGAAAGTGAATCTGGCGGGAGGGAGGCGAGGTCAAAAGACCAGCTCATCCCCATACGCTTTTCTGCGTTTAAGGCACTTAAACTTCTGAAACTGTAAGAAAAAACAGTCAGGATTTGACTAACCATCGGATAACACCACCGATGTATGAGAGATGACCGAATGTCATATGCGCTCCCCCGCCTCCTTCCTGGGAGGAAGAGTCGACTGACCTCAATGTCCTATACGCTCTCTACGTACAAGTGCCATGTACTACAGGACAGAGACGAAAAAGCTCCATTTTCGTAACTCTCAACAATGAACCACACAAATACACAAACCATCACCATATTAATAACGGGTAATCGTGACAATACAATCAACAACGGACAACACATGAACAAGACTGACCTTGTTGAAAACGGCTGCTGACATCATCTTCCCATTGGTAAAGACTGATGCAGGCCCAAAAAAGTGGGTGTTTCCATAAATTAATTGTGAAATATATAAGTAATGAGGAAAACCCTCCTCAAAAAATATAAACCGAGTTATTTTTTCAAAACCGACAAGGCGAGAGGATTAGAGGTGTCACGGAGATAATGGTCTGTAAAACTTGACTCACAGTGCCACTGAGCCACCGACATAATATCATCCACAGGGACCCCATTAAATAGGGCCGTGGATGTCACTACGCCGCGGACACTGTGAGCCTTGGCCACGTCAACCTGCTTCCCGGTGGCGGATTTATGGCAAAACTGAATGCATTCCACAATCCACCTGGAAATGGTGTCCTTAGAAGCCCTGCCATGGGGTTCAATATATGACAACCATAACGCTGACTAAACGAAATCTAGGATTTCTTTTTTCACGAGAGAGTTGATACTTACCTCCCTAATACTTTTGATATTGCTAAATATTGGCTTTCACTCAATAAACACTCAGATTTAAAACAGTTAGGTGCCCCTACTGGGCAGGGAGTCAGAGCGTAGTCCGGCGGATGCCAGCCCCACCTCCGCGCATGCGCAGACTAGCACTTCCTCTGACTAGATTATTGGCTGACACACATGCAACTATTAAGAGCCTGAAGACCGAGCCTCTGTGGGGTGGAGAGGCCGGGTCCGTATCTAGGGAGGTAAGTATCAACTCTCTCGTGAAAAAAGAAATCCTAGATTTCGTTTATTTCACTTCAAGAGTATACTTACCTCCCTAATACTTTTGATATTGCCAGAATTCGAAAGTGAATCTGGCGGGAGGGAGGCGAGGTCAAAAGACCAGCTCATCCCTATACGCTTTTCTGCGTTTAAGGCACTTAAACTTCTGAAACTGTAAGAAAAAACAGTCAGGATTTGACTAACCATCGGATAACACCACCGATGTATGAGAGATGACCGAATGTCATATGCGCTCCCCCCCCTCCTTCCTGGGAGGAAGAGTCGACTGACCTCAATGTCCTATACGCTCTCTACGTACAAGTGCCATGTACTACAGGACAGAGACGAAAAAGCTCCATTTTCGTAACTCTCAACAATGAACCACACAAATACACAAACCATCACCATATTAATAACGGGTAATCGTGACAATACAATCAACAACGGACAACACATGAACAAGACTGACCTTGTTGAAAATGGCTGCTGACATCATCTTCCCATCGGTAAAGACTGATGCAGGCCCAAAAAAGTGGGTGTTTCCATAAATTAATTGTGATATATATAAGTAATGAGGAAATCACCTCAAAAAATATAAACCGATTTATTTTTTCAAAACCGACAAGGCGAGAGGATTAGAGGTGTCACGGAGATAATGGTCTGTAAAACTTGACTCACAGTGCCACTGAGCCACCGACATAATATCATCCACAGGGACCCCATTAAATAGGGCCGTGGATGTCACTACGCCGCGGACACTGTGAGCCTTGGCCACGTCAACCTGCTTCCCGGTGGCGGATTTATGGCAAAACTGAATGCATTCCACAATCCACCTGGAAATGGTGTCCTTAGAAGCCCTCCCATGGGGTTCAATATATGACAACCATAACGCTGACTGGTCGGTGCGCCATGCCGCCGTACGTTGTTTGTACCGGCGCAGCGCCCGGACGGGACACCATGCTTTAGAATTAGGATCATATCTAGTTAAAGCAGGCAAAATAATAGGTTGACCTGGATATTTCAACGACTGATTTTTAGCCAAGAAATTAATCCTAGGTAGCAGCTTAAGGCCTTCCCCTGAAACCACAAAACGGTCATCCTCGGCTGATAAGGCATGAATCTCACTCCTACGCCTAGCCGAGGCCGCAGCAATTAAAAACACAGTCTTCAGTGTTAATAGTTTCATAGAAATGGAACTAAGTGGTTCAAAAGGCTTATCACCTAGTACTTGAAGCACTAGCGATAAACTCCAAGACGGAATCACAGGAGGATTCCTTGGTCTTAGATTGCCCATGCCTTTAATTAATACATTCAATGTATTTACTTCATCACTTCCCCTCTTAGCCAAGCAAGGAATAACAGACATTAATGCTGACTTATAACCAGCAATAGAGTTAGGCTTGAGGCTATAGGCATCATAGAGGTGACAGAGGAAATCAGCTACTACTTGAATAGATGAATCCATTGGATCAATACATCTTTTTGAGCACCATTCTGCAAATCTGTTGATTTTATAATTATATGCTCTGGAGGTTGACCCCCTCCTGGCTTTGGCCATAAACATGGCTGCTTGCTCAGAAAAGCCCTCCTTAATTCTAGATTCCTTGACAACATCCACGCAGTCAATCTGAACATTGACGGATTGTTGTGAAGGGCCTTGCCCTGGAAGATAATATCGTCCATCAGAGGCAGAGGAACCGGATTGCAGACCAGAAGGTCCAGCAGATCCGTATACCATGATCGGCTTGGCCAATCCGGGGCGATCAGAAGCACTTGGCATTCCTCTTGTCTGATTTTCTGAAGAATTTTTGGAATCAGGATTGCCGGAGGGAATGCGTATGCATACATTCTCCCCCAGCTGATAGCTAACGCATCTGTTGCGAAAGCGCTTGGATCCGGAATCGGAGAGACGTACGTCGTCATCTTCGCATTCTTCTTCGTTGCGAACAAATCGATGTTGGGTTTCCCCCAATGGTCGAACAGACGATCCGCCACACATTGATTTAGTTGCCATTCCGTGGGTAAAACACTCATCCTTCGGCTCAATGAGTCTGCTAGCAGGTTTAACCTTCCCGGAATATGAACTGCTTTCAAGGTAATCTGGTGATCCAGACACCAACAAAGCAGTTTCCATGTCATCATACAGAGACTGGGCGACTTCGTTCCGCCCTGGCGGTTTATGTAAGTCACAACTGTTGAGTTGTCTGAACGAATAAGAACAATCTTGCCCTGAACTTTCTGTAAGAAATGTTCCAGGCCCAGGACTACTGCTCTTAGCTCCAGTAGATTTATATGTTCCTGTGACTGTTCCAGATTCCAAAGCCCTGATATCGTGGATTCTTCCAGGCAAGCTCCCCAGCCCTCCATCGATGCATCTGTATACACAGTCACCTGAGGGTGGGGAGGGGTTAGCAAAACCCCCAGCAAGAGATTCTCTGTATTCAACCACCATTGCAGGTGGTGAATCAGAGGCGCCAACACTGACACATTCGAGTCCAGCGAACCTGTACTCTGGGTCCATTGTGTCATGAGAAACAACTGGATCGGCCGCCTGCGTAAGGCGGCCTGAGGAATGACTGGTTCCAACGAAACCATCAACCCCAGCATTCTCAAGTAAACCCGTGCCAGGACATGACGACTGTCGCACACTGACTGAATCAACGAGATGAGTATTTGAACTCTCTCCTGAGTAGGATAAACATATCCTGTCTCCAGATCGAAGAACATCCCCAGGTAAACAAACTTCTGGGATGGAGTCAGCTCTGATTTTGGGAAATTGATCATCCAGCCCAAGTCTGTGAGAATTTTCAAAACAATCTCCAGATTGGCGGACAAACTTTCCCGGGTGTGCGCTTTCAACAGCCAGTCGTCTATGTACGTGTGGACTGCTATGCTTCTCCTGCGGAGGTATGCTGTGATCGCAAGAACCACACGGGTGAAAACCCGAGGAGCCGTGGAAATTCCGAAGGGCAACACCCTGAATTCCCACTGTCTGCCCTGGAATGCAAATCTCAGGAAGCGACAGAAACTCCTGTGGATGGGGATGTGGAAATAAGCGTCCTTCAAATCTATCGACGCCGTCCACATCCCCCTCTCCAACCCCGCCAACACCGAGCGCACCGTTTCCATCTTGAAACTGGGCGTCTCGATGAACTTGTTCAATGGCTTGAGGTTGAGAATCGGTCTCCACCCACCGGTGCGTTTTGTTACCAAGAACAGGGTTGAATAGAAGCCCGGACACCTTTGTGCCGGCTGAATAGCTCCTTTCTGTACGAGGGAATTTATCTCCTCCTCGATACACAACCTTTGATCTGGATCTCTCGGAATGGGAGTCCAGACTGGCACCAGAGACAGTCGCGACGGCGGGCCTGTCATCCACTCTGGATGATACCCCACGGAAAGCCATCGCAAGACTAAACGGTCCTGAGTTAACCGTTCCCACTCTTGCATGTGGTCGGCTAGCCGGCCTCCCACCGGTCCACCTAGGGACCGCGGTGGACACAAGGCATGCAAGAGCGGCACTGTCTCCGTCGCCATACACACCGGCGTGGTCCTTACCGCGGTAAGCGCCCTGTCAGGAACGATAACCACGCCCAGATCCTCGCGCGACCCGCCCCGCCCCGCGCGCACCTCGGTGCACGGGCGGCTGCCTGGCTGACGGCGGCTGAGGAGCCTGCGCCCCCCTCACTGCTGGCCGAATCGCACGCGGCCGAGGCCGGCGCTGCGACGGCGGCTGGCCTCTGACTTGGCCAGCACCACCTCGAGCCTGCAGGGGACGATACGCAGGGGCCGCGGCGCGAACGTTAGCACGACGCAGCACCTCAAACTGTTCGCGCAGCGCCCTCTGGTTATTCACCAGGGTGACCGTCTCCTGGAGGTGGCGACATCCCTCACCTCCAAAAAGACCAGGACCCGTCATAGGCGTACGGAGTAGCCTATTATACAGGTCCTGAGACGGGCACAGATTGTCCAGGGCAAATGTGCGTCTTGCCCGGACACTCCTGGTCACCGCCCGCGTCATACAGTCCAGCGCCAGGTTAATACCATCCTGGATGGTTCGCTGGACCGCGAGCGGGCCTGGCTGGCGCGATGCGGATGCCGTTACTACCCCCTGTAACAGCTGGGAGACGTGGGACAGAGCGGCAATCGAAGCCCTCCCACTCTCCTCCGCATCACGCAACGCGGTATTCGCCGAACGCAACGCGTTCGCGCACAAGACCCCCGCGTCAGAACGGGAGCCTGGCCGCGTATCCTCACCCAAAGCCGCGCGGTCATCCACGCTGGGCTTGGGTACCACACCGTACCGCTGGTAGTCCAGGGGCACGATGCGACAACGCCTGGCCACCTCGCGAGGGGCCTTCGCGAGACGTCCACTCGTGTTAATGGACGACTCCGCCGCCTTGAACATGTCAACGACATGCTCCGCCAGCGGCAGAGAAGGCATAGCGTTAGCAGTTGGTTTCCCAGCTAACCACGGCGTGTGAACACGGTGGCTAGCCGACTGCTCCACGGGCAGATCAGGCCTAACGCTCACCAACCACTGGCAAGCGTCATACCAATCCTCCTCCGTGGCTAACTGCGAGCGCTCTACAAGACGGGGTCCTTCGTCTTCCTCCTGAGCGCAAGCAGTAGAGCTTGACGGCGGGTACGCTGATACACCTGGCAAGCCAGGGAAAACATGCGGGCCTGACAGCACCGGCATGAGAATATCACTGGTTTGACCAGGAGCAGGCACCGCGGTAGAGCGCGGGGTATATATAGCCCTACCACGGGCCCGGCCAGCACCAGCTACACTCTCGGCAAGCCGAGGTATGCGGTACCGCTGGCCATCAGCAGCGCCCTGGGCCACCACCTGAACCGCGGACCTTACTCCAGGGTGAGTAATACCGTGGAAAAAAGCGCCTGTATTCCCCGCGAGGGGTGCACAAACGTCTTCATCCATGTCCACGTCGTCAGACGGCGACCCTAGCAGGTAATCCTCATCACCCTGGTCAGAAAGATTAGACCCCGGGTCAGCAAAGAGAGCTAACCCGGGCTGACCAGGAACGGTGCCATAGGAGGTACTGGCCACCGCGGCGTGCGGATACCCCTGGACTGATAAGCAGCCAGCGGGTTCCAGCGACAACCGTCCACGGTCCCCTATCGGCGCGGCAATAAGCCTGCTGCCAGGGCCGTGGAACGCCCCCTCTAATGGGGCCACCTCTGAATCGTCGGACAACGGAAGCGGACTAAGGAAAATCGATCCAGAGGCGGGGATTACCTGCTCCGAAGCCGATGATGAGGACAATAAAGGATCTGGTCCAGGAAGCATGCCACGAAGCAACCCTGGAACCAAATCTTTTATTGTCCTCTTCATCTCTCCCAACATCTCGGTCCGGAAGGTCTCCATATCCACCGCGGACGAGACCTTCCCCTTACCCTTCCTACTTACAACCTCTCGTTTCCGCTTCTTCTTCTTCTCCTCCTCTACCACCTTGTCCGTCGCCTGTAAGCAGCACAAGAATTCGGACATTAACTCGCCCCCCCAGTGCTTACATATGTCACAATTAATCAATGGACCACAAGGGCTACATCGATAACACAGATGCGGCCAGAACTTTACATGCATAAAACGTCCACAGGACGCGCAACCCGGTCCCTGAAACAGGGCAAAGGACAAGGAGTATGAGCAACTAGTTAAGCTTAGAAACTCAATCCAACTCAAGGAGAAGGAAAACGATCATAAAGATCAATATACATCAAAAACCAGCATAGCGCTTGAATTGCTAATAAATACATAGCCAGCTGATTATGACGTCATTAATCCCGTGACAGGAAAAATTCGATCCCAACAAAACATCCAAGTGCAAAGACGAATTGTATGCTGAATGGATAAGTTGACTACACAACCATCAGATACATATAGATAACTCTTTTCTGGCAAAAATGTTAATTATCTCCCTTTGATTGTTTACAATAATTAACATCACCACATTATCAATAACTAGATACCTGACACTTTGTATAGACAAACCATCCAACGTGACGAACCGGAAACTCCACCATCTGCACGCCTCTTAACTCTCTCCACCTCATGGGGAAGGAATTGGATCAAGAGGGCAAAGTGAGAAGACCTTTATACCAGGCCTCCAACTCACTGGACATAATTTTTCATTTGGTTAGATAACCTAACAGTGTTAGTAGGAAATGGAACCATGGTGGAGAGAATACTAATTCTCTGGTACTGTGACGTCACCACCTAGCGTCATACAGACCTGTGGACATAAACAGAAAGAGAAATTAGTCCTAGGTAGCACCGAGTTGATATAACCCAACCAACCAAGGCGCTTATCACGGTAAACGCGAGTCCCGGAAACACAATACACCGGGAAGAAAACTCGCTAATTTTACTAGAAGTCACCTGATTTAAAGGTCCTCCGTCCTCCTGTGGCGACGTATTCCTATCCGCCATCCAAAAAAGTGACTAACACTCCAAACAAACACCACTTAATACAGTTTAAGAGAGCGAAAAAGCTATTGAACAAAAAAACATGTGTGATCTCTTTGCCAATAATCTAGCAAAGAGGAAGTGCTAGTCTGCGCATGCGCGGAGGTGGGGCTGGCATCCGCCGGACTACGCTCTGACTCCCTGCCCAGTAGGGGCACCTAACTGTTTTAAATCTGAGTGTTTATTGAGTGAAAGCCAATATTTAGCAATATCAAAAGTATTAGGGAGGTAAGTATACTCTTGAAGTGAAATGGTCGGTGCGCCACTCCGCCGTACGTTGTTTGTACCGGCGCAGCGCCCGGACGGGACACCATGCTTTAGAATTAGGATCATATCTAGTTAAAGCAGGCAAAATAATAGGTTGACCTGGATATTTCAACGACTGATTTTTAGCCAAGAAATTAATCCTAGGTAGCAGCTTAAGGCCTTCCCCTGAAACCACAAAACGGTCATCCTCGGCTGATAAGGCATGAATTTCACTCCTACGCCTAGCCGAGGCCGCAGCAATTAAAAACACAGTCTTCAGTGTTAATAGTTTCATAGAAATGGAACTAAGTGGTTCAAAAGGCTTATCACCTAGTACTTGAAGCACTAGCGATAAACTCCAAGACGGAACCACAGGTGGATTCCTTGGTCTTAGATTGCCCATGCCTTTAATTAATACATTTAATGTATTTACTTCATCACTTCCCCTCTTAGCCAAGCAAGGAATAACAGACATCAATGCTGACTTATAACCAGCAATAGAGTTAGGCTTGAGGCTATAGGCATCATAGAGGTGACAGAGGAAATCAGCTACTACTTGAATAGATGAATCCATTGGATCAATACATCTTTTTGAGCACCATTCTGCAAATCTGTTGATTTTATAATTATATGCTCTGGAGGTTGACCCCCTCCTGGCTTTGGCCATAAACATGGCTGCTTGCTCAGAAAAGCCCTCCTTAATTCTAGATTCCTTGACAACATCCACGCAGTCAATCTGAACATTGACGGATTGTTGTGAAGGGCCTTGCCCTGGAAGATAATATCGTCCATCAGAGGCAGAGGAACCGGATTGCAGACCAGAAGGTCCAGCAGATCCGTATACCATGATCGGCTTGGCCAATCCGGGGCGATCAGAAGCACTTGGCATTCCTCTTGTCTGATTTTCTGAAGAATTTTTGGAATCAGGATTGCTGGAGGGAATGCGTATGCATACATTCTCCCCCAGCTGATAGCTAACGCATCTGTTGCGAAAGCGCTTGGATCCGGAATCGGAGAGACGTACGTCGTCATCTTCGCATTCTTCTTCGTTGCGAACAAATCGATGTTGGGTTTCCCCCAATGGTCGAACAGACGATCTGCCACACATTGATTTAGTTGCCATTCCGTGGGTAAAACACTCATCCTTCGGCTCAATGAGTCCGCTAGCAGGTTTAACCTTCCCGGAATATGAACTGCTTTCAAGGTAATCTGGTGATCCAGACACCAACAAAGCAGTTTCCATGTCATCATACAGAGACTGGGCGACTTCGTTCCGCCCTGGCGGTTTATGTAAGTCACAACTGTTGAGTTGTCTGAACGAATAAGAACAATCTTGCCCTGAACTTTCTGTAAGAAATGTTCCAGGGTCAGGACTACTGCTCTTAGCTCCAGTAGATTTATATGTTCCTTTGACTGTTCCAGATCCCAAAGCCCTGATATCGTGTACTCTTCCAGGCAAGCTCCCCAGCCCTCCATCGATGCATCTGTATACACAGTCACCTGAGGGTGGGGAGGGGTTAGCAAAACCCCCGGCAAGAGATTCTCTGTATTCAACCACCATTGCAGGTGGTGAATGAGAGGCGCCAACACTGACACATTCGAGTCCAGCGAACCTGTACTCTGGGTCCATTGTGTCATGAGAAATAACTGGATCGGCCGCCTGCGTAAGGCGGCCTGAGGAATGACTGGTTCCAATGAAACCATCAACCCCAGCATTCTCAAGTAAACCCGTGCCAGGACATGACGACTGTCGCACACTGACTGAATTAACGAGATGAGTTTCTGAACTCTCTCCTGAGTAGGATACACATATCCTGTCTCTAGATCGAAGAACATCCCCAGGTAAACAAACTTCTGGGATGGAGTCAGCTCTGATTTTGGGAAATTGATCATCCAGCCTAAGTCTGTGAGAGTTTTCAAAACAATCTCCAGATTGGCCGACAAACTTTCCCGGGTGTGCGCTTTCAACAGCCAGTCGTCTATGTACGTGTGGACTGCTATGCTTCTCCTGCGGAGGTATGCTGTGATCGCAAGAACCACACGGGTGAAAACCCGAGGAGCCGTGGAAATTCCGAAGGGTAACACCCTGAATTCCCACTGTCTGCCCTGGAATGCAAATCTCAGGAAGCGACAGAAACTCCCGTGGATGGGGATGTGGAAATAAGCGTCCTTCAAATCTATCGACGCCGTCCACATCCCCCTCTCCAACCCCGCCAACACCGAGCGCACCGTTTCCATCTTGAAACTGGGCGTCTCGATGAACTTGTTCAATGGCTTGAGGTTGAGAATCGGTCTCCACCCTCCGGTGCGTTTTGTTACTAAGAACAGGGTTGAATAGAAGCCCGGACACTTTTGTGCCGGCTGAATAGCTCCTTTTTGTACGAGGGAATTTATCTCCTCCTCGATACACAACCTTTGCTCTGGCTCTCTCGGAATGGGAGTCCAGACTGGCACTAGAGACAGTCGCGACGGCGGGCCTGTCATCCACTCTGGATGATACCCGACGGAAAGCCATCGCAAGACTAAACGGTCCTGAGTCAACCGTTCCCACTCTTGCATGTGGTCGGCTAGCCGGCCTCCCACCGGTCCACCTAGGGACCGCGGTGGACACAAGGCATGCAAGAGCGGCACTGTCTCCGTTGCCATACACACCGGAGTGGTTCTTACCGCGGTAAGCGTCCTGTCAGGACCGATAACCACGCCCAGATCCTCGCGCGCCCCGCCCCGCCCCGCGCACACCTCGGTGCGCGGGCGGCTGCCTGGCTGACGGCGCCTGAGGAACCTGCGCCCCCCCTCGCTGCTGGCCGAATTGCACGCGGCCGAGGCCGACGCTGCGACGGTGGCTGGCCTCTGACATGGCCAGCACCACCTCGAGCCTGCAGGGGACGATACGCAGGGGCCGCGGCGCGAACGTTAGCACGACGCAGCACTTCAAACTGCTCGCGCAGCGCCCTCTGGTTATTCACCAGGGTGACCGTCTCCTGGAGGTGGCGACATCCCTCACCTCCAAAAAGACCAGGACCCGTCATAGGCGTACGGAGTAGCCTATTGTACAGGTCCTGAGACGGGCACAGATTGTCCAGGGCAAACGTGCGTCTTGCCCGGACACTCCTGGTCACCGCCCGAGTCATACAGTCCAGCGCCAGGTTAATACCATCCTGGATGGCTCGCTGGACCGTGACCGGGCTTGGCTGGCGCGATGCGGATGCCGTTACTACCCCCTGTAACAGCTGGGAGACGTGGGACAGAGCGGCAACCGAAGCCCTCCCACTCTCCTCCGCATCACGCAACGCGGCATTCGCCGAACGCAACGCGTTCGAGCACAAGACCCCCGTGTCAGAACGGGAGCCTGGCCGCGCATCCTCACCCAAAGCCGCGCGGTCATCCACGCTGGGCTTGGGTACCACACCGTACCGCTGGTAATCCAGGGGCACGATGCGACAACGCCTGGCCACCTCGCGAGGGGCCTTCGCGAGACGTCCACTCGAGTTAATGGACGTCTCCGCCGCCTTGAACATGTCAACGACATGCTCCGCCAGCGGCAGAGAAGGCATAGCGTTAGCAGTCGGTTTCCCAGCTAACCACGGCGTGTGAACACGCTGGCTAGTCG
Source organism: Chaetoderma sp. LZ-2023a (assembly GCA_034401795.1). NCBI lineage: Eukaryota > Metazoa > Mollusca > Caudofoveata > Chaetodermatida > Chaetodermatidae > Chaetoderma > Chaetoderma sp. LZ-2023a. Next base: position 70,021,125 of record CM067364.1, read on the forward strand.
ACTGCTCCACGGGCAGATCAGGCCTAACGCTCACCAACCACTGGCAAGCGTCATACCAATCCTCTTCCGTGGCTAACTGCGAGCGCTCTACAAGATGGGGGCCTTCGTCTTCCTCCTGAGCGCAAGCAGTAGAGCTTGACGGCGGGTACGCTGATACACCTGGCAAGCCAGGGAAAACATGCGGGCCTGACAGCCCCGGCATGAGAATATCACTGGTTTGACCAGGAGCAGGCACCGTGGCAGAGCGCGGGGTATATATAGCGCCACCACGGGCCCGGCCAGCACCAGCAACACCCTCGGCAAGCCGAGGTATGCGGTACCGCTGGCCATCAGCAGCGCCCTGGGCCACCACCTGAGCCGCGGACTCTACTCCAGGGTGAGTAAAACCGTGGAATAAGGCGCCTGCATTCCCCGCGAGGGGTGCACAAACGTCTTCATCCATGTCCACGTCGTCAGACGGCGACCCTAGCAGGTAATCCTCATCACCCTGGTCAGAAAGATTAGACCCCGGGTCAGCAAAGAGAGCTAACCCGGGCTGACCAGGAACGGTGCCATAGGAGGTACTGGCCACCGCGGCGTGCGGATACCCCTGGACTGATAAGCAGCCCGCGGGTTCCAGCGACAACCGTCCACGGTCCCCTATCGGCGCGGCAATAAGCCTGCTGCCAGGGTCGTGGAACGCCCCCTCTAATGGGGCCACCTCTGAATCGTCGAACAACGGAAGCGGTCTAAGGAAAACCGATCCAGAGGCGGGGATTACCTGCTCCGAAGCCGATGATGAGGACAGTAAAGGATTTGGTCCAGGAAGCATGCCACGAAGCAACCCTGGAACCAAATCCTTTATTGTCCTCTTCATCTCTCCCAACATCTCGGTCCGGAAGGCCTCCATATCCACCGCGGACGAGACCTTCCCCTTACCCTTCCTACTTACAACCTCTCGTTTCCGCTTCTTCTTCTTCTCCTCCTCTACCACCTTGTCCGTCGCCTGTAAGCAGCACAAGAATTCGGACATTAACTCGCCCCCCCAGTGCTTACATATGTCACAATTAACCAAGGGACCACAAGGGCTACATAGATAGCACAGATGAGGCCAGAACTTTTGATGAAGAAAACGTCCACAGGACGCGCAACCCGGCCCCTGAAACAGGGCAAAGGACAAGGAGTATGAGCAACTAGTTAAGCTTAGAAACTCAATCCAACTCAAAGAGAAGGAAAATGATCATAAAGATCAAAATACATCAGAAACCAGCATAGCGCTTGAATTGCTGATAAATACATAGCCAGGCTGATTATGACGTCATTAATCCCGTGACAGGAAAAAATTCGATCCCAACAAAACATCCAAGTGCAAGGACGAATTGTATGCTGAATGGATAAGTCGACTACACAACCATCAGATACATATAGATAACTCTTTTCTGGCAAAAATGTTAATTATCTCCCTTTGTTTGTTTACAATAATTAACATCACCACATTATCAATAACTAGATACCTGACACTTTGTATAGACAAACCATCCAACGTGACGAACCGGAGAACTCCACCATCTGCACGCCTCTTAACTCTCTCCACCTCATGGGGAAGGAATTGGATCAAGAGGGCAAAGTGAGAAGACCTTTATACTAGGCCTCCAACTCACTGGACATAATTTATCATTTGGTTAGATAACCTAACAGTGTTAGTAGGAAATGGAACCATGGTGGAGAGAAAACTAACTCTCTGCTGCTGTGAAGTCACCACCTAGCGTCATACAGACCTGTGGACATAAACAGAAAGAGAAATTAGTCCTAGGTAGCACCGAGTTGACATAAACCAACTAACCAAGGCGCTTATCACGGTAAACGCGAGTCCCGGAAACACAATACACCGGGAAGAAAACTCGCTAATTTTACTAGAAGTCACCTGATTTAAAGGTCCTAAGTCCTTCCGTGGCGAAGTGTATCCTCCCGCCATCCAAATCAGACACTAACACTCCAAAATAACACCAATAAAACAGTTTAAGAGTAAGAAAAGCTTATGACTCAAAAAGACATGTGTGTTCTCTTTGCCAATAATCTAGCAAAGAGGAAGTGCTAGTCTGCGCATGCGCGGTGGTGGGGCTGGCATCCGCCAGACTACGCTCTGACTCCCTGCCCAGTAGGGGCACCTAACTGTTTTAAATCTGAGTGTTTATTGAGTGAAAGCCAATATTTAGCAATATCAAAAGTATTAGGGAGGTAAGTATACTCTTGAAGTGAAAATGCAGATCACATAAATTTACGAATGCTTGACAGTCTTTTCTTAAGCAAGAAATGTTAACCACGTGGTTAAATAGTTAAACTTGTCAATTTTTGCTACTGCCCTGGGAAATACTAGTGTTTCCCGGGATTATATATTGTAAAACTTACGCAAACAGATGTCCTCTTGTACGGTAGTAGCCCTGCATGCCAGGCCTACCCCGCTAGCCGGTGGTAAATGAGAACGTGTTCTTCGCTCTCGACATGGATTTTGACTAATCTGTTGCCATGGAGCCCATCTACCCCAAGCACAGTCAACTGAAAAACATCATGAGTATTTCTTAACCCTTTAATGGTCAAGCCGGCTTAAGCCAGCCTCAGCAGTGGTCTTGGGGAGTGTCCATTTGCAGGCCAAAAGAACGATTTTTAAAAATTAATCAGTGAAATGCCAGGCTTAATAATCGAGCCAGTCATTCCAGTGATAAATTTCCAAAAATAGTTTTCTCTTGGCCTGCAAATGGACATTCAATAAGCAAATACTTTTTAATTTCTTGAGAAAAATTGACCATTAAAGGGTTAAATGTGTAGGATTTGCATTAATAGTTGAATCACAGAATTTCCTGGCCAAGGTAAATATACAGCTGTGAATGATGCTAAATATTTTGAAAGAAATTTGACTAGAAGCTGTTGTTGCCCTACAGCAATGGCTTCCAATCAAATTATAATTACCATTGACATGTGTGTGTGCGTGCGTGTGTATGTGTTTGGAAACGCTATGGTCAAGAAAGCATGCTAGCATTAAGGATAGTTTATAGCTATAGATAGCAGTAACAAATAATAGATAAGAATAGGTTTAGAATGAGAGATCGGAAGAATTCTGAAGTTGTAAATGGGTAGCCATTGTAAGTAACAACTAAGGCTGAAAAGATAGAATGTCTGGATAGAGATGGCATTCGGTAATGCCTGGTCTCAGAGAAAAATAGTGTCAGATTCATGAAATAATGTGCTGTGGAATGTTCATGCATAAAGAAAAGATGAACAGTCTTAAAGGAGAACATGGCATAGCGAGGAAGAATGGAGTATTCCAGTTTATCCATCAATCATGATGTCATAATCAACTACGTGATGTGTAGGATACTGTCATAATCAATGACATCATGAATGATGTACCGTAGATAAGTTCGTCATGAACGCTTAATTGATGATGGACTAAGCATTGTCATACGAATTGTATATCTTTACTATTTAATAAAGAAGATGTTGAACATCCTGAAACTACTTTGACTGGGCTATGGCAGCAACAGCATCCAGTCAAATTAGTTTCAAAATATTCAACAGCTTACCTGACTATATAGTTTTCTGGAAATTGATAGTCAGGCAGTTCAGGGATCGATCCATCCCAAAAATGTGAAGTGTGGGTGGAGCTTAGCTACAGATGGTCAGGGCACAGCTAAAACTGGATTCCTCTATTCCAGGTCGTGAGAACAGTACGACATATTGAAAAATAGGAAGGTCCATCTCTATCGTTGATCAGGTTAACTGACTCAGTGTCATCTCCGGATGACAGGGCCCAGGGTTGCCGTATCTCGGATACAGCTGTTTTGGTCATAATTTCCGCCATTCTACCCGCTCTTTCTCTGGAGTTATCCGGATGAAAAAAATTGACCACGATTGTGGCTCAGCAAATACTATTGCAAAATAGAGGGATCTATTTCTAGCTATGCTCGCACTTCCCATTTCTAGCTAAGCTCTACCTACTTGTAAGTTTTAATGTGTATTGGAATCGATTTGAAAATTTGAAACCTTAATTCCCACGATCTAAATTTCAAAGTAAATATAGAAATGACAGATAATTTGTTGAATATTTTGACTCATTTAATTAGGTGTTGTTGGTTGGTGCCCATACGTCTTAATTGTGCACTGTTCATAGTTAGAGCATTCATCACCACTATTATTTTATCCACCCCCCTATTGATTGCAGAGTTTGGCGCATATCCACCCACTCCTCCGAGGGGAGGAATAACCAGTCTAGCATCTGATTACAACTTGATAATACAAGATGCTTATTATCATTAGATATTAACCAGCTGCCTGCTGAGCTTTTAGAGATGGCATACTCCAGTGGCTATACCTCAGGACCTGCTAAACATTTTGAAAACAATTTGACTGAATATTGTTGGTGGCTATGCCACCAACAACTTTCAGCCAAACTGTTTTCAAAATAGTCAGCAAGACAAGCATTTTTGCTCATTGAAACTATCGTCTGGTGTCTTGCAGCATAAGCAAACAACAACTTTCAGTCAAACTGTTTTCAAAATATTCAGCAAGTCTGAGTTTGCTCATTGAAATTACGGTTAATCACCCTACTTACCACATGGTAGTTGTTCTGATAAAGCATCACAGTCCTCTCCAGGTGGAGCGAATATGGCAATTCTTTCTCTCTGACCGAGACAGTGGTCACCTGGCAGTCTGAACCATTCAGTCCAGTCACTGTATTCACACCTACCAACTGTGCAACAATAAAACAATGGTGAAACAAAATACAATCGAGGGATCCATCTCTAGCTTTGCTCCGCTCATTTATAGTTAATCTCCGCCCACTTTGTTCACACGTTTGAATCGATTTTAACACTTTGAAACCTGAAGTCCAGAATCTCAATGGACTTGTACAGTTTTAGTTATGCCCCGCCCATCTCTAGTTAAGCTCCATCCATGTTTCGCCTGTGTTGGGATCGATCCCTAAACTCACTGACTATCTATTTCCAGAAAACTATATAGGTAGGCTGTTAAATATTTTGAAACTAATTTGACTAGGTGCTGTTGTGCCATAGAGCTACAACGTCCAGTCAAATTCCTTTCAAAATATTTGACAGAATGTTTATTAAATAGTAAAGACATGCAATTCGGACTATTAAGCGCTTAAGATGGACTAAATCGTGTCATTCATGATGTAATGATTATGATGTCATCCTACACATCACGTAGTTCAATATGACATCATATGATGGATGGATAAATTGCAAATGTCCACTATACAGGTAAGCAACTATTTTTAAACTAATTTGTCAGGATGTTGTTGCCTATGTCTATGACGAATTTTCAACTTAATAAACATTCTGTTGAACATTTTGAAATTAAATTGCCTAGGACATGTTGGGAGCAACAGCTCGTCAGCAAATTAGTTTCAAAATATTCAATAGCTTACCTATATAGTTACCTTGAAATTTACATTCTGAGAATTCAGGTTTCAATGTTTCAAAATGATTTCAACATAAAACGTGGGTGGAAATTGGCTAGAAATGGGCGGAGAATAGATAGAAATGGGCAGAGCATATCTAGAAATTAATCCCTCTATTACATTAAGTATTATTGAATGTTCTGTATAAACATAGAGCTGATAAATACTATATCATGAAGATTGATCATTATTATTATTATTATACAGAAATGATCCAATAACGTTCTACAAACCAGGGCATGGCGTGAATTCAACAGCCTCTCCAGGACAAGGTAGACCTGCACCCAGCTCCACGGTAACTCGATCTCTCATTCTTCTTGCTAAGCATACTGGAGTAAGACTGATAACTTTCCATACTGACCAGTCACCCCAAACGCAATTCAAGTCACCTGCAGGAGGAATAAATAAGCTGTACTGTAGGTGTGTGGTTTTACACAATCATACCTGCGCAAGTGACCACCTGACTTTTCGAGGCAAAAGATGCTGGTTCTTTATGACACCTGAAATGATATATCCTATAACAAGCCATCTGTATTACCGATTCCATGGCAAAGCCGACCAAAACCAGCCTCTGCAGTGGTCTTGAAGAATGTCCACTTGCAGGCCAAGACAAGACTATCTCTGAAAATTTACAACTGGAATGACTGGCAGTCATTTCAGTGGTAGATTTCTTTTAAATTTTCACCTCTTGACCTGCAAATGGACACTGGCTAAGTAAAAACTTGACCATTACCCCATTGATGGTCAAGCCCACCAAAAATAGCCTCTGGAGTGGTTTTGAGGAATGTCCATTTGCAGGAAAGCTATTGTTGTAGTAAATTTACAAAAATAGTCTTCTCTTGGCCTGTAAAAATTATGATTTTCTTGAAAAACCTTGACCATTAACCCCGCCTGTGTCAATAGCGCCTCAGCGCGCTTAAAATGCTACCTCTATCGATTAACTCTTTAACAAGTGAAGGAGAATAGTATTTTTTTTATATATTTAACCCTCCAATTTACAAAGATGGCTTTCTGTTGGCCGACAAAATTAAAAATAAAATTTTAAATTAAAATGTTAATGGTCAGGAAAATCTATTTTCATGGCTTAGTGAGTGTTAATTTGTTTTGAGATTTTGAAAATTTACCACTGGAATGACTGGCTTGGTTACCGAGCCAGTCATTCCACTGTTAAATTGTAGGAAAAAAATATTTTTCTTGGCCTGCAAATGAAGATTACTAAGACCACTGTAGATGCCAATTTTGGTTCACACATTTTGCAGTAGTTCATATCTGGTCCCCAGCACCTTCATTGGCACTGTCCCCATCTTCATTAGCACATGCAGTGGCCACTATCACCACTCTCACTGTCATTATCATAACGTTCATCGTGTTTCAAGTCATTATCCAAGCATGTTTTGAAAAAAATGGTGGGTGTGGTGCCATTACGTCTGTTTATCTGTCTGGCTATCTTATCCAAAATCTTTCGATGGAATTCAACTCAATTTGTTATGTGAGTTACCCATATGATTGCAGATTGCAAGACAACATTTATATTAGGCTCTGCCCTGGGGTGGTGAGTGTGTGTGCAGAATGTCAAACTTGACCAAAGCATGGGGATTTGCCATCAACCCTACATTCTAGTTATATTTTAAGAATGATTTATCACATTATATGTCACAAAAAATGTACTCATTAAAAAGTAACCCATAGGAGTATCTGCTATGGGGAATCAGCCAGGCAAGTTATACAATTTTACCTTTTCAGTAATGAGTTATGCCTGCAAGGACAGATAGAAAAATGGTCAGATGGACACATGTTTAGATATCTTACGCTCTTGTCATTGTGGAACAATGATTGACAACACATACCACAAGTGTCTGTTTCTCTAATTGCTTCACAAACTTCTGACTGTGGAGTGAGAAGCACAGAGCGTGTTCGCTCAGTTACGCATGGCCTTCCACTAGTTCTCATCCAGACACTCCATGTACCGTACTGACACTTTGCTGTACAGAGTAAGACGAAATAACTACATCAATATAACAGCAAGACAGTGATATTTCAAGATTGGAGATTGACTGTTCTATTCAAGTATTTTTTAAGGACTATATCTAGCATTTTCAATGACTCTAAAACCAGATCATAAGCCGGGTGTGGCTGCCACCCTTCTAAACCTGAGATATTAAAAAACAAGAAACCCGCGGAATTAAATGTCTCTTCTGTCTTCTGTTTGTCACAGTGGCATTGACCTTTGACTTTGTAACCGTCGTCTGATCATGCTGCTTCCTAACATTATAGGTAACCATGTATTCAAATTTAGTTCCAACAGGATTAACCAATCCTATAACATAAATGATTTGCTGAATGGAAAAAACTACGGGTAAAAAAGCAGAGGTCAAATAGCAATATCAGAATGGCCTTGATCTTTGACCTGGTGTCCTTCATGTCACCATCCTGTATCCTCTTGGCATAAGCAACCATGTACCAAAGTTGTGTTCCATTAGGGTTAAGCAATCCCGAAATATAACATAAGATTTGCTAAGCCTAAAAACTTAACATTGAAAAATAGTTTTGTAGAGGTCAGAATGACCTTGACCTTCGAGGCTGTGACTCCAGTGTGTCAGCATGCTGTTTCCTAACATCATAGATAAGAATGTATCCAAATTTATTTCCAAAAGGCTTAAGCAATCCTGAAAGACAAGCCAAAAAATTTGGAAAAAAACATAATTTTGTATCAAGGTCACAGTGACCTTGACCTTGTGACCTCAGCACCATCATGCCACTTTCTAACAGTATAGGCAACCACATAGCCAAGTTTAGTTGCAATAGGATTAATTGATCCTGAAATATAAGCTGAGACGTTTTGCTAAACGTAAAAACTTACTATTGTTAATGCCGCGGTCGTCGTCGTGGTCATCTGAAAGGTGACACATATGTCTCGCTTTCTGCTTCGCAGGCGAGACAAAAATTAATAACTCTAAGAAACCCCAAGTGGTACATATAAACAGCCCCCATATAGTTAGCCATATGACAAATATTTGAATAGACTGATGGGCCTAACCTGGCCGGTCAGTCTATTCAAATATCTGTCATTACACTACCTTACATTGAATCCAACCCTTGCCGATATATTGTGAAAAGCAATATCAAAAAGTATTAGGGAGGTAAGTATACTCTTGAAGTGAAAAGCACATTTTCAAGTGCTTTTCAATGCCTTACTGCCATTTTAATGTACATTTCATGGCAAATTTCAAGCAGTTACAAGGACTAATTCAAGTACGTTTCAATTTGAATGATACCTGGATATTATGACAGAGTTCATTAGAGATAGATGGACACTGCATGGATGTCTGGACAATGAGATCAACAACTACCTGGCAGTGCATAACTTATATACCTAATGCTTTAATCCTAAAATTCGTTCAATCTAAATTTTCTCATAGTAAATAACCAGACCAAAAAGAGATTATTGTTGAAAGTTTATCAGTGGAATGACAGGCTCAGTTATCAAGCCAATCATTCCGGTAGTAAAGTGTCAAAAATAGTCTGCTCTCGGACTGCAAATGTACATTTCTCAAGTCTACTGAATAAGTAGTTTTTGCCAGCTTGATGACAGACTTAGCTACGCCATGCATTATGCATTTTGATTCTAACGTCAACCTATGTGTATCGTAATTGATTATGATATCATATATTTGAGTGACAGATTTGATTCATCCATTGGGGATGACAGGAAATAAACATTCAGTTCTCTTAGCCCATACATAGACATGAAATATTCTGATTTATGGTAACTCACCAGCACAATCCGCTTCCTCTGCCGTATCTCCTAGGCATGATAATCCTACCCCAGAGGCTGGTGGATTGTGGAATCTTGTTCTCTCCTGTCTACAAGGGTTGGTACTGATAATTATCCAATCTGTCCAGCTACTCCAGACACAGTCCACTGAAAGACATTGTATCACATTTGAAATATATTAACCAAAATTCTGCGGCACAAACTCATTAACCATTTCAATGACAAATCCCTTAATAAGTAAATTCATGACGATTTATAGGATAATTTGTTGAAGATTTTAAAATTGGAAGCCATTGCTGCCTAAGGCAGTGCGAATTATAAATTCTATGAGAGATAATTTCAAAATTTTCAACAGCGTTCCTGTTTGTGTGCTCCGAAATTGAAATATTGGAAATTTATTGGTGAAAGTGTTAAAAGATTGTAGATTATACACCGCTGATGACATTTCACAGGTGAATGGAAGAATCCAGCTTTTGCTATGCCACGCTGATCTCTAGCTAGGCTCTACTCACACTTCGCCGGTGTTGGCGCAATCGATCCCTAGACTACCTGACTATCAGTTTCCAGAAAACTATACAGGTAAGTTGTTGAATATTTTGAAACTAATTTGACTGGGTGCTGTTGCTGCAACAGCACAAAGTCAAATTAGTTTCACAATATTCATCATCATTTTATTAAATAGTAAAGACATACAATTCGCACAACGCTTAGTACATCATAAATTAAGCGTTCATGACAAACTTATCTATGTCATTCATGATCTAATTGATTATGACATCACATAATTAATTATGATGTCATATAATTGATTGATTATGATATCATATGATTGATGGATAAACTGGAAAGGTCCATTGTGAACTGAGACAGCTTTATTTGGATATTACATGACAAATTGCTTCAGCATCCAAATCTAGCAAAGGCCATCACAACATTAAGATGTCACAACTTTTAAAAAAGGGGATGACAAATGAGAATTATATTTCAAGAAAACACACCAAAAAAATTAAAAGCCTTTATTATAATTTCTAGATTAAAAAGAAACTGACAGATTTTCACAAACTCTATCATTGCTAGAATTTTGAGACGCCATAAAATTCAGAGCATGGCATCATCACGTGAATCGTCAACTACGCGGATTCAGATTACACAACACAAGTTTTCAGATTAGAAGAAATTAGCGTCTTATACAGCTACGTGGCAGGACATAAGCGCCAATTCAAGTTCTAGTTTAACAAACACTAAACAGTGTTTCGCTTGTATCTCATTAACATAGTGGTGTCTGAATGAGCTGCTTGGAGCTATCAATCTTCAACAACAAAATATTATTCATGCGATAACATCATAACACAACAATCATTCATGTGTAGACATCGCTACATTATTCTCATGGTAAATTGAAGAAAATTACTTTACATGCCAAAATTTACTACTAAGCAATTCAACAATATATGTACATATATTTTAGTTTATTTAATTATACAAAAGAATCATTTGGCGTACTTTGACCATTGTCTGTTTGTGTTCACCTGTAAGCCAGAACGTGTTTAGATTGCAATACCTTCAAACACCAATGGATGAAGGCATCCACAGGATAAACCATTCACAAATTATTTCCAAAACTGTTGGTCCAGATATCAGGAAAATTTATAATTGGGAAAATTAATTATGTCTCAGGACCAAAGAATTTGATTGTGTGTAGTTTTCATGAGCATCTCGGTCACTTTTTCGGCACTATAGGTGGTGGTCAGTGGCTACATCACTTTGGTTACTTCTTGTGGAGTCACATGACATCATGTATTCATACACTGCTGGTATATGGTAGATCTCATCTCGGTTTATGGTTGGTTGGTGTTTATATAGTTCAATAGTGTCTTGCATTCTTGTTTGAAGAAATAATAATCGATTTGAATCTTTGAAACCTCAGTTCACAGAATCAAAATTTCAAGGAAACTATATGGGTAAGCTGTTGAAAATTTTGAAACTAATTTGACTATATGGCCGCAACAGCACCAGTCAAATTAGTTTCAAACTATTCAAAAGACTGTTTATTAAATTGGGAATTCATAAAAGGCATACAATCCCTACACAATGTGGTGGAACTGTCAATTTTCACTACAGAGTTACATCATTTTGATTGTGATGTCAGCTAACATGTGATGTATTTGAATTCGATGTTAGATACCTGAGTGACAGATCAGATCCCTCCATCGAATTCTGTTCTACATTTTATTTACCCGTACTTACCACAGATTCCTGTATCTGATCGGTCATTACATAAAGCTCCTACAGGCTGTAACGTGACAGAGCGCACACGCTCAGCAACACAAGCTGTTGCTCCAAACGCTCGTGACCATGGCAACCAATTGCTATACTGACATTCAACTAAATCTAAAAAAAAAATTTGATTCATTGAATCCAAATAAGCAATATCATTGCAAGATGATAGCTATTTTAAAATATTTAATCGACACCAGGTTTCAAAACCAAACCAAATGTTCATGTGTTGGTTACTTAAAATCAAAAAGTGCAGAAGTAAAATTTGATATATGAAAATGACTTCCTAACTTATTTTCTGATAGGGCGAAAAATATCCACATTAACGATCAATGAAAGTAAGGAGATTTTTTAGTTTTAGATTATAAACTATGACGATGGATATAATTCACCAAGAAAGTTATCTTACTGAATAAACAAAATCTAGGATTTCTTTTTTCACGAGAGAGTTGATACTTACCTCCCTAATACTTTTTGATATTGCTAAATATCGGCTTTCACTCAATAAACACTCAGATTAAAACAGTTAGGTGCCCCTACTGGGCAGGGAGTCAGAGTGTAGTCTGGCGGATGCCAGCCCCACCACCGCGCATGCGCAGACTAGCACTTCCTCTGACTAATTTATTGGCTGACACACATGCAACTATTAAGAGCCTGAAGACCGAGCCTCTGTGGGGTGGAGAGGCCGGGTCCATATCTAGGGAGGTAAGTATCAACTCTCTCGTGAAAAAAGAAATCCTAGATTTCGTTTATTTCACTTCAAGAGTATACTTACCTCCCTAATACTTTTTGATATTGCCAGAATTCGACAGGGAATTCGGCGGGAGGGAGGCGAGGTCAAAAGACCAGCTCATCCCTATACGCTTTTCTGCGTTTAAGGCACTTAATCTTCTGAAACTGTGTGAAAACACAGTCAGGACTTGACCAACCGATGTAAGAGAGATGACCGAATGTCATATGCGCTCCCCACCCCCCCCCCCCCCTTCCTGGGAGGTAGACTCGAATGACCTCAATGTCCCATACGCTCTCTACGTACAAGTGCCCTGTACTACAGGACAGAGACGAAAAAGCTCCATTTTCGTATACTCTCAATAATGAACCACATAAACACACAAACCATCATCATGCTAATAACAACGGGTAACGTGACAATACAATCAACAATGGACAACACATGAACAAGACTGACCTTGTTGAACTTGGGTGCTGACATCATCTTCCCAGTGGTGAAGACTGATGCAGTGCCAAAAAAGTGGTTGTTTCCAATAATTAATTGTGAAATATATAAGCAATGAGGAAACCTCATCAAATAATGTACACCTAGTTATTTTTTCAAAATCGGCAAGGCGAGAGGATTAGAGGTGTCACGGAGATAATGGTCTGTAAAACTTGACTCACAGTGCCACTGAGCAACCGACATAATGTCATCCACAGGGACCCCATTAAATATGGCAGTGGATGTCACTACGCCGCGGACACTGTGAGCCTTGGCCAGGTCAACCTGCTTCCTGGTGGCGGATTTATGACAAAACTGAATACATTCTACAATCCACCTGGAAATGGTGTCCTTAGACGCCCTGCCATGGGGTTCAATATATGACAACCATAACGCTGACTGGTCGGTGCGCCACTCCGATGTACGTTGTTTGTACCGGAGCAGCGCCCGGACGGGACACCATGCTTTAGAATTAGGATCATATCTAGTTAAAGCTGGCAAAACAATAGGTTGACCTGGATATTTCAAAGACTGATTCTTAGCCAAGAAATTAATCCTAGGTAGCAGCTTAAGGCATTCCCCTGTAACCACAAAACGGTCATCCTCGGCTGATAAGGCATGAATTTCACTCCTACGCCTAGCCGAGGCCGCAGTAATTAAAAATACAGTTTTAAGAGTTAATAGTTTCATAGAAATGGAACTAAGTGGTTCAAACGGCTTATCACCTAGTACTTGAAGCACTAGCGATAAACTCCAAGACGGAATCACCGGGGGATTCCTTGGTCTTACATTGCCCATGCCTTTAATTAATACATTTAATGTACTTACTTTATCACTTCCCCTCTTAGCCAAGCAAGGAATAACAGACATTAAAGCTGACTTATAACCAGCAATAGAGTTAGGCTTGAGGCTATAGGCATCATACAGGTGACAGAGGAAATCAGCTACTTCCTGAATAGATGAATCCATTGGATCAATACATCTTTTTGAGCACCACTCTGCAAATCTGTTGATTTTATAATTATATGCTCTGGAGGTTGACCCCCTCCTGGCTTTGGCCATAAACATGGCTGCTTGCTCAGAAAAGCCCTCCTTAATTCTAGATTCCTTGACAACATCCACGCAGTCAATCGGAACATTGACGGATTGTTGTGAAGGGCCTTGCCCTGGAAGATAATGTCGTCCATCAGAGGCAGAGGAACCGGATTGCAGACCAGAAGGTCCAGCAGATCCGTATACCACGATCGGCTTGGCCAATCCGGGGCGATCAGAAGCACTTGGCACTCCTCCTGTCCGACTTTCTGAAGAATTTTTGGAATCAGGATTGCTGGAGGGAATGCGTATGCATACATTCCCACCCAGCTGATAGCTAACGCATCTGTTGCGAAAGCGCCTGGATCTGGAATCGGAGAGACGTACGTCGTCATCTTCGCATTCCTCTTCGTTGCGAACAAATCGATGTTGGGTTTCCCCTAATGGTCGAACAGACGATCCGCCACACATTGATTTAGTTGCCATTCCGTCAGTAAAACACTCATCCTTCGGCTCAATGAGTCTGCTAGCAGATTTAACCTTCCCGGAATATGAACTGCTTTCAAGGTAATCCTGTGATCCAGGCACCAACAAAGCAGTCTCCATGTCATCATACAGAGACTGGGCGACTTCGTTCCGCCCTGGCGGTTTATGTAAGTCACTACAGTTGAGTTGTCTGAACGAATAAGAACAATCTTGCCCTGAACTTTCAGTAAGAAATGTTCCAGGCCCAGGACTACTGCTCTTAGTTCCAGTAGATTGATATGTTCCTTTGACTGATCCAGATCCCACAGCCCTGATATTGTGGACTCTTCCAGGCAAGCTCCCCAACCCTCCATCGATGCATCTGTATACACAGTCACCTGAGGGTGGGGAGGGGTTAGCAAAACCCCCACCAGGAGATTCTCTGTCTTCAACCACCATTGCAGGTGGTGAATTAGAGGCGCCAACACTGACACATTCGAGTCCAGTGAACCTGTACTCTGGGTCCATTGTGTCATGAGAAAAAGCTGGATCGGCCACCTGCGTAAGGCGGCCTGAGGAATGACTGGTTCCAACGAAACCATCAACCCCAGCATTCTCAAGTAAACCCGTGCCAGGACATGACGACTGTCGCACACTGACTGAATTACTGAGATGAGTTTCCGAACTCTCTCCTGAGTAGGATAAACATATCCTGTCTCTAGATCGAAGAACATCCCCAGGTAAACAAACTTCTGGGATGGAGCTCTGATTTTTGAAAATTTATCATCCAGCCTAAATCCGTGAGAGTTTTCAAAACAATCTCCAGATTGGTCGATAAACTTTCCTGGGTGTGTGCTTTTAACAGCCAGTCGTCTATGTACGTGTGGACTGCTATGCTTCTCCTGCGGAGGTATGCTGTGATCGCAAGAACCACACGGGTGAAAACCCGAGGAGCGGTGGAAATTCCGAAGGGTAACACCCTGAATTCCCACTGTCTGCCCTGGAATGCAAATCTCAGGAAGCGACGGAAACTCCTCGTTATGGGAATGTGGAAATAAGCATCCTTCAAATCTATTGAAGCTGTCCACATTCCCTTCTCTAACCCCGCCAACACCGAGCGCACAGTCTCCATCTTGAAACTGGGCGTCTCTATGAACTTGTTCAACGGCTTGAGGCTTGAGGTTGAGAATTGGTCTCCACCCTCCGGTGTTTTTTGTTACCAAGAACACGGTTGAATAGAAGCCCGGACACTTTTGTGCCGGCTGAATAGCTCCTTTTAGTATGAGGGAATTTATCTCCTCCTCGATACACAACCTTTGCTCTGGATCTCTCGGATTTGGAGTCCAGATTGGCACTAGAGACAGTCGCGATGGCGGCCTGTCATCCAATCGGGATGATACCCGACTGAAAGCCATCGCAAGACTAAACGGTCCTGAGTCAACCATTCCCACTCTTGCTTGTGGTCGGCTAGCCGGCCTCCCACCGGTCCACCTAGGGAGAGAGGTGGACATAAGGAGTGCAAGAGTGGCACTGTCTCCTTTGCCAGAAACACCGGAGTGGTTCTCACCACGGTAACCGGCCCATCAGGCCCGATTACCACGACCAGATCCTCACGCGCCACGCCCAGCACCGCGCGCACCTCGGTGCGCGGGTGGCTGCCTGCGCCAGAGGAGCCTGCGCCCCCCCTCACTGCTGGCCGAATCGCACGCGGCCGAGGCCGACGCTGCGATGGTGGTTGGCCTCTGACCTGGCCACCTCCACCTCGAGCCTGCAGGGGATGATACGCAGGGGGTGCGGCACGAATACGCTCCCGACGGAGCACTTCAAACTGCTCGCGCAGCGCCCTCTGGTTATTGACCAGAGTAACCGTCTCCTGGAGGTGTCTACATCCCTCACCTCCAAAGAGACCAGGACCTGTCATAGGCGTACGCAGTAGCCTATTGTACAGGTCCTGGGACGGGCACAGATTGTCCAAGGCAAACGTGCGCCTTGCCCGGACACTCCTGGTCACCGCCCGAGTCATGCAGTCCAGAGCCAGGTTGATACCATCCTGGATGGCTCTCTGGACTGTGACCGGGCTCAGATGGCGCGATGCGGATGCCGTTACTACCCCCTGTAACAGCTGGGAGACGTGGGACAGAGCGGCAATTGAAGCTCTCCCACTCTCCTCCGCATCACGCAACGCGGCATTTGCCGAACGCAACGCGTTCGAACACAAGAGTCCCGTGTCAGAACGGGAGCCTGGCCGCGCATCCTCACCCAAAGCCGCGCGGTCATTCACGCTCGGCTTGGGTACCACACCGTACCTCTGGTAATCCAGGGGCACGATGCGGCAACACCTGGCCACCTCACGAGGGGCCTTCGCGAGACACCCATTCGCCTTAATGGACGTCTCCGCCGCCTCTAACATGTCAACGACATGCTCTGCCAGCGGCAGAGATGGCATCGCGTTAGCAGTAGCCTTACCAGCTAACCACGGCCTGTGGTCATGCTGGCTAGCCGACTGCTCCACGGGCAGATCTGGCCTAACACTTACCAGCCACTGGCAAGCGTCAGACCAATCCTCTTCCGTGGCTAGCTGCGAGCGCTCTACAAGACGGGGGCCTTCGTCTTCCTCCTGAGCGCAAGCAGCAGAGCTTGACGGCGGATATGCTGATACCCCTGGCAAGCCAGGGAAAGCATGCGGGCCCGAAAGAACAGGCATGCTAATCTCACTGGCCTGACCAGGAGCCGGCGCCGTGGTAGAGCGCGGGGCAGATACCGCCCCACCACAGCCCCGGCCAGCACCAGCGACACTCTCGGCAAGCCGAGGTATGCGGTATAGCTGGCCATCAGCAGCGCCCAGGGCCACCTTCTGAACCGTGAACTCTACTCCTGCATGAGTAGAGCCATGGAATATGTCGCCTGTATTCTCCGCGAGGGGTGCACAGACGTCATAATCCATGGTCACGTCCTCAGACGGCGACCCTAACAGGTAATCCTCTTCCTCCTGGCCAGAAAGATTAGACTCCGGGTCAGCAAAGCGAGCTAACCCGAACTGGCCAGGAAAGTTGCCATTGGAGGTACTGGCACCCGCGGCGTGTGGATACCCCTGGACTGATAAGTAGCCCGCGGGTTCCAGCGAGAGCCGTCCACGACCCCTCAGCGCGGCACCAAGCCTGCTGCCAGGGTCGTGGAATGCCCCCTCTAATGGGGCCACCTCTGAATCTTCGAACAACGGAAACGGCCTACGGAAAGGTGATTCAGAGGCGGGGATTACCTGCTCCGAAGCAGATGATGAGGCCAACAAAGGATTTAGTCCAGGAAGCATGCCACAAAGCAACTCTGGAACCAAATCCTTTATTGTCCTCTTCATCTCTCCCAACATCTCACTACGGAAGGCCTCCATTTCCACCGCGGACGAGGCCTTCCTCTTACCCTTCTTACTCACACCCTCTCTTTTCTGCTTCTTCTTCTCCTCCTCCACCACCTTGTCCTTCGCCTGTAAGCACAAGAATTCGGACATTAGTTCGCCCCCCCCCCCCCCCCCCCCCCCCAGTGCTTACATATCTCGCAATTAATCAAGGGACCACAGGTGCTACACTGATAGCAGAGATGAGGAACAAACTTTTCCTTCAAGAAACGTCCACAGGACGAGCAACCAGGTCTCTGAAAACAGGCCAAAGGACAAGGACAATGAGCAAATTAGTTAAGCTTAGAAACTCAAACCAACTCAGAGAGGGAAAATGATCATAAAGATCACTAATCATCTGAAACCAGCGTTGGACAAAACTTTAATTGTTAATAAAGAGCAAGGCTGATTATGACGTCATTAATCCCATGACAGGAAAAAAATCGATCCATAACAAACATCCAAGTGCAAGGACGAATTGTATCCATAACCAGAACATCTACAGAATGGACATTCCGACTACACAACCATCAGATACATACTGATAACAATGGCAAATACAGTTAATTTTCTCTTAAATAATTAACATCACCTCATATCAATAATTAGATACCTGACACCTTGTATAGACAAACCATTCAACGTGATGACCTGGAGCACTCCACCAAGACTACGCCTCCTAACACTCTCCACCTTAGGGGAAGGAGTTGGATAAAGAGGGCAAAGTGAGAAGACCTTTATACTAGGCCTCCGACTCACTGAACACAAAAAATTTTGGTTAGATAACCTAACAGTATTAGTAGGAAATGGAACCATGGTGGAGAGAACCAAACCCTCTGATGCTGTGATGTCCATTACATATCCTCACAAAGACCTGTGGACATAAACACAAAGAGAGATTAGTATTATATAGCACCTAGTTGAAATAAACCAACTAAACAAGGCGCTTATCACGGTAAACGCGAGTCCCGGAAACACATTACACCGGGAAAAAACTCGCTAATTTTACTAGAAGTCACCTGATGGATAGATCCTGGGCCCTCCTCTGGCGAAGTAATCCTGTCTGCCATCTTAATCAGGGGTTCTAAACTTCTATTAACACTCAAAAAGACTTTGAAAACACTTGAGAGAAGCTCTAGCACAAAAACATGTGTAGACTCTCTGCCAATAAATTAGCAAAGAGGAAGTGCTAGTCTGCGCATGCACGGTGGTGGGGCTGGCATCCGCCGGACTGCACTCTGACTCCCTGCCCAGTAGGGGCACCTAACTGTTTTTATTCTGAGTTTTATTGAGTGAAAGCCAATATTTAGCAATATCAAAAAGTATTAGGGAGGTAAGTATACTCTTGAAGTGAAACAGGTTAATCCCAGGAACTAAATATGAGGTAACAAATGACTGGCACTTAAACAAACTTTTGGCTACGTGAAAGAGACACGTATTATTAGTACATTACAATATCCTTTTGCAAATTACATCACGTGACATTCAGATTCATCTCTCCGATTCTCCTCCTACTTCTCTCCCTGTCATCCCACAATCTCCATCCTAAATCATCCTTTCCACCATACCTCTCTCTCCGTCCAACTCTCACTCTGTCCAACTCTCACTCTGTCCAACTCATTTAATGTAACTTACCAACACAGTTCTCTTCCTGCACTGGATCGCCTACACAAGAAAATCTGACATCTGCAGCAGGAACATTGTGAAATCTTGTTCTCTGACGCCTACATGGATTGCTACTGATAGTTGTCCAAGTGGTCCAGCTACTCCACTCACAGTCCACTGAAAGATATTATATTAATTTTAGCTATTTAACTTTCAAATTCTGTTCAAGAGAATTAAAACTTTTCATGAAAAATGTTCATTTGCAGACCATGAGATCATTTTTGAAAATTTGTCACTGGAATGACAGGCTCGATTAATGAACCAGTCATTCCACTGCTAACTTTTCAAATAGTCTTCACTTGGTCTGCAAATGAACATTTCTCAAGACCAGAGGCCATTTTTGGCTGACTTGAATATTAAACAGTTCCTAAATACTAACAAGAATGCCACAGAACAAGATGATTAGGAGGTTATATACAACACACCGATATATCTGAGCTAGGAATGCTACAATGGTATTTGCTGGGCACATTCTTTCTTTACTACTCAAGTGGATACTCCAACAAATTTGTGAGAAATTTTAAAACAATTTGAGAATTAGCAAAATAGAAACGTGACCACATTTTCAGTCTGGAGATTTTCCCAATTTACAAATATCTATTGTAACAGTTTAAATTGTGATGATGTAACTGTGTATTGCAGGACTGGTTTGGTAATTACCCTCAGCCCATAAGGGAAAGAGCGAATTGTGTGTGCAAGCGCGTGCGTGCGTGCATGCCTGTCTGTGTGTCCGCACCTGTATCTCAAGAGCTACTGATCCGATATGGCTCAAATTTTAGAACAACGAAGGAATGTACAGTGTAAGAGGATTTCCAGTTTTGGCCATGATCCAGAAGAGAACCCGGATTCAGATCAGATCAAATTCTGGATCTGTGGATATCACGAAAACTACCGGTTCGATATAGCTCAGATTTAAACACATGGAAGGGTGTAACACCACACTGGCAATTTGCAATTTTGGCCGTGATGCAGGAAAATCTAAAAAAATCTGTAAAATCTGTAAAATATGAAAACAATTTGACTGGGAGCTGTTTCTGTCTATGTTCAAAATATTCAACTGCTTACCTGACAGTATAGTTACCGTATAACTTAGATTTTGGGAATTCATGTTTCACAATTTCAAAATGTGCAACAAGCTGATGTGACTTAGCTAAAAATGGGTGGAACATGCCTAGAAAACGACCCCTCTATATTGCTATTTACCAGTACATATCACACCCTTCAGCAGCTGTCAGGTCATTTCATTTACCAGTACATACCACATGCTTCAGCAGCTGTCAGATCATTACATTTACCAGTACATACGACATGCTTCAGCAGCTGTCAGATCATTTACATTTACCAGTACATACCACACCCTTCAGTACTGTCAGATCATTACATTTACCAGTACATACCACACCCTTCAGCAGCTGTCAGATCATTACATTTACCAGTACATACCACACCCTTCAGCAGCTGTCAAGTCATTACATTTACCAGTACATACCACACGCTTCAGCAGCTGTCAGATCATTACATTTACCAGTACATACCACATGCTTCAGCAGCTGTCAGATCATTTACATTTACCAGTACATACCACACCCTTCAGTACTGTCAGATCATTACATTTACCAGTACATACCACACCCTTCAGTACTGTCAGATCATTACATTTACCAGTACATACCACACCCTTCAGTACTGTCAGATCATTACATTTACCAGTACATACCACATGCTTCAGCAGCTGTCAGGGCATTACATTTACCAGTACATACCACACCGTTCAGCAGCTGTCAGGTCATTACATCTACCAGTACATACCGCATCCTGCAGCAGCTGTCAGGTCATTACATTTACCAGTACATACCACACGCTTCAGCAGCTGTCAGGGCATTACATTTACCAGTACATACCACACCGTTCAGCAGCTGTCAGGTCATTACATCTACCAGTACATACCGCATCCTGCAGCAGCTGTCAGGTCATTACATTTACCAGTACATACCACACCCTTCAGTACTGTCAGATCATTACATTTACCAGTACATACCACACGCTTCAGCAGCTGTCAGGTCATTACATTTACCAGTACATACCACAGGCTTCAGCGGCGATCATTACATTTACCAGTACATACCACACACTTCAGCAGCTGTCAGATCATGACATTTACCAGTACATACCACACCCTTCAGCAGCTGTCAAGTCATTACATTTACCAGTACATACCACACGCTTCAGCAGCTGTCAGGTCATTACATTTACCAGTACATACCACACCCTTCAGCAGCTGTCAGATCATTACATTTACCAGTACATACCACACGCTTCAGCAGCTGTCAGATCATTACATTTACCAGTACATAGCACACGCTTCAGCAGCTGTCAGATCATTACATTTACCAGTACATACCACACGCTTCAGCAGCTGTCAGATCATTACATTTACCAGTACATACCACACGCTTCAGCAGCTGTCAGGTCATTACATTTACCAGTACATACCACACGCTTCAGCAGCTGTCAGATCATTACATTTACCAGTACATACCACATGCTTCAGCAGCTGTCAGAGTACATACCACACCCTTCAGCAGCTGTCAGATCATTACATTTACAAGTACATACCACACCCTTCAGTAGCTGTCAGGTCATTACATTTACCAGTACATACCACACGCTTCAGCAGCTGTCAGATCATTACATTTACCAGTACATACCACACGCTTCAGCAGCTGTCAGGTCATTACATTTACCAGTACATACCACACCCTTCAGCAGCTGTCAGATCATTACATTTACCAGTACATACCACCTGCTTCAGCAGCTGTCAGATCATTACATTTACCAGTACATACCACACGCTTCAGCAGCTGTCAGATCATTACATTTACCAGTACATACCACATGCTTCAGCAGCTGTCAGATCATTACATTTACCAGTACATACCACACGCTTCAGCAGCTGTCAGGTCATTACATTTACCAGTACATACCACACCCTTCAGCAGCTGTCAGGTCATTACATTTACCAGTACATACCACACCCTTCAGTAGCTGTCAGATCATTACATTTACCAGTTCATACCACACCCTTCAGTAGCTGTCAGATCATTACATTTACCAGTACATACCACACCCTTCAGTAGCTGTCAGATCATTACATTTACCAGTACATACCACACCCTTCAGCAGCTGTCAGATCATTACATTTACCAGTTCATACCACACCCTCCAGCAGCTGTCAGAGTACATACCACACGCTTCAATAGCTGTCAGGTCATTACATTGAACCGCATCAGGTTGTAATGTGACAGCGCGCACACGCACAACAATGCAAATGAACCCTGCTGATCGTGACCACGGTGACCAAGTGCTATAATGACAGCGACCTGTTAAAATTAGGAAAGAAAACAGATTGATTATAATATCTATTAAGAAGTTTCAGCTAGCACATGATAATAGTTATTCTTTAACCTTTTTACCCTCGAATTTGTGCAAGAAAATTTTTATTTTCTCACAGAAAATGTCCATTTGCAGAGAAGACTATTTTAAAAAATTTACCACCGGAATGACTGGCTCGTTTATAGAGCCAGTCATTCCACGGGTAAATTTTCAAAAATAGTTCTCTCTTGATCTGCAAATGGACATTTCTCAAGACCACTGTAAAGGCGATATTGGCTGATATAAATGTTAAAGGGTTTTAAATGTGTTCTGCAGCCATAAAACATGCCGGCTTGATATAATTTGAACTATTTAGATTATTGGCCAAAGATTAACTAATTACCTTTACCCACAAAATCGATAAAGATGGAAGACATTCTATGGCATAAATCATTTAATTTTAAAATGGATATAACCTGCTTTAACATGGAAAACATGTATGCATAAACTGTGTAAAATATTTGAACTCCGTATATTCCTGGTGACGTGCTTTCTCTGCTAAAGTCTTTCCTGGAAAATGTTGGGCATCAAAGGGTTAAATGATATGAGAAGCATTTTGACCGCTTTGAGCTATTGTTGTCTCGATTCAGTTAAAACACGGAGACAGGTGAGGTCTTTTTATTGTGACATCAGCTGAAGTGACTCGAGTGAAATCATTTGATTGAGTGACAATCACTCAGTTCTTCACTAAAACATTTATTAGTGCACAACTTCTGAATAAAATCCTCTCAGTCTTCAAATTCTGTTAAATATTGTGAAAGTAATTTGACTATGAGCGGATGCTGCCTACGCCAGGTTCCAGTTAAATTAATTTCAAAATATTCAACAGCTTTCCGGTATAGTTGTATAGAAATTGTGATATTGGAATTTCAAGGGTTAATGTATTAAAATTAAAATGAGAGCTAACCAACACAATTCTTCTCTTCAAATGCGGCTCCGGTACATGGCAGGCCAATATCTGATGCGGCTACATTCTGTGCTCGAGTTCTCCGCTGTCGACACGGATTCACACTGATATCTACCCATGGTGTCCAGGGAATCCACTCACAGTCCACTGAAAGATTGTAGATCTGAATATAATCCCTGTATTATTACACAATATTAAACCAGCAATAACCAAGATTTAATAATCTTACACTTTCATAACCAATCACACTAAAGGGTAAACAAGCATTCTTTAAGTATTGCTTTGCAACACATGTCCCTTACCTGGTGATATAAATCTTTAGAGATTGACAGTCAAAAAATCCATTAAAAATTGACAGAAGCAGCTGAAACTCGAACTTGATCTGTAACGTCTCATAACAAGGCAATATAACAAGCTTGAGTTATATATGGTAAAGGAGAACGAAATTCTTGAAAGCTGATATATTTGTATTTCATAAGTCGAAAGGGGACATAACTCCATCAAAAATTTATGCAAACGTTTGAATCTCGAACTTGCTCTGTAATTTCTTATAACAAAGCAATGTACCAATTCTCAGTTGAATATCTCAAAGGGGTGCGAAAAAAATTGTGGAAAACTTATATTTTTTGTCTTTCATAAGTCAGAAAGGGGGGGGGGGGAAATTGACGAAAATGTCTGAAACTAAAACCTGCTCAGTTTATAATGCCCTATAATAAAGCAACCTAGTAATTCTCATTTAAATCCCTTGAAGGAGTGGAAAAAAAAAAAAGGTGTGGAAACCGGATAGTTTTCGTATTTCATATAGTCAAAAGGTGGCATAACTCCATAAAAAATTGACGCATATGCCTCAAACTTGAACTTGGTCTGTAATTTCTCATAACCAAGAAATGTAGCAATTCTCAGTTGAATAT
This sequence comes from Chaetoderma sp. LZ-2023a, assembly GCA_034401795.1. NCBI lineage: Eukaryota > Metazoa > Mollusca > Caudofoveata > Chaetodermatida > Chaetodermatidae > Chaetoderma > Chaetoderma sp. LZ-2023a. The sequence goes on from CM067364.1 coordinate 70,045,651, forward strand.
CTTGAGACTGAGAAAAAAGCGCAGAAAACTTATATTTTTCATATTTCATAAGACGAAAGGGGGCATAATTCCGTAAAAGATTGACGGAAATGTCTGAAACTCAAACTTGCTCTGTAACTCCTTATACTAGTGACGTACTGATTTTCGCTTAAATATCTAAAGTACGGAAAGCTGATATTTTATGTATTTCTTAAGCTGAAAGGGGGCATAATTCCATAAAAAATTGACGCATACGCCTGAAACTCGAACTTGGTCTGTAACGTCTCATAACAAAGCAACGTACCAATTCTCAGTTGAATACCTTGGACTGCAAAAAAAATTCTGGAAAAGCAATTGCAACAGATGGATGGACAGACAGACGGACAGATGGAGTGCAAACCAATAGTTCTCACAAACCACCCCACACCCCCACATTCCCTGGCTTTACTGGAAGGGGACTAATAAAAGGTATACTCTTTACGAGGTCATGGGGATGCTCTTGTTTGTCCCAAGGTTGATTAGGGTGGGTGGGGTGGGGTGTGTGGGGTGTGTGTGGGATACATAATGTTAAAACAATCCTTATTAGATTCTCAGGAGGGAAGATGTGGTAGGGTAGGACGTGATATGAAATATTACAGTACAGGTCATAGATAAGTTAACATGTTTCCTAAACAAAAAAAGAAATATGTTATTTATAACAATTTTGAAAACGATGTAACAAATGTTCTGTTCAATATTTTGAACATAATTGGATCGGAACCATAGGCAGCAATGGCTTCCAATAAGGCCATCCTTAAAAGATTTTTTGGTTGTCCCCTCTCGACCCTGATGTTTGGTGTAGGGTAGGTAGGTAGGGGGAATTCTTTTTTTTTTACTTGCTGAAATATAACAATACAAAACCGAATTTAAAGAACAAAACTTCAAGTTTTTTCTTTGAATTTGAAACAGAAACTATAAAGCAAACAGTTTATAAAGGGTATATGAACCCATTTTGACGAATTGAGTCAATTAAATCTCCCAATGAACTTAAATCAGAAAATTAAAAAAATTCTTAACAGGAAACTACAAAAAGATTTTGAGTTGGTAGGTTTTATTTAGGGTCCGCCAGGAGAGGACAACCAAACTATTACATAAGGATGGCCTAATTATGGTGAAAACATTCGACAGAACTGATCTGTAGGTAGGGAGAGAGTATGATTAGGCGTAGAGCGTAAATTATTTAAAACAGAATAGTGCCATAAGTAGAAGGGCATAATTATATACCATACTGTAGGGTAGGCGCGTGCGATTATTGCTTCGAATGATCACGATCGATTATTTAATAATACTCGTGATTACTCGATTAATCAGCGTAGGTATAAATTACAGATATATCAACAAAAGCATATCAATGACGAAAGCTGCAATGGTGTTTAGAAAAGTCTATTTGCAGACCAAGATAAAACTATTTTTGAAAATGTATCACTGGAATGCCTGGCTCCATTCTCGAGCCAGTGATTCCAGTGAAACATTTTCAACAAATAGTCTTCTCTTGGCCTGCAGCTGGACATACATTCAAACGGTTGCATTAAAAAAGTAATTAAAAGGATCTGAAATATTTTATGCAGTAGAAATTATTCACGATTATTCGAGTACATAATTTTTATTCATATAAATTCATGATTTAAAAAATAATCACGATTTTCGATTTAATTGCGTAATCACACACGCCTACTGTACGGTAGGGTATTGCATGTCAAGGCACCGCATAGTAGGAGATACTACGTTAGGATAAAATAGATAAATCTCTATTTACAGATAGAGAGAAAACCTATTTTTGAAAATTTACCACTGAAATGACTGGCTCGATAACTGAGCCAGTCATTTCAGTCAATTTACAAAAATTGTATTCTCTTGGCCTGCAAATGGACATTTCCCATGACCACTGCAGAAATGATTTTGGCTGGCTTTCGTGTTAAGGGGTTAACTGACCTACAGGATTTCTTAATTTTCCTGACTAAATTTGTGGGTTAAAGCATTAATATTGAATAACCTATGGCAGGGTAAGTACTAACAGGGTAAGTACTAACAAGGTAAGTACTAACAGGGTAAGGTAGGGCTGAGCAGAGATTGAAATTAACCTGGAAACGAGCCATTAGCCAGCAGGACTAGTGATGACTAGCTTCTATTAGTCACACTGATTATTGACTAGTCCTTACTTGCCAGATATGGCCATTACCGTTAACCCTTATACTTCAGAAAGTTGATCTTATGTAATTTGTTGTGTGTTACTCAATTCTGTTCTGTATGAAAAATGGTGCAAGTAAACTTTATAATAGTTAGATTTTGTCAAGAAAATTTCAACTTTCTCACCAAAAATGTCCATTTGCAGCCCAAGAGACTACTTTTGAAAATTTAGCACTGAAATAACTGGCTTGATTATCGAGCCATTCTTTACAGCACAGGTAAATTTTAAAAAATGTCATTGATCTTGACAAATGTCCATCTTCAGATCAAGAGACGATTATTAATTGCGATAACTGAGCCAGGTATTCCAGTGAATTATTTTCAAAATTGTCTTACTCTTAGTCTGCAAATGGAGATTTTCTATGAGAAAATTGAAATCGTATTGAACAATTTCGAGAGTCAAAGAGTTACCGATCAAGACCTTTTAATGGTCACACCGTCCAGAACTAGCCTCTGCAGTGGTCTTTAGGAATGTCCATTTACTGGCCAAGAGAAGACTATTTTTGAAAATTTACCGCTGCAATGACTGGCTCGATAACCGAGCCAGTCATTTCAGTGGTAAAATTTCAAAAATAGTCTTCTCTTGGCCAGTAAATGGACATTCACTATGCAAAGAATCCAATTCTCTTGAGCAATCTTGAGCATTAAAGGTTTAAAACACATACAAGCTACACCATGACTTACCACATGATTTTGTTTCAGTTCGATCATTACAATTAACTCCAATAGGATCCACTAACACAGAGCGTGTACGGACAGCGACACATATATCACCCACACTTCTCGACCAAGCCAACCAAGTATCATACATACATTTACCTGCGGTGTCAGAAGAATTAAATTTAGATAGCAAAACAATGTTCAAACTATAGCATAGTAGTCAAGATTGAACCAGTACAAAATTCCTTCAACCTATACATGAGATTCAGGAATATCAAAACTGATAACAAATTTTCAAAATCTTTGAATGAATACCAACACTGTCTTCTAAGGTATGTAGAAACAACTTCCAACCAAATTAATTATAAAACAAGAGGCCCAAGGGACCTGTGTCGCTCACCGGGACTCCTGGAGCACTCTAATTTGTCAAAATTGTTGGTGGGTTGTTTAGGAGTAGTCTTTTAAATGAGTTTGTGGACATTTTTGCAAGTCCAATATGGCCGCTAAACATGGCGGCCATGTTTTGGACGTAGCTCCTTCCCGTGAACAAACTTTAATGGCACGCAGAGACTAATAATATCTCCCTGATTTCGACTCCATCCGTTCAGTGGTTCTAGTGGTTTGGGGGAAAAATAGGTTATCCAAGATGGCCACCAAACTGTTTGGCCAATCAAGTTCCCTTGAACAAACTTGGTGCAGCTCTTTCCCTAGATGATATTTCATGCGTTTTGAATTGATCCCCCAAGCGGTTTCAGAGATTAAAAAAATTGGCCAAAATCTGAGATGGCCACCAACCAAATTGGCCGATCGGCTTTGTTTGAACAAACATGGACTCGAAAACATGAAATCGGTCCAGTGGTTCTCGAGAAGATGTTTTAAATTTCCCATTGCTTTAGTATGGGAGTTTTTGGCAGGAAAAAAATCCAAGATGGCCACCAAACCATTTATCCAACAGTTAAAAAAATGGCAAATATGAAATCAGAATAACCACAAACATATATAAAACCAATTTCGGCCTCAAAATCCATCAAATAAAAAATCCAATATGGCCACCAAAATATATTACATTTTGATTGGTCCACGGCGGCCATGTTTTCTGACGGATCACCTTCCTTTGAACAAACTTTAATGGCCCTTAGTGTCTAATCATATCTCCCCAATTTCGACCTGATCACTTCAGTGGGTCTACAGAAGTTGCTTTCGGGAAAACTGGGTCATCCAAGATGGCTGCCGAACCATTTGGTCAATCAAGTCCTCTTGAAGAAATTTGCCCTAGATGAAGTTTCATGAGTTCTGAATCGATTCCCCAATCGGTTTCGGAGATTTTTAGACGTTTCCTAAAATCGGCCGACTCGAAGATGGCCGATCAGGTTCATTTGAACAAACTTGGATCCCTATGTCCCAAGGATGCATCCTGCCACATATGATTGAAATCGGCCTAGTGGTTTTTGAGAAGACATTTTAAATTTACCATTGCTTTAGTATGGGAGGGAGCCTTTGGCGGGAAAATAATCCAAGATGGCCACCAAACCGCTTATCCGACAGTTTCGAAAATGGCGAGATGGGATGAGCCCAATATAAATGGTGCAAGCTGCAATCACATAGGTTCTTAATAAAGAAGATAGAATAATGTAATTTTTATGATATCTGTCTTTTTTACCCCCCCCCCCCCCCATGGCAGAGTCAGCACAATGTAAATGTCATCTGGCAATGTGCAATCATATGGCTAACTGAAACAACAAAGTTGATAACATAACAAATGATAGTTAGCTACTGGATATTACATGTTCATGATGTTAAGTTTCTGTGGAACACTGGTCAGAAAAATGTACGACTCTCTGGCAAAGACAATGTCTGGGTCTGATCTTAGGCTCTGAATTCTGAATATTCTTAAACTGTTAATAAACACAATCAGGTGGCCTAACCTACTGGCGCATAAGTTACAGGAGAAAAGGTAAAATGGTGTTAGTAATTGCTGAAAGTTTTTCCATTGTAGGTCTTTATGCTGAAGAAGCTACAAGGATAATCTATATTTATACATATAATTATGACAAGGGTGGACAGAGCTGGCCATTCTGTTCTCGTTCAACTGTAACTGTTCTCACATGTATCCGAAGGCAAGGATTTTGTGAGAACACCCAATTGCCCCAATTAGAGACCTAACAATCAACATTCGCTGCCAAGAAATATAAAACATCTTAACCGTTTGATCAATAGTACCATCTGCCAAGAAGATTTACTAGACTTGACGGTCAGTCTATCCATGTGTCTGTCAAATTTTGTACATTTCTGCCAAAGCTGCCTATACAGATTTCTTCTTTTCTCATCCTAACAATAAGATAATTATGGGAAAAGTATCATCAACAAATGTGATGGACTTATGATGATCTAAACGAAATCTAGGATTTCTTTTTTCACGAGAGAGTTGATACTTACCTCCCTAATACTTTTGATATTGCTAAATATTGGCTTTCACTCAATAAACACTCAGATTTAAAACAGTTAGGTGCCCCTACTGGGCAGGGAGTCAGAGCGTAGTCTGGCGGATGCCAGCCCCACCACCGCGCATGCGCAGACTAGCACTTCCTCTGACTAGATTATTGGCTGACACACATGCAACTATTAAGAGCCTGAAGACCGAGCCTCTGTGGGGTGGAGAGGCCGGGTCCGTATCTAGGGAGGTAAGTATCAACTCTCTCGTGAAAAAAGAAATCCTAGATTTCGTTTATTTCACTTCAAGAGTATACTTACCTCCCTAATACTTTTGATATTGCCAGAATTCGAAAGTGAATCTGGCGGGAGGGAGGCGAGGTCAAAAGACCAGCTCATCCCTATACGCTTTTCTGCGTTTAAGGCACTTAAACTTCTGAAACTGTAAGAAAAAACAGTCAGGATTTGACTAACCATCGGATAACACCACCGATGTATGAGAGATGACCGAATGTCATATGCGCTCCCCCCCCCCCTCCTTCCTGGGAGGAAGAGTCGACTGACCTCAATGTCCTATACGCTCTCTACGTACAAGTGCCATGTACTACAGGACAGAGACGAAAAAGCTCCATTTTCGTAACTCTCAACAATGAACCACACAAATACACAAACCATCACCATATTAATAACGGGTAATCGTGACAATACAATCAACAACGGACAACACATGAACAAGACTGACCTTGTTGAAAATGGCTGCTGACATCATCTTCCCATTAGTAAAGACTGATGCAGGCCCAAAAAAGTGGGTGTTTCCATAAATTAATTGTGAAATATATAAGTAATGAGGAAAAACCTCCTCAAAAAATATAAACCGATTTATTTTTTCAAAACCGACAAGGCGAGAGGATTAGAGGTGTCACGGAGATAATGGTCTGTAAAACTTGACTCACAGTGCCACTGAGCCACCGACATAATATCATCCACAGGGACCCCATTAAATAGGGCCGTGGATGTCACTACGCCGCGGACACTGTGAGCCTTGGCCACGTCAACCTGCTTCCCGGTGGCGGATTTATGGCAAAACTGAATGCATTCCACAATCCACCTGGAAATGGTGTCCTTAGAAGCCCTCCCATGGGGTTCAATATATGACAACCATAACGCTGACTGGTCGGTGCGCCATGCCGCCGTACGTTGTTTGTACCGGCGCAGCGCCCGGACGGGACACCATGCTTTAGAATTAGGATCATATCTAGTTAAAGCAGGCAAAATAATAGGTTGACCTGGATATTTCAACGACTGATTTTTAGCCAAGAAATTAATCCTAGGTAGCAGCTTAAGGCCTTCCCCTGAAACCACAAAACGGTCATCCTCGGCTGATAAGGCATGAATTTCACTCCTACGCCTAGCCGAGGCCGCAGCAATTAAAAACACAGTCTTCAGTGTTAATAGTTTCATAGAAATGGAACTAAGTGGTTCAAAAGGCTTATCACCTAGTACTTGAAGCACTAGCGATAAACTCCAAGACGGAATCACAGGTGGATTCCTTGGTCTTAGATTGCCCATGCCTTTAATTAATACATTCAATGTATTTACTTCATCACTTCCCCTCTTAGCCAAGCAAGGAATAACAGACATTAATGCTGACTTATAACCAGCAATAGAGTTAGGCTTGAGGCTATAGGCATCATAGAGGTGACAGAGGAAATCAGCTACTACTTGAATAGATGAATCCATTGGATCAATACATCTTTTTGAGCACCATTCTGCAAATCTGTTGATTTTATAATTATATGCTCTGGAGGTTGACCCCCTCCTGGCTTTGGCCATAAACATGGCTGCTTGCTCAGAAAAGCCCTCCTTAATTCTAGATTCCTTGACAACATCCACGCAGTCAATCTGAACATTGACGGATTGTTGTGAAGGGCCTTGCCCTGGAAGATAATATCGTCCATCAGAGGCAGAGGAACCGGATTGCAGACCAGAAGGTCCAGCAGATCCGTATACCATGATCGGCTTGGCCAATCCGGGGCGATCAGAAGCACTTGGCATTCCTCTTGTCTGATTTTCTGAAGAATTTTTGGAATCAGGATTGCTGGAGGGAATGCGTATGCATACATTCTCCCCCAGCTGATAGCTAACGCATCTGTTGCGAAAGCGCTTGGATCCGGAATCGGAGAGACGTACGTCGTCATCTTCGCATTCTTCTTCGTTGCGAACAAATCGATGTTGGGTTTCCCCCAATGGTCGAACAGACGATCCGCCACACATTGATTTAGTTGCCATTCCGTGGGTAAAACACTCATCCTTCGGCTCAATGAGTCTGCTAGCAGGTTTAACCTTCCCGGAATATGAACTGCTTTCAAGGTAATCTGGTGATCCAGACACCAACAAAGCAGTTTCCATGTCATCATACAGAGACTGGGCGACTTCGTTCCGCCCTGGCGGTTTATGTAAGTCACAACTGTTGAGTTGTCTGAACGAATAAGAACAATCTTGCCCTGAACTTTCTGTAAGAAATGTTCCAGGCCCAGGACTACTGCTCTTAGCTCCAGTAGATTTATATGTTCCTTTGACTGTTCCAGATTCCAAAGCCCTGATATCGTGGATTCTTCCAGGCAAGCTCCCCAGCCCTCCATCGATGCATCTGAATACACAGTCACCTGAGGGTGGGGAGGGGTTAGCAAAACCCCCGGCAAGAGATTCTCTGTATTCAACCACCATTGCAGGTGGTGAATCAGAGGCGCCAACACTGACACATTCGAGTCCAGCGAACCTGTACTCTGGGTCCATTGTGTCATGAGAAACAACTGGATCGGCCGCCTGCGTAAGGCGGCCTGAGGAATGACTGGTTCCAACGAAACCATCAACCCCAGCATTCTCAAGTAAACCCGTGCCAGGACATGACGACTGTCGCACACTGACTGAATCAACGAGATGAGTTTTTGAACTCTCTCCTGAGTAGGATAAACATATCCTGTCTCTAGATCGAAGAACATCCCCAGGTAAACAAACTTCTGGGATGGAGTCAGCTCTGATTTTGGGAAATTGATCATCCAGCCCAAGTCTGTGAGAATTTTCAAAACAATCTCCAGATTGGCGGACAAACTTTCCCGGGTGTGCGCTTTCAACAGCCAGTCGTCTATGTACGTGTGGACTGCAATGCTTCTCCTGCGGAGGTATGCTGTGATCGCAAGAACCACACGGGTGAAAACCCGAGGAGCCGTGGAAATTCCGAAGGGCAACACCCTGAATTCCCACTGTCTGCCCTGGAATGCAAATCTCAGGAAGCGACAGAAACTCCCGTGGATGGGGATGTGGAAATAAGCGTCCTTCAAATCTATCGACGCCGTCCACATCCCCCTCTCCAACCCCGCCAACACCGAGCGCACCGTTTCCATCTTGAAACTGGGCGTCTCGATGAACTTGTTCAATGGCTTGAGGTTGAGAATCGGTCTCCACCCTCCGGTGCGTTTTGTTACTAAGAACAGGGTTGAATAGAAGCCCGGACACCTTTGTGCCGGCTGAATAGCTCCCTTTTGTATGAGGGAATTTATCTCCTCCTCGATACACAACCTTTGCTCTGGATCCCTCGGAATGGGAGTCCAGACTGGCACCAGAGACAGTCGCGACGGCGGGCCTGTCACCCACTCTGGATGATACCCGACGGAAAGCCATCGCAAGACTAAACGGTCCTGAGTTAACCGTTCCCACTCTTGCATGTGGCCGGCTAGCCGGCCTCCCACCGGCCCACCTAGGGACCGCGGTGGACACGAGGCATGCAAGAGCGGCACTGTCTCCGTCGCCATACACACCGGCGTGGTTCTTACCGCGGTAAGCGTACTGTCAGGAACGATAACCACGCCCAGATCCTCACGCGCCCCGCCCCGCCCCGCGCGCACCTCGGTGCGCGGGCGGCTGCCTGGCTGACGGCGCCTGAGGAACCTGCGCCCCCCTCGCTGCTGGCCGAATCGCACGCGGCCGAGGCCAACGCTGCGACGGTGGCTGGCCAATGACCTGGCCAGCACCACCTCGAGCCTGCAGGGGACGATACGCCGGGGCCGCGGCGCGAGCGTTAGCACGACGCAGCACATCAAACTGCTCGCGCAGCGCCCTCTGGTTATTCACCAGGGTGACCGTCTCTTGGAGGTGGCGACATCCCTCACCTCCAAAAAGACCAGGGCCCGTCATAGGCGTACGCAGTAGCCTATTGTACAGGTCCTGAGACGGGCACAGATTGTCCAGGGCAAACGTGCGTCTTGCCCTGACACTCCTGGTCACCGCCCGAGTCATACAGTCCAGCGCCAGGTTAATACCATCCTGGATGGTTCGCTGGACAGTGACCGGACTTGGCTGGCGCGATGCGGATGCCGTTACTACCCCCTGCAACAGCTGGGAGACGTGGGACAGAGCGGCAATCGAAGCCCTCCCACTCTCCTCCGCATCACGCAACGCGGTATTCGCCGAACGCAACGCGTCCGCGCACAAGACACCCGTGTCAGAACGGGAGCCTGGCCGCGCATCCTCACCCAAAGCCGCGCGGTCATCCACGCTGGGCTTGGGTACCACACCGTACCGCTGGTAATCCAGGGGCACGATGCGACAACGCCTGGCCACCTCGCGAGGGGCCTTCGCGAGACGTCCACTCGACTTAATGGACGACTCCGCCGCCTTGAACATGTCAACGACATGCTCCGCCAGCGGCAGAGAAGGCATAGCGTTAGCAGTCGGTTTCCCAGCTAACCACGGCGTGTGAACACGCTGGCTAGCCGACTGCTCCACGGGCAGATCAGGCCTAACGCTCACCAACCACTGGCAAGCGTCATACCAATCCTCCTCCGTGGCTAACTGCGAGCGCTCTACAAGACGGGGTCCTTCGTCTTCCTCCTGAGCGCAAGCAGTAGAGCTTGACGGCGGGTATGCTGATACACCTGGCAAGCCAGGGAAAACACGCGGGCCTGACAGCACCGGCATGAGAATATCACTGGTTTGACCAGGAGCAGGCACCGTGGCAGAGCGCGGGGTATATATAGTCTCACCACGGGCCCGGCCAGCACCAGCAACACCCTCGGCAAGCCGAGGTATGCGGTACCGCTGGCCATCAGCAGCGCCCTGGGCCACCACCTGAGCCGCGGACTTTACTCCAGGGTGAGTAAAACCGTGGAATAAGGCGCCTGTATTCCCCGCGAGGGGTGCACAAACGTCTTCATCCATGTCCACGTCGTCAGACGGCGACCCTAGCAGGTAATCCTCATTACCCTGGTCAGAAAGATTAGACCCCGGGTCAGCAAAGAGAGCTAAGCCGGGCTGACCAGGAACGGTGCCATAGGAGGTACTGGCCACCGCGGCGTGCGGATACCCCTGGACTGATAAGCAGCCCGCGGGTTCCAGCGACAACCGTCCACGGTCCCCTATCGGCGCGGCAATAAGCCTGCTGCCAGGGCCGTGGAACGCCCCCTCTAATGGGGCCACCTCTGAATCGTCGAACAACGGAAGCGGACTAAGGAAAATCGATCCAGAGGCGGGGATTACCTGCTCCGAAGCCGATGATGAGGACAGTAAAGGATTTGGTCCAGGAAGCATGCCACGAAGCAACCCTGGAACCAAATCCTTTATTGTCCTCTTCATCTCTCCCAACATCTCGGTCCGGAAGGCCTCCATATCCACCGCGGACGAGACCTTCCCCTTACCCTTCCTACTTACAACCTCTCGTTTCCGCTTCTTCTTCTTCTCCTCCTCTACCACCTTGTCCGTCGCCTGTAAGCAGCACAAGAATTCGGACATTAACTCGCCCCCCCAGTGCTTACATATGTCACAATTAACCAATGGACCACAAGGGCTACATTGAGAGCACAGATGCGGCCAGAACTTTACATGAATAAAACGACCACAGGACGCGCAACCCGGTCCCTGAAACAGGGCAAAGGACAAGGAGTATGAGCAACTAGTTAAGCTTAGAAACTCAATCCAACTCAAAGAGAAGGAAAACGATCATAAAGATCAATATACATCAGAAATCAGCATAGCGCTTGAATAGCTGATAAACACATAGCCAGGCTGATTATGACGTCAGTAATCCCGTGACAGGAAAAATTCGATCCCAACAAAACATCCAAGTGCAAGGACGAATTGTATGCTGAATGGATAAGTCGACTACACAACCATCAGATACATATAGATAACTCTTTTCTGGCAAAAATGTTAATTATCTCCCTTTGTTTGTTTACAATAATTAACATCACCACATTATCAATAACTAGATACCTGACACTTTGTATAGACAAACCATCCAACGTGACGAACCGGAGAACTCCACCATCTGCACGCCTCTTAACTCTCTCCACCTCATGGGGAAGGAATTGGATCAAGAGGGCAAAGTGAGAAGACCTTTATACTAGGCCTCCAACTCACTGGACATATTTTTCATTTGGTTAGATAACCTAACAGAGTTAGTAGGAAATGGAACCATGGTGGAGAGAAAACTAACTCTCTGCTACTGCGATGCGACCACCTAGCGTCATACAGACCTGTGGACATAAACAGAAAGAGAAATTAGTCATAGGAAGCACCGAGTTGACATAAACCAACTAACCAAGGCGCTTATCACGGTAACCGCGAGTCCCGGAAACACAATACACCGGGAAGAAAACTCGCTAATTTTACTAGAAGTCACCTGATTTAAAGGTCCTAAGTCCCCCTTTGGCGAATTGTTCCGTCCTGCCATCCAAATCAGTGACTATCACTCCAAAAAACACCACTTAAACAGTCTAAGATTAAGGAAAAGCTATTGCTACAAAAAGACATGTGTGATCTCTCTGCCAATAATCTAGCAAAGAGGAAGTGCTAGTCTGCGCATGCGCGGTGGTGGGGCTGGCATCCGCCAGACTACGCTCTGACTCCCTGCCCAGTAGGGGCACCTAACTGTTTTAAATCTGAGTGTTTATTGAGTGAAAGCCAATATTTAGCAATATCAAAAGTATTAGGGAGGTAAGTATACTCTTGAAGTGAAAATGCTGTCTCTGGGTAAATATGTGTAAATTACAATGATGGTTTCCATGCAAAATTTTCAGTCTGACATTATATTATACACCCAGTAGTCAGACTTCATCTACCACAAGTAGAAAGACATCAAGCAGCAATCTAACAGAGGCCTGTAACAAGAGAAAGTCAGCTGGAAGATGACATACCCCACACACCATCTAGGTACATCGCCAACATGAGTTTTTCCCAAAACAGTAAAAGTGAACACATGACTTGTCTGGATCTTATATTAGACTAGAGTAGGTACTCGTAGTGTATAATAATCAGTGATAAATCATTATAATAGTAGATTTTGTTCATATCTCCCATCAGCCTTTCGGATTTATTCAACCTAATCCATGATACTGACCAGCATGCAGCATTGTTGCAGATGTTTCATTTTTGGCAAGTGCACAGAATTTTGTAATGGCTGGGGGTTCAATCATTTCGTGCCAATTATTATCGGTTTTAAAATAAACCTTATCGCTAAATCTCATCCAAATGAAGATATAGTGCGATACAGGAGTAATGTTCTTATGGATAGATAAACATGCCAATATTGCCAAGCTCTATTCAGGTCATCTTACCACAGGGTCTGTTTTCGGTTAAATGTGGACATGCATTACCGTCAGCATCTGGATTTGTTGTTATAAACCGTGTTCTCCGCTCAATGCATGAGGAAAAGAGTTGAATAACAATCCATGGACTCCATTGATCAACAACACAGTCCACTGAAAAATATATTATTACAATTCTTTTTAAAATTTAGGTCTAACTATTTTCTAAAGTGAAACCTACTTGCTAATGATATTAGCAATAAACTTCAAGTGAACCCAACAAACTTGGGATAATGCTATAACAACAATTTTTCTGAAGCGCCATCCATCACAGAGAGATAATGGACCTTTCCAGTTTTAACTATGCCCCGCCCATCTCTAGCTAAGCACCACCCACATCTCGCTTGTGTTGGGATCGATCGATCCGTGAACTATACAGGTAGTGTTGGGAATTGGTACTATTTTTGTGATCAATTGACCTAGGCAGCAACAGTTTCCAGTCAAATAAGTTTCAAAATATTCAACATGTTATTGGTATGGTTGCTTTGAAATTAACATACTATTTCAATGCTGGAAGAATTAATGTCTTAGACAAAGGAGTAATACTATATAGTTGTAACAATTAAATTTAAATTCTTTTCCAAAAAGTATTTGTTTTCTAGCTTGACCAGTTAAAATATATTAATAAAGTCAATTTATAAACAACCAAAATCGATTTCTGAAATCATGATCGATCGCTTGGTTGAACATGCAAACCAATCAATCATCGATCAAATCGATTAATCGGAACAACACTATACACAGGTAAGGTGTTAAATATTTTGAAACTAATCTGATTGGGTGCTGTTGCTGCCTATGGCAGCAACAGCGTCGTCAAAATAGTTAAAAAATATTCAACAGAATGTTTATTAAACGGTAAAGACATATAATTCGACTATTAAGTGTTAAAGATGGACTAAATCGAGTCATTCATGCCATAATTAATTATAACGTCATCTTAGATGTCACTTTATTGATTATGACATCATAGGATGGATGGATGGATAAACTGGAAAGGACCATTCCATAATAGCAATGTATCTGACGTAATGCCCTCAAGATAATGGATGAAGCCAATCTGTCAGTCAAGTATATGATGTCATAATAAATTATGTCACATGTAGGCTAACACCATTTATATCATAATTTACCGAAATACTCCGACATGAACCTGCAATGGTCCGTCACTTTTACAAATTGTATGTCTTTACCATTTACCATTTTAATTATGCCCCGCCCATCTCTAGCCTAAGCTCCACCCACACCTCGCTTGTGTTGGGATCGATTGATCCCTCAACTATACAGGTAAGCTGTTAAATATTTTGAAACTAATCTGATTGGGTGCTGTTGCTGCCTATGGCTTTTGCTGCCCAGTCAAAGTAGTTTCAAAATATTCAACAGGTTAGCTGTATAGTTACCATGAAATTGGAATTTAGGGAATTCAGGATTCAAAGTATATAAATCGATCCCAACATGAGCAAAGCATGGGTGGAGCTTAGCTATAGAGGGCCATGGCATAATTAAAAGTGGATTCATCCATTGCATAATAGTAATGTATCTGATGTGAGGCCCACCTTCTGGAGTTAATAGGGTATTATCCTTATTTCTGAAGTGAATGAATTATGCAAAGTCTGTCAGTAAATGTATTATCACATACCGCATTGCTTTGTCTCAACCGTTTCACTGCAGGAAGACAGAGATGCTGAAGAATCACTTGCTCGTATTCTGACAGCAAGACAGTTGGTACCCGTTTGTCTTACCCAACGGCTCCATGCCGTATAAGTGCAAACTAGAATGAACAGAAGTATATACCCTCAAAAGGATCGTTATGAGAAACCTTGAAACTGATTTGCCTAATTGTACGAAATAGTATGTTGTATTAATTGTTGCATTTCCAGTCACATTAATTTCAACTTACATGTGAGGCTGTTTGATTTTGAGCTGAAAAGATTGCAAGACACTTTTGCGCTGTGATACAACAACAATCCTTCCATGTATTAAGGAACCGTATATGTGCTTAGTGACCACCTGTGTTTAGTGACTGTATGTGATTAGTGATTATCCAAATGTGTTAAGCAACCACCAATATTTAGCGACCTACCAATATTTAGTGACCAAAAGAATTTAGTGATCACCAGTGGCCCTACTCATGACCACCTGTGCTTATCATCCACCTGCATCTAGGAATCACCAGTGCTTACCAACCACCAGTGCCTAGAGACCACCTGTGCTTAGTGACCACCTGTGCTTAGTGAACATGTGCTTACCAATGACCTGTGCTAACTGACCACATGTGCTTAGTGATCACCTGTGCTTAGTGAACCTGTGCTTAGTGACCACCCGTGCTTAGTTATCACATGTGCGTAGTGACCACCTGTGCTTAGTGATGACCTGTAACTAGTGATTACCTGTGCTTAGTGACCACCTGTGCTTAGCGACCACCTGTGCTTAGTGACCACATGTGCTTAGCGACCACCTTTGCTTAGTGACCACCTGTGCTTAGTGACCACAAGTGATGATCGATCACCTGTGATTAGTGACCATTTGTGCTCACTCTAGATTTACATGTACTGTGTAGTTGATTAAGAAAGGAAGTATAATACATTATGTAGTCTTACTAGCATTTAGCACGCAATATTAACTACGTGTAATTTCATTAAATTGAAATGGTTGTAATATTAATTGTGCATAGCTTGATCATTAATATCATCAACGTCACATACCACAAGGTTTGGATTCATATCCACGAGGACAGTCATCACTAGTCAATCCAATTGGGATAATAACGCTTCGAAGTTTAATCCACTGACATGGATTTTGGAACCGTATCCATCGACCCCATGTATGAACTGTACAGTCGACCAAAGCTGTGAAGACAAACAGCATTATGGATTCTATGTCGTTATTAATGGATCTTTCCACTTCATCCATCCATCATATGACATCATAATCAACTACATGATGTGTAGAATGACATCATAATGAATGACATCATTATGATGTCATGAAAAATGTAGATAAGTACGTCACGAATGCATATTTGAAGAGGGACTATGCATTGTTGTACGAATTTTATGTCTTTACTATTTAATAAATATTCTGTTGCATATTTTGAAACTAATTTGACTGGGCACTGTTGCTGCCATAGGCAGCAACAGCACCCAGTCAAATTAGTTACAGAATATTCAACAGCTTACGTGTATAGTTTTCAGGAAATTGATAGTTAGGGCATTCGGGGATTGATCAATCCCAACACGGCGAAGTGTGGGAGGAGCTTTGCTAGAGGTGGGTGGGGCATAGCTACAACTGGAAAGGTCCATTGAAAAGTTAATCCTCTGAGCTGATAATAAATTAAATGTTATGTCTTAAATTACCTCTTTGAACTATGTAATACTTGTCAGCTAAAACTCAAGACAGTAAAACGACAAGAGCAATCAGAGATTGCAAACAATGGATGAAACAGATCTGTCAGGCAAGTATATGACATCATAATAAATTACGTCACATGTAGACTGACATCACAATCAAAATGCATAATGAATGACGTAGCTAATTCCGTCATGAACATTTAAAAGTTTATCATATGTAAGAATAAACGAAATCACGGATTTCTTTTTTCACGAGAGAGTTGATACTTACCTCCCTAATACTCTTTGATATTGCTAAATGTCGGCTTTCACTCAATAAAACACTCAGAATAAAAAAAGTTAGGTGCCCCCTAATGGGCAGGTAGTCAGAAGTCAGTCAGGTGGATTTCAGCCCCACCACCGCACATGCGCCGACTAGTACTTCCTCTGACTAATTTATTGGCTGACACTGTACAACATTACAAGAGCCTGAAGACCGAGCCTCAGTGGGGCGGAGAGGCTGGGTCCGTATTAGGGAGGTAAGTATCAACTCTCTCGTGAAAAAAGAAATTCGTGATTTCGTTTATTTCACTTCAAGAGTATACTTACCTCCCTAGTACTCTTTGATACTGCCAGAATTCATCAGGGAATTCGGCGGGAGGGAGGCGAGGTCAAAAGACCAGCTCTTCCCTACACGCTTTTTCTGCGTTAAAGGCACTGAAAACTTCTGAAATTGTGTGGAAACACAATCAGGAAAGGATTTGAACATCGGCTAACACAACCGATGGTTGAGAGATGACCATATGTCATATGCGCTCCCCCCCTCCCCCTATTTGTGGGAGGAAGACTTAATGACCTCAATGTCCCATACGCTCTCTATGTACAAGTGCCATGTACTATAGGGCAATAAAGGAAAAGGCTTCATTTTCATATACTCTCAGTAATGAACCACACATAAAACACGTACCATCACCATATTAATAACGAAGGGTCACGTGACAGCACAATTAACAATGAACATCACAAAAACAAGACTGACCTTGTGAAGTATGGCGACTGTCATCATCTCCCCATTGGTGAAGACTGATGCAGTCCAAATAAGTGGTTGTTTCCATTGATTAAATGCGAAACATATAAAAAATGAGTAAACCTCATCAAATATGTACACCTAAATTTTCCCAAATCGATAAGGCGAGAGGATTCGAGGTGTCACGGAGGTAATGGTCTGTAAAACCTAACTCACAGTGCCACTGAGCTACCGACATAATGTCATCCACAGGGACCCCATTAAATAGGGCAGTGGAAGCCACTATCCCCGGACACTGTGAGCCTTGGCCATGTCAACTTGTTTGAATAGACTCAACAATCCACCTGGAAATGGTGTCCTTAGACACCCTGCCATGGGGTTCCATATATGACAACTATAATGCTGACAGGTCCGTCCGCCATTCCTGAGTACATTGTTTGTAACGGTTTAATGCTCAGACTGGACACCATGCTTTTAAATTAGGATCATATCTAGTCAAAGCTGGCAAAAAAATGGGTTGACCTGGATCTTTCAAGACTGTTCTTAGCCATGAAATTAATCCTAGGTAGAAGCTTAAGGCCTTCCCCTGTAACCACAAAACGGTCTGCCTCGGCTGATAAGGCATGAATTTCACTTCTACGCCTAGCCGAGGCCGCAGCAATTAAAAATACAGTTTTAAGTGTCAACATTTTCATAGAAACAGAACTAAGTGGTTCAAAAGGCTTATCACCTAGTACCTGAAGCACTAGAGATAAACTCCAAGACGGAATCACTGGGGGATTCCTTGGTCTTAGATTGCCCATACCTTTAATTAAAGTATTTAATGTACTTACTTCATCACTTCCCCTATTAGCCAAGCAAGGGATAACTGACATTAAAGCTGATTTATAACCAGCAATAGAGTTAGGCTTGAGGCTATAGGCATCATACAGGTGACAGAGGAAATCAGCTACTACCTGAATAGATGAATCCATTGGATTAATACATCTTTTTGAGCACCATTCTGCAAATCTGTTGATTTTATAATTAAATGCTCTGGAGGTTGACCCCCTTCTGGCTTTTGCCATAAACAGGGATACTTGCTCAGAAAAGCCCTCCTTAATTCTAGGCTCCTTGACAACATCCACACAGTCAATCTGAACATTGACGGATTGCTGTGAAGGGCCTTGCCCTGGAAGATAATATTGTCCATCAGAGGCAGAGGAACCGGATTGCAGACCAGAAGGTCCAGCAGGTCCGTATACCATGATCGGCTTGGCCAATTTGGGGCGATCAGAAGCACTTGGCACTCCTCCTGTCCGACTTTCTGAAGAATTTTTGGAATCAGGATTGCTGGAGGGAATGCGTATGCATACATTCCCACCCAGCTGATAGCTAACGCATCTGTTGTGATAGCGCTCGGATCGGGAATCGGAGAGACATACGTCGTCATCTTCACATTCTTCTTTGTTGCGAATAAATCTATGTTGGGTTTCCCCCAGTCGTTGAACAGACAATCCACCACACATTGATTCAGTTGCCATTCCATAGGTAAAACACTCATCCTTCGGCTCAATGAGTCTGCTAACAGATTTAACCTTCCCGGAATATGAACTACTTTCAAGGTAATCCTGTGATTCAGGCACCAGCCAAGCAGTTTCCATGTTATCATACAGACTGGGTGACTTCATTCCACCCTGGCGGTTTATGTAAGTCACTACTGTTGAGTTGTCTGATCGAATTAAAACACTCTTGCCCTGAACTTTCTGTAAGAAATGTTCCAGGCCCAGGACTACTGCTTGTAATTCCAGTAGATTTATATGTTCTATTGACTGTTCCAGATTCCAAAGCCCTGATATCTTCCCGGCAAGCTCCCCACCCCTCCATCGATGCATGTGTATACATCGTTAACTGAGGGTGAGGAGGGGTTAGCATCACCACCGTCAGGAGATTCTCTGTCTTCAAACACCATTGAAGGTGGTGAATTAGAGGCTCCAGCACTGACACATTTGAGTCCAGAGAACCTGTACTCTGAGTCCATTGCGTCATGAGAAATAACTGGATTGGCCGCTTTCTTAGGCCGCCTGAGGAATGACTGGTTCCAGAGAAACCATCAACCCCAGCAGTCTCAGGTAAACCTGTGCCAGGACATGACGACTGTTGCACACTGACTGTATTACTGAGATGAGTATCTGAACCCTCTCTTGAGTAGGATAAACATATCCTATCTCCAGATCGAAGAACATTCCCAGGTAAACAAACTTCTGGGATGGAGTCAGCTCTGATTTTTGAAAATTGATTATCCAGCCTAAGTCTGTGAGAGTTTTCAAAACTATCTCCAGGTTTGCTGATAAACTTTCCTGGTTGTGTGCTTTTAACAGCCAGTTGTCTATGTACGTGTGGACTGCTATGCTTCTTCTGCGGAGGTATGCTGTTATCGCAAGAACCAACCTGGTGAAGACCCGAGGAGTCGTAGAAATTCCGAAGGGTAATACCCTGAATTCCCACTGTCTGCCCTGGAATACGAATCTCAGGAAGCGATGGAAATCCCCCGCTATAGGAATGTGGAAACAAGCATCCTTCAAATCTATTGAAGCTGTCCACATTCCCTTCTCCAACCCTGCCAACAACGATTTCACTGTCTCCATCTTGAAACTGGGTATGTCTATGAACTTGTTCAATAGCTTGAGGTTGAGAATTGGTCTCCACCCTCCAGTGCTTTTTGATACTAGGAACACGGGTGAATAGAAGCCCAGACATTTTTGCGCCGGTTGAGTTGCTCCTTTTTGTATGAGGGAATTTATCTCTTCCTCTATACACAACCGCTGATCTGGATCTTTTGGAATTTGAGTCCAGATTGGCACCAAAGATAGGTGCGATGGAGGGCCTGTAATCCAATCGGGATGATACCCGACTGAAAGCCATCGCAAGACTAAACGGTCCTGAGTCAACCGTTCCCACTCTTGCTTGTGGTGGGCCAATCGGCCCCCCAACTGGACCACCTAGGGAGAGAGGTGGACGTAAGGAGTGCAAGAGTGGCACTGTCTCCTTGGCCAGAAGCACCGGAGTGGTTCTCACCGTGATAACCGACCCATCAGGCATGATTACCACGACCAGATCCTCGCGCGCCACGACCAGCACCACGCGCACCTCGGTGCGCGGGTGGCTGCCTGGCTGGCTGCGCCTGAGGAGCCTGCGCCCCCCTCACTGCTGGCCGAATTGCACGCGGCCGAAGCCGACACTACGAAGGTGGCTGGCCTCTAACATGGCCACCTCCACCTCGAGCCTGCAGGGGATGATACGCAGGGGGTGCTGCGCGAACGCGCTCTCTGCGGAGTACCTCAAATTGCTCGCGCAAAGCCCTGTGGTTATTGACCAGTGACCGTCTCCTGGAGGTGCCTACATCCCTCACCTCCAAAAAGACCAGGACCTGCCATAGGCGTATGCAGCAGCCTATTATACAGGTCCTGAGATGGGCACAGATTGTCTAGAGCAAACATGCGCCGCGCCCGGACACTCCTGGTCACAGCCCAGGTTAAACAATCCAGAGCCAGGTTGATTCCATCCTGGATGGCTCTCTGGACCGTTACCGGGCTAGGCTGGCGCGACATGGATGCCGTTACTACCCCCTGTAACAGCTGGGAGATATGAGAAAGCGCCGCAATAGAAGCTCTCCCACTCTCCTCCGCATCGCGCAACGCGGTATTAGCTGAACGCAATGCGTTCGAGCACAGTGCTCCCGTGTCAGACCAGGAGCCTGGCCGCATGTCCTCACCCAATGCCGCGTGGTCATCCACGCTCGGCTTAGGCACCACACCGTATTTCTGATACTCATCAGATACGATGCGGCAATGCCTCGTCACCTCGCGAAGGCCCTTCGCGAGACGTCCATGCGCCTTGATGGACGTCTCTGCCGCTGTGAACATATCTACAATGTTCCGCCAGCGGCAAAGATGGCATTGCGCTAACATCCGATCTACCTGCCAACCACGGGTGGTGATCCCGTTGGCTGGCCGACTGTTCCACAGGCAGGTCTGGCCTGACGCTTATAAGCCACTGACAAGCGTCCGACCAGTCCTCCTGTGGCTACCTGCGAGAGCTCTACAAGACGAGGGCCTTCGTCTTCCTCCTGAGCGTTCGCAGGCGTGCTTGACGCTGGATAACCTGACACTCCTGGCAAGCCAGAGAAAGCTTGCAGACCCGAAAGAGCAGGCATGCTAAACTGACTGGCTTGACCAGGAGTAGGCACCGTGGTATTGCGTGGGGCACTTATCGCCATACCACGGCCCTGGCCAGCACCTGCTACACTCTCGGCAAGCTGAGGTATGCGGTAGACCTGGCCGTCAGATCCAACCCGGACCACCTTCTGCGTCGTGAACCTTACTCCTGCATGAGTAGAACCATGGATAATGTTGCCTGTATTCCCCGCTAGGGGTGGACAGACGTCAATGTCCATGGTCACGTCATCAGGAGAACCCAGCAGATAATCCTCTTCATCCTGGCCAGAAAGATTAGACTCCGGGTGAGCGAAGAATGCTAACCCGGACTGGCCAGGAAAGGTACCATAGGAGGCACTGGTACCTGCGGTGTGCGGAAAATCCTGGCCTGATAAGCAGGCACCAGGCTCCAGCGACAACCGTCCATGGATCACATGCGCGGCAAGCCTGCTGCCAATGTCCTGGACTGCCCCCTTTAATGGGTCCACCTCTGAATCCATGAAAACTGGTAGGGGCCTAGAGAAACCAGATTCAGAGGTGGGGATTACTTGCTCCGAAGCAGATGAAGAGGACAACAAAAGATTTGGTTCAGGAAGCATGCCACGAAGCAACTCTGGAACCAAATCCTTGATTGTCCTCTTCATCCCTCCCAACATCTCAACTCGGAAGGCCTCCATATCCACAGAGGACGAGGCCTTCCTCTTACCCTTCTTACTAGACACCTCTCTCTTCGCTCTTCTCTCCTCCTCAGCCACCTTCTCCTTAGCCTGTAACAATAAAAAATCTGTCATTAGCTCCCCACTCAATGTTTACATATATCGCATTTAAGCAGTGGTCTAAACGAAATCTAGGATTTCTTTTTTCACGAGAGAGTTGATACTTACCTCCCTAATACTTTTGATATTGCTAAATATTCGCTTTCACTCAATAAACACTCAGATTAAAACAGTTAGGCGCCCCTAGTGGGCAGGGAGTCAGAGCGTAGTCTGGCGGATGCCAGCCCCACCACCGCGCATGCGCAGACTAGCACTTCCTCTGACTAGATTATTGGCTGACACACATGCAACTATTAAGAGCCTGAAGACCGAGCCTCTGTGGGGTGGAGAGGCCGGGTCCGTATCTAGGGAGGTAAGTATCAACTCTCTCGTGAAAAAAGAAATCCTAGATTTCGTTTATTTCACTTCAAGAGTATACTTACCTCCCTAATACTTTTGATATTGCCAGAATTCGAAAGTGAATCTGGCGGGAGGGAGGCGAGGTCAAAAGACCAGCTCATCCCAATACGCTTTTCTGCGTTTAAGGCACTTAAACTTCTGAAACTGTAAGAAAAAACAGTCAGGATTTGACTAACCATCGGATAACACGACCGATGTATGAGAGATGACCGAATGTCATATGCGCTCCCCCCCCCTCCTTCCTGGGAGGAAGAGTCGACTGACCTCAATGTCCTATACGCTCACTACGTACAAGTGCCATGTACTACAGGACAGAGACGAAAAAGCTCCATTTTCGTAACTCTCAACAATGAACCACACAAATACACAAACCATCACCATATTAATAACGGGTAATCGTGACAATACAATCAACAACGGACAACACATGAACAAGACTGACCTTGTTGAAAATGGCTGCTGACATCATCTTCCCATCGGTAAAGACTGATGCAGGCCCAAAAAAGTGGGTGTTTCCATAAATTAATTGTGATATATATAAGTAATGAGGAAATCACCTCAAAAAATATAAACCGATTTATTTTTTCAAAACCGACAAGGCGAGAGGATTAGAGGTGTCACGGAGATAATGGTCTGTAAAACTTGACTCACAGTGCCACTGAGCCACCGACATAATATCATCCACAGGGACCCCATTAAATAGGGCCGTGGATGTCACTACGCCGCGGACACTGTGAGCCTTGGCCACGTCAACCTGCTTCCCGGTGGCGGATTTATGGCAAAACTGAATGCATTCCACAATCCACCTGGAAATGGTGTCCTTAGAAGCCCTCCCATGGGGTTCAATATATGACAACCATAACGCTGACTGGTCGGTGCGCCATGCCGCCGTACGTTGTTTGTACCGGCGCAGCGCCCGGACGGGACACCATGCTTTAGAATTAGGATCATATCTAGTTAAAGCAGGCAAAATAATAGGTTGACCTGGATATTTCAACGACTGATTTTTAGCCAAGAAATTAACCCTAGGTAGCAGCTTAAGGCCTTCCCCTGAAACCACAAAACGGTCATCCTCGGCTGATAAGGCATGAATCTCACTCCTACGCCTAGCCGAGGCCGCAGCAATTAAAAACACAGTCTTCAGTGTTAATAGTTTCATAGAAATGGAACTAAGTGGTTCAAAAGGCTTATCACCTAGTACTTGAAGCACTAGCGATAAACTCCAAGACGGAATCACAGGAGGATTCCTTGGTCTTAGATTGCCCATGCCTTTAATTAATACATTCAATGTATTTACTTCATCACTTCCCCTCTTAGCCAAGCAAGGAATAACAGACATTAATGCTGACTTATAACCAGCAATAGAGTTAGGCTTGAGGCTATAGGCATCATAGAGGTGACAGAGGAAATCAGCTACTACTTGAATAGATGAATCCATCGGATCAATACATCTTTTTGAGCACCATTCTGCAAATCTGTTGATTTTATAATTATATGCTCTGGAGGTTGACCCCCTCCTGGCTTTGGCCATAAACATGGCTGCTTGCTCAGAAAAGCCCTCCTTAATTCTAGATTCCTTGACAACATCCACGCAGTCAATCTGAACATTGACGGATTGTTGTGAAGGGCCTTGCCCTGGAAGATAATATCGTCCATCAGAGGCAGAGGAACCGGATTGCAGACCAGAAGGTCCAGCAGATCCGTATACCATGATCGGCTTGGCCAATCCGGGGCGATCAGAAGCACTTGGCATTCCTCTTGTCTGATTTTCTGAAGAATTTTTGGAATCAGGATTGCTGGAGGGAATGCGTATGCATACATTCTCCCCCAGCTGATAGCTAACGCATCTGTTGCGAAAGCGCTTGGATCCGGAATCGGAGAGACGTACGTCGTCATCTTCGCATTCTTCTTCGTTGCGAACAAATCGATGTTGGGTTTCCCCCAATGGTCGAACAGACGATCCGCCACACATTGATTTAGTTGCCATTCCGTGGGTAAAACACTCATCCTTCGGCTCAATGAGTCTGCAAGCAGGTTTAACCTTCCCGGAATATGAACTGCTTTCAAGGTAATCTGGTGATCCAGACACCAACATAGCAGTTTCCATGTCATCATACAGAGACTGGGCGACTTCGTTCCGCCCTGGCGGTTTATGTAAGTCACAACTGTTGAGTTGTCTGAACGAATAAGAACAATCTTGCCCTGAACTTTCTGTAAGAAATGTTCCAGGCCCAGGACTACTGCTCTTAGCTCCAGTAGATTTATATGTTCCTGTGACTGTTCCAGATTCCAAAGCCCTGATATCGTGGATTCTTCCAGGCAAGCTCCCCAGCCCTCCATCGATGCATCTGTATACACAGTCACCTGAGGGTGGGGAGGGGTTAGCAAAACCCCCGGTAAGAGATTCTCTGTATTCAACCACCATTGCAGGTGGTGAATCAGAGGCGCCAACACTGACACATTCGAGTCCAGCGAACCTGTACTCTGGGTCCATTGTGTCATGAGAAACAACTGGATCGGCCGCCTGCGTAAGGCGGCCTGAGGAATGACTGGTTCCAACGAAACCATCAACCCCAGCATTCTCAAGTAAACCCGTGCCAGGACATGACGACTGTCGCACACTGACTGAATCAACGAGATGAGTATTTGAACCCTCTCCTGAGTAGGATAAACATATCCTGTCTCCAGATCGAAGAACATCCCCAGGTAAACAAACTTCTGGGATGGAGTCAGCTCTGATTTTGGGAAATTGATCACCCAGCCCAAGTCTGTGAGAATTTTCAAAACAATCTCCAGATTGGCGGACAAACTTTCCCGGGTGTGCGCTTTCAACAGCCAGTCGTCTATGTACGTGTGGACTGCTATGCTTCTCCTGCGGAGGTATGCTGTGATCGCAAGAACCACACGGGTGAAAACCCGAGGAGCCGTGGAAATTCCGAAGGGCAACACCCTGAATTCCCACTGTCTGCCCTGGAATGCAAATCTCAGGAAGCGACAGAAACTCCTGTGGATGGGGATGTGGAAATAAGCGTCCTTCAAATCTATCGACGCCGTCCACATCCCCCTCTCCAACCCTGCCAACACCGAGCGCACCGTTTCCATCTTGAAACTGGGCGTCTCGATGAACTTGTTCAATGGCTTGAGGTTGAGAATCGGTCTCCACCCACCGGTGCGTTTTGTTACCAAGAACAGGGTTGAATAGAAGCCCGGACACCTTTGTGCCGGCTGAATAGCTCCTTTTTGTACGAGGGAATTTATCTCCTCCTCGATACACAACCTTTGATCTGGATCTCTCGGAACGGGAGTCCAGATTGGCACCAGAGACAGCCGCGACGGCGGGCCTGTCATCCACTCTGGATGATACCCCACGGAAAGCCATCGCAAGACTAAACGGTCCTGAGTTAACCGTTCCCACTCTTGCATGTGGTCGGCTAGCCGGCCTCCCACCGGTCCACCTAGGGACCGCGGTGGACACAAGGCATGCAAGAGCGGCACTGTCTCCGTCGCCATACACACCGGCGTGGTCCTTACCGCGGTAAGCGCCCTGTCAGGAACGATAACCACGCCCAGATCCTCGCGCGACCCGCCCCGCCCCGCGCGCACCTCGGTGCACGGGCGGCTGCCTGGCTGACGGCGGCTGAGGAGCCTGCGCCCCCCTCACTGCTGGCCGAATCGCACGCGGCCGAGGCCGGCGCTGCGACGGCGGCTGGCCTCTGACTTGGCCAGCACCACCTCGAGCCTGCAGGGGACGATACGCAGGGGCCGCGGCGCGAACGTTAGCACGACGCAGTACCTCAAACTGTTCGCGTAGCGCCCTCTGGTTATTCACCAGGGTGACCGTCTCCTGGAGGTGGCGACATCCCTCACCTCCAAAAAGACCAGGACCCGTCATAGGCGTACGGAGTAGCCTATTATACAGGTCCTGAGACGGGCACAGATTGTCCAGGGCAAATGTGCGTCTTGCCCTGACACTCCTGGTCACCGCCCGCGTCATACAGTCCAGCGCCAGGTTAATACCATCCTGGATGGTTCGCTGGACCGCGAGCGGGCCTGGCTGGCGCGATGCGGATGCCGTTACTACCCCCTGTAACAGCTGGGAGACGTGGGACAGAGCGGCAATCGAAGCCCTCCCACTCTCCTCCGCATCACGCAACGCGGTATTCGCCGAACGCAACGCGTTCGCGCACAAGACCCCCGCGTCAGAACGGGATCCTGGCCGCGTATCCTCACCCAAAGCCGCGCGGTCATCCACGCTGGGCTTGGGTACCACACCGTACCGCTGGTAGTCCAGGGGCACGATGCGACAACGCTTGGCCACCTCGCGAGGGGCCTTCGCGAGACGTCCACTCGTGTTAATGGACGCCTCCGCCGCCTTGAACATGTCAACGACATGCTCCGCCAGCGGCAGAGAAGGCATAGCGTTAGCAGTTGGTTTCCCAGCTAACCACGGCGTGTGAACACGGTGGCTAGCCGACTGCTCCACGGGCAGATCAGGCCTAACGCTCACCAACCACTGGCAAGCGTCATACCAATCCTCCTCCGTGGCTAACTGCGAGCGCTCTACAAGACGGGGTCCTTCGTCTTCCTCCTGAGCGCAAGCAGTACTAGACGGCGGGTACGCCGATACACCTGGCAAGCCAGGGAAAACATGCGGGCCTGACAGCACCGGCATGAGAATATCACTGGTTTGACCAGGAGCAGGCACCGCGGTAGAGCGCGGGGTATACATAGCCCTACCACGGGCCCGGCCAGCACCAGCTACACTCTCGGCAAGCCGAGGTATGCGGTACCGCTGGCCATCAGCAGCGCCCTGGGCCACCACCTGAACCGCGGACCTTACTCCAGGGTGAGTAATACCGTGGAAAAAAGCGCCTGTATTCCCCGCGAGGGGTGCACAAACGTCTTCATCCATGTCCGCGTCGTCAGACGGCGACCCCAGCAGGTAATCCTCATCACCCTGGTCAGAAAGATTAGACCCCGGGTCAGCAAAGAGAGCTAACCCGGGCTGACCAGGAGCGGTGCCATAGGAGGTACTGGCCACCGCGGCGTGCGGATACCCCTGGACTGATAAGCAGCCAGCGGGTTCCAGCGACAACCGTCCACGGTCCCCTATCGGCGCGGCAATAAGCCTGCTGCCAGGGCCGTGGAACGCCCCCTCTAATGGGGCCACCTCTGAATCGTCGGACAACGGAAGCGGACTAAGGAAAATCGATCCAGAGGCGGGGATTACCTGCTCCGAAGCCGATGAAGAGGACAATAAAGGATCTGGTCCAGGAAGCATGCCACGAAGCAACCCTGGAACCAAATCTTTTATTGTCCTCCTCATCTCTCCCAACATCTCGGTCCGAAAGGTCTCCATATCCACCGCGGACGAGACCTTCCCCTTACCCTTCTCACTTACAACCTCTCGTTTCCGCTTCAACTTCTTCTCCTCCACTACCACCTTGTCCGTCGCCTGTAAGCAGCACAAGAATTCGGACATTAATTCGCCCCCCCAGTGCTTACATATGTCACAATTAATCAATGGACCACAAGGGCTACATCTAAAACACAGATGCGGCCAGAACTTCACATTCATAAAACGTCCACAGGACGCGCAACCCGGTCCCTGAAACAGGGCAAAGGACAAGGAGTATGAGCAACTAGTTAAGCTTAGAAACTCAATCCAACTCAAGGAGAAGGAAAACGATCATAAAGATCAATATACATCAAAAAACCAGCCTAGCGCTTGAATTGCTAATAAATACATAGCCAGCTGATTATGACGTCATAAATCCCGTGACAGGAAAAATTCGATCCCAACAAAACATCCAAGTGCAAAGACGAATTGTATGCTGAATGGATAAGTTGACTACACAACCATCAGATACATATAGATAACTCTTTACTGGCAAAAATGTTAATTATCTCCCTTTGATTGTTTACAATAATTAACATCACCACATTATCATAACTAGATACCTGACACTTTGTATAGACAAACCATCCAACGTGACGAACCGGAAACTCCACCATCTGCACGCCTCTTAACTCTCTCCACCTCAAGGGGAAGGAATTGGAACAAGAGGGCAAAGTGAGAAGACCTTTATATCAGGCCTCCAACTCACTGGGCATAATTTTTCATATGGTTAGATAACCTAACAGTGTTAGTAGGAAATGGAACCATGGTGGAGAGAATACTAATTCTCTGGTACTGTGACGTCACAACCTAGCGTCATACAGACCTGTGGACAGAAACAGAAAGAGAAATTAGTCCTAGGTAGCACCGAGTTGACCTAAACCAACTAACTAAGGCGCTTATCACGGTAAACGCGAGTCCCGGAAACACAATACACCGGGAAGAAAACTCGCTAATTTTACTAGAAGTCACCTGATTTAAAGGTCCTCCGTCCTCCTGTGGCGACGTATTCCTATCCGCCATCCAAAAAAGTGACTAACACTCCAAACAAACACCACTTAAACAGTTTAAGAGAGCGAAAAAGCTATTGAACAAAAAAACATGTGTGATCTCTTTGCCAATAATCTAGCAAAGAGGAAGTGCTAGTCTGCGCATGCGCGGTGGTGGGGCTGGCATCCGCCAGACTACGCTCTGACTCCCTGCCCACTAGGGGCGCCTAACTGTTTTAATCTGAGTGTTTATTGAGTGAAAGCGAATATTTAGCAATATCAAAAGTATTAGGGAGGTAAGTATACTCTTGAAGTGAAACACAGGGACTGCACTAGAAACAGGGATGAGGGGCGAAACGGTCTTTAAGGAAACGTCCACAAGAAGGACAACCAGGTCTCTGAAACAGGCCAGAGGACGAAGACAATGACTATTTTAGTTAAAGAATTAGTAACTCAAAACCAAAAATAAAAAGGAGAGAAATCGTGGTCATAAAGACCACCTACAAAGATAATAAACCAGCATTGGGCAACACTTTAAATGTTATTAAAGTGCAAGGCTGCTTATGACGTCATAAGTTCAAAAATAATAAGTTAAATCGATCCGAAACAAACATCCAGGTGCAAGGACGAATTGTATTCATATCCAGAACATCCTAACTAGAAAGGATAGAACATAGAGGCTATACAAACATCAGATAAACAATGATAAAATGGCAGCAGATTTCATAAATATTTTCAAATATAATTGAAGTGCCTCATATCATAACTAGAATACCTGAGTCTTTAGCATAGACAAACCATCCTCTCTGATGCACTGGAAACTCCACCAACACTATGACCTCTTAACTCTCTCCACCTTTAAAGGGAAGGAAATGGACCAAGAGGGCAAAGTGAGAAGACCTTCTTCCGAGGCCTCCAACTCACTGGGCATAGATTTTGTTTAGATAACCTAACAATGTTAGTAGGAAATGGAACCTTGGTGGAGAGAAAAACAAACCCTCTGACGATGTGCTGTCCTGTTCAATCATAGATAGATACCTGTGGACATAAACACAGAAAGATTAGCATTTCATTGCGCCATTTAGAAATAAACCAGTTATTTTAGGAGCTTATCACAATAAACGCGAGTCCCGGAAACACATTACAACGGGACAAACTCGCTAAAATATAATTGAAGTCACCTGATGGATAGGTCCTGGGCCCTCCTCTGGAGACATAGCGCCTTTCTGAAGATCAGACATCATTCACAAGGTAGATTTCAACACAACTTTTCATAAACAAGTTCAGAAACTTTAGAGCAAATTTCATGGGAACCCTAATAAATTAGCAAAGAGGAAGTACTAGTCGGCGCATGCGCGGTGGTGGGGCTGGCATCCACCTGACTGACTTCTGACTACATGCCCAGTAGGGGCACCTTACTTTTTTAATCTGAGTGTTTTATTGAGTGAAAGCCGATATTTAGCAATATCAAAGCGTATTAGGGAGGTAAGTATACTCTTGAAGTGAAATTGTATGTCTTTACCACTTAATAACGATTCTGTTAAATATTTTGAAACTAATTTGACAGGGCACTGTTGCTGCCTATCACCAGTCAAATTAGTTTCAAAATATGCAACAGCTTACCCACATAGTTTTCTGGAAATTACGATTCAGGGAGTTAAGGGTTCAATCGATCCCAAAACGAGCAAAGAGGGGGCGGAGCTTATCTAAAGATTGGTGGGGCATAGCTAAAAGTGAATTCATCCATTTCTTTAGTAAAAATTATCATGCTCGATTCAGTTGTTTATGATATGTGGCAGGCAGACAGACAGAAAGACAAACAAACAGACAGACCAAGACAGATTCAATAGCCTCTTTTTCTATTAGGTGATGGTAATAATAGGTAAATACATGTAATATAAGCATACCACATGGTCCTTTTTCTGTTAACTCTGGGCATAAATCACCACCAAACTCTGGCTGTGTAATGATGGAGCGTGATCGAGACTGCACACATGTACCATCTGCTTCTAATTGGCGTCTGCCCTGGGTGCTCCAGTCACTCACAGTACAATCAACTAGAATAACATCAACATACCATAGAAAGATCAATGGATGGATGGATGGATGGATGATTGGATGGATGTTTGGGTGAGTGGGTTGGTGGATGGATGGATGGATGGATGGATGGATGGATGGATGGTCGGTAGCGTTAGGAATTGGTACCATTTTTGTGATCAATGATTGGTTTTATATACTAATCGATGCTCAATTAATGATTGATTATAATAGGTTCTCATTTTCTATTCATTTTGAATGCAGTAATTAGAGCAAGTTCAAGGATAATTACCCCTTTCAAACCAAGTCGCAGGTATGACCGATTCTTAATAATTAAAAAAAATAATCTGTTGAATATTTTGAAACTAATTTGACTAGAAGGCAGCAACAGTTTCCAGTCAAATAAGTTTCAAAATATTCAACATGTTATTGGTATGGTTGCTTTGAAATTAACATACTATTTCAGTGCTGAAAGAATTAATGTCTTAGACAAAGGAGTAATACTATATAGTTGTAACATTTAAATCTAAATTCTTTTCCAAACAGTAGTCGTTTTCTAGCTTGACCAGTTAAAATATATTAATAAAGTCAATTTATAAACAACCAAAATCAATTTCTGAAATCATGATTGATCGCTTAGTTGAACATGCAAACCAATCAATCATCGATCAAACCGATTAATCGGAACAACACTAATGGATGGATATGGGATGGATGGATGGATAGACCGACCGATGGATGGACAGACAGATAGATATATAGATAGATAGATAGATGGATGAAGTAGGCAGGCAGGTAGACAGCCATGCAGATAGACAGACAGTCTGACAGACATGGATGGATGGATGGATGGATGGATCCCCTGATAGTCAATCTGTAAGCATTGATACATGTAGCACTAGCTTATGGCTCAGTGATCAGTCCCATTTAGTTCTACAATTACATTGGCTAAGTATATGACATGGCCCGTGGTATGCTTACCACATGAATGTGTGTCCACTGTATCTGGACAGGAACCAGGGGAAGCATCAGTGTCTACTGTCCGTGTACGTATTCCAGTACAGTCAAATAAACCTGACTGTTTAGCCCATATACTCCATGTTCTGTAGACACAGGCTATAAAACATTAACAATGATCATTAAATATACATTATATTTGGGAACTGTCCCAGGTAAGATGTTCTTTACCTACTATATCCATGGTATTACGTTGAACAGCTTTAGTCAATTTGTTCATGTCATGGCTAAATGTTTTAGTATATTCAATTAAAAATGTATTAATTTAGTTTTTACCATTTTGCTGGTTCTGTCTCAGATTCATTATGTTGGTACTATATATATATACGGGGTTCTATTGTAGTTTACATTTCGAGAAAATTCTGATATCAATTGACGAATCCAATCTGTCACTCAATTATATGACGTAATAATGAATTATGTCACATGTACCGTTAAATCTCGACTAAAGGACGCAGTTTTTAATCAAATTACATATTCTAGGAAGGGGATGCATCCTATAATCAGGTACATTCTTTGAGCACATTTTTTTGGTCTAAAGTTTTCTAAAAAGGTTTTAAATGATACCATAACAACCGAACTCAATTTCGGTACAAAACAATTACGACTATGTTTATTGTATACCTCAAAAACATAATCGCGGAAGTGAAATTATTAAACTGTAGCCTCCTAAATATTGCGTATTCATTAATAAAGTTAATTTATTACATCAAAATTAATCCTGAATTTGACATCAAATGTTGTCGAGAAAATATTTAAATGACGTAATTTGCAAAAGAACTTTATTTAGAACGAGTACTCGGATATAAATATTCTGGACTCAGAATTGCTATATATTATCATTGCACGATAGGAACTAAGTATTGTACTTTAGGTCTGATCCATACCCGTTTGATAACAAACTCTCACTAGCGTATAAGATCTCGCGAGAACGCGGCGCCTACAATCTCAAAAGAGCCAGCGCGTTATCTCATTTTAATTCTCGGACGTTCAAGTAATTTTTGTATATCTTGATTCTGTTTTGGATCATTTAATGTTGGTCATAATTACAAAATTAATGCGCAATATGAGAGAAAACACTGTTCCATTATTAATTTTTTCTGAAGAGAAATATTATTTCTCTGTTCTGATTGGACAAAGTCTCCCATACAAGCGAATGAAAATAGAGAATGGCAGATAGTAGAAGAAATCTAGAAAACACAACTGGTGATCTTACCGCATTCCTAATGTCACATGATTTCTATAGTTTTTAGGCGACATTTTATGTCAAAAGTAGCCTTGATTTGGATGTCATAAATGATCTTTATTGAAGATAAGCAATATTTAGGTTGGCCCATTAATAATTTCACTTCTACGATGATATCTTTTAGGCATACATTAAATATAGTGGTACTGCGGTAAGCATGCATATGGAAATTGCGTTCAATTTTTGTGGTAGCGTCTATATGAGTTTTAACCATTTTAGAGAATGGATTTCAATTTCTCTATGCGTCCTTTCAATGAGTATAAGGATTTTTGTGGAGGATTTGAGCCAAAATTTAGCCTGTGTCCAATACAAGCTAGCGTCCTTCCCTCAAATAAAAATGGTATGCTGATGTCACAATCATAATTGATAGAGAAGACGCCGCTATGAAGCTCGAATAGTCCTTCAACTGAACAATTACATGTCTTTCCTATTTAATAAATAGTCTCGTGAATATTTTGAAACAAATTTGACTGGGTACTATTGCAACCGCCCCGAGACATATAATTTCAGAATATTCTACATCCTACCTATATAATTACATTGAAAATGGGATTCTAGGATGTCAGGGTTCAAAGTATATAAATCTATTCCAAGACACGCGTAAAGCATGGGTGGAGCTTAAGCTAGAAATAGTGGGCATGGCTAGAAATGGATCCCTCTATTGAGCAGAAACGGAATGATTTGATCAAGAGAATGGTTACGTATCAAAACATATATTCCAGTTTAACCCTTTATTGGTCAAGCCGGCCAAAATTGGCCTTTGCAGGGGTCTTGAGGAATGTCCCATTGCAGGCCAAGAAGACTATTTTTGAAATTTTACAACTGAAATGACTGGCTCGATGACCGAGCCAGTCATTTCAATAGTACATTTTCAAAAATAGTCTTCTCTTGGACTGCAAATAGACATTTTTTGATTTTCTTCATGAAATTTCACCATTAAATGGTTACAGTGATGTCACCTAGAGATAACTACAACTAGTCATATACACTGATATCTGCAGCGGGTAATGCATAGCTCATTGTCTCAATGAGACTGCAAATGAACCTTTCCAGTCTATCCATCAATCATATGATGTCATAATCAACTACGTGATGTGTAGGATGATATTATAATCAATGACGTCATGAATGGCGTAGATAAGTTTGTCACGAACGCTTAAGTGATGATGGACTAAGCGTTGTTATGCGACTTGTATGTCTTTACTCTTTAATAAAAATGCTGTTGAATATTTTGAAACTAATTTGACTGGGCGCTGTTGATGCCATAGGCATCAACAGCACTCAGTCAAATTAGTTTCAAAATATACAACAGCTTATCTGAGTGCATAGTTTTCTAGAAATTGATAGTCAGGCAGTTCAGGAATCAATCGATCCCAACAGGGTGAAGTGTGGGTGGAGCTTAGCTAAAGATGGGTGGGGCATAGTTAAAACTGGAATCCTCCATTCAAGCACTTTAAAAAAACCGATTTAAAATTTTTTTTTTTACCAATTTTAACCTCTAACTGGGGCAAGGAATTCAAAGCATTGTCATTATTATCCGTGAAAATAGAACATGTCCTTTATGCCGTTAGGTTTTATATTGTGAAAATAATTTACTAAAACGGTCATCCATTGCTGGGACAAATTAACTAAAGGTAGAAAAATCTTACCAAGTAACCAGGGATAATTAAATATTTTGAAACATTTCAACCCATAATATTAAGACAACTGATAAGTGATGAACAAACATTTCAACACCTGATTATTACGTGATGAATAAAATCTTCTCACACAGTACTGAACTCATGTATGTACATGTCTTACGACCAATAGGTCATTCTGACCAACTTACTTTCAGCTTTGCGTACACGTATTAATTGCCGGATGATGTATATGCATTTCAGTAGTCACCTGTAAATTATTTTAATTACTAAATACTGCAAGACCACCTTATGGTAGCCGTAATATGTACAGGGTTTTTGCTTCTAAATCAGTGTTACTGCCATACCAAGACTTGTCTACAATTCTCTTAGAATTCACCTTTCCAAGTTTACCATCGAGCATATGATGTCATAATCAACTAAGTGACGTGTAGGATGACGTCATAATCATGACACTATGAATGACTCAATATAGCCCATCTTAAATGCTTAAGAATCTGACACGTTGTACAAATAGTATGTTTTTGCAATTTAATAAACATGCTGTTGAATATTTTGAAACAAATTTGACTGGGTGCTGTTGCTGCCATAGACAGCAACAGTGACCAGTCAAATTAGTTTCAAAATATTCAACAGCTTATCTGTATAGTTTTCTGAAAATTGATAATTAGGGAGTTTAGGGATCGATCGATCCAAACATGAGCGTGATGTGGGTGGAAGTTCACTAGAGATCGGAGGGGCATACCTAAAACTGGATAGGTTCATTGTCTAGGAGCCGGGAAAGTAACCGCATTGTACTTTATAAGTCTGGCTTAAGTTACGCACCTACCTTACTGCTTGAAACCATTTAGAAGATCTGACGAGGTCGTAATGATAAAGAGGTGGCTAAATATTCATCTACCGGTAATGTATGTGAATAAAGATTTGTTTTTTAAAGATTAAATATATCCCTATTTAGGTATATTTTCACACTTAAGTGCCCTTCATGGAAATGTTCCCAGGAAGGTACTTTTTCCTTGTACACAATACATAGCAAATCAAACCTGTCTTAACCCTTTCACGAGGAAGACGGCCAAAACCGGCCTCTGTAGGGGTCTTGACGAATGTTTATTTGCAGGCCAAGAGAAGACTATTCTTGAAGATTTAGCACAGGGATGACTGGCTCGATAACCGAGCCAGTCATTCCAGTGGTAAATTTTCAAAAATGGTTTTCTCTTGGCCTGGAAATGGAGATTCAATAAGTAAACATTTAAATTTTTTGAAGAAATTTAGTCATTAAAGGGTTAAGTGACTGCTCAGAATATGTGGTCTGATGACCACCTGATTTAATCCTTTAACCACCGAATTTGTGCAAGAAAAAATTTCAATTTTCTCATAGAAAATACTCATTTGCAGACCAAGAGAGGAAATTTTTTGAAAATTTACCATTGGAATGACTGGCTCGGTTACCGAGCCAGTCATTCCAGTGGTAAATTTTCAAAAATAGTCTTCTATTGGTTTGCAAATGGACATTTCTCAAGAACACTGCAGAAGCCATTTTTGGCTGATATCAGTGCTAAATGGTTAATTATGAGTGAAAATTACATTTTGTCATAGATTTCCATATGTAGACAAGAAAAGGCCTTTTTTGAAAATTTACTACTGGAATGACTGGCAAAGATTGCAGACCTTTACCCTCCTGTTTTTGTCACATTGTAAAAAGTTTTCAGATTTTCAGGATATTTGGGGATCTGAGGTTTTTGGGTTTTTATTATTTTTTCAGACCACACTGAAATTTGTGGAATCCTACTATATAGTCACATCCTGTCTTGTGTTAAATTTGAGCCAAATCGAACCAGTAGTTTCTGCGGTATCAATAGATTTAGAATTTGATACGATCTGGATGTAAAGAGGATCACGGCCAATGTCTGAACATCCTGCTACACAGCAAGGTCATTCGTTGTGCTAAAATTTGAGTCAAATCGGATCAGTAGTTTTTTTAGATATAGTTGTGGGTGGATGGGCAGACAGACACACAGAAAGACAGATGGACAGATGGAAACAGACAGACCAGATTGCAATACCGGTACTCGCTTCCCTTT
Organism: Chaetoderma sp. LZ-2023a; assembly: GCA_034401795.1. Lineage (NCBI taxonomy): Eukaryota > Metazoa > Mollusca > Caudofoveata > Chaetodermatida > Chaetodermatidae > Chaetoderma > Chaetoderma sp. LZ-2023a. The sequence goes on from CM067364.1 coordinate 70,082,718, forward strand.
AAAGGTTGAGGGTAACAAAAATACTATATTAACACGAGAGCTCATCATGCAAAAATTTTACAAAAATCATAAACACTTACCACAAGGCTTTTGATCAAAAACAATAGGACACGCTGCACCATTGGCGACTTGTTGAACCATTACCGTTCGCACTCGTACCCAGAGGCATGGGTTCTGCACCAACACCCATATAGTCCACTGCTCAACCACACAATCAACATCAACTATATCATGAACACAATATGCTAGTTATTAACAGTCATCACCACACTGACCACTGACCAGATACAGCAATACACTAACCAGATATAGCAATACACTAACCAGATATAGCAATACACTGACCAGATATAGAAAAACACTAACCAGATATAGCAATACACTGACAACAAAATATAGCAATACACTAACCAGATATAGCAATACACTAACCAGATATAGCAATACACTGACAACAAAATATAGCAATACACTAACCAGACATAGCAATACACTAACCAGATATAGCAATACACTAACCAGAGATATAGCAATACACTAACCAGATATAGCAATACACTAACCAGAGATATAGCAATACACTAACCAGAGATATAGCAATACACTAACCAGATATAGCTATACACTAACCAGATATAGCAATACACTGACCAGATATAGCAATACACTGACCAGATATAGCAATACACTGACCAGATACAGCAATACACTAACCAGATATAGCAATACAATAACTAGATATAGCAATACACTAACCAGATATAGCAATACACTAACCAGATATAGCAATACACTAACCAGATATAGCAATACACTAACCAGATATAGCAATACACTAACCAGATATAGCAATACACTAACCAGAGATATAGCAACACACTGACCAGATATAGCAATACACTGACCAGACATAGCAATACACTGACCAGATATAGCAATACACTAACCAGATATAGCAATACACTAACCAGATATAGCAATACAATAACTAGATATAGCAATACACTAACCAGATATAGCAATACACTAACCAGATATAGCAATACACTAACCAGATATAGCAATACACTAACCAGATATAGCAATACACTAACCAGATATAGCAATACACTGACCAGATATAGCAATACACTGACCAGATATAGCAATACACTGACCAGATATAGCAATACACTGACCAGATATAGCAATACACTGACCAGATATAGCAATACACTAACCAGATATAGCAATACACTAACCAGATATAACAATACACTGACCAGATATAGCAATATACTGACCAGATATAGCAATACACTAACCAGATATAGCAATACACTAACCAGGGATATAGCAATACACTAACCAGATATAGCAATACACTAACCAGATATAGCAATACAATAACTAGATATAGCAATACACTAACCAGATATAGCAATACACTAACCAGATATAGCAATACACTAACCAGATATAGCAATACACTAACCAGATATAACAATACACTAACCAGAGATATAGCAATACACTGACCAGATATAGCAATACACTGACCAGATATAGCAATACACTGACCAGATATAGCAATACACTGACCAGATATAGCAATACACTGACCAGATATAGCAATACACTGACCAGATATAGCAATACACTGACCAGATATAGCAATACACTGACCAGATATAGCAATACACTAACCAGATATAGCAATACACTAACCAGATATAGCAATACACTGACCAGATATAGCAATACACTGACCAGATATAGCAATACACTGACCAGATATAGCAATACACTAACCAGATATAGCAATACACTGACCAGATATAGCAATACACTAACCAGATATAGCAATACACTAACCAGATATAGCAATACACTAACCAGATATAGCAATACAATAACTAGATATAGCAATACACTAACCAGATATAGCAATACACTAACCAGATATAGCAATACACTAACCAGATATAGCAATACACTAACCAGATATAGCAATACACTAACCAGATATAGCAATACACTAACCAGATATAGCAATACACTAACCAGATATAGCAATACACTAACCAGATATAGCAATACACTAACCAGATATAGCAATACACTGACCAGATATAGCAATACACTAACCAGATATAACAATACACTAACCAGAGATATAGCAATACACTAACCAGATATAGCAATACACTAACCAGATATAGCAATACACTAACCAGATATAGCAATACAATAACTAGATATAGCAATACACTGACCAGATATAGCAATACACTGACCAGATATAGCAATACACTAACCAGATTAAACGAAATCTAGGATTTCTTTTTTCACGAGAGAGTTGATACTTACCTCCCTAATACTTTTGATATTGCTAAATATTGGCTTTCACTCAATAAACACTCAGATTAAAACAGTTAGGTGCCCCTACTGGGCAGGGAGTCAGAGCGTAGTCTGGCGGATGCCAGCCCCACCACCGCGCATGCGCAGACTAGCACTTCCTCTGACTAGATTATTGGCTGACACACATGCAACTATTAAGAGCCTGAAGACCGAGCCTCTGTGGGGTGGAGAGGCCGGGTCCGTATCTAGGGAGGTAAGTATCAACTCTCTCGTGAAAAAAGAAATCCTAGATTTCGTTTATTTCACTTCAAGAGTATACTTACCTCCCTAATACTTTTGATATTGCCAGAATTCGAAAGTGAATCTGGCGGGAGGGAGGCGAGGTCAAAAGACCAGCTCATCCCTATACGCTTTTCTGCGTTTAAGGCACTTAAACTTCTGAAACTGTAAGAAAAAACAGTCAGGATTTGACTAACCATCGGATAACACCACCGATGTATGAGAGATGACCGAATGTCATATGCGCTCCCCCCCCCCCCTCCTTCCTGGGAGGAAGAGTCGACTGACCTCAATGTCCTATACGCTCTCTACGTACAAGTGCCATGTACTACAGGACAGAGACGAAAAAGCTCCATTTTCGTAACTCTCAACAATGAACCACACAAATACACAAACCATCACCATATTAATAACGGGTAATCGTGACAATACAATCAACAACGGACAACACATGAACAAGACTGACCTTGTTGAAATGGCTGCTGACATCATCTTCCCATTGGTAAAGACTGATGCAGGCCCAAAAAAGTGGGTGTTTCCATAAATTAATTGTGAAATATATAAGTAATGAGGAAAAAACCTCCTCAAAAAATATAAACCGAGTTATTTTTTCAAAATCGACAAGGCGAGAGGATTAGAGGTGTCACGGAGATAATGGTCTGTAAAACTTGACTCACAGTGCCACTGAGCCACCGACATAATATCATCCACAGGGACCCCATTAAATAGGGCAGTGGATGTCACTACGCCGCGGACACTGTGAGCCTTGGCCACGTCAACCTGCTTCCCGGTGGCGGATTTATGGCAAAACTGAATGCATTCTACAATCCACCTGGAAATGGTGTCCTTAGAAGCCCTGCCATGGGGTTCAATATATGACAACCATAACGCTGACTGGTCGGTGCGCCACTCCGCCGTACGTTGTTTGTACCGGCGCAGCGCCCGGACAGGACACCATGCTTTAGAATTAGGATCATATCTAGTTAAAGCAGGCAAAATAATAGGTTGACCTGGATATTTCAACGACTGATTTTTAGCCAAGAAATTAATCCTAGGTAGCAGCTTAAGGCCTTCCCCTGAAACCACAAAACGGTCATCCTCGGCTGATACGGCATGAATTTCACTCCTACGCCTAGCCGAGGCCGCAGCAATTAAAAACACAGTCTTCAGTGTTAATAGTTTCATAGAAATGGAACTAAGTGGTTCAAAAGGCTTATCACCTAGTACTTGAAGCACTAGCCATAAACTCCAAGACGGAATCACAGGTGGATTCCTTGGTCTTAGATTGCCCATGCCTTTAATTAATACATTTAATGTATTTACTTCATCACTTCCCCTCTTAGCCAAGCAAGGAATAACAGACATTAATGCTGACTTATAACCAGCAATAGAGTTAGGCTTGAGGCTATAGGCATCATAGAGGTGACAGAGGAAATCAGCTACTACTTGAATAGATGAATCCATTGGATCAATACATCTTTTTGAGCACCATTCTGCAAATCTGTTGATTTTATAATTATATGCTCTGGAGGTTGACCCCCTCCTGGCTTTGGCCATAAACATGGCTGCTTGCTCAGAAAAGCCCTCCTTAATTCTAGATTCCTTGACAACATCCACGCAGTCAATCTGAACATTGACGGATTGTTGTGAAGGGCCTTGCCCTGGAAGATAATATCGTCCATCAGAGGCAGAGGAACCGGATTGCAGACCAGAAGGTCCAGCAGATCCGTATACCATGATCGGCTTGGCCAATCCGGGGCGATCAGAAGCACTTGGCATTCCTCTTGTCTGATTTTCTGAAGAATTTTTGGAATTAGGATTGCTGGAGGGAATGCGTATGCATACATTCTCCCCCAGCTGATAGCTAACGCATCTGTTGCGAAAGCGCTTGGATCCGGAATCGGAGAGACGTACGTCGTCATCTTCGCATTCTTCTTCGTTGCGAACAAATCGATGTTGGGTTTCCCCCAATGGTCGAACAGACGATCCGCCACACATTGATTTAGTTGCCATTCCGTGGGTAAAACACTCATCCTTCGGCTCAATGAGTCTGCTAGCAGGTTTAACCTTCCCGGAATATGAACTGCTTTCAAGGTAATCTGGTGATCCAGACACCAACAAAGCAGTTTCCATGTCATCATACAGAGACTGGGCGACTTCGTTCCGCCCTGGCGGTTTATGTAAGTCACAACTGTTGAGTTGTCTGAACGAATAAGAACAATCTTGCCCTGAACTTTCTGTAAGAAATGTTCCAGGCCCAGGACTACTGCTTTTAGCTCCAGTAGATTTATATGTTCCTTTGACTGTTCCAGATTCCAAAGCCCTGATATCGTGGACTCTTCCAGGCAAGCTCCCCAGCCCTCCATCGATGCATCTGTATACACAGTCACCTGAGGGTGGGGAGGGGTTAGCAAAACCCCCAGCAAGAGATTCTCTGTATTCAACCACCATTGCAGGTGGTGAATCAGAGGCGCCAACACTGACACATTCGAGTCCAGCGAACCTGTACTCTGGGTCCATTGTGTCATGAGAAATAACTGGATCGGCCGCCTGCGTAAGGCGGCCTGAGGAATGACTGGTTCCAATGAAACCATCAACCCCAGCATTCTCAAGTAAACCCGTGCCAGGACATGACGACTGTCGCACACTGACTGAATTAATGAGATGAGTTTCTGAACTCTCTCCTGAGTAGGATAAACATATCCTGTCTCTAGATCGAAGAACATCCCCAGGTAAACAAACTTCTGGGATGGAGTCAGCTCTGATTTTGGGAAATTGATCATCCAGCCTAAGTCTGTGAGAGTTTTCAAAACAATCTCCAGATTGGCCGACAAACTTTCCCGGGTGTGCGCTTTCAACAGCCAGTCGTCTATGTACGTGTGGACTGCTATGCTTCTCCTGCGGAGGTATGCTGTGATCGCAAGAACCACACGGGTGAAAACACGAGGAGCCGTGGAAATTCCGAAGGGCAACACCCTGAATTCCCACTGTCTGCCCTGGAATGCAAATCTCAGGAAGCGACAGAAACTCCCGTGGATGGCGATGTGGAAATAAGCGTCCTTCAAATCTATCGACGCCGTCCACATCCCCCTCTCCAACCCCGCCAACACCGAGCGCACCGTTTCCATCTTGAAACTGGGCGTCTCGATGAACTTGTTCAATGGCTTGAGGTTGAGAATCGGTCTCCACCCTCCGGTGCGTTTTGTTACTAAGAACAGGGTTGAATAGAAGCCCGGACACCTTTGTGCCGGCTGAATAGCTCCCTTTTGTACGAGGGAATTTATCTCCTCCTCGATACACAACCTTTGCTCTGGATCTCTCGGAATGGGAGTCCAGACTGGCACTAGAGACAGTCGCGACGGCGGGCCTGTCATCCACTCTGGATGATACCCGACGGAAAGCCATCGCAAGACTAAACGGTCCTGAGTTAACCGTTCCCACTCTTGCATGTGGTCGGCTAGCCGGCCTCCCACCGGTCCACCTAGGGACCGCGGTGGACACGAGGCATGCAAGAGCGGCACTGTCTCCGTCGCCATACACACCGGAGTGGTTCTTACCGCGGTAAGCGTCCTGTCAGGACCGATAACCACGCCCAGATCCTCGCGCGCCCCGCCCCGCCCCGCGCGCACCTTGGTGCGCGGGCGGCTGCCTGACTGACGGCGCCTGAGGAACCTGCGCCCCCCTCGCTGCTGGCCGAATCGCACGCGGCCGAGGCCGACGCTGCGACGGTGGCTGGCCTCTGACTTGGCCAGCACCACCTCGAGCCTGCAGGGGACGATACGCAGGGGCCGCGGCGCGAACGTTAGCACGACGCAGCACCTCAAACTGCTCGCGCAGCGCCCTCTGGTTATTCACCAGGGTGACCGTCTCCTGGAGGTGCCGACATCCCTCACCTCCAAAAAGACCAGGACCCGTCATAGGCGTACGCAGTAGCCTATTGTACAGGTCCTGAGACGGGCACAGATTGTCCAGGGCAAACGTGCGTCTTGCCCGGACACTCCTGGTCACCGCCCGAGTCATACAGTCCAGCGCCAGGTTAATACCATCCTGGATGGCTCGCTGGACCGTGACCGGACTTGGCTGGCGCGATGCGGATGCCGTTACTACCCCCTGTAACAGCTGGGAGACGTGGGACAGAGCGGCAATCGAAGCCCTCCCACTCTCCTCCGCATCACGCAACGCGGTATTCGCCGAACGCAACGCGTTCGAGCACAAGACCCCCGTGTCAGAACGGGAGCCTGGCCGCGCATCCTCACCCAAAGCCGCGCGGTCATCCACGCTGGGCTTGGGTACCACACCGTACCGCTGGTAATCCAGGGGCACGATGCGACAACGCCTGGCCACCTCGCGAGGGGCCTTCGCGAGACGTCCACTCGACTTAATGGACGACTCCGCCGCCTCGAACATGTCAACGACATGCTCCGCCAGCGGCAGAGAAGGCATAGCGTTAGCAGTCGGTTTCCCAGCTAACCACGGCCTGTGGTCACGCTGGCTAGCCGACTGCTCCACGGGCAGATCAGGCCTAACGCTCACCAACCACTGGCAAGCGTCAGACCAATCCTCCTCCGTGGCTAACTGCGAGCGCTCTACAAGACGGGGGCCTTCGTCTTCCTCCTGAGCGCAAGCAGCAGAGCTTGACGGCGGGTACGCTGATACACCTGGCAAGCCAGGGAAAACATGCGGGCCTGACAGCACCGGCATGACAATATCACTGGTTTGACCAGGAGCAGGCGCCGTGGCAGAGCGCGGGGCATATACCGCCCCACCACGGGCCCGGCCAGCACCAGCAACACCCTCGGCAAGCCGAGGTATGCGGTACCGCTGGCCATCAGCAGCGCCCTGGGCCACCACCTGAGCCGCGGACTCTACTCCAGGGTGAGTAAAACCGTGGAAGAAGCCGCCTGTATTCCCCGCGAGGGGTGCACAAACGTCTTCATCCATGTCCACGTCGTCAGACGGCGACCCTAGCAGGTAATCCTCATCACCCTGGTCAGAAAGATTAGACCCCGGGTCAGCAAAGAGAGCTAACACGGGCTGACCAGGAACGGTGCCATAGGAGGTACTGGCCACCGCGGCGTGCGGATACCCCTGGACTGATAAGCAGCCCGCGGGTTCCAGCGACAACCGTCCACGGTCCCCTCTCGGCGCGGCAATAAGCCTGCTGCCAGGGTCGTGGAACGCCCCCTCTAATGGGGCCACCTCTGAATCGTCGAACAACGGAAGCGGTCTAAGGAAAACCGATCCAGAGGCGGGGATTACCTGCTCCGAAGCCGATGATGAGGACAGTAAAGGATTTGGTCCAGGAAGCATGCCACGAAGCAACCCTGGAACCAAATCCTTTATTGTCCTCTTCATCTCTCCCAACATCTCGGTCCGGAAGGCCTCCATATCCACCGCGGACGAGACCTTCCCCTTACCCTTCCTACTTACAACCTCTCGTTTCCGCTTCTTCTTCTTCTCCTCCTCTACCACCTTGTCCGTCGCCTGTAAGCAGCACAAGAATTCGGACATTAACTCGCCCCCCCAGTGCTTACATATGTCACAATTAGCCAAGGGACCACAAGGGCTACATTGATAGCAAAGATGAGGCCAGAACTTATCATGTAGAAAACGTCCACAGGACGCGCAACCCGGTCCCTGAAACAGGGCAAAGGACAAGGAGTATGAGCAAACTAGTTAAGCTTAGACACTCAAACCAACTCAAAGAGAAGGAAAACGATCATAAAGATCAATATACATCAGAAACCAGCATAGCGACTTGAATTGCTGATAAATACATAGCCAGGCTGATTATGACGTCATTAATCCCGTGACAGGAAAAATTCGATCCCAACAAAACATCCAAGTGCAAGGACGAATTGTATGCTGAATGGATACGTCGACTACACAACCATCAGATACATATAGATAACTCTTTTCTGGCAAAAATGTTAATTATCTCCCTTTGCTTACTATAATTAACATCACCACATTATCAATAACTAGATACCTGACACTTTGTATAGACAAACCATCCAACGTGACGAACCGGAGAACTCCACCATCTGCACGCCTCTTAACTCTCTCCACCTCATGGGGAAGGAATTGGATCAAGAGGGCAAAGTGAGAAGACCTTTATACTAGGCCTCCAACTCACTGGACATAATTTTTCATTTGGTTAGATAACCTAACAGTGTTAGTAGGAAATGGAACCATGGTGGAGAGAAAACTAACTCTCTGCTGCTGTGATGCCACCACCTAGCGTCATACAGACCTGTGGACATAAACCGAAAGAGAAATTAGCCTTAGGTAGCACCGAGTTGACATAAACCAACTAACCAAGGCGCTTATCACGGTAAACGCGAGTCCCGGAAACACAATACACCGGGAAGAAAACTCGCTAATTTTACTAGAAGTCACCTGATTTAAAGGTCCTAAGTCCTCCTTTGGCGAAGTGATCCTTCCTGCCATCCAAATCAGTGACTATCACTCCAAAATAACACCACTTAAACAGTTTAAGAGTAAGAAAAAGCTTTTGCACAAAAAGACATGTGTGATCTCTCTGCCAATAATCTAGCAAAGAGGAAGTGCTAGTCTGCGCATGCGCGGTGGTGGGGCTGGCATCTGCCAGACTACGCTCTGACTCCCTGCCCAGTAGGGGCACCTAACTGTTTTAAATCTGAGTGTTTATTGAGTGAAAGCCAATATTTAGCAATATCAAAAGTATTAGGGAGGTAAGTATACTCTTGAAGTGAAAAGCAATACACTAACCAGATATAGCAATACACTGACAAGATATAGCAATACACTAACCAGAGATATAGCAATACACTAACCAGATATAGCAATACACTCACCAGATATAGCAATACAATAACCAGATATAGCAATACACTAACCAGATATAGCAATACACTAACCAGATATAGCAATACACTAACCAGAGATATAGCAACACACTGACCAGATATATCAATACACTAACCAGATATAGCAATACACTAACCAGAGATATAGCAATACACTGACCAGATATAGCAATACACTAACCAGATATAGCAATACACTGACCAGATATAGCAATACAATAACCAGATATAGCAATACACTAACCAGATATAGCAATACACTAACCAGATATAGCAATACACTAACCAGATATAGCAATACACTAACCAGATATAGCAATACAATAACCAGATATAGCAATACACTAACCAGATATAGCAATACACTAACCAGATATAGCAATACACTAACCAGATATAGCAATACACTAACCAGATATAGCAATACACTAACCAGATATAGCAATACACTAACCAGATATAGCAATACACTAACCAGATATAGCAATACACTAACCAGATATAACAATACATTAACCAGAGATATAGCAATACACTAACCAGATATAGCAATACACTAACCAGATATAGCCATACACTAACCAGATATAGCAATACACTAACCAGATATAGCAATACACTGACCAGATATAGCAATACACTAACCAGATATAGCAATACACTAACCAGATATAGCAATACAATAACTAGATATAGCAATACACTAACCAGATATAGCAATACACTGACCAGATATAGCAATACACTGACCAGATATAGCAATACACTAACCAGATATAACAATACACTAACCAGAGATATAGCAATACACCCTGCCCTGTAGGTGGGGCTTAGAATATACCTTCCGTATCCTCTGTGTGTCGTAAGAGGCAACTAAAGGAGGTAAGGGTGAGGTAACCCTGACAGAAACCTCGAGTGCTGACGACGGAGGTTCCAGGCCGCACGGCGCACTCTAATAAACCATGGATCCACGCACTTAACGCTTATGATCGTGACGATAGTCACTTACAGGACTGGCGGTATGATCAGCGAACGACAAGAAGAAGAAGCAATACACTGACCAGATATAGCAATACAATAACCAGATATAGCAATACACTAACCAGATATAGCAATACACTAACCAGATATAGCAATACACTAACCAGATACAGCAATACACTGACCACTGACGACATACAGCAATACACTGACCAGATATAGCAATACAATAACCAGATATAGCAATACACTGACCAGATATAGCAATACAATAACCAGATATAGCAATACACTAACCAGATATAGCAATACACTAACCAGATACAGCAATACACTGACCACTGACGACATACAGCAATACACTGACCAGATATAGCAATACAATAACCAGATATAGCAATACACTAACCAGATATAGCAATACAATAACCAGATATAGCAATACACTAACCAGATATAGCAATACACTAACCAGATACAGCAATACACTGACCACTGACGACATACAGCAATACACTGACCAGATATAGCAATACAATAACCAGATATAGCAATACACTAACCAGATATAGCAATACAATAACCAGATATAGCAATACACTAACCAGATACAGCAATACATTGTCCACTGACGACATACAGCAATACACTGACCAGATATAGCAATACAATAACCAGATATAGCAATACACTAACCAGATATAGCAATACACTAACCAGATATAGCAATACACTAACCAGATACAGCAATACACTGACCACTGCCGACATACAGCAATACACTGACCAGATATAGCAATACAATAACCAGATATAGCAATACACTGACCAGATATAGCAATACAATAACCAGATATAGCAATACACTAACCAGATATAGCAATACAATAACCAGATATAGCAATACAATAACCAGATATAGCAATACACTAACCAGATATAGCAATACACTGACCACTGACCAGATATAGCAATACACTGACCAGATATAGCAATACAATAACCAGATATAGCAATACACTGACCAGATATAGCAATACACTGACCAGATATAGCAATACACTGACCAGATATAGCAATACACTGACCAGATATAGCAATACACTGACCACTGACCAGATATAGCAATACACTGACCAGATATAGAAACACAATAACCAGATATAGCAATACTGACCAGATATAGCAATACACTGTCCAGATATAGCAATAGAGTGACCACTGATCAGATACAGCATTAGCCTCACTAGATAGAACAATAGACTAACCACTGACAAAATACAGCAAGACACTGACCACTGACCAGATTTCTAGCTCAGTGATGGCTTCCAGTAAAATTATAACACAAATATTCAACAGAATAATGACTGCGCATTCAACAAAATAAACTCTTATATCTGCGAAAGAGGAAATATAATTTAATTACATACATGTGTTATCTTGATTGCTTATGGTTTACCTGTTCAGTATTACGGCATTGTATGGTGAGCGAAACAAATTGCTTCTGGCTATTAAATTCGGACAGGTAGCTTCCAGTGGACCGATCCCTTCGTTCTCCTCAAATTGAGTGACCAGTGATTGCATGAGAATATTCAGCCCGTCTGGACAATATATTTAAAGTACACTAATATGGCCGCTACGTCGAGCCATTTTCCACTTTGTGTGTGACTCAGTTTAAATCTCCTTAACTATTAACGGGTCAAGATGAAACTAAACCAACAAATGTTGCATATCTTATTTAAGTTTTGTACGATACATTAACCCTTTAATGGTCAAATTTTGTAAAGAAAATTTAAATGTCTTCCTAATGAATGTCCATTTACAGGCCAAGAGAATACAATTTTTGAAAATTTATCACTGGAATGACTGGCTCGGTTATCGAGCCAGTCATTCCAGTGGTAAATTTTCAAAAATGGTATTCTCTTGACTTGTAAATGGACATTCAACAAGATCGTAACAGAGGCTGGTTTTGGCTGGCATGACCATTAAAGGGCTAATGTACATGAAAACCTTAAGATTTGAACAACTTACTGGGAGCACAATCATCTACTTGTACCGCATCACCATCACATGCAAGCCCTACACCAGTAACGGGTGGATCATGTGTGCGTGATCGCTGATGTTGACATGGCGATGTACTGAGGGTCACCCAGGATGACCAAACCGTCCACTTACAGTCCACTGAAACATTAACAAGGATTCACGGAATTAAAGGTCTCGCCTGTCCTCCCCTAAGAATGCATTTAACGCATGAGTAGTGGCTTGAGCTTAGTTAGAAGTGGGTGGGGATGAATCTCGCCTCATTAATTATGCAATTAATTGTAAGCTGTTTGACTATTTTTAAACTAAGATGACTGTGGCACAAACACATCCCAGTCAAATTAGTTTCACAAGATTCAACAGCTTAACTGTATAGTTACGTTGAAAGAGATATTTAAGTTTCGAATCGACTCCAACACACGTAAAAAATTGACAGAGCTTTCATGTTGCTATAAAGTAGTGAGGCATATCTATAAATGGACAGGGTATAGCTATAAATTGGCACGGCATAGCTATAAATGGGCGGGGCACAGCTATAAAAGGGCGGGGAATATCTATAAAAGGGCGGGGCATATCTATAAATGGGCAGGGCATAGCCATAAATGGGCAGGGCACAGCTATAAATGGGTGGGGCATAGCTATAAATGCTGGGGCATAGCTATAAATGGAGGGCATAGCTATAAATGGGTGGGGCATAGCTATAAATGAGCAGGGCATAGCTATAAATTGGTGGGGTATAGCTATAAATCAGTGGGGCATAGCTATAAATGGGTGGGGCATAGCTATAAATGGGCAGGGTATAGCTATAAATGAGCGGGGTATAGCTATAAATGGGTGGGGTATAGCTATAAATGGGTGAGGTATAGCTATAGATGAGCGGGGTATAGCTATAAATGGGTACGGTATAGCTATAAATGGGTATGGCATAGCTATAAATGGGTATGGCATAGCTATAAATGGGTCGGGTATAGCTATAAATGGGCGGGGTATAGCTATAAATGGGTGGGGTATAGCTATAAATGGGTGGGGTATAGCTATAAATGAGCGGGGTATAGCTATAAATGAGCGGGGTATAGCTATAAATGGGTGGGGCATAGCTATAAATGGGTATGGTATAGCTATAAATGGGTATGGTATAGCTATAAATGGGTATGGTATAGCTATAAATGGGCCGGGCATAGCTATAAATGAGCGGGGTATAGCTATAAATGGGCGGGGTATAGCTATAAATGAGCGGGGTATAGCTATAAATGGGCGGGGTATAGCTATAGATGGGCGGGGTATAGCTATAAATGGGTACGGTATAGCTATAAATGGGTGAGGTATAGCTATAAATGGGCAGGGCATAGCTATAAATTGGCATGGTATAGCTATAAATGGGCATGGTATAGCTATAAATGGGCAGGGCATAGCTATAAATGGGTGAGGTATAGCTATAAATTGGCAGGGTATAGCTATAAATGGGTACAGTATAGCTATAAATGGGTGAGGTATAGCTATAAATGGGCCGGATATAGCTATAAATGGGCCGGGTATAGCTATAAATGGGCGGGGTATAGCTATAAATGGGTATGGTATAGCTATAAATGGGTGGGTCATAGCTATAAATGGGCATGGCATAGCTATAAATGGGCAGGGCATAGCTATAAATGGGCAGGGTATAGCTATAAATGGGTGGGGTATAGCTATAAATGGGCGGGGTATAGCTATAAATGGGCGGGGTATAGCTATAAATGGGTACGGTATAGCTATAAATGGGTGAGGTATAGCTATAAATGGGTGGGGCATAGCTATAAATGGGCAGGGCATAGCTATAAATGGGCGGGGTATAGCTATAAATGGGCGGGGTATAGCTATAAATGGGTGAGGTATAGCTATAAATGAGCGGGGTATAGCTATAAATGGGTGAGGTATAGCTATAAATGGGTATGGTATAGCTATAAATGGGCGGGGTATAGCTATAAATGGGTGAGGTATAGCTATAAATGGGCGGGGTATAGCTATAAATGGGCGGGGTATAGCTATAAATGGGCGGGGTATAGCTATAAATGGGCGGGGTATAGCTATAAATGGGTGAGGTATAGCTATAAATGGGCGGGGTATAGCTATAAATGGGCGGGGTATAGCTATAAATGGGCGGGGTATAGCTATAAATGGGCGGGGTATAGCTATAAATGGGCGGGGTATAGCTATAAATGGGTATGGTATAGCTATAAATGGGCGGGGTATAGCTATAAATGGGCGGGGTATAGCTATAAATGGGTGGGGTATAGCTATAAATGGGTGAGGTATAGCTATAAATGGGTGAGGTATAGCTATAAATGGGCGGGGTATAGCTATAAATGGGTGAGGTATAGCTATAAATGAGCGGGGTATAGCTATAAATGGGTGAGGTATAGCTATAAATGGGTATGGTATAGCTATAAATGGGCGGGGTATAGCTATAAATGGGTGGGGTATAGCTATAAATGAGCGGGGTATAGCTATAAATGAGCGGGGTATAGCTATAAATGGGTGGGGCATAGCTATAAATGGGTATGGTATAGCTATAAATGGGTATGGTATAGCTATAAATGGGTATGGTATAGCTATAAATGGGCCGGGCATAGCTATAAATGAGCGGGGTATAGCTATAAATGGGCGGGGTATAGCTATAAATGAGCGGGGTATAGCTATAAATGGGCGGGGTATAGCTATAGATGGGCAGGTATAGCTATAAATGGGTACGGTATAGCTATAAATGGGTGAGGTATAGCTATAAATGGGCCGGGGTATAGCTATAAATGGGCATGGTATAGCTATAAATGGGCATGGCATAGCTATAAATGGGTGAGGTATAGCTATAAATGGGCCGGGGTATAGCTATAAATGGGCCGGGTATAGCTATAAATTGGCAGGGTATAGCTATAAATGGGTGAGGTATAGCTATAAATGGGCCGGATATAGCTATAAATGGGTGGGGTATAGCTATAAATGGGCGGGGTATAGCTATAAATGGGCGGGGTATAGCTATAAATGGGTATGGTATAGCTATAAATGGGTGGGTCATAGCTATAAATGGGCATGGCATAGCTATAAATGGGTATGGTATAGCTATAAATGAGCGGGCTATAGCTATAAATGAGCGGGGTATAGCTATAAATGAGCGGGGTATAGCTATAAATGAGCGGGGTATAGCTATAAATGGGCTGAGCATAGCTATAAATGGGCGGGCTATAGCTATAAATGGGCT
Source organism: Chaetoderma sp. LZ-2023a (assembly GCA_034401795.1). Taxonomy (NCBI): domain Eukaryota; kingdom Metazoa; phylum Mollusca; class Caudofoveata; order Chaetodermatida; family Chaetodermatidae; genus Chaetoderma; species Chaetoderma sp. LZ-2023a. Next base: position 70,098,438 of record CM067364.1, read on the forward strand.
GAGCATAGCTATAAATGGGTATGGTATAGCTATAAATGGGCTGAGCATAGCTATAAATGGGCGGGGTATAGCTATAAATGGGCTGAGCATAGCTATAAATGGGCGGGGTATAACTATAAATGGGTGAGGTATAGCTATAAATGGGTGAGGTATAGCTATAAATGGGCATGGTATAGCTATAAATGGGTATGGTATAGCTATAAATGGGCAGGGTATAGCTATAAATGGGCTGAGCATAGCTATAAATGGGTATGGTATAGCTATAAATGGGCGGGGTATAGCTATAAATGAGCGGGCTATAGCTATAAATGAGCGGGGTATAGCTATAAATGGGCGGGGTATAACTATAAATGGGTGAGGTATAGCTATAAATGGGTGAGGTATAGCTATAACTGGGTGAGGTATAGCTATAAATGGGTATGGTATAGCTATAAATGGGCAGGGTATAGCTATAAATGGGCTGAGCATAGCTATAAATGGGTATGGTATAGCTATAAATGGGCGGGGTATAGCTATAAATGAGCGGGCTATAGCTATAAATGAGCGGGGTATAGCTATAAATGAGCGGGGTATAGCTATAAATGAGCGGGGTATAGCTATAAATGGGCGGGGTATAACTATAAATGGGTGAGGTATAGCTATAAATGGGTGAGGTATAGCTATAAATGGGTGAGGTATAGCTATAAATGGGCGGGGTATAGCTATAAATGGGTGAGGTATAGCTATAAATGGGCGGGGTATAGCTATAAATGGGTGAGGTATAGCTATAAATGGGCATGGCATAGCTATAAATGGGCATGGCATAGCTATAAATGGGCATGGCATAGCTATAAATGGGCATGGTATAGCTATAAATGGGCATGGTATAGCTATAAATGGGTGAGGTATAGCTATAAATGGGTGAGGTATAGCTATAAATGGGTGAGGCATAGCTATAAATGGGTGAGGCATAGCTATAAATGGGTGAGGTATAGCTATAAATGGGCAGGGTATAGCTATAAATGGGCATGGTATAGCTATAAATGGGTGAGGTATAGCTATAAATGGGCAGGGTATAGCTATAAATGGGTGAGGTATAGCTATAAATGGGTGAGGTATAGCTATAAATGGGTGAGGTATAGCTATAAATGGGTGAGGTATAGCTATAAATGGGTGAGGTATAGCTATAAATGAGCGGGGTATAGCTATAAATGGGTGAGGTATAGCTATAAATGAGCGGGGTATAGCTATAAATGGGCTGAGCATAGCTATAAATGGGCGGGGTATAGCTATAAATGGGTGAGGTATAGCTATAAATGGGTGAGGTATAGCTATAAATGGGTGAGGTATAGCTATAAATGGGTGAGGTATAGCTATAAATGGGTGAGGTATAGCTATAAATGGGTGAGGTATAGCTATAAATGGGTGAGGTATAGCTATAAATGGGTGAGGTATAGCTATAAATGGGTGAGGTATAGCTATAAATGGGTGAGGTATAGCTATAAATGGGTGAGGTATAGCTATAAATGGGCTGAGCATAGCTATAAATGGGCGGGGTATAGCTATAAATGGGTGAGGTATAGCTATAAATGGGTGAGGTATAGCTATAAATGGGTGAGGTATAGCTATAAATGAGCATGGTATAGCTATAAATGGGCATGGTATAGCTATAAATGGGCATGGTATAGCTATAAATGGGTGAGGTATAGCTATAAATGGGTATGGTATAGCTATAAATGGGCGGGGTATAGCTATAAATGGGTGGGGTATAGCTATAAATGAGCGGGGTATAGCTATAAATGAGCGGGGTATAGCTATAAATGGGTGGGGCATAGCTATAAATGGGTATGGTATAGCTATAAATGGGTATGGTATAGCTATAAATGGGTATGGTATAGCTATAAATGGGCCGGGCATAGCTATAAATGAGCGGGGTATAGCTATAAATGGGCGGGGTATAGCTATAAATGAGCGGGGTATAGCTATAAATGGGCGGGGTATAGCTATAGATGGGCAGGTATAGCTATAAATGGGTACGGTATAGCTATAAATGGGTGAGGTATAGCTATAAATGGGCCGGGGTATAGCTATAAATGGGCATGGTATAGCTATAAATGGGCATGGCATAGCTATAAATGGGTGAGGTATAGCTATAAATGGGCCGGGGTATAGCTATAAATGGGCCGGGTATAGCTATAAATTGGCAGGGTATAGCTATAAATGGGTGAGGTATAGCTATAAATGGGCCGGATATAGCTATAAATGGGCGGGGTATAGCTATAAATGGGCGGGGTATAGCTATAAATGGGCGGGGTATAGCTATAAATGGGTATGGTATAGCTATAAATGGGTGGGTCATAGCTATAAATGGGCATGGCATAGCTATAAATGGGCAGGGCATAGCTATAAATGGGCAGGTATAGCTATAAATGGGCAGGGTATAGCTATAAATGGGTGGGGTATAGCTATAAATGGGCGGGGTATAGCTATAAATGGGTACGGTATAGCTATAAATGGGTGAGGTATAGCTATAAATGGGTGGGTCATAGCTATAAATGGGTATGGTATAGCTATAAATGGGTAGGGCATAGCTATAAATGGGCAGGTATAGCTATAAATGGGCAGGGTATAGCTATAAATTGGCGGGGTATAGCTATAAATGGGTATGGTATAGCTATAAATGGGCGGGGTATAGCTATAAATGGGCGGGGTATAGCTATAAATGGGCGGGGTATAGCTATAAATGGGCTGGGTATAGCTATAAATGGGTATGGTATAGCTATAAATGGGTGAGGTATAGCTATAAATGAGCATGGTATAGCTATAAATGGGCATGGTATAGCTATAAATGGGCATGGTATAGCTATAAATGGGTGAGGTATAGCTATAAATGGGTATGGTATAGCTATAAATGGGTGGGGTATAGCTATAAATGAGCGGGGTATAGCTATAAATGAGCGGGGTATAGCTATAAATGGGTGGGGCATAGCTATAAATGGGTATGGTATAGCTATAAATGGGTATGGTATAGCTATAAATGGGTATGGTATAGCTATAAATGGGCCGGGCATAGCTATAAATGAGCGGGGTATAGCTATAAATGGGCGGGGTATAGCTATAAATGAGCGGGGTATAGCTATAAATGGGCGGGGTATAGCTATAGATGGGCAGGTATAGCTATAAATGGGTACGGTATAGCTATAAATGGGTGAGGTATAGCTATAAATGGGCCGGGGTATAGCTATAAATGGGCATGGTATAGCTATAAATGGGCATGGCATAGCTATAAATGGGCAGGGTATAGCTATAAATGGGCTGAGCATAGCTATAAATGGGTATGGTATAGCTATAAATGAGCGGGCTATAGCTATAAATGAGCGGGGTATAGCTATAAATGAGCGGGGTATAGCTATAAATGAGCGGGGTATAGCTATAAATGGGCTGAGCATAGCTATAAATGGGCGGGCTATAGCTATAAATGGGCTGAGCATAGCTATAAATGGGTATGGTATAGCTATAAATGGGCTGAGCATAGCTATAAATGGGCGGGGTATAGCTATAAATGGGCTGAGCATAGCTATAAATGGGCGGGGTATAACTATAAATGGGTGAGGTATAGCTATAAATGGGTGAGGTATAGCTATAAATGGGCATGGTATAGCTATAAATGGGTATGGTATAGCTATAAATGGGCAGGGTATAGCTATAAATGGGCTGAGCATAGCTATAAATGGGTATGGTATAGCTATAAATGGGCGGGGTATAGCTATAAATGAGCGGGCTATAGCTATAAATGAGCGGGGTATAGCTATAAATGAGCGGGGTATAGCTATAAATGAGCGGGGTATAACTATAAATGAGCGGGGTATAACTATAAATGAGCGGGGTATAACTATAAATGGGCGGGGTATAGCTATAAATGAGCGGGCTATAGCTATAAATGAGCGGGGTATAGCTATAAATGAGCGGGGTATAGCTATAAATGAGCGGGGTATAGCTATAAATGAGCGGGGTATAGCTATAAATGAGCGGGGTATAACTATAAATGGGCTGAGCATAGCTATAAATGGGCGGGGTATAGCTATAAATGGGCATGGTATAACTATAAATGGGCTGAGCATAGCTATAAATGGGCGGGCTATAGCTATAAATGGGTGAGGTATAGCTATAAATGGGTGAGGTATAGCTATAAATGGGTGAGGTATAGCTATAAATGGGTGAGGTATAGCTATAAATGGGTGAGGTATAGCTATAAATGGGTGAGGTATAGCTATAAATGGGTGAGGTATAGCTATAAATGGGCATGGTATAGCTATAAATGGGTGAGGTATAGCTATAAATGGGTGAGGTATAGCTATAAATGGGTGAGGTATAGCTATAAATGGGTGAGGTATAGCTATAAATGGGCATGGTATAGCTATAAATGGGCAGGGTATAGCTATAAATGGGCATGGTATAGCTATAAATGAGCGGGGTATAGCTATAAATGGGCGGGGTATAGCTATAAATGGGCGGGGTATAACTATAAATGGGTGAGGTATAGCTATAAATGGGCGGGGTATAGCTATAAATGGGTGAGGTATAGCTATAAATGGGCGGGCTATAGCTATAAATGGGCATGGTATAGCTATAAATGGGCATGGTATAGCTATAAATGGGCGGGGTATAGCTATAAATGGGTGAGGTATAGCTATAAATGGGTATGGTATAGCTATAAATGGGCGGGGTATAGCTATAAATGGGTGAGGTATAGCTATAAATGGGCGGGGCATAGCTATAAATGGGCATGGTATAGCTATAAATGGGTGGGGTATAGCTATAAATGGGTGGGGTATAGCTATAAATGGGCATGGTATAGCTATAAATGGGTGAGGTATAGCTATAAATGGGTGAGGTATAGCTATAAATGGGCGGGGCATAGCTATAAATGGGCATGGTATAGCTATAAATGGGCAGGGTATAGCTATAAATGGGTACGGTATAGCTATAAATGGGCATGGTATAGCTATAAATGGGTACGGTATAGCTATAAATGGGCGGGGTATAGCTATAAATGGGTACGGTATAGCTATAAATGGGCGGGGTATAGCTATAAATGGGTACGGTATAGCTATAAATGGGCGGGGTATAGCTATAAATGGGTGAGGTATAGCTATAAATGGGTGAGGTATAGCTATAAATGGGCGGGGTATAGCTATAAATGGGTACGGTATAGCTATAAATGGGCGGGGTATAGCTATAAATGGGTGAGGTATAGCTATAAATGGGTGAGGTATAGCTATAAATGGGTATGGTATAGCTATAAATTGGCGGGGCATAGCTATAAATGTATCCCTGGAATATTGTATTACTACTCACCACACTGCTGAATGTCTGTTGTATCTGTACAAGATCCATCAGTAGGAGAGATGACAGTGCGAGATCTGATTCCAAAACAAGGTTGACCCGCATTAAGTGTCCATCTCATCCAAGACTCCCAAGCAGTGTACTGGCAATCAACTACTGTATAATAACAAGAATGCTGAAGAGTTCAATGTCTTGTTGGTAAAAGCCCAATACATACAGTACAGCTCAGAAATAAGTTCACATCTTTCCAAAACAAAACAATTTTGAACACAATGTAAACAAGAACGCTGCAGCGTACAATGTCTCTCCTGTGAAGGCGTGGATAGAATCTAAGTTCAGTTATCAAATTTATCAAATCTGTGAAGTTTTATCAAAATCTGATAAGCTTTTGTCGATTAAATTTTCATTTGAAAAACCTTTACTGAAGCAACAATATCCTTAAGCCATAAAATTGTCTGTGTTCAAACACTGAAAATGTATGGAAAATTTTGGAAAATCAATTTCCTTTTTATGTGAGCTAGTCTAAGTGATAGTATAGAACAAATCTCTGAAGTTTTATTGAAATCTGATGAATCTTTGTTGAGTAAATTGTCATTTGAAAAAACCGTAACCAAGATGAAAACCTTAATCTAAGGGCATAAAATAGCCATGAAATTATCCAAGTTCAAACGTGGAAAAAACATTGAAAAATTTTCAAAATTGATTTCTTTCTGACATGGACTAGTCCTAATGATCGTATATAACAAATCTGTGAAGTTTTATGGAAATCGGATAACTCTTTGATGGGTAAATTGTCACTTGACAAAAGCTTAACCTCAGCACAAAGCTTAACCTGAAGTCCTAAAATAGTCCAAACACAGGAAAAATATGAATTTTTTTTTAAAAATCGATATCTTTTTCATGCTGACTAGCCCTAAGCATCATCTGATGGGCAACTCCTCTTAGCTTATAGCAGTACTTTTAAATTTGGGTTCATTGAATAAGTCCACCAAACTTCAACAAGCAGCCCAAGGGCTTCTAGCGCACACCTGGACCATTAGCATGAAACATTTGCATTAAATATATTTTCCTATATACAATTCTTACCTATGCTATAATGGGCCTGGTCTTTTCCGTATGGTAGAACTAATCAGGTCATTCATTTTAGCTTGTTACTAAGTTTCTTTCTAATCCTTGGTTCCATGAATCACTCACATGTAGCTAAGAGTCTGGAAACTCCCGACTAATACTGTCTATACATAAATCATGTCGAAAACCATGGAAAATTCAGCAAAAATTGTCAAAATTAAATATCCCTATATGATAGAGAACATGTCTGTAACGTTTCAGTAAGATCTGATGGGTCAATGCTGAGATATAATGATCTCTAAAAACCGTAACCATAAAAATCCTGTACATTTTCTATGTTGAAAACCATGGAAAATTCAGCAAAAAGTTTTCAAAATTAAAAAAATAATGATGGAGTATGCTTCCCTATATTATAGAGAACATGTCTGTAAAGTTTCAGCAAGATCTGATGGGTCAATGCTGAGAAATAATGATCTCTAAAAACCGTAACCATAAAAAACCTGTACATTTTCTATGTCAAAAACCATGGAAAATTCAGCAAAAAGTTTTCAAAATTTTGTTAAAATAATGATGGAATGCGCTTCCCTACATTATAGATAAGATGTCTGTAAAGTTTCAGCAAGATCTGATGGGCCAATGATGAGAAATATTAATATTTTAAAACCTTAACCATAAGTACAGATATGGTGACGCCTTAGGCAATTCTATTATGTCCAAAATATTCAACAGTACATTTTATTTTGTTTTTGGAAACATTTAAAGTTATTTCTAAGGTGCACTGATATTCTGTGATGTACCGACAAACAGGATTTCCACATAATTAAATGTCTCACGTGCAGGGCATAATTTAGAATTTGATATTTGCATAGCATGTATTGATATGCAAATTAAAAATTGTATAGCTGTCAGCAAAAATGTATAGCAATTAACTTTGATGGAGAAATTTCCTGTATATCAATCTCAGAGCAAACAAACAGGAAAGCTGTTTATTATTTTGAAATTAATATGACTGGAAGCCATTGCTGCCTAAGGCAGCAATGGCTTCTAGTCATATTAGTTTCAAAATAATCAACAGAATATGCTCTCGGCCCTACATAGTAAAGAATTTACTTTTTCAGGGATTTGTCGTTGAAAGGGTTAATAATAGAACTTAAGAAAATCAATAATAAATTGCAATCGCGTACACATTTTGCATATCAGATACAGCTATGCGTGTAGCAGAATGTATAGCAAAGGCCTAAATATGTGTAGCAAATTGAGATGCGATACCAGATAAATTATGCCCAAAAGGTGTCTTTTTGTCACAAAGTTTTGTGGGTTTCTCATACATAGGCCACTCTTGTGAATGTCAGGTTTTGCGAGGTATATTATTTCGCGGTGTTCAATTGCAGTAACTTTGTGTGACTCAGATTTTCCCGTGATTACTCAAGTGTCCGAAACGAATGCAGCTGAACTGATAACAGAAAGCAGAGTTGTTATATACACCTGTGCAAAAGTTAAGCACCACCCTATTTTTACGCACATGCGAGGGTATATTCATGTGCTATGAAGAAAGCAATAGCATAAACATTTATGTACCCATCCATCTTAGTGCAAGAGGTAATAATGCAACTAGAGGAATGCTGATTATGATGGTGGGGAAACACTGTATGTTTTTGTTTGAACTTGAAAACGAGGCCTGAATATGGTTACGTTGACACAACTGACAACTATTGCCCTACAGTTGACACACGTGGCTAGATTGTCATTAATGGTGTCTGAAAACGAAGTTTAACATCTGTGCACGAGTTTGAGACTGTCATTATTAATACCGGGTATATCCACCTTGTGCCTGGATGACGGCCTGGACACGATGTCTCATGCTGGTCACCAACCAGTATGAAATCTTGATATCTTTGTCCATTTAGTGTTCCAGGTACAGTCAACAGATCCAGCTTACAATCAAATGAGATGCACCCCCATATCATAATGGAACCTCCACCAAATGGAACTTCTTCCATGATGTTACGTTGGTCGTACGCCGTGCGTCTGGACCTCCATACACGAGTTCGACCATCTGTGGCATGAAGCAGGAACCGACTTTCATCGGACCAGTGTACCCGTCTCCAGGATCTCATGTTCCAGTGTCTTCTTTCGTTGCACCACCTCAGACGCTCCTCTTTGTGGTGTGCAGTGAGGAGAGGACGTCTGACAGGTCTCCTAGCTTTCATGCCAGCATCATACAGTCTCCTTTTGACGGTAGACATTGACACTCTATTGCGCGTTTCCCATTGCTGGCTGAGCACTCTGCTGTTGGTGAATGGAGATCTCCTAACAAGGCGTACTAGGGCTCTATCATCACGGGCAGTAGTCTTCTTCGGTCTTCCAGATCTAGGCCTGTCCTTCACCTCATTAGTTTGCACATGTTTTGCAATCAAACGACTGATTACAGTATGGTTAATGTTCAGCTGTCTGCCAATCTCTCTGCATGACATACCAGTGGTATGCATGCCTATGATTTGCCATTTCACACGATCACTTAACCTTCGTCTTGCCATAGCGGTTCACAATCAAGAGCTAATTCTTTCTGTACAAATAAACCACGGTCATGAACACAAAATTCCTAATCTTGTCGCCTAAATCTGTATGTAATGTTCTACACCTCAAACTGGACTTTTACATAACTGAACACGTGTGCTGTTTCCCGCCACGCACGGACATCAAGCGGCGTGAAGTCATGCATGCATGTGCATTTCGTACTTGGAATTATGTCAGCTAACGCGGAGACAAAAAGTATGGCAGCCTAGTTGTACCATCATGTTTCTACATTCTATTGTTTTTGCTGGTGCTTAACTTTTGCACAGGTGTATATATACAGGGTTTGTACACCTTTCTGGGATTAAAATTCCATTACTTTTCCATGACTTTTCATGACCAAAATTGACAAATTCCATGACCTCCAAGAATTAAAATCTAGCAGATTTGTGTTTATGACATAGCTACATAAACTACTTACAATCTCAGACATTCTGCAAAATACCTAAATATTGTGTCTTGTTTTAATAACTTGTTGCTATAATTTTCATTGTATAGAACTGATGGTGGATATTCATGCCAGATCTTTTGTTTTGCATGATTACTATTTTCCATGATTTTTTCATGACCTATGATAGAAAATGCTGAATTTCCATGACTTTCCATGCATGGAATTTAAATTTTCAAATTCCATGATTTCTAGGATTTCCATGACCAGTACGAACCCTGTATATATTCTTAGCAAATGAAATAAACGACAAGAAGCATTTTTCAGAGAGATTAATCGATATAAGTGTAAAATACTTAAACATATCAGTCTGCATCGTAAATAAATGTATATATTAACAGTTGAACATAAGAATGGAAGAAGATGATAATGGATTCAAGCGTTGTACATGCGTTTACCAAATGTAACATTGACCTTGTGACCTCAATGTCACTGTGATACATCTTACCAGTAGAGGCTATACATGTGTGCAAGCTTAGCTGATCCGAATCCGAAACATAAGCTAAACCAATTAGCTAAACATAAAACTAAAATGTCAGGATCGGAAAAGTGATACCTATGGCTGACTTCTGGTTCGCATGCTAACCACAAATTATAAATCCAAACATGAAAATTCTCCTGAAATTATAGGACGAATGTTTATGAATAAATCTACAAGACATAATTAAAATCACATTGGTTAGGATTGACCTTTAATTCACCTTTCTATCTAAACATCTATCATCTGACGTCATAATTAACTATGTTGCATTTAGGATGACGTCATGCAATGATTATGTCATAAATGATTCTATTAGGCCCGTCTTTAACTCTTAATAGCCTGACACGTTGTATGAATTGTATGTCTGTATTATTTAATAGACATGCTGCTGAATACTTTGAAATTAATTTGACTAGATGCTGTTGTGCCATAGGCAGCAAGGGTGCCTGGTTAAATTAGTTCCAAAATAATCAACAGTTTACCCTAGTGTATAGTTACCTTGACAAAAGAAGATCTTTATGGTATGAATTGCTCAATAGGTAAGTTATATAAGGAGATAGCCTCTTCAATGAACTGGAAAGCCTAAACTTTTCCCTGTATCTAGATCTACAGCCCAAGCATAACAAACCTATTCAAGCTGTAAGACAGATAGGTAAATGGTCCACATTAAATATTCAAAATCATAAAGAAATCTGAAAAATTCCCCAAATTCCCATTACGATACCGTAGTAATGACAGTGCATAATGTCAAGCTGTATTGCATAGAAAACCTCTGTAAAATTTCAATGTAAAAAAACATGAAAAAATTTGAGTCAAAGCAGTCGTGATGCGGATTGCATGACACTTCTGTAAACTTTCATTGAAAATTGAGTCATTGTTAATGAGTACGGCAAATTTAAATTGAATCACTGTTAATGAGTGTGGCAAATTTAAATTGAATCACTGTTAATGAGTACAACAAATTTAAATTTAATCACAGTTAATGAGTACAGCAAATTTAAATTGAATCACTATTAATGAGTACGGCAAATTTAAATTGAATCACTGTTCATGAGTACGACAAATTTAAATTGAATCACTGTTCATGAGTACGACAAATTTAAATTGAATCACTGTGTTCATGAGTACGACAAATTTAAATTGAATCACTGTTAATGAGTGTGGCAAATTTAAATTGAATCACTGTTAATGAGTACGACAAATTTAAATTGAATCACTGTGTTCATGAGTACGACAAATTTAAATTGAATCACTGTTAATGAGTACAACAAATTTAAATTGAATCACTGTTCATGAGTACGACAAATTTAAATTGAATCACTGTTCATGAGTATGGCAAATATAAATTGAATAACTGTTAATGAGTAAGGCAAATCTAAAACCTTAATTTTAACCTACCATACATGTAGTACTAACGTTGTTCTATTAAGGATTAGTTCAGATTGTCCGAGGTATTCAAGAAGAGTGACTCCAACATATAGACACATAAGAGAGTACCACCAACTTCTACTGAGTTCTACCATAACACCTGCCACTATGCCATTTAGTATCAATAGTGGAATACCACCAACATCAACTGTAAAAGGTTCTGAAAACTGGGTTTCTTCACACCGATCTGTCCTGAAAATTCTCCATTGTCCAAAAAATCCCCAGAAGTAGCTGACTAAAATAAGACTAGAATGTGCAGACACATTGCGAATCCCTATGCTTTAACTAACTTTACCGCCAGCCCATGGACCTCAAGGGGTCAGAGCCTAATATATATGACATCCCGCAATCCACCATCACATGGCTATATAACTCACATTTAACCAAATGGGTAGTGCTCCACCAAATGGTTACGGAAAAGATAGAATGATGGAAAGATGTACATCTGACGTCTTTAAAAAAATAATTGTGATGTTTAATAACTTTTTTGAACTCTTAAATTTTGATAGCTATTAATTTAAATCAATCTACACGTAGGTCAAAATGGTGAACTGCTGTGGCTGGGGTCAGGAATAAGATAAATTGGTGGACAGCAGACATTATTTGAACTGCTACAGGTATCTCAAGTCATCCTCCGTTTCATACAAGCCATTGGAAGGTTTACCAAAAATAAGAATTGATTGAGGTGAATTTGATTGTACTATATCTGGTACAGCTCAGAGCATTTACTGTTAAATATTTTGACATATTTGAACATAGTTTGATTGGAATTCAATAATGATCAAAACATTCAACAGGCCCTTTCTTAGATGTACATCATGTTCAAAAGTGTACTATCTAACATGTTACTGCTTTGGTTTCGGAACCATGTTAAGTTATTTCTGAGTTGTACTGTACACATTAACCTTTTAACTCTCATATCAGCCAAAAGTGGCTTCTGCAGTGTTCTTGAGAAGTGTGCCTTTCAAGACCAAGAGATTATTTTTTTTAATTTACCACTGGAATGACTGCCTTGATAACCGAGCCAGTCATTCCACTAGTACATGTAAATTTTAAAAAATAGTCTTCTCTTCGTCTGAAAATGAACATTTTATAAGCGAAAATTGAAAGAAAATTTGAACAAATTTGAGAGTTAAAGGCTTATGTTCTTACATGTTTTATAGGAAATTTGCTACAATAGATAATTTACCACAGTCACGATCCTCTTGAGTGTCTGGACAAGTAACATTCGCAGGCTGTGTTGTGATGTCGCGAAATCTTCGTGATCGACATGGAAATCCATTCCCAAGGTTAATCCAGGAACTCCATCTTCCCATAACGCATCCATCACTATTATCTGTACAAATATAAAACATCAAATACAGACTATGAAAATGATCACGTATCCAGTCCAGACAGGGCTTCCACTAATTTCTATGTCTGAGACATCCTGGGTAATTGTTTTGGAAGTTCAGACAGTAAACATAGAAGTTTACAATTGCTTTGATACAATGTAATTTGCTTAAAATCATTATTTACATCAATGAGGTGTCAGTGAGACTAAGGTAGGAAGTCTGGACGCCAAACATGAATGTTGGAAGCATAGTATTTTCTATATGCTTTAAAGGATTTCTTGAAAACATCAAGCTGTATTGCATAGAAGACCTCTGTAAAATTTCAATGTCAAAAAACATGAAAAAAATGTGAGTCAAAACAGTCGTGATGCGGATTGCATGACACTTCTGTAAACTTTCATTGTTAATGAGTACAGCAAATTTAAATTGAATCACTGTTAATGAGTACGGCAAATTTAAATTGAATCACTGTTAATGAGTAAGGCAAATCTAAAACCTTAATTTTAACCTACCATACATGTAGTACTAACGTTGTTCTATCAAGGATTAGTTCAGATTGTCTGAGGTATTCAAGAAGAGTGACTCCAACATATAGACACATAAGAGAGTACCACCAACTTCTACTGAGTTCTACCATAACACCTGCCACTATGCCATTTAGTATCAATAGTGGAATACCACCAACATCAACTGTAAAAGGTTCTGAAAACTGGGTTTCTTCACACAGATCTGTCCTGAAAATTCTCCACTGTCCAAAAAATCCCCAGAAGTAGCTGACTAAAATAAGACTAGCATGTGCAGACACATTGCGAATCCCTATGCTTTAACTAACTTTGCTGCCAGCCCAAGGACCTCAGGGGGCAGAGCCTAATATAAATGACATCCCGCAATCCACCATCGCATTGTTATATAACTCACATAACCAAATGGGTAGTGCTCCACCAAATGGTTTCGGAAAAGATAGAATGATGGAAAGATGTACATCTGACGTCTTTAAAAAAAAAATTGTGATGTTTAATAACTATTTTGAGCTATTAAATTTTGATAGCTATGAATCTAAATCAATCTACATGTAGGTCAAAATGGTGAACTGCTGTGGCTGGGGTCAGGAATAAGATAAATTGGTAGACAGCAGACATTATTTCAACCGATACACATATCTCAAGTCATCCTCCATTTCATACAAGCCATTGGAAGGTTTACCAAAAATAAGAATTGATTGAGGTGAATTTGATTGTACTATATCTGGTACAGCTCAGAACATTTACTGTTAAATATTTTGACATATTTGAACATAGTTTGATTGGAATTCAATAATGTTCAAAACATTCAACAGGCCCTTTCTTAGATGTACATCATGTTCAAAAGTGTACTATCTAACATGTTATTGCTTTTGTTTTGGAACCATGTTAAGTTATTTCTGAGTTGTACTGTACACATTAACCTTTTGACTCTCATATCAGCCAAAAGTGGCTTCTGCAGTGGTCTTGAGAAGTGTCTCTTTCAAGGCCAAGAGATTATTTTTGAAAATTTACCACTGGAATGACTGCCTCGATAACCGAGCCAGTCATTCAACTAGTGCATGCAAATTTTCAAAAAATAGTCTTCTCTTCGTCTGCAAATCAACAGTTTATAAGAGAAAATTGAAATTTTTTTGAACAAATTTGAGAGTTAAAGGCTTATGTTCTTACATGTTTTATAGGAAATTTGCTACAATAGATAATTTACCACAGTCACGATCCTCTTGAGTGTCTGGACAAGTAACATTCGCAGGCTGTGTTGTGATGTCGCGAAATCTTCGTGATCGACATGGAAATCCATTCCCAAGGTTAATCCAGGAACTCCATCTTCCCATAACGCATCCATCACTATTATCTGTACAAATATAAAACATCAAATACAGACTATGAAAATGATCACGTATCCAGTCCAGACAGGGCTTCCACTCATTTCTATGTCTGAGATATCCTGGGTAATTGTTTTGATACAATGTAATTTGCTTAAAATCATTATTTACATCAATGAGGTGTCAGCGGTACAAAAATAGGAAGTCCAGAGGCCAAACATGAATGTTGGAAGCATAGTATTTTCTATATGCTTTAAAGGATTTCTTGAAAATTTTCGAAAACTCAAAGATGACTGGCAAAAAAATTACCAATCAAAATTCTGAATAGAGGTGCTGGAGCGTATCACAATATAATCTTTCCAGCTAAATTTGATTAAAATCTGCCAAATGGTTAATGAGGATATTATATGTTTTAAATGAATTTAACCACTATAGGATGGATCCACCTACATATAAGTTTTGTTGATACTAGGCCATTGATTAAGGAGTAGCATGTTAAAGAGCTTTGGAAAATAGTTACAGAACATTTTCTGAAAATCCAAGCTGGCTGCAGGATAAATTGGCAAAAATAATTTACTATTGCTTTAGTCTTGTAGTATGGAAATGAAATAATTCAATATGGCCGCCAAACACTATATTTTGATTGGTCCACTGGTTCTCAAAAAGAAGACATTTAAAATTTCCTATTGCTTTAGTACGGGAGTTTTTGGTGGGAAAAGGATCCACGATGGCCACGAAACCGTTCATCCAACAGATTCGAAAGTGAAAATTCAAAATCACCATATACAAAAACTTATATAAAACTAATTTCGACTTCAAAATCCATCAAATTAAAAAATCCAATATGGCCACCAAACACATCACATTTGAATTGGTCCATGATGGCCATGTTTTTTACGAATCAATTTCCCTTGAACAGACTTTAATTACCCTTATTCCCTAATAATATCACCCAAATTGCAGTCCGATCCGTTCAGCAGTTCTGGAGAAGTCCTTGGAAGATGAACGCCAGAGCCTTAAACCAATCAAGTTCCCTTAACAAACTTGGTTCAGCTCTTCCCCTAGATGATATTTCATGACTTTTGAATCAATCCCCAAGCAGTTTCAGAGATTTTTAAAGACAAAATCGAAGATGGCCGCTGGACAAGTCGGTCGAATGGCTTCCTTTGATCTCTATGCCGTAAGGATGCTTCCTGCCCAATATAATTGAAATTGGCCTAGTGGTTCTTGAGAAGTCGTTTAAAGAAAGTTGATGGATGGACACGTTCGCCATGGCATAAGCTCCCATGGCTAATAACAAGAGACCTAAGGGCATGTGGTGCCATTAGCATTTAAATAGACATGATGGATGATTTTTTGGACAATCCAAGATGGCCACAAAAAAACTGACCAATCAAGATTCTCGTTTAATATGTTGAAGCCTACAGTCATTGCATCGTTCCACCCAAGTTTTGTTTAAATCAGGCTACTTGTTGAAGGAGTCCCGTTTTTAAATGGTTCCGGAAAACTTTCAGAAAATCTGAGGTGGCTGCCAAAACATTGACCTATTAAAATTCTGAATAGAATTTCTATAGGCTAGGACAATAGGATCCTTCCAGGCAAATTTGGTTGAAATTGTCCAAGCGAATAATGAGTAGAATTTTATACAAATTCCCCTTTTCGGAAAATCCAAGATGGCCACCATCAAAATCAAGCCTTCAAAATTATGTATACAAGTTCTGAAGCATACCGGCCTAGGGTCTGTCCAGCTGAGTTTGCTTGAAATCGGCCAAGCGATTAATGAGGAGTAGCATTTTTAACTGATTTCCCAAAATGTTCAGAAAATCCAAGATGGCCACCGGAAAAATTGACCAATCAAAATTCTGTATACAAGTTCTGAAGCCTACCACCCTAAGCTCGTTCCAGCCAGTCTGGTTGAAATCGCCCAAAGCGGTTAACATGGTTTGTACACCGTTCTATGTTTGAAATTTCAATGACTTTTCCATGACTTTTCATGACCAAAATTAACAAACTCCATGATGTCCAAGAACTAATATCTAGAAGACTGGTGTTTATGACGTAGCCACACAAATTACGATCCGAGTCAGTGTGAAAAAGTGTGAATATTGTGTCTTACAACAACCTAGCCAAAGTCTTGTTTTAATAAGTTGTTGCCATAATCTTTATTGTATAGAGGTGATGGTGGTTATTTATGCCAAAATATTTCTTTTAGTTTTCAGGATTATCATTTTCCATGACTTTTCCATGACTTATGACAAAAAATGCTGATATTCCATAACTTTCCAGGCCTGGAATTAAAATGTTCAAATTCCATGACTTTTCAGGATTTCCATGACCAGTACATTTGTACGACCCCTGGGTTAATGAGGAGTAGCGTTTTAAACGATTTTCAGCAAAATTCAAGGTCACCGAACAAATTGACCAATCAAAATTCTGTATACAAGCGCTAAAGCATACCACTTTAGTGTCCTTCCAGTCGAGTTTGCATGAACTCGTTCAAGCAGTTAATGAGGAGTAACTTTTTAACTCAACTGATTTCACAAAATTTTAAGAAAATCCCAGATGGCTGCAGGAAAAATTGACCAATCAAAATTCTCTATAAAGGTTTTGAAACCTACCAGGCTAGTATCATTCCCACCAAGTCTAGTTGAAATCGCTCAAGCAGTTAATGAGCAGTAGCGTTTTAAACGATTTCCCGCCAATTTTCAGAAAATTCAAGATTGCCACTGGAAAAATGGACCTATCAAAATTCTGTATACAAGTTCTAAAGCCTACCCCCATAGGATCATTCCAGCCAAGTTTATTTGATATCCACCAAGCGGTTAATGATGAGTAGCATTTTGAAACAGAAGTTGACGGACAGACAGAGGCATCTAAATTCTGGAGGTCCCATGGATCCCAAACCCTGAAATCTGGGGGTCTCCAGCTGAAATCTTGGGGTCCCAAAACTCAAATTTGTAGTTTCAAAGCAGTATTATCTCATCCATGTTAAAATTAGGGGGTACCATGTACTCACAACTATGAATTATGTATGTCCCATGCTAGGTCTTGTAGGTATTTTTATGCAAAAGCCTATAAAACTACTTAATATTTAACAATCATACAGGATTTTCAGCATGGGACCCACTGCCATTACTTTTGGGGGTCCCAAGCCGAATTTTTGGGGTATATACTCTCAAAAGAACCCTTATGAGAATCACTGCATATGATGTAAATATGTACATATATGTACATTTGTAAACTGTACATATGTCAATTATCAAAATAATACATCTACTGCAAAAAGAGAGAAAAGCAAAGAAAAAAAGGGGCCCCCAAATAAGAAAATCCAACCATAACACCATTATTCGCACACTGCTCAACTAACGGTGCATTGTGCGAAACTTCAGATCAACAATAGGCCCTGAATCTGCCTCCAATGCGGCAACAGATGCTGATGATGATGATGATGATGATCAGGTTGAAGCTTCAGCAAAGAATTATTCGTCCAATCATACAAAGTGTCGATGTCCACCTGCTCTGTAGCTTCATTTAGTGAAATTGTTGCTAAACTTGATTCAATGCTTTTAAAATCAATGTGAATAAAGATATTGACATATTCAGCCATGTTGTTGTTACTG
Source organism: Chaetoderma sp. LZ-2023a (assembly GCA_034401795.1). Classification (NCBI taxonomy): domain Eukaryota; kingdom Metazoa; phylum Mollusca; class Caudofoveata; order Chaetodermatida; family Chaetodermatidae; genus Chaetoderma; species Chaetoderma sp. LZ-2023a. The sequence continues at coordinate 70,116,562 of CM067364.1, forward strand.
TGATCCTGGATATTCTGCCTACTTCAGGCGCTGCTCATATGCGACAAAATATTAGCAAGACAATCATCTTCCATCTCAATGCACATCGCAAAATACAGAGCAGCACAGAGTTAAGTTTATTCAGCGATTTATTTCGCCTTCATTTACCCAACGGTGACAGTAAAGAGAAACACCTGAAGTGATGACCTCGATAATTTATGCATTTACCTGCTCTTTAGCATTTCTATGTAAATTAAAGAGCCAGACCCAGCTCTTTAGCCACTGCGTTAAATTAAAGACTCAATACCTCGTAAATCGCAAAACTTAATATACAGAAACTTGTATGTGTATAAAATGGTCCTAGTCTGACAACACTGCCGCTTGAACATCGTATTCTTATAAATGCGACCACTCAACAGTAAAAAAGATGCCATGAACTTCACAAATATTAAAATTCCAAATATAAAAAGATCGAGAATGCCAGAGTATTTAGTAGGCCCGGCCGCTGTTGCACTATGTAATCATAACAATGTTGGCAACTCATTAATTTGTTTGATATCAGCTCTGTAAATTATTGTTGTTCGGCACTCGGCGCAGTTAGGTTTTGATCTTTGAGGATACACTGGGGTTCATAGCACACTCGCACCATTATTTTCGCTGACTGTATAGATATATTTAGGATTTTCCGAGTTCCCTCCGATCTGGGTGATCCGTAAACAAATATAAGAACCTTTTGTGAGCGACTCTATTTCTCCAAATTTTCTCTAGAAAAACAGTAACATAAGGAATACGGATGACATAGCCTGAATTTGTGTGTAAAGATTTGTATGCATTAATAGTATACTAAACCCTTTAGATTGCAATAAAGATTTAAAATTTCCAAAATTGTATTTATTGTATTTGTACTGCCTCTCTGATCAGAGCTTCATGCAAACCTCCAATGTTGGAGTGATTTGATCAGGCTGCCAGCTATGCCCTCAGTGACATCCAATCTGGCTATGATGCCATGCCACCTATACTTCTACAGTAAGCATCAGCTATGCCATCGCCACCTGTACTTCAGGTACTATAAGCGTCAGTTATGTTGTCATGGAGATACTGATGGCAGGACTGACATGTGACATCTATTTACACTACCAGAGCGTATTCAGAACTGAGCTTCCGATACCGAGCTTGACACTCTGTGCGAGTTCTTTTACGCACCCCCCCCCCCCACCCCCTTGGCACAGACACCACACGAGATGGGACAGACGGCTTTACTTACCCGCCAGAGGACCGGTATGGAATAGCGCAAGTTTTCACACATTGATCAGAAAATTTATATTAACTTGCCGGTAATGTCGCTTTAATGTCTTTGACTGATTACGAAAACCGGTAACATTAGAATAGATTAGTGTGCATGTGACAGTGTTGTTATCTGCTGTGATCAAGTCTGTTTAGCAAATGGATAAATTGTTCAATTTGTACATTAAAATAATCGCCAACTAGCATGCACCTCAAATTTTAATAAAGCCGGTTTAAAGGTTTTTTAAGTTTCTTCTTCTTGATGTGTAGATACCGCCTGTCGGAGACGGTCCTTTAGTAGTACCGCTGTAATCAATGAATAAGCTATCTCAGAGTTCCGAATGCGCATGTGCAGCAAACGTCAGGTCAAAGGTCAAAGCACATAAACTAAACACTTTGTGTGCCTTCGCTTAGCAATAATCGCATAGCTTTTATGGTGTTTTCAGCTAAATAAACCTTTTGCAAACATCTCGCTTCATAAAAATAATATTCTTACGTAGTAATCACTGCGTGTTTATAAAAGAAATTTCATATGGCTAACACGAATCGCATGAAATACCCTATTTTCGTATATGCCCTATTAGTTAACTTATATAATATGTAGTATTGTTATGTTTGATTCCCGCGATTGTCGCCGGGTATTATATATATATATATATTTTTATTCCATACCCATATTGATTAAAACATACAAAATTAACAGTTTGTAACCATTATTTATCTATATATAATTAGCAGCCTCAGCGGTTAGCGCACACACCCACACCCTTCCCCCCACCCTCCCATCCCCCACCACAACCACCACACCCCATCCACCACACACACACAGACCCCCAAAATAGCAATGGCCGGTGTGTCAATAACATAAATATTTGTTATTAAATCTGTAAAAAAAACCTTTCATGTTCATCTGTATGTTTTAACCCATTTCCCCCGATAGCAGTTGCCTGCTAACCCTTTGGAAATTTATACCGCATATCATATATATGGCCTACATTCATAGGGGGTGTAGGAACGTACTTTGGCGGGGTCGGTGGGGGGAGGTGGATGGGTGGGGTGGGGGGGGGGGCAGGGTGGTGCTAAATTATATGGGTGTGACCAACCCCTAAGGGGTGCTATGGAGGATACACTGAGAGAGGAAAAATCTGAAGGGTCGCTAGCACATGCCCCCCCCACCCATCCCGCTAAACCTATGTATAGGGCAAGCATCTCTAAAATTTAAAAGCCAACATGTTCTTGTATGGTATCTGTGTTAAATCCAATAAACGAACTTGTACGGTTCTGAAAACAAGTATTTTTTTAAGATTTACATTAGTGATACCAACCCACCCCACCCATAGGCTATACCAACCCCTGCCCCCCCCCCCACCCCCAACCCCCTCCAGAAATGGCAATCCGGTGATTTTTTGTTTGAAAAATCCAAATCTGTAAACAAAATTAGGGTGAAATATGGTATGTTGTGGTGCATTGTTTTAATTTTATTTTAAGAGTAACCCTATGTCTAAACTCTACAATTAAAGTATTAGAAGGATTCTCAGATCGAGCTTAATCCTCAAAGATTTTCACTGGGAAGATCTAACTCACACCCTCCCGACACTGCCTCCTGCCATGCTGTCAATCAAATAATTTGTCAGAACTATGCGATTACTGATCACCCATGCACCTAAACAATCTAGCAATCAGAGGATCAATAAGTCAGCCACTAGAGAAAGCAGAATATTCATTCAGTCAATCAATGATTAAAGAATAAAGAAATGAATCAATCAATAGTTGGATTCAATTCAATTCAATTACAGCCAGCCATGCGTTCGTTCAGCCAATCCATTAGGCATATATACGCACCATTGCAGTGGCGTAGCCCTAGCGTCGTGTATGGGGCGGTTTGGTCTACCAACTAACTGCCTGAGTGAGTCACCGACCAACTGACAAAGTACATGACTGGCTGGCTGGCAGGCTGGCTGGCTGGCTGGCCGGCTGACTGACCGACCGACCGACCACCCAACCAACTGACTCACAGAGTGACGGACTGACCGATTGACCGACCGACCGACCGACTGACCGACCGACCAACCGACTCACTCAGTCACTGCATGAATGAGTGGTCGACCAACCAACAAAGTACATGACTGGCTGGCTCGCCCACTGGCTCGCTCGCTCACTGACTCGCTCACTCACTGGCTCACTCACTCACTGACTGACTGACTCACTCACTCACTCACTCACTCACTCACTCACTCACTCACTCACTCACTCACTCACTCACTCACTCACTCACTCACTCACTCACTCACTAACTCACTGACGCACTCTCTGACTCACTCACTGACTCACTGACTGGCCGACTGACCGACTGACTGACTGACTGACTGACTGACTCACTCACTTACTCACTCACTCACTGCCCCACTCACTCACTCACTCACTCACTCACTCACTCACTCACTCACTCACTGACCAACAGACTGACCCACCCACCCACCCACCCACCCACCCACCCACCCACCCACCCACCCACCGACTCACGAGTGAGTGACTGATAAACTGTGTGGGTGAGTGCGTGGGTGAGTGGGTGAGTGAGTGAGCTAGCGACAGGCCGATTGACCAAATTGCTGGTCAACCGACCAACTAACCGGCTGACTGAGCGGGAGGGTGGGTCGGTGGTGGATGGGGCCATAGGTGGATGTCTGTCTACCGCCAGGGCTGCCACATGCCTGGTTGTCCGGCTGCCGCCCTGGCTGATTGCCTGCAATGGCTGCCTGATTGCTTGTATGCCCTGCCCTGGCGGCCTGTTTTCCTGCTTTGCTGTTTGCCTTGATTACTGCCTAATTACGTGCCCTGTCCTGCCCTGTCCTGTCCTGTCCTGCCCTGCCCTGCCCTGCCCTGCCCTGCCCTGCCCTGCCCTGCCCTGCCCTGCCCTGCCCTGCCCTGCCCTGCCCTGCCCTGCCCAGCTCAGCCCAGTCATGGCTGCATGCCTGCCATGCCCTGGCTGCCTGACTGCTCTGGCTACCTGTCATGCCCTGACTGACTGACTGCCTGCCTGCTTGTCCTCCACTGGCTGCCTGATTGCCTGCCAGCACTGCACTGGCTGCCTGAATGCTTGCCCTGCCTTGGCTGCCTGCCCTCACTGCCTGCCCTGCTCTGGCTGCCTGTCATGCCCTGACTGACTGTCTGCCCTGGCTGCCTGCCTTCCTGTCCGCCCCTGGCTGCCTGATTGCATGGCTGTCATGCTATGCCATGCCATGCCATGCCATGCCATGCCATGCCATTGCTGCCTGCCTGGCCTGATCTGGCTGTCTGATTACCTACCATGTTCTGACTGACTGTCAGCAATGGCTGAGTGGTTGCCTGCCTGCCCTCCCCTGGCTGCCTGATGCCTGCCTGCCCTCCCCTGGCCGCCTGATTGCCTGCCCGCCCTCCCCTGGCTGCATGATTGCCTGCCTGCCCTGCCCTTGCTGCCTGATTGCTTGTCCTGCCCTGGCTGCCTGATTGCCTGCCCTGACTGCCGGTCCTGCCCTGGTTTGTTTGACTGATGTTTATTTATGGATAATATGATAAACAAAATTATGCTTTGTTTGGGACAATTCCTTTATCAATGAATAGCGCAATCTACGTGCAAATATTTACATTGAATGATTACATTAGGTAGCCTAATAGTGCCTTTAGGAGACCAGAGGATAAGTTCACACATAAGAACGCCTTAAAACAGCCAGGTATGAGGAAGAAAATTCGTAGCGTAGCATTCATAACCGCAGAGCTGTCAGACTCGAGAGATTTGTTTATGTGCTTTGACCTTTGACATTACACATAATTCTTTGCAACGCCATAACTCCGAGAGAGCTTATTATCAATAAATCACATTCTATTTTTGTAAGTAGTCTACTAGCCTGCTATGAAAGATTTTAAAAACAATTACCTCCGTAATCAATGAATTATCAATCAATCACATTCTATTTCTGTAAGTAACACATACACTACAACACTTTACCCAAATCTACAGCCCCCTTATTTATAAACAATATTAACATCCACCAACATAACACTAGAAGCAGACACAAACTACATGAACAATACACACGGACAGACATAGGAAAACACCGAATATCATTTGCAGCCATTAAGTTATAGAACAGCACAAAACAGGAAACACGTGAGAAAATTCTATTAACAAAATTGTGCAAGAAAACAATAAAAAACTACTTGATTAACACATACTAGTACTATCTAATTCATGCAGTATAGCTCAAAAGTGGCCTGACTCATTGACAAAACAAGGTAAAAAATGCTGTTTTATACGCGTGCATAATTGGATCCTAAGACATTGCTGTCTAATATGACAGCGATGTCTCTCAGTCCAAATATGTTTATAGTATTTGACAGAAAATTTGTTCTATCTATATAACATGCTTCTTTTCTTGTTTTGAAAAAACCCTATTGACCTGCTGCTACTTCTGCTGCTACTACTACTACTACTACTACTACTACTACTACTACTACTACTACTACTACTACTACTACTACTACTACTACTACTACTACTACTACTACTACTACTACTACTACTGAGGTTTGGTGTTATTCCCGATCTACTACTACTACTACTACTACTACTACTACTACTACTACTACTACTACTACTACTACTACTACTACTACTACTGCTGCTGGAACTACCAATACTAGAATATGACTAGATGATTCCACTTGCTATTATATCCAATAATGATTTCAATTACAATAGTAACAAACTACAGAACAAGCAGGAGAATGAGCACCCATCCCCTCCACCCCCCCCCCCCCCCCATCCCTTGTCCAAGGATGCTCCCTATTAGCCAGCATCCTGTAAACAGTATATCATCATTATAAGTAAAAGTACCCCCCCCCCCAAAAAAAATAAATATATATAAATGTTTATTGTCGTATCTATAATCATAGATATCCATGTTTAATATTGAACTTGACTACTTGTCTGTCTTGTCCTTATTTACTACCCATATGTATCGCAAACCATAAAACATGTATTTATGAAACTAAAAAATTGTAATGATGATGATGATAATAATAATAATAATAATAATAATAATAATAAGAATAACCCAAGTGATTAACTCTTACACACCCTGCTGTTACAGTTTTATATGTTGGTTCGCAGACCGAGAGGCCCACTCCTGGAGTTTTTCTTTCCACTGTAATGATTGACTAGATAATTGAACCGGTCATTGTAGTGGTGAAACTCTCCTGGGTGGGTGGGGGGGGGAGGCGTGTGATGGGGGTTGGCGGGGGGGGGGGGGGGCGGGGGTTGAGATTGGGGTGGTCTCCTCTTGACCTGCGAATTAACATATTTCCTTTCTGAAATTTAACCTGTTTATGTGGATCAGGGATCAAAGGGTTAATAAGGAAGTAGTAAATGTAATGTCTGAATTTGTAATTGTTTGTGTAAGTTCTGTCTTGTCTAATTTATATATATATTTATCTGTATATATGTGTGTAAGGTGTCTGCCATAACAATAGGCACTGCCTTAGGCGGACAACCTGGTATGATTCGTGAATATGTTTCTTCGAATTATTTAATAAATAATCTTGAATCTTGAATCTTGAATCTTGCTACTAGCCTGTTATGACAGATTTTAAAAACAATTACATTTCCTAATATGCCAGCATGCTAGTAATCAGTGTTTATGTCTGCAGCATAATAGTCGTAATATACTGGTTGGGTAGCCCACAGTTTATCAAGTCTCCCCTCAAATGATGCTATTGCTGGTGCTTTTTACATGGGATGGGAGGCTATCCATGTGTTCACCACTCTATACGTAAAGGAGTATTTTAGGATGTTTAAGCGGGGCCAAGGTTTATACAATTTTAAACTATGCCCTCTATATAGATTCTTGACTTAGTTAAAAGAAATCGCATACATCTGGATCATACTTTTTTGTTATTATTTTATAAGCTTCTGTAATGTCCCCTCTTATTCTACGATATCCAAGTGTTGGTATGTTAAGTTTTCTAAGCCTCATTTTATAATTTAAGTGTGCCAATCCTCGGACAGCTTTGGATGCTCTGCACTGGACATTTTCTAACAAATCTATATGCTTTTTAAGATAGGGACTCCAAACCTGGTTAGCAAAATTCTATATGTGGTCTTACCAGTGATGTGTAAAGTGTTTTACTTACAGGTTTACTTACAGGTCAGTTTTTTATGTTTTTGTTTTTTGATTACTTTTATATGTAGAAATACGAATGTTCGTCTTATAACACCCATTATGGAATTTGCTTTTTTAACGTTAATAAAAGGTACCTTATCTAATATGTGTGCCTCAAAATACAGCTTACTATTAATAATAACACCAATGTCTTTTTCAAATTCGCTATAGTTAATTGGTAATGGAGTAGTCCCTATCATTTTAATATTGTTATTTTAACTGTAGATGCCATGCATATCAGGTTCACAACACAGATTCCTGAGCGGGCGCTCATGGATCACTCAACTCCTTGCCACGTTATAGATTATTGTACCAGTGTTGTTGACAGTGACGCATCAGCAGATGTCATATATATCTCGATTTTGCGAAAGCATTCGACACAGTCTCTCATCAAAGGCTGATCAACACACCAAAGAGCTATGGGTTCTGAGGTTACATCCTAAGATGGAGAGAAGCAGTCCTGAGTGACAGAAAGCAATGTACGTGTTACTGTCAAGGGATTCTCGAATTGGGATCCAGTACAAAGCGGTATCCCGGAAGGCAGCATACGCGAACCGTTCCTGCCCATATGCTTCATCAACATGATTAAACTTTTCGCCGGCAGCACCAACTTGTTCACAATAGATTGATTCTAGTGCTGACCACAACCAACTCCAGAGAGATCTAAATATCGTGAAAGACTGGGCAGACCTATGACATATGGGATTCAATGTGTGCAAGTGTAAGGTAATGCACATGGGCAGGTCCAACCCAAAGTTACAATGCAGCATGCAAGAGTGTGGGAAAACTGTTAGCCTAGAGGAAACACACCGCAAGAAAGATCTGGCTGTTAATGTAGATAATTCACTCAAGTTCGGTCAGCATGCTGTGATAGCAGCTAACAAGGCTACCAGGATCGTTGGCATGATCAGAAGGTCACTTTACCTTATTGACACAGGCACGTTTTTACTACTGTACACGTGTCCTGTGCGTCCTCACTTGGACTCACAGCACAGCACAACTAAGATGGTACCAGGATTCAAAGAGATGCCATACCAAGATAGACTGCAGTCTCTGAAGCTACCAAACTTCGTGTACAGAGGTCTATGAGGCGACTTAATTGAAATGTACAAGTATACAATGGAATATACAGTGTGGACCAAGATCAGATACTCTCACCATACAAATGTGACAGAACCTGAGGCCATTCATTTAAACTGCAAAAGCAGCATTTCAATACAGATACAAGGAAACAGTTCTTCAGTAACAGAGTAATCAACCATTGGAACAGCCTGCCGGATTTTGCAGTATCAGCTCAGTCTGTAAAGGCATTCAAGGAAAGACTGGACAACCACTACAAGGAAGTCATGTACATGACAGAATTCCTGATCTCACACATCCACACCAACATGTCAGTTAAACAGATGTGAGATAACCAAGTGAAGAAGTCAGTAAAGACCTGCTACATGCTATTTAGCCTATACAGCAGAAAGATATATCTTGCTTACTGGTCGTTCTATTTATTAAAAAAAACTGAGCGCAACGTACATGTTAACATCAAATACATAACAAATATGGTGACATAGACACAAAATTTAGTATGCCTTAATAGTATACTAAGCCTTTTAGATTGCAATAAAAATATTAAAAATTTTCACAATTTATTTTAGCTTGCAGGTATGCTCCCATCTCATATTCTCACGGGTTCCATATTCTCGTGGCAATATGATTTTTTGCCATAGCTAAAAACAACCCACCTTACCGGCTGTTTCCCATGGTGACACCATGACCAGGAAGTCAAAGATGATCACAAACAACTGGGGTTTTCCGAAAAATGTCCTACTTATTAGTAAGTAAAGTAGGAAGCTACAATGTACAAAAAGCTGTCAACATTATATTATACGTGCAAGAACCCGACTTCCTAAACTCATGACTAACTCTAAGAAATCTATTATATAAAACTTCTAGGTGACTGAAATTATGCCAACTCTATCTCGCCAAGGGCACATATCCTTGCCTCCTCTCTTATACCACGCCCGAATAGTAATAGAGACAACTGGTCAAAAAATGAGGTCAACAATATGCTACATACGTTGTCTACATGGGTAGGTACAAAATTCATTGATCATAGCCAACTCTTCTCTGATCAAGACAGGAAGGTATACAATGCTTTATTTTGGGACTACGTCCATCCTAATAGGAATGGCATGAGAATCCTCTCAAAGAACATCACAAGTTACTGAGATACAATATTAAATATTCCCCACATGGTGAAGTTTCTTGGTCGTGGTGATGGTGATGGTGGTGGTCGCTGTTTTAGGGTGGACCTTTACCGAGTAGCACGATATCCATATACTCTGCTGATAGAGTTGGTGAGTTTATGAGAATGGATGCAAAGATGGAGGTGGTCGGGTAGAAATTGCTACAGACTTAGTGGTAGTTCAGGTGGAGGTACATTGTAGGGACCATACGCAGTTGCAATATATACTTGAGTGGGTGTACTATTTGCTTGTGGTTGATGCATATTTTCGGACACTGAAGTAGATAGATGCGCTGGTGTACTTGAGACATTTTAGCGATTATAAGCGGACAGTTTTCAGTGTGATTCTGGCACTGGAGGCTGTACAGTGAATTTTCGCATATGTGAAGGCTGTGGCAGGACGATACGATCTGCAGCTATAGTGAGAGAATAGAGAGGTGGAAGTTGCAACCGTGGCTTTAGAAGTACATTTTCATCTCCTATGGAGTTTATTTTGGATTCAAGTGTATTGACTATTAAGGAGAGTTGCTTGACTTACTCGATATTCTGACTTCCACATATTTCTTTGTTGGTAGCGATGTAGCTGTTAGAGTTAGTGACACAGTTAATGTCATAGCTGTCATCGCTATGCATATAGTCTCTTATATTGGCTTGGTACGAAGATATGTTTGAATCAGTGCTGTTCACTGATACTACAGATGTATCACCATCATAACAGCCATTTACACTGCTGCCATTTATTTCAGAATCGACAGAATTTCTGTTCACACCTGGTCTGATGGTAACGAGTATAGCACTTTAGGATAGGGGCGGGGGACTAATACCAATCGATTTCTCAGGATAAGTGCGGTTTTCGAGGTATGTGTCCATTTGATGGCATGTTTGGCTTGAGGCATTTTATCGTTCTGTTTATGATAGTCATTGATTTCGCTAGTTATATAATCATAGCAGAAAGATTTTATTCTATTGTTAACTTCGTCGAGGTGTGGCAGACTTTCAGTTATTGATCTTATTATTGGTAGATCTAAATATATGAAATTGACGGTCACTATGCTAGTGGTATTATAAAGATTGATTCTAACTAGCTACCACCCTCCCCAGATAGGGTTCACAGATATGGATACCTCAACCATCAGGTTGTTTTGGTCTGTCATGCAGGTTGCATTGCAGGCAGATTTGTTATTTGTATGAAGATATTTTCTTGTAGCCTCTCTATATGCTTCATAGGTAGGTGTTAAAAAGTGGTAAATTATTTAGCTTATGTTCGATTTTGAAATGCTGTTTCCTATTTGCAGCCTAAACTTTCTTTTTTGCGACCTTTGACTTGCTTAGTTCATCGCCCATCCATTGAGCTGGTGGAGTCGCCGTCTGTATAGGTTTCACTTTTGACATTATGTAATGTTGAGGCAGGCACTGAGAGAAAAATTACTGCTCACCGCACTCATTGCCATAAATATCAAAGGCTCGTGAGGTTTCAGTGATGGCTGGGCAGATTGAGATGGATGTAGGAAAGATACATTTATGGCGCACTGCAATGATATTGAGACGAGTAACACTATACTGCGGTGATGATTGTTGTAATGCCTTACAGGTTATGATAATGTCGAGTGGATATTGCTAGATTTCAGTTATAGTTGATGCTTAAATCGTGATTTATGGTAATATATCAGAGATTTGGGTGTATATGATGGACTATCACAGCACCCATTAATGAGTACGCAGCTCGCCTCGCAGCGTTTTCCGTTCTTAATTGTGTGCTGATTTGTACATGCTGAATTCCTTGTAACACCTAGGTGTGTCTAGCTTTGTACTGTCCAGTAACTTGCCACTAAAGTGGCGAGACTTTGATTGCCGTATCAGTTGTTTTGGTACTGCTGACGATATATTACTCATTCGATGCATTCAGCAGCTGGGAAGCATTTATTAGCTTCTGCATAACACTTGGTGTCCTTGCTAGAAGGGCTAAGTCGTCTGCACACATGGCTGCACCACTCAGAACTGTGCTAATTATGTATACCGCTGGACATGTTTCATATTTATTTAACAGACTATTGCAAAGATGAGTAAATGTTTTGGCCCATAATCTAATTCTTCGGCTCTCACTAAATGGTCTCGAGATGTTTGCTCTCCATTTGATTGCAGTCTCAATGCCGGTATGCACACTGTCTTGTATTGTCCATAGTTTGTCATTGTGCCCTTGGAGTACACAGCATTTAAGAAGCCGACATCGTCAACGATGTCAAAATCCTTACTCGCATCCAGGTGTGTTATATACATATGGCTTTTGCTGTCCAAAACTTCAGTAATGGTCTCAGTTAATATGAATACTGCATTTGTTGATGAAAACTTTTCCTTGAACCCAAACTGCAGCTTAAATTTTGACTGATTCAGTATTGGCTTGATGCGCTGTACAATATCCTTTTCAACAATCTCGCTCAGTATAGAGCCAACAGTAATCTACCTTTAGCTTTCAGAATTCCTAACTGATATTGCCTTTCTTTGGCACAGGAGTCACCGGGCCAACCTTTATTGCATATGGATTATTTCCGGTAGCTAACCCATTACTGATAACCATATCTAAGATCATAACCACCTCATTGGTAGCATATTGCAATGCTCTGATGATACACCAAGTATATCAGCCGCAATTATGTTTCTCAGTATCTTGCATCGTTATAGGATTCAAACGGTAAGAGGAGAACTCTATAAAGCTAATCATAATGCGTCTGAATTTTGAAAGATTGTTACATCACAGCATCAAATGTTGACTCGTCTTTTGAAGTTGCCAACTTCTCGATGTAAAATGCCTACAGTTCAGGTTCTATTTCATCATGTTTGAGGCTCTAATGATGGATTCTCAGAAGCTTTCGCGTTTTGTAACTTACTCATAGCAATAAATATCTTGCTCGGGTCATTTTGGTAACCAGACATTGTTTCATGAAGATTAATTGTTCCTTCTGCTACCTGTCGCCATTTTCTTTGTTAGTCTTCTTTGTTAGTTTTTTTATCTAGACAGTTTTACCGGTCTCTAGACATCCTTCATCTTCCCAAAGCGTGTGTTCCCACTTTGCTTCATGCATCAGAGCCTTTAGTTCCGAGCTCTATTTATAGTGCATTTTTGATCCTCTTGTTTTCCTAACAGGACTAGCATCAATGGAGGACTTATATAGTATCTCATTTGTTCGCCTCAAAATTAGATCATGGCTAGGAATTTGTCAACATGTTTCTAGCATCACCAGCAGTCAGCCTGATGTTGGCTGTCCATATTTATCAATGTATACCTTGTCAGTTTATTCGACTTTTAACTACACCTAACAAACTGACTTCATAATTCAGGTTGAAAGCAAGAGTAGCTATGACAGTATCATTGGTATTATTATTATTTTCTTGTTTTTGAGACTCTATTACAATGTCTATAATAGAGCATGGTTCATCACCATCATCACCGTCCTCGTTATCATCGTGGTCGTCATCATCGTCGTCATCGTCATCTTCATCACCATCATCGTTTCTCGGTACCCGAGTTTCCATTGCTAAGTTAGTGGCACTTCATGCTCACCACAAAAATGTGGCTGCAGAAAGCAGTGACCTATCTAATCGGGATCGCTACCGAGATCAATTTGGCCATATCTGCTCTCCTCGAAAGGTTCTGTATTTCAATGATATTAGATTTAAGGTTCTGAGTTTTTCTGTGTAGCGGTTTGTCTCTGATTTGTGGTATTACCGTTATTGCCAGGCGCTGCACTCTTTCTATATGCTGAGATTGTCTTTTAAATCTAGATGTCCACTTTGAGTTATAGTATACAAGGATGCGTCTCGCCAAAGACTTATAGAGTAGAGTAAGTGCTTGCGGGTCTATACAGGAAAATGTTGTTTTGGCTATGTTAATTGTCTTTTAATACATCTATTGTGGCAAAATGGGTTCCAGTTACGGGTATGTGGCTATAATACGTATGCACAATTGGGCATTAATCCATAGTTTATAGCTATAGACACTCATAACTTTTAGGTTTTTAGCTGAGACACAGTGGATGTTATACGCTAAGTTCTATGTTATGAAGAGCACGTCGCTTGGTGTGTTGGACGGCATTATTCTAGGGGTTCCTTTGACATGACCAAAATATTTACCTGCTCATAATATGCTTACAGTTTTAGGCGAGCCAACCGATACCTTTGAATGTTTCACTACAGGAAACTTCTGTTACATGTTTTAAAACGTGCATAGCGCTGTTAGCTCAATGCAATTTCAAGCCATAAAAACAATTGTATTTGGCAATCATGTTACATAAATACACTGTAAAAGATAGCAGATGCAATTATATAAAGTACCAAAAAAAAAAGAATACAAAACATTCAAAACAACTCCACGAGATGAATGCAAAACATTCAGGCAAAAAAATTCCAAACATTATTTTATCGCATTTCCTATGACGTAACCTATAATTTGGATAAATGTATATTGAAAATACAGAGGTTAGAACGAAGTGAAAGAAGAGAAATACAACACAAATTTGATAGCCTAGCAGCATATGCACGCTAGAAGTGTGTTACCTAGGTAGCCATTGGCTTGGCATTTCAGGTTAATATTTTTAGAACCCATTCATATCAGGTCAACATTTCTATCAGAGTGCTTGCTACTGGAAGTCAACTACAGTTTTTATACGCATCTTCTTCTTCTTCTTCTCCTTCTTTTGAATGTGTCAAATGTCTTTGTGGAGGCAATGTCGTCTGGTAGTGCATTCCAGTTATAAATAGGAAGAATGGCATTTTGCATGTCTATTTTGCGCAACGTGGAATGCGAGTTTCGGGATCCGCGATTTTGTTTGAGCAGTTTTCCTCAAAGTTGATTGCTACTTGGCTATACGATGTCTTGTACAGCATACAGAGTATAGCTTTCAGGATTTGTCACTTCAGGTAACTTGATATACTGCGTGATCTATTTGCAATACATCAGACAGACAGCTTTTCTCTATACCATCTTAATTTTGCGGATGTTCGTCGGTGTATAAGGTCCCATACAGTCCTAACATATTCGACAAGAGAGCCCACACCTGTCTTATTTGCTTGCTCTTTGATGGCTGTTGATGCAATGTTGGCACTGCGGCGCGGGAAAGTAAGAGTTCTGTTCGCCTCACTACATATGTTTGTGATGTGTTGGTCCCATTTAATATCCTGTGTGATTGTTAGCTCAAGGTATTTCAGGTCTGATACAGACTCTAGGATATGATTCTACAGTTTGTACAGAGTGTCTATTCCTTAGCGACGATGGTGAGTTGAATAGTCCAGTCGACTAGTAAAATGATTATGTCTTCCCGAGTAGGCCTACCGGCCCAGTAACTTGCGATATTGGTGCGGGTGTTTTTTAAAATATCTGCTACAGCTAAGAAATTTGAGCAAATATTCACGATAAACGTAGAGCCAATCACAATTCAGTTGCTGGAAAAATTTGCAACACAGATATTTTCTCAACTCACAAAGGTTTTATCAAAGCGAGCTCTCCCCATAGCTTACCTTGCTGAGATGATGCCGAACTGATCAGACTCGATAAAAGAACGGCGAGTGTCAAAAACATTGCAGCATTGCTCATGTCTACCAACATGTGTACACCATATACCTATGAAACAATTAAATGAAAGTACTGCATATGTGTGTGTGTGTGTGAGCGCACGCGTGCGTGCGTGCGTGCGTGCGTGCGTGCGTGCGTGCGTGTAGATATGTGCGTGTGCGTGCGTGCGAGCGCAGGCGTGTGCGTGGGTGGGGGATGGATGTATAGCTGGGTAGATGGATGAATGGTTGGATGAGTAGGTGGGCGAGCGGGAAGGTGGGTGAGTGTATGCGTAGATGGATGGATGAATGGATGGATAGATGGGTGCATGGATGGATGGGTGGGTGATGGGTTGGTGGGTGGGAGAGTGAGCTGGGTGGGGTGGCTAAATGGATGGATGGATGGATGGGTGGATGGGTGGATGGGTGGATGGATGGATGGATGGATGGATGGATGGATGGTGGAGTGGGTGGGTGGCTGGGTGGCTGGCTGGGTGGATGGGTGGATGGATGGATGGGTTCGTGGCTGGATAAATGGGTGTATGGATGGATTGGATGGATTGAATGGATTGAATGGATTGGATGTATGTATGTATGGATGGATGTGCGCGTTGCTGGCTGGCTGGATAGATGGGTGGATGGTTGGATGAATGGATAGATGGATGGGTGGGTAGGTGAGTGAGCTGGGTGGGGTGGCTAAATGGATGGATGGATGGATGGATGGATGGATGGATGGGTGGATGGATGGGTGGATGGATGGATGGATGGATGGATGGTGGAGTGGGTGGGTGGCTGGGTGGCTGGCTGGGTGGATGGGTGGATGGATGGATGGGTTCGTGGCTGGATAAATGGGTGTATGGATGGATTGGATGGATTGAATGGGTTGAATGGATTGAATGGATTGAATGGATTGGATGTATGTATGTATGGATGGATGTGCGCGTTGCTGGCTGGCTGGCTGGCTGGTTGGTTGGTTGGATGGATGGATGGATGGATGGATGGATGGGCTGGTGGGTGGGTGGGTGGGTGGGTAGGTGAGTGAGCTGGGTGGGGTGGCTAAATGGATGGATGGATGGATGGATGGGTGGATGGGTGGATGGATGGATGGATGGATGGTGGAGTGGGTGGGTGGCTGGGTGGCTGGCTGGGTGGATGGGTGGATGGATGGATGGGTTCGTGGCTGGATAAATGGGTGTATGGATGGATTGGATGGATTGAATGGATTGAATGGATTGGATGTATGTATGTATGGATGGATGTGCGCGTTGCTGGCTGGCTGGCTGGCTGGCTGGCTGGCTGGTTGGTTGGTTGGATGGATGGATGGATGGATGGATGGATGGGCTGGTGGGTGGGTGGGTTGGTGGGTGGGTGGGTGTGGATGGATGGATGGATGGATGGATGGATGGATGAATGAATGAATGGCGGGATGGAGGAAACAAACAAAAAAATTAGCAAATGTATGAGTGAAAATATGTATAAATTCATAAATGTAACAAATGGATGAAGGAAATAACAAATAAATGAATGAACGAGAGATTAATAAAATAATCAAAGAAACAAATGAATGAATGAATGAATGAATGAATCAATCAATCAATCAATCAATCAATCAATCAATCAATCAATCAATCAATCAATCAATCAATCAATCAATCAATCAATCAATCAATTAATCATTAAATAAATCAATGAAGAAATCACTGAACAAACGAACCGACAACCAAACCAACTAAACAATCAACCAATGATCCAACGAAGAATAAATGAATGAATGAATGAACGAAAGAACGAATGAAGGCATGCATCTATATACGTATATACGTTAAATTACGCTGTCGAACATATCATAGCACATTGGTACGTATACGGACACATGCCCATTACTTAGTTTATTATCAGTGAATCATTATTCCCACGTTTTTCCAAGAAGGATGGGGATTATGTCGTGGAACCCGTGCGTGCGTGCGTGCGTGTGTGCGTGCGTCATCATCTGATGATGATCCGTTAAATAATTGCACATAGATTAATAATAAAATTTGGTAGGCCTATTAACATTTAACGCTTTAGTAGCTAAATTTGGTCAAGAAAATTAAAACATTTTCTTATTGAATGTCCGTTGTCAGGCAAAGAGAGCAACATCCCCGAAAATTCACCACTGGAATGACTGACTCAGTTACAGAGCCAGTCGTTCCAGTGGTAACCCCTGAGGAATACTACTTTCCTGACCGGCAAATGGACATCCCTGAAGAACACTGCTGAGGCCAGTTTCGGCCTGCCAGTTTCGGCCTGCTTCCTGGTATGTAATCAAAGGGATTCAAAGCAATGAATTCTTCCAGTTTATCCATCAATTATATCACGTCATAATCAACTACGGTACGTGACGTGTATGGTGACGTCATAATCAATTTCGTCTCCAGTTGAAACATTGACGTTTCCAGTTTTAGCCGTGCCACGCTTATCTCTGGTTAAGCTCCACCCACACCTCGTTCGTGTTGGGATCGATAAATCCCTGAGCTCTGACTGTCAATTTCCAAAAAACTATATAGGTACGCAGTTGACTATTTTGAAACTAATTTAACTGGGTACTGTTGCTGCCTATGGCTCTAACAGCCACCAGTCAAATTAATTTCAAAATAGTCAACAGCATGTTTATCAAATAGTAAAGACATGCAATTCGTACAACAACGCATAGTGGATCACTTGGTGGATCGATTCAAACCGCAAGAAACATCATCTATGGCAAAGCCTGAACCAAGTATGTTCAAGAGACATTTATTGGCCATCTTGGATGAGCAAGTTTTCGAAGAAATTACTTCTGCAGAACTGCTGAACCAATCTCTTAAAGTTGTAAATAAATCTACATTTGAACATATTAGCCACAATGCAAGACATTGCAAACTAATATACACTACAAGCGATTTCCTTAAAATGAAATAGACAAAAAAGGAAAGCAAAAAACCCATATTGACACAGATTGCCTTGAAATTGAGATTCAGGGAAAGAGGAATCCAATCTATCAGTCAAATATAGAAAAATTTTAACTTCGTCGTAGATGCTTAATATCCGTCAAGTTGTACGAATTGTATGTCTATACTATATAATAACAATTTTTGTTGAAAATTTTGAAACTAGTCTAATTTGACTGGGCGCTGTTGCTGCCAGCACCCATCTAAATTAATTTCAAAATATTCAACAGCTTACCTGTATAGTTTTCTGGAAGCTAAGATTCAGGAATTTCAGGGTTCCATGGATCCCAACATTGGCACAGTGTGGGCAAAGCGTGGGCAAAGCGCAGGCAGAGTTCGGCTAGAAATGGGCGGGAATAGCTATAGAAATAATCCCTCCAATATCAGACTTCAACTGTTTACAGAACATCAAAAGTTACACTTACTTCGGTACACGTGATCTAGGTATCATCGTGGGGTTAAGTATTTAGGTGCTAAAATAACTTACGGCGAATGATTTCATTCTCCGCTCGGCTGCAGACAAATTTAATATAGGTGACTATGCCTCTGAGTTAAATGCTTAAATTAATAATTGCTTAATACTATTTATACACGGGTGGCTGGAGGTGGTCCTGTCCTGCGCGCAATTATATGTCACCTCGATTTGACATTATTTCCCGTTAGAGTGCGATATTAATTAGAAGTAAGAAAATCGAGGGTAGACATCATAAATCAGGTAGCCAACCTTTTGTACCATGGCTTCAATACATTAAGAAATATTTGGAATTAAGCTATTTTAACTGTGGGAGCCATACATCAAAGACATATAACACGAAGTTCACACAAACCACTATCATTCAAGGGAAATATAATTTTCTGAGAGTTTTAAATAAGTTAAAAGTATATTTTGCTGAAATTTTAGAAAAAAATCTTGAATTTTTGACGAAAAATAATTTTCACTTTTGTTTCGGAAATTCAGAAAATATAGTTATATGAACAGTCATAATAATAGCGACCAAGGTATTCATACGTTAAAATAAAGCCTGGCTCTCATGGATTCTAAAATGTGCAGGACAAATAATGTTGCTTCAGTAGATTCAGAATATGCACTACATATGTTATCGGCCCCCCCCCCCCTCTCCATTATTTTCGGTTTGCCAAAATATACAGAACACAATATTTCATAATCTTGCTTATAATTAACCATCCTTAGTGAATGTACGAACCTGGAAAATAATTAATCCAATCCGTAATAGTAATTTTTATCTGATCGATGTATGAATTGGGAAGAAATAAACAATTTTATAATACTCCTGTATGATAAGTTTGACATTATTGGCACCTACTTAACACAATGTACGTGTTTTCGTTTCAAAATAAATACAGATGCTGACAAGCAGACACCTGATACGTATGGGCTTGTTAAGTGATGACGTATTTCCGGGTTCAGCTCGATTGTTAAATACACAAAACAATGTTTTTGTTTAACAACAAATGATGACGTCATAAACACTTACTTATGACGTAATAACTCAAAATATACACTTCCGGGTTGCGAATCACGCGCAGTGACGTCATACTTAACAAGCCCAGTCTAGCAACAAAGTATCCGATCTCTGGAATATCAGCACTGGATACGTAAAAAAACAAGCAGGAAATGTGTAATGTGTGACAAACTTACTCACTAGGTGATTACGCAAAATAGAGAATTTGTGAAGACATGTGCAAAAGTAAAAATGTCTTACGGCAGTACTGCAAATTAAGGGTGAGGCATATTTATGTACTAGTGAACATCAAGAGGTACAGTTGGGGCTTTTTTGGAACCGATACTGAGTGCTATAAAATTGCACTGATCCAGGAGGTCTGTAGCACAAACATGATGCCAAGATCATTGATCTGTAGCGCGGATCAGCCGGACAGGTACGGACAGTCCCAGCTTGGCTGGGTACGGGACGGCTGTTCCCGGTACGTTCTGAGCACACAACCCCCCCCCCCCCCCCCACCCCCTTAGTAGGATGGTACGCATATATAAGAGAGGTTTCTAAAAATGAAAGTCCGTGAGATCGTGTAGTGCGCATCAAAGCTTCCCTGACAACGCGTGTCAGCGTTGGGAGAGAATACATACTAAAGTGTACCGAGTTGGTGCCTGTAATCCCTTTAAATTATGCTATCGTCATCGTTCTTGGTACCTATCAGGACAGGAATGAAATGAGGAATTCAAAACTGCAAACCATTTTAAAATCGGTCCAGAAATACCCGAGTTATCCTTATTTTGACCCTAAGGTTATTTCAAGGTCATGACCTAGAAAGTATGGTTATGCTGCGGAAGCAAATCTAGGGGTTATAAAGTTCAACAGTCTATGATGTTTGGACGAGCAGGTCAACCCAGGTGTTAATTTGACCTCTATGACCTCAAAAGCCTGTCAATGATAAGTACCAAATTTGTTGATGAGCGGATCAGAAGTTTAACAGCAAATCGCCCAAAGTGGTGTAAATTAAATGGCTCGAATATTTATTGTCAATGGATCAAGATTTACAGGGATATTGCCCATATAGATTTTATGATATCAGGACACCAGCTCTATATGACATAGAAAGGACTTCGAATCCATGTAAAGGATTCGGATTTAATGAAAGACGTTGAGATAGGAGTGATAGGGTATGGATATGGCTGCAACACAAATAAGATTATTGGGATTGGATAATGGCAAACTATGGAGGTGGTCTCTCTGGATTGAACTTAAAGCTCACATGTCTCTGCTTTTTGCCCAAACTTGATCAATAGTATCAATATACCAGTGATCAAGTTATGATCAAAATTCAGATATGTATGACTTGGTCAAAGTCGCACGTTGCTCAGTCAACACCAGAGCTCCTCAATTAACCGACCACAATAATATAGTTGATCTATCTAATGACGCTGAATTCGTAATGGGAAAAATTACGGCCGATTACCCAGAGATGCATCGATTCAAATTCTAGCAGTTAAGGTTAAACCGCTCCAATCTCTTTCAAAAGACAAGAGCTGTTTAAACTTCCTTACCAGAACCAGAAAATCAGTCTATCTGGGAATGATACTATTTGATGGTTAATCTGCGTGCGGTAGAGAAAATTCTGTAAATGAAACTATGAAAACAGAAAAACTTTAACCATTCATTCATTACATAGAAAAACGGAGTAGATGAATTGATATTGATATAGTATGAATGGAGTAGTGAACTAACACTGTATTTATTATATTTTAAAAGCACCAGTGATGCGTTAGAATCACAGATATAGTACCTGAATAAATTAACACATAAATAATTGATAATCGATAATAAAGATAATTATTTTTGGAAATTTGATGATTGAAATTTTAATCAATCAACCATTAATTTCATAAGGGTTAATTTATTAAAGAGGCAATAACCAAATAGCATAGTAAACTTATAACCAATTTGAATGCTTATTTTAATTCATGGATTATGCATTACAAGTTTAATGGTATTTTAATAGCGGGTTGACCGCTAGTCGGTAGGATAATAACGAAATTTATACTGGTTAATTCAAAAGACTGATGAACCACTCAACCAATCTAGAACTTACGTTATGAATTCGTTGATTGGTTACTCAGGCCCTGGAACTAGAAACTAACTAAGTGTACATGATGATTACTTTACGAATTCGTTGATTGGTTACTCAGGCCCTGGAACTAGAAACTAACTAAGTGTACATGATGATTACTGAATGATTGTTGGTTATTTGAACTTGAACAAGTGACGTAATAACAAAATGAAACAATATTCAATCAATTTAAAGAGAAATATTTCAATAATAAGTATGAAAATTTACTTATAGAATATTTTGAAATTTGGTTACATAAGTAAAAATCTGGACAGTCTCTGCACGAGGCGAGTTGCTCGGGGTGTATGGTAAATAATTTGGAGAAGTCACAGTTAAAAGTTAGATACCGTGAATATGCTGAATACAGAACCCCGGTCACGGAATGAAAGTGAACAGATGAAGATCCGATCTGTCGTGGCGCCGGGAGTGAAAACACACGTGACGAAATGGATGATGAATCTGGAAGAATGTTCTGTATTCCGAAATAGAAACGGTAAGGTCGGTTGGAAGTTCTCGTGGCAAACCAAACATTGTAAAGAACTTAATTAAGGCTTTTACCACGGATTTAGTTGTTATGTTGCGCAGTGGTATGGCCTCGGCAAATCTAGTACTTAAGTACATTATAGTGAGCAAATCCTTGTTGCCAGCCTTAGTTTTATTGAAGGGACCGACACAATCAACCAGAATCTTTGATAGTGGTTGTCCGAATGCGGGAATTGGCATCAGAGGTGCTTTTGGAACGGGCTTGTTTTGTTTGCCAACCAACTGGCAAGTGTGACAGGATTTACAAAATTGTCTAACGTCTCCGTGGATGAGAGGCCAATAGAAATTGCGTGTAATGATGGCGGTGGTCTTTTTACGTCCAAAATGTGGTCCACAACTGGGACCGTTGTGAGACTGGCTCAGTACCTTATACCTATATGCGACAGGTAGGACGATTTGTTCAACCACATGCTGCTCATCATCAGGTTTTGCATTGAGTGGGGTGTACTTTCTTCTGAGGATACCGTCTTGCCAGAAATATAATATGCGGTAATTAAGCCATTCTCCAGGATCACTTACCAGTGAACGTGTCAGCTCCGATGAACTAAACTAAGCTTGGGGTCGTCAGCAAACGTGACGCAATCATATGTGTTTTCACTTGTTGAAGTGCCCTCACCCAGTCACAATACTATTTCATCTGACGCATGATTTCGGAATCATCATCATGGTCTGTAACCATGGATGGTTTAGACGTTGGATTAGAGAATTTGTCATGTGTTTGTGGGCAATTACTGGCAAAATGACCAAATTACCCACATTTAAAACAAATTTATCTTCTTGGCGACTCATTGTGGTTTCTTGATGGTGAAAGGCCACAGCCACCTCTGGTTGGTGAACTGCCACAGTGTTTATTAGATTCAGACTCATAATTACGGGAAGGAGATGGTGAATGTTCCTGACAGTAGTTATCATCACGATATCTACTTGGACGTGAGGGTGACTGTGATCTGTAATGAGCAATGCTCCTACTACTAGTCTTAGATATCCAGTTATTATTCGGCTTTGACTTAGGAGTATACTGCGACGAGTTGTTATATCACGAGCTAGACATATCTGCCATTTTGCCAATGTAAAAATCTTCAATTTTTACAGATGCCTCTCCTGCAGTCTTAATATTTGGATGGCAGTGGCGAATGTACTCATTTACTTCTGGAGGCATCAGATTACGAAATTGTTCGTAAAGGATTATATCATCCATCTGAGCAAGAGTGTTAATTCTCTCTGATGTCACCCACTTTTTTAATAAGGTCTTTAACTGCTGGGCTTCTAGGATGGCAGATTTTGGAAATGACCGTGTTTTGACCAAAATTTTAAAATGTAAGCCTCTGACGTAAAGCAACTGCTCTTTCAACTGCTTCACCTATTTTGGCATAATTACCTTCATCTTGGATGGGTAATGCCCTCACAGCCTTCTGAGCAGCTTCTGTGACTACAGTTCTTATTAAAGCTGGCCAATATTGACGTGGCAAACAGGCTGTTAGCTCGAAAAGAGGAAAAAATCTTCAGGCTGTTTTTCATCAAAGGCTGGAACTGATCTGGCATTATAAGCCACCGAGAAGATGTGTTCTTGGGGTGGTTGAGCAGTATTGTTACCATGCATACGCTCTTGGATCACAGCTGTGCCCCTTTCAACTCGTTTTGTATCGTTTTCAATTCTCTTTGATTCCAACTCGAGACGACAAGTTTCAAATTTCAAACGTAAGGTCTCAATTTCAGACTGCTTTGAATCTATCGTCTTTTTGCCATTGTCTTTAGATTGATCTCGCTTAGAGTCTTTAGGCCTAGCACCACCATTAGGCTGTCTTCTAGTATTGACATTTCCTGTCATATAATACCAAACAGTGTTGAGTGAGTTGAAGAAATTTGAGAACATTTGTAGGCAACTTCAACAACCACTACTACCAGTATTATGTAATGTTTATAATGTTGCTCATGAAATGCTTCTGTGGGACCCACAGTAGTTCACAGAGTTGGTCCTTTGCACAAGAAACTTTCATTTGATCAAAATCCTGCTTGGCGTAATTGGCAAATCATTGCATGAAAGTGGGAAGCAAAATATTTGGATTCAGAACCGTGTCTTTGTGACAAATGATAGGTAGTTCAGATTATGAGTGCTCTTCGACAGGCTTGACTTTGCTCGCAGAAATAATGTAAGTTAGCTGAGTTCCTCCAATTATTTAGTGCTGATAGAGGTTCTGGGTATACTAGGTCAGTTAAATAAAGTACTTCTGAGACTGATCAGAGGTTATGTCAAGATTTTCTTGAAGTAACTTCACAGCACATGCTTGCAAACTTTGAGGAATTTAGGACAAATAGATGTGCCAAGATGAAGGCATTTGCACTTTGGGACTATTTTGTCAAGATTGTTCGACTGGTAAGAAACATTGTTAGAGCTGATAGAGATGGTGTGTGGGATTGTGTTCAAGAATCGATGACTATTCACATTTTCCCACTCAATAAACTAATGGAGATGGTACTCCTTATACCTTGAGGATATGGGGGGAAATTGACAGTTTCTTGAACATATGTTCATCAGATGTTTGCTGTGAAATGTTCGGCCTACTTAAAGCAATTGCTCCTGACATACGTTTAGGGAAGACAATCAACCAGTCTTCAAATAGTAGCACAGGTATCATTGGAATTACCAGGAGGAAACAGTTTGTAAAGATGTGTAATTTAATATATTCCGAGATGTTAGCTGTGTCAAATAGTTTCAGAGAACTAAGTCGAGTAGAAATGACAAATTCTGAGCTAATTGTAAGCCATGAATTCAGTACTGCAGAAATGGCATCTAATAAGATGCTGAATAAGAAATTATTAGCTTACATTGTTTCATTCGAAAATCCATTCAAAGTAACTCCAGACACCTGGCATAAATTTCATACCATGGTAATAATGCAAGATAAAATCCGTAAGAGCCGTGTAACGGTGATGGACAGGGCTTTAGCACAGTGCACAGCATTCTAACAGCAGCGGTTTATAGAGAAAACTACGTCAATCTCTACGACAAGTCACAGAAGCAATCTTAAACATTTGCTCGTGCAACATGTTTGCAGAAAACTAAATCATAGAAAAGGAAACAGAGAAGTAGATATAAGACAGAAACACACTGACTTGGTCAGAGTTAGCTCTATATGGTACAATACGACAGATCTTTTCAAGTTTGGCCTGGTGTCTCAAGTTATCTGTTTGACGGAAATGGCCTAAAGACCACCCCTGAAAATTATCTGTGGTCGGATAAGAGTTAGAGAAGAATCTATCTAAGAATGATTATCAGATCCCAATACAATGGGATTATGATATAGAGACTGATTATGTTGTTGATGCTATGTCATTTTCAGAAAGGTCAACACAAAAGACTGAAATTCTGTTATAGCAATGATAATTTCACATTCCCGAAATGCCACACATATTCATTTTGTGTTTGTTACATATATTCAGGGATCGGTGAAAGACAATGACTGAGAAAGGAGAACTGTGACAACAGTCATCGAGCAGCGGAACGTTTGCTTTGACATTAATCTTGATAAAGCTATGAGTACTTTCTGGTAGATCTTCCCATCGATGCTGTACGCCAAGGCACCCGTATCGCACTACTCAAGCCCAAGAAGCCACCTGCGCCAACGTCCCCCAAATCTATGGCACACTGTGCTCTCCAATAGCATACGGAATATCCTATACAATGTTACTCTATATGCCGCGTCTGAGACAAGATCGATAAGCTCAGAGGATCATGCCAAAGTGACTTTAAACATGGACGCAGCTACGCAGACATTGCGTGGGCTCAACGCATTCTTGTGTCAGTAGCCATGCTCAAGTGCTGGAATTTCCACAAAATGTGCATTGACATGTTACGAGCCTTCGGCATAAATTATACGCGCTCAAAGATCCTAGATGTACTACACCAGGCCAGTTGCAATGAAGATGAGCTACGACTACTACTTGCAGACATCAAGCTGAGAGGACGAGATTAGTCAGTAAAGTCTGCAGAGTTTGAAGCACCACTCAGCTCCCCACAGGGATATGGTTTATCCCCTGTGCTTTTGACCTGCTACCTTGCTGCTACATTGAAATCTGCCGGAAAATTCCACAATAACAACCCCCCCCCCCAACTTGTCCATATTGAGTATGCCGCTAATGATGGAATATGCCCATGACGTGGACTCCTTCTTAAACGAAGAAAAGAAACTCCCTGACGAACATCTCCCAATAGTTGCAAACAAACAAAAAATTGAGAAACATGAAACTAATGAAAATGATGATCCACTTCATAGCGGCGAACAATGGAGGAAAAGTTCAATCCTGGCCTCACTGCTTTGTAGGACTGCGGACATTGTTGCACTCTGCGTCATGAGGAACATAGCTTTCCAGTCCTTCTGATTCGCACATCAAAGATGCCCTTGACAAAAAACCAACGTTTATACAATACATCCTGCATATCCTTGATGCTGTATAGCTGTAACAGCTGGGCAGCTTCGAAGGCAGCTCTAGACAAACTTGATGCCTGCCACCGCAAACACATATCCACCATCACTGCTAGCCAGCATAATTTCCAACGATGCACGATACAAGATGTGTAATACGTCGCCGCTGTCTGTAAAAGTCGACCAGCAAAGATGGTCCATGTTTGGCCATGTGCTAAGGATGTCAGAAGAGATACCAGCAGAGAGCCTTGGAATGTGCCTTACTCGGAGCCAGCAAATACAAAGCCAGGAGAGGACGTCATTGCATAAATCTGTTAAGCGTGCTACGAGGTGACGTCAAGAAAGCAGAACTCTGTACAGTCAAAACAAGAATGGATCTGAGGAGGCTCAAGTTTTTGTCTGAGGACAAGACACAGTGGGCTAAAAGCGAAGACGGACTGATTGCAGCTGTATGTATTTCTGCTACTACAGCTGCAGAATACAGTAATAATACATACATACTTTCTGGCCATCTATTAAGAAGAAAACCATGCTTCAAATGCTGCTCAGCAAATTGGTTAAAGAACAATGCTATCATTGCCCTGGTGCAAAGATCCTTCCTAATGGAATGGATGGATAATTGAAATGCAAATATCCGCATGATACCAATGACGATTACTAAAATACTAACTAAATACACAGTTAACAAGGTGGCATATGAGTACTGGCGGATCAGTTTAGCCCATCAGTAGGTAGGATATGTCAATCTATGTATCATATAGTGTTATTAGAAAAATGCGACATCGCCTACATAATGCTAGTAGTGTTTCCAACGGTGGCTGTTGAAGCTATTTTATGGAGGCAATGTGACAGACATCGTTTACTCGTGTCATGTTTACTTGTGTCATCTTTACTTGTGTCATGTTTACTTGCGTCATGTTTACTTGTGTCATCTTTACTTGTGTCACGTTTACTTGCGTCATGTTTACTTATGTCATGTTTACTTATGTCATGTTTACTTTGCGTCATGTTTACTTGTGTCATGTTTACTTGCGCCACGTTTACTTGCGTCATGTTTACTTGCGTCATGTTTACTTGCGTCATGTTTACTTGCGTCATCTTTACTTGTATCATCTTTACTTGTGTCATGTTTACTTGTGTCATGTTTACTTGTGGCATGTTTACTTGTGACATGTTTACTTGCGTCATGTTTACTTGTGTCATGTTTACTTGCGTCATGTTTACTTGCGTCATGTTTACTTCGTCATGTTTACTTGCGTCATGTTTACTTGTGTCATGTTTACCTGTGTCACGTTTACTTGTGTCATGTTTACTTGCGTCATGTTTACTTGTGTCATGTTTACTTGCGTCATGTTTACTTGTGTCATCTGTACTTGTGTCACGTTTACTTGCATCATGTTTACTTGTGTCATCTTTACTTGTGTCATGTTTACTTGCGTCATGTTTACTTGTGTCATGTTTAGTTGTGTCATGTTTACTTGTGTCATGTTTACTTGTGTCATGTTTACTTGCGTCACATTTACTTGTGTCATGTTTACTTGTGTCATGTTTACTTGTGTCATGTTTACTTATGTCACATTTACTTATGTCATGTTTACTTGCGTCATGTTTACTTGCGTCATGTTTACTTGCATCATGTTTACTTGTATCATGTTTACTTGTGTCATGTTTACTTGTGTCATGTTTACTTGTGTCATGTTTACTTGTGTCATGTTTACTTGTGTCACGTTTACTTGCATCATGTTTACTTGCGTCATGTTTACTTGTGTCATGTTTAGTTGTGTCATGTTTACTTGTGTCATGTTTACTTGTGTCATGTTTACTTGCGTCACATTTACTTGTGTCATGTTTACTTGTGTCATGTTTACTTGTGTCATGTTTACTTATGTCACGTTTACTTATGTCATGTTTACTTGCGTCATGTTTACTTGCGTCATGTTTACTTGCATCATGTTTACTTGTATCATGTTTACTTGCGTCATCTTTACTTGTATCATCTTTACTTGTGTCATGTTTACTTGTGTCATGTTTACTTGTGTCTCGTTTACTTGCATCATGTTTACTTGTGTCATGTTTACTTGTGTCATGTTTACTTGTGTCATGTTTACTTACGTCACATTTACTTGTGTCATGTTTACTTGTGTCTCGTTTACTTGCATCATGTTTACTTGTGTCATGTTTACTTGTGTCATGTTTACTTGTGTCATGTTTACTTACGTCACATTTACTTGTGTCATGTTTACTTGTGTCATGTTTACTTGTGTCATGTTTACTTGTGTCATGTTTACTTATGTCATGTTTACTTTGCGTCATGTTTACTTGTGTCATGTTTACTTGCGCCACGTTTACCTATGTCATGTTTACTTGCGTCATGTTTACTTGCGTCATGTTTACTTGCGTCATCTTTACTTGTATCATCTTTACTTGTGTCATGTTTACTTGTGTCATGTTTACTTGTGTCATGTTTACTTGTGTCACGTTTACTTGCATCATGTTTACTTGCGTCATGTTTACTTGTGTCATGTTTACTTGCATCATGGTTACTTGCGTCATGTTTACTTGTGTCATGTTTACTTGTGTCATGTTTACTTGCGTCACATTTACTTGTGTCATGTTTACTTGTGTCATGTTTACTTGTGTCATGTTTACTTATGTCATGTTTACTTTGCGTCATGTTTACTTGTGTCATGTTTATTTGCGTCACGTTTACTTATGTCATGTTTACTTGCGTCATGTTTACTTGCGTCATGTTTACTTGCATCATGTTTACTTGTATCATGTTTACTTGCGTCATCTTTACTTGTATCATCTTTACTTGTGTCATGTTTACTTGCGTCATCTTTACTTGTATCATCTTTACTTGCGTCATGTTTACTTGCGTCATGTTTACTTGCATCATGTTTACTTTATCATGTTTACTTGCGTCATCTTTACTTGTATCATCTTTACTTGTGTCATGTTTACTTGCGCCATGTCTACTTGTGTCCGTCATGTTTACTTGCGTCATGTTTACTTGCGTCATGTTTGCTTGCGTCACGTTTACTTGCGTCACGTTTACTTGTGTCACGTTTACTTGTGCCATGTTTACTTGCGTCACGTTTACTTGTGTCATATTTACTTGCGTCATGTTTACTTGTGTCATGTTTACTTGTGTCATGTTTACTAGTGTCATGTTTAATTGTGTCATGTTTACTTGTGTCATGTTCACTTGTGCCATGTTTACTCGTGTCATGTTTAATTGTGTCATGTTTACTTGTGTCATGTTTACTTGTGTCATGTTTAATTGTGTCATGATTAATTGTGCCATGTTTAATTGTGTCATGTTTACTTGTGTCATGTTTACTTGTGTCATGTTTACTTGTGTCATGTTTAATTGTGTCATGTTTACTTGTGTCATGTTTAATTGTGTCATGTTTACTTGTGTCATGTTTACTTGTTGCATTCTGTATTAATGCCTATATAGTAAAGATGACTGTCCGAAAAAGTGACCAAATACTGCTAATAGGCCCCTATCCCTTATCTCGCGCATACATATAATAATGGGGGTATGGGTAATGTATACAGAGAATACGTTAAGGATAATGAGGTCACAATAGTTCTCCTAGCGATCTTAGAATCCATGATAGTCAGGCTTTATGTTGAGGTATCAATATCCTCGTTGCTATTATTATAACTGTTCATATGATTGTATTTTCTGAATTTCTGAAGCAAACGTGAAAACGAGTTTTCATTAAAAAATTCACGATTGTTTGTCTTCAGCAAAATACACCTGCATAATATATATAGTTTTCAGAAAATTAGTCTTCCTTCCAATGATAATAATCTGAATGAATTTTGAGCTACATGTTCTATGAAAATTAGAGTTATGGTCCCAGAGTTAAAATCACATAATTCCGAATATGGCTTACTATATAATCATGACAGAAAAGGTTGGCTACCTGATTCAGAATGTCCATCATGGATATTTTTACTTCTGATACAATGCCCTATCAGAAAATAAAGTCAATCTGAGGTGACATATAAATGCACACAGGATCCCCTCCAGCAGAACGGTAAGAAGACTGTTAGTTGTTTGTTGTTGTTTGCAAAAAATGTTTTGATGTTTACAAATCAATTTATATGCTTATAATTAACATCCTCTCACCGACTCCATAAGCGTCAATTTCTGAACCAAACATTCAGCGGCGGCGGCTAAGATGACGGTGGTGGTGATGGTGTCATCGTCGCTCGCCGGCGACGGCGGCGAGGACCACGACGACGATGACAGTGGTGGTGATGATGGCGGTAGTGGTGGTGGAGTATGCATGCCTTCACTCATTTGTTTAGTACACAAGAGTGCTTTGTCGGATATAGGTACCAATATTGTAAATATATGCCTAGGTATTTCCGATGACACAGTGCCTTCAATACCTGTGCAGTTTTTAATCAATTACACCTTCTGATAAAATTACTGTTTCCGGACTATTGGGTTTTAGGACTAATGAGTTTGTAAATTTTCTACCGTGTCGGACTGTTTGGCTGCGGGCTAACGCGGTATAATAATCGGACTACTGGGCCATTGATCTGCCGGAGGCGGGTGTAGTGGGTGTTATTTTCTGACTATTGGGGCGTCCTCTACTGGAGTACACAGAGAAGTAGAAACCATGACGTACTAGTAACCCTAGAGCGACGACACATGCTCAACATAAATGGAGGAATACGATCTGTCACTCAAGTATCTGACGTCATAAGCAACTACGTCACTCCTGATGCTAGTTAGATGACGTCACAATCAAACCGACTTAGTTCTATTACGAAGACTCGAAAATTCAGTAAAGAATGCGTACAAATTGTATTTCTTTGGTGAATGTACAATATGCCATAGACATCAATCCCCAGTCAAATTAGTTTCAAAATAATCAACAGCTTATACGCATAAATATCTTGAAATTGGGATTCTCGTGAATTCAGGGTTCAGACTGTATTTATACAGCTAATCGACTGTAACAGGCGTATTGAGTGAGCGGAGCTTCGCGAGAAATGGACTGACTAGACCTAGAAATAAATCCCTCTAGGCCTATTGAGTACCATCACACTTTTCTGTTAAACTCTTTTGAATTTGGCAATTAAAGGCGTTAACTGGTTTAATATCTTTGCTATTGAAACCAGATGTCTGCGCATTTAAATTCATGTTAATACGGGTACCATTAACGTGACTTTGCCATGGCCCGCGGTATTAATTAATTAATTTTATTAATGCTGGAATTGCAGTATACTGGACATGTGTTGTTCATTATTAAAAAAATAAACAGACCACCAACAGTCCATATATATAGGGCCAACGTCTATAGAAGAATCGATTTCTAGCCATGCCCCGCCCATTTCTTGTTAATCTCCACCCACGTTTTGCGCGTGTTGGGCTCGATTTATATACTTTGAACCCTGAATTCTCAGCTTTTGTGTATTTTGAAACTAATTTGACTGCGAACTGTTGCTACCTATTTTTCAAACTATTCAACGGAATGTTTATTAAATAGTAAATTCATCATACATACAATTTGTACACGTGACGGGTATTTATATGTTCATGACGGAGCTAGAGACGTCATTCAGTATGCTTGTGATTGTGATGTCACCCTACGTATAACGTAAACCCTAATTGGTTATGACGTTATATTATTGAGTGACAGAACGGATCCATCCATTTGACATCACAGTTCAGTTGTAGACTTGTAGGCCCCTTGTCCAGGGGCGAATCCAGGACATTTCTAAGAGCACGTGGGCTGGGTGGGTGGGGTTTGTGGGCGGGGGGGGGGGGGGGGGGTGCATGGTGATGAGCCTGGGAACGGGTGTTCAACTTCCGTCAGTTCGCAGTAAGTTTTTAAATCTGAATTGGCTGAGAAGCGAGTTCACGTATTCTGATTCATAAATTAATAAACTTATTTATTTGGACTTCAAATTAAAAAAAATAATTTTTTATTTAACTTTTAAAAACATGTTTTTACTTAGCTTAGCTTGCCAGGGTCCCATGGAACATGCCCTGGACCCGCTTCTGAGTATGTCATTTCACACAATACGTACCGACGACATATGTGTATTTTTATAGGCATATTTTGACCTTTAAGAAGTAAATACTTTGTTAACGGTATTATTAAATGACGTCATATCTGAAGTCACATAAGTTTGTTTTGTGCGCGAGAAATCCAGTCCTGTCATCAGTTTCTCATGAATGACCGGAATGACTACTGACCACATCCCCACCATATGGGTTGAGACTATAACAAGACATCAGTGTTACGCTGACGCGATATTGGCCAAACTAATTCGCATTATGCATTCACAATACAAATCTAGATTTGTATCAAGATCACAATGACCTTGACCTCAGAAGTCTGAATGTCTTTATGCTGCTCCTACTGGTTGAGGTATCCGTATGCACATAACAATAATTTGGCCAATTCTGAAAGAAAGGCAAAATGAGCTAAGCAGAAAAATCTACCGGTAACTGTTAAAGTCTGCATTTTATACACGTCAAATGGTATAGTGACCTTGATCTTTGTCCTCAATGTCATTGTGCTTCATATCCTTGATACAAGGAAGAATGTGTCCAAGTGTAGTCCCATATGGTGACGCCATGTCGAGATGTAAGACACTATTTTGATCTAAACCCAAAACTTAACCGTAAAACATATGAACCTTGAAGTCTGACCTCATGCCCTCAATATCGTTGTGCTCCATCCCCTCGATAATAGGAAGCACGTGCCCAAGTTTACTCTCAACAGGGTAAACCAATACTGAGATATAAGACATTATGTTGAGCTAAACAAAAAATGTAACCGTAAAATAGAGTTTTATACCAAGGTCACGGACTCACAGCAACCTTGCACTTTAATCCCATGACCTCAATATCATTATTCTTCATCCCTTTGATATTAGGAAGCACGTGTCCAAGTTTAGTCTCATTCGGGTGACCCGATTCTGAGATTTTAATACGACATGCTGAGCTAGACAAAAATCTTAACCATAAAAAATCGAGTTTAATACCGGGGTTGCAGTGACCTTGAACTTTGGCCTCATGATCTCTGTATCATTGTGCTCAATCCCTTTGATATAAGGAAGCAGGTGTTTAGTTCAAAGACGGCGAAGCCATACCGAGAAAGTAGATGATATGTTGAGCTAAACCAAAAATTTAATCGAGATTGGACGCTGGCAAACATACAAACAACTAAACGGAAAGCCGGCGTGACGGAACCCATCGATATATTGCCGAAAATTCTAAATTTCGCCAATAATAAACGCCCCTCCCTTATAAAGACCATCTCTATATAAAGAAAACCTCAATATAAAGAACACTCTTTATAAAGGACACTTTCTGTCTTGAGATGAAGGAAAAAAACGTATTTTCCACGAGTTGCCAGAAAAACAACAAATAATAGCAAATATTGTTTGGCGGGTCGAAATTTATGTATGAAAATTAGTATGCACTATTAATAAACATGGACCATTATATCACAGCAAAAATACCGAAAATTTCCAAATTATTTATCTCTCGCAGGTAATGCATCTTTATCGTTTTAGTCATTTCGGCAGAATGGACCTTTCCACCTTTAGCTATGCCCCACCCATCTCAATCTAAGCGTCACCCATACCACGTCCGTATTGGGATCGATCGATCTCTGAACTCCCTGACTCAATTTCCAGAAAACTATACTGCCTATGGCAACAACAGCACCCAGTCAAATTAGTTTCAAAATATTCAACAGACTGTTTATTAAATGGTAAAGACATAAAATTCGTACAACGTGTCGGACTATTAAGCTTTAAAGACGGGCCATATCAAAACGTAATGATTATAGCGCCATCATACGCGTCCCTTAGTTAATTATGAAGTCATATGACGTCAGATGATCGATGGATAAACTGGAAAGGTGAATTATGAAGATGCATTAAGCAACTCCGTTTCGACTGTAAATTGGTGTCCATTTTCACCCTAATCCCCTGAAATTAAAGTTTCAATTTAAGCCACCTTTTACCGGAAAGCAGTACAATATTTTGAAATTTATTTGACTGGAACATGTTGGTGCCATAGCAGGAATAGCTCACAGCTAAATTAGGTTAAAATATTCAAGAGAATATTCCTTGCACCATAAAGAATCTGTAATTCCTGGTCTGCATGGATCAAAGGGATAGCTATCAGGAATGCCATATTCACGGTTAAAGGGGTTAGAAGGCTACACTCCCTGCATTATAATTAACAGCGGGATTCGATCTGTCACCCAAGTATGCCTATATGACATCACAATCAATTACGTCACTAGGTAGCTGACGTGAGTGACGTCACAATCATAATGGCATTTCATAACCCCTCATGAAGCTCGAAAGGTCCGTCAACTGTACGAATTGTATGTCTTTGATGGATTTGCAATTTAATGAGCATATTCTCTTGTATACTTTGAAAATTAATTTGACTCTGAGCTGTTGTGCAACAGCCCCCCAGTCAAATTAGTTTCAAAACATTCAACAGCTTACCTATACAGTTACCTTGACATCGGGATTCTGGCAATTCAGGGTTCAAAGTATATAAATTGATTCCAACATACGCACGAAATGAGTGGAATTTAACTAGAAATAGGCGTGTTATAGCTAGAAATGGGCGTGTCATGGCTAGAAATGGGCGTGTCATAGCTAGAAATGGGCGTGTCATGGCTAGAAATGGGCGTGTCATAGCTACTGGGCGTGTCATAGATAGAAATGGGCGTGTCATAGATAGAAATGGACACTCACGCGTCTCTAGTAAAAAGAACTTTAATCGCGCTAAATAAGTCGGAAATAAAAAAATCCCACATCTCCAGTAATTAATATACATATTTAATTGTTAAACATTAATTAAACAACTCACTTGTTAGTGTGCATCTAGTCTGTGTGAATGTGTGATTTAGGGACCGTAATTAAATTCAAATGTCCACGCGCTGGTGTTTTTAAGCAAAAAAAACAACCCCGATCATTTTCTAACAACCAAACAGGTGGCTCTACAACATCTAAATCCCCAAAGCAAAGTTACACGCGATCTACCTATTAACCCCACCGCCCCCAACAAGTGTGGAAATCTCCGCGAGCATCAACATTGCGGCGGGAAAAATAAATAAAAACAGCGTATCGCTGACCATGTTGGCTACTGACCAAGAAGTGGCCACGAAAGATAGGTGGTCGCTTAGTACAACTCCTCATTGGCCATAGCATATTACGTCTGACACCAGATGTGTGTGGTTCATTAACACGCGTGATAATAAGACCACCAGGCTTTATGAACCACATAATTTGGTTCCAAAGTAGGTCTCCTTAATAGACATCATGAATTAATCAGCGATATATACAAACACGATATCGCCACGCATGCCGTGCTACCGTCACGCTTGACGTAATGTCCAATTGCAAAATAAGGTAGGTAATGTACAGACGCTGAACAGAGATGGCGAGAACGGGGTTGAATAGAATAGATCTTCCCACTTTATCTATCCACCCTATGACGTCACAATAAACGATGTGACGTGTAGAATGACATCATAATGAATGACTCCATCAATGATGTAGGTAAATACGTCACGAACACATATTTGAAGACGGACTATGTGTTGTTGTACGAATTGTACTATTTAATAAATATTTTGTAACTAATTTGACTGGGCGGAACAGCACCCAGTCAAATTAGTTACAAAATATTAAACATCTTACCTGTGTAGTTTTCAGGAAATTGATAGTTAGGGCATTCGGGGATCGATCAACCCCAACACGGCGAGGTGTGGGTGGAGCTTAGCTAGAGATGGGCGGGGCATAGCTAAAACTAGAAAGGTCCATTAAGTAGGTTTTTCTACTTTTAGAATAAGTATCAAAATTGATTAAAGTACAGTTGTACGGGATCACTAACGCTTTGTGGGCATATAGTTCATTAAGGGTAGCCAAGGACCAGCCATTCGTGTGCATCCCTGTGTATCAAAGGTGTATATGGCACAAACATCGCAAACAAGATATGAAAGATTATTTACGATGGAACAGACAGAGATTATGGTGAATATTTTGTATCTACTTTCACTATAATCTTTGATCCTATCATTCAGCCCGGAGGGCAGTAAAGTTTACAAACACAGCGTGCCGAAAATTATTCATCTGATGGTAGACGTACTGTCCATTGTAGCCATTTGAATTATCTTTTAAGATAGCTGAGTAGGGCCTATAATATTAGATTCTTAAATTTCTTTCCATTTCATATGACAACTGCTGTTTATTTTGAAAACACTGTTGCTCTAAGATGTTACTCTGGAAAACAAAGAGATGTCGAGATTTCAGCAACCTTGCTTTACAAAACATAGGCTACGAAATAAATTTTTCCTTGTACTAACTGGCATTGCAAGAGATCATGGCCCTTAAACATCAACATGACCCGGGCCAAACTTACCACATGGCAAACATGGAGGTGCCGAGGCCCCACCCCTAGTTATCAAGACCGTCCAAAAGCCTCCAATGTCACATGATTAGATCAAGGGACGTAATGCAGTTGATTGATAATCGTATATATATATATATATATATATATATATATATATATATATATATATATATATATATATATATATATATATATATATATATATATATATATATATATATATATATATATATATATATATAGATAAACGGGAAACACAGGCTGAGGCTTTCTAAATCTCAACTCTTCCCCAGAGGAGGACCAGTACGCCCTTTCTGCCTAAACACATACACAAATTCAAGTACAATGACAACCGATATAACCTCCAAAAATGCAAGCGACACACTCAAATGGTATATACATTTCAGAAATGTTTCAGAGTGTCCTCTCCATCCGACCTTTCCATGCATGTGTTCTTTTTTCCGCACGCTCCTCTACAAAATTCCGCGCTCCACCCATGGACACTGATTAAATCAAGTGACGTAATGCAGTTGATTGATAATCGTATATATATACGATTATCAATCGCACGCTCCCCTATGGACCCATGGACACTGATTATATATACGATTATCAATCAACTGCATTACGTCACTTGATTTAATCAGTGTCCATGGGTGGAGCGCGGAATTTTGTAGGGGAGCGTGCGGAAAAAAGAACACATGCATGGAAAGGGTCGGATGGAGAGGATTTGGTGTTTTCCTTGCCCACACACAACACCCGAAGAACCTATGAAATTTAGACGCTATCGGCGTGTCGCCTGCTTTTCTGGAACATATCGGTTGGTACCGTACTGTAATATGTATAGGTGTTGGAGGAGAAAGGACACTCTGAAACATTTCTGAAATTTATATACCATTTGAGTGTGTCGCTTGCATTTTTGGAGGTTATATCAGTTGTCATTGTACTTGAATTTGTGTATGTGTTTAGGCAGAAAGGGCGTACTGGTCCTCCTCTGGGGAAGAGTTGAGACTTAGAAAGCCTCAGCCTGTGTTTCCCGTTTATCTGAGGCTAATATCAGTTGACATCTTACTTGTTAGTGGAATTTTGTTAGTAGTTACATCCTAAATTAAGACAGTTCTGGACACAGAAAATATTTGGGAGAAAATGGAGGTATCCGATCTGTCCCTTAGGTATCTGATGTCATAGTCAATTACGTCACTATATAGCCGACGTCTCAATCATATTGACGAATTAAGACCCGTTTGTGAATATCGAAAAGTATTCAAGTGTAGACCTATGAATAGAAGATTCCAGTCTATCCACCAATCATGTGACGTCATAATCAACTACGTGACGTGTAGGCTGGCGTCATAATCAATTACTTCATGAATGACGTCATGAATGACGTAGCTAAGTTCGTCAAGAACGCTTAATTGATGACGGTTGTATATCACCTATTTAATAAACATTCTTTTTAATATTTTAAAACTAATTTGACTGGGCGCTACTGCTGCCATAGGCTTACCTGTATAGTTTTCCGGAAATTTGTAATCGGGGAGTTCAGAAATCGATGGATCCCAACACGGGCGATGTGTGGGTGGCGCTTATATAAAGATGCGCGGGGCATAGCTAAAACTGGATGCCTCCATTGTTTGTCATTGTGATAAATTTACATTTAAAAAATATTCTGTTAAATAATTTGAAAAGCAACACCCAGTCAAATTAGTTTCAATGTAGTCAACAACTTACCTGTATTGTTATCTTGAAATTGGATTTTGGCCAGGATTCAAAGTATATAAACCGATTCCAACGCACGTAAAAAAGCAGGCGCGGCTTAGCTAGAAATGATGGGTGGGTGCATAATTCATGAATCCATTTCCTCACTCAATGATATGACGTGATAATCAACTACGTGACATGTAGGCTGACGCCATAATGATGATGTCATGAATGATTTCAAATAGTCCGTCTTTAACGCGTAATAGTCCGACACGTTGTACGAATTGTGTAGCTCGCCGGGTAGTGTCAGGCCATTCCGGTGTATCATGTCGACTCGCCACGCCCCAAGTGCACGACGAATGATGACGCTGGTTAGCATCCAGTCTCGGGGTGATGGACCTTGTATGAGACTGCCCTGCGGGTAACAAAAACTGGCTCCTAAGGCCGGTGGAACACAATCGATCCAGTGGGGCAGTGCGACCATCGTCGCGAACATTAAATACAACAGTCTCATCCCAAGAATTTGTGTCACCAGTATGCCTGTCCATAGAAATTTCGTGATCTATGGACTTACAAGATTTGATTTTGGTGACCTAAAAATATAAGTCTATACAATGATTTTACCTAAACAATTATAACTATGCTAGATAAAACTAAAATAAGAGCATACGAAAATACGAGCCATAGAGACAGGTAGATGAACTTTTAAACATGGGGCTCCCGGAGGTACCACACAGACTCGTAAGTCCGCAGAGGTATCCCCGCAAGGGAGGCTCCCGTACACGAGACTTAACTAATTAACTTAATCTAAGTTACTATACCTCTAAGCTGAAAGGAAGAAGATTATCTCGGACAAAAAGTTATGTGCCTCACGCGGGCACTACTCCTAGTGCTAGTTTGGGTAAGGAGTATTATCCTCGCATGGACCGTCGTCGCTGAATCCTTGCGAGAGGCCAGTGCCTCGCGCGGGCCTCCGTCTCAGGCAGGTGTCGCCACTGCTTAAAGCGGAAGAGTAGTAGGCAAAAATGGGCCCACTCTAATATTTCAACCAAAAATACTTCAGAAAAAAAAGACCATACCTAGTGAGATTATAACTATAGGGATGCGTGCTGTTTTACGTGAAGACGGGACAAGCGATTCCTGATGGGTTCCCTCGTCACCGTCTTATGTGATTCTTACTATGCTGAATTAGTAGTTGCCGCTTTATTTATGCGGGC
This sequence comes from Chaetoderma sp. LZ-2023a, assembly GCA_034401795.1. Classification (NCBI taxonomy): domain Eukaryota; kingdom Metazoa; phylum Mollusca; class Caudofoveata; order Chaetodermatida; family Chaetodermatidae; genus Chaetoderma; species Chaetoderma sp. LZ-2023a. Next base: position 70,156,664 of record CM067364.1, read on the forward strand.
CTTCTGCTTTGCTTAATTAGCTTTTAGTTGTTTTTAAAACAAGAACTATTTTTGGCTGCAAATGGCTGGTATCTACCTAGCTATTAGACACGACTGTTACTTGAGAACAGATGTCCTAAGACATCAATACTGAAGACAGCGCTCATACATGTTACTTAGTAAGATCTCAGAACTGGATAAGAATCCGGACATCCCACTCCGTAACCACATAAAATGTTACAAGACATAGGTCACTTTTCATGAAAGCATTATGGACCATTGTTCTATCATTATGGTGGGAGTGAGAGAGACGAATACCCACCGTAAATGTCCTTCCCGCAAGGGCGTGGCAAATCTAAATATCATGCCCAGACATTCTTATGGAATTCGGTGGGGATACGCATCTCGCCCGTCACCGGTCCTATGGAACTAACCATTTAACCTGTCATTAGGTTTATATACAAGTTGCCCTGCTTTGCACTGCGGTGCGGGAGGTTTGTTCAGTAAATAAAATAATAATTAATATGTTTTCGCAGTGCTTTCCTACATTGGCAAAAGTGCTAACTACTAACTATTCGAAGATACAGGGGAAATGTATGTAACACCACACCCTGGCCATTACCGCTCGGAAACCCCAACAGTTTCCCAGAGTCGGATCAGCCCATGGTGCGGATAGGGACATCCAAACAATTAAGAAGCCACAAGGCTTGAGTGGAGCATGAAGAGAGACAAAATCTTGGAGTTATGAGTCTTACCGGAGTGCGGGGCTAGATTATCGCACTACCGGAGGAGAAGAGTATATTACCGAGTTGATAATGAAGAAAGTGTCTCTAATCATTTTGAACCTAATCCTATCGAGCTGAATAGAAAAGGTTTAGTCGGTAGCATGCCAGGCTAAACAGAGTTATAGCATGGACAGCGACCTCAGTGAAAAATTGTTGGTGGCGGAAGAAGGTGCTGCATATATAAGTGTTGCTGTATAGTGTTTCCTACGTGCACTGCAGTCCTATATTTTCTATAAATAAGCAAAACATATGAACTGATGGCCACTGGCCATATACATACATAATCTAACTAGAAAAATCAATACAGTATTAAATGATCAAAGTATATATCTTAATACAGGTTAACGAACCTACTATGGTGCCGTTAGTAAAACGCCTTACAGGAAATGAGAATAACTATAAACAAATACAGAAATTATAACTAGCAGTCCTAAGACCGTTACGGTGCCCTTTAGTCATCGGGACCGTTCTTGCGGATACAATATAATTAAAGAAGTACATTTAGCGAAATAATTAAAATGTGAAGTATAGTTACTTGAATACTCGGTAGTCATTCTTAAGCTAGGCTACCGTGTTACTGAAATTGATACGTCATTCTGTAGTTGACGTGCGTTGATGCATTCTCAGGAAGCTGGAAAGTTCCCACAGGTTGGTTCCCGCAAGCTGTTTTCCGCAAACAAGATTTCCGCAAGAACACTCATGGTGGAAGGACATCGCTCAGCACTGTAAGCCTAATAGGATGTCTAACGAGCAGTCAGCAAAAGGTACGATAGTACTACTGTGGTGAAGAAAGTTCCCGTACACCGATGGCATGGATGGAAGTTGTAAACAACCCGATCACAAGGGGGGGGGGGGAGTTGTCAGAGGCAAACGAAGATACAAAACAAAGCTTCACGGTGCTGGGTACGTCAGCCAGCTCTGAAGACGCACCGGGCAGAGTGTTGATCCGAACTACAATTGTATGTCTCTACTATTTAATAAACTTGTTGTTGAATATTTTGAAACTAATTTGATTGGACGCTGTTGCTGCCGTAGTCTGAAAGAGTGCCAAGTCAAATTAGTTTCAAAATATTCAACAGCTTACCTGTATAGTTTTCTGGAAATTGATAGTCAGGGAGTTCAGAGATCGATCGAGGTGTGGGTGGAGTTTTGCTAGAGATGGGCAGGGCATAGCTAAAATGGATACTGGGCCAATGAACAACTCTTGTTGTGTATGGTCAGAAGGAACTGGAATGCCGCGCTCCTGTAGCTCTACCTGCTGAGGCACCATACATTAGACTTCACTATCTTCGAGTGTGCCTTCAATGTATTATCCAGAATCTGGCATAATAGTAATTGATTAGAGAAGCGCAAAAACATTTATAAGTTACAGCTCCAGAGAAGTTAACAGTTAATAGCGTGATACGGTCCCATCTGTAAGTAATGTTAATGTAAACCTCGTTGCTCCATTCCAAAGTTCAGAGACGCAGTGATAGATGTCTATATATACCTATAACATCAGAGACGCAGTGATAGATGCCTATATATATACCTATACCATCAGAGACGCAGTGATAGATGCCTATATATACCTATAACATAAGAGACGCATTGATAGATGCCAATATATATATACCTATAACATCAGAGGCGCAGTGATAATGCCTCTATATACCTATAACATCAGAGACGCAGTGATAGATGCCTATATATATATATACCCATAACATCAGAGACGCAGTGATAGATGCCTATATATACCTATAACATCAGAGACGCTGTGATAGATACCTATATATACCTATAACGCCAAATGCTCAGTGATAGATGTCTATTACTTCCTATAACATCAGAGGCGCAGTGATAGATGCTTATATATACCTATAACATCAGAGGCGCAGTGATAGATGCCTATATATACCTATAACATCAGAGGCGCAGTGATAGATGCCTATATATATATACCTATAATATCAGAGGTGCAGTAATAGATGCGTATATATACCTATAACATCAGAGGCGCAGTGATAGATGCCTATATATGCCTATAACACCGGAGGCGCAGTAATGGGTTCAGAAAATATTCAACCGAATGTTTATTAAATAATAAATCTATCAAAGACATACAATTCTTACACATAGGACATGGCGGTCCTATATACGTAATTCACTATGCATTTTGATTGTGACGTCAGCTTTCCTGTGGCGTAAATAAATGACAGTTCTGTCACTACCATCCACTTTTGAAGGATTCCACTTCCTGTATAGAATGCCTTTCTCCTGATAAAATCAAACTCATTCCCAGTTTGCCGCATCAGCTTTACCTGCACTCTCGCGCATCTTATCTAGTATGTGGTCAGATTGTTGAAGTGTTATGATGTCATCTCGCCCTAGATCACAGATTTGCATCTCTGTTAATTGCTGCAATTTGTCATCACGAGTTTTGTCAGATTGACACTCAGCTTCCGTATTTGTCTGAGCTTTAATTTCTCTTGACACTGACTGGCTTGATATGTTGTGCTTGTCAGCTGATCGCTCAGTACTATCTTCCAATTCTAATGAATGTGACCTCGCAGGTACTTCATTAGCACCGCCACTGCTAGACTTCAGTATACATAGAGGATATGACGACTTTGCTTTCTCACACCTACTATCTTGCCAGCTGGAACTTAAATAATCACTTAAACTGCTCACAGGCTTAGCCTTCACACCTGTTCTTCTTATAGCCTCTTCTACTCTGGCTTGCTCTGACTGTTGTGCTCTATACAGCTGTCTAGTGGTATATTGGTAAGCACTCATATCACCGGCAAGATCATTACCAAGCAGCACATCCTCAGATAGTGAGCTAAGCACACCAACACAAAAATTACTATTGACCTAAGAGGACTTAAGATGGACCCTAGCAAGTGGAACCTTACTTGTCAATCCATCTGCCAACCTAATACTACACTGATCAGCTATGTAGGCATTTTCTGGGACAAGCACCGCCTTTACAAGGGCCTGCGTGCACCCTGTATTACGCAGCATCTCGACAATCTGTCCATTAACCATTCCAACTTCTCTGTAGGAACTAAGTTTTCTAGGACTTACACTCCTAGCATGGCGATTCCATTTATGCTCATAACACAAAAAACTTGTTTTTTCCAGATGCCCTCACTTTGCAGTCAACTGCTAAGTGACCTCTTTGGTGACATCTGAAACAGAGACGTGCCTCATCTCGTCCAGGATTCTGTGGTTCATGTATTGGTTTCTTGCCATCCGTCTTACTCGCCAATGTTTACTGTCCAGAGGGAATAGGCTTCTTTTCACCATATCGCCCTTCACCTCTACCGTATACAGCCAAGTACTGATCTGCTCGTGAACATGGTTCTTTGACCAAACTTGCAGATCTTTAAATGAACTCTCAACTAGCTGCTCTAGAAGCATGAGCTATTTCAGCGTTACGTAATTCTTTTCCATATCAGTGACCTCCCCCCACCAATCACGTCTTTGCCTAGTAACTCTAAGTCTCTGCCTGTAGGCTTCCGCAGTCAGTTCATAGTGACGAAGTATAGCTTGTCTGACTTTCTTATAGTCCAAGCTATCTTCAGGGGACATTCGTGCATATGCTGCTTGTGCTTTACCTGCCAAGAGTGGTGCCAAACATGTTGCCCATGTTTCCTCAGGCCAACAATGCACAATTGCTAATTTCTCAAAGGTGCGGAGATACACATCAATATTATCACCTTCTCTATACTTCGGCACCTTTGGTCCACGCTGGTCAGCTCCACTTCTATCATTAACGCCTGAGTCTGGAGAAGTTGCCTGGATTCTCATTCTCTCTCTCTCTCTCTCTCTCTCTCTCTCTCTCTCTCTCTCTCTCTCTCTCTCTCACACTCTCTCTCTCTCTCTTGCTCTCTCTCTCTCTCAACCTCTAGTTTTTGACGCTCAATACTTGCGTTTAACTCAGCCAGTCTCATTTCATGTGCCCGCTGCTCTTGGGCATGTTTCATTACCGCACTCATGTTAGGGTTTCCACCATGCACCATTGACAACCGTGTCTCTGCAGCATTTTCTGACATGTTTGCTTGACCTCTGTTAAATAGACCAGTACCATCATAACCCACTGTGGGTGTGTCCACATTACCGGGTATTGGACTCTGAGACATAGATCTCGACATATTAGTGTTTCTAATTTAAGAGAAATCAAGATTAGGTTTAGATTACTAATTCAGTATTTAATGTTGTTATCAACAACTATTGCTCTAGGCAAGTCATTGGTATTAAGGTAGCATATATTAGTATTAATTAGATTAAAATCATGCAAGAGCATCTGGTTAATCAAGAAGATATGGAAAATGAAAAAATCTGATTATATCTTTAAAACAAACTTGTAAATTTAAAGATTATTGAATTTCTTATGGAAATGGTAGATTTATATCAGTGTTGGATATTGTGGAAGAGTGCAATGGTAACCCTGCTCTTAAATCTGATAATATATTATTCATATACATTGTTAATTTGTTCCTTCTAAATTCAATAAATCAGACAACTCGCTATGTTCAAGTATTGTTCTCAGATTTTAATGTAAATGGCATGCCTAATCAGTTCATGCATTTGCCTTAAATTGTTCTGTAAATAGCACAGCTTGCTTGTTCTAATGGTTCTCTAAAATTGTTCCTTAAATGGCACGTCTTGGTAGGTCTAATGTTGACAATCTCTTGCATATTTAAATTAAAACCTTCTTACCAGAAGTCAGTGTGTCCAGCACGGCTGCTACAGTACTATAGTTGACTCACACAACACACACACAGGCAACAGGTAGTAATTTCCAACCATCAAGAAACTCATTCCAACAGTCATGGCACTCAGGCGCTTCTGTAGAAAATCCTCCTTGACGACAGTCTACTAGAATGGTTTATCTGAATTAATTATTCCTCTCACAATGCCAGTTCAGGGCGCAGTCTTTGGCAACTGCTCCCTATATCAGGCAGATTACATACTAATCTGGCCGGCAGAAGATGTATCCCATGCTCATTCCAGGGTCGTACTCTGTTGTGGCTTGCCCTAAGCATGCATCTCTCCCGCACAGCTGTATACTGAGGATAATATTTTCCAGAGAAATGTATGGCCTTGTGTTTGTGAGAAACAGTTCACTGGGGCGTCCCCTGATTATTAAGTGGCTATGTGTATATTGGCTGTTACAGTGGCTACTGCTATCACCACTAGCTATGCACACTATTGGATTAGGCAGAAAACACAAAGTGGTCCAGCAATTAGCAACATCTTTCTGGCTGTTTCACTAATCCAAAGGAAATGTTATAAAACCAGTGACGTCCAATGTATAACGTTGTCACTGTTTGATTAATACAACACAGTTATTCCATGAACACATATAATAGTTATGCAGATCAATTTGCAATCCCCATTTATTACATACTTGCTCCACAGTTCAGCATACACAGTTCCTAATTTAAAGTTCTGCTCGCATCCTCAGTTGTATCGACTCATGTAAAATCCTGCTATCACTGCCATCATACAATGTTATGACTTAGTGGGGTGGATGTGCTCGCCATGGAATACATATCATACCATATTTATGTATCATCATTAATGCTTAGGCCAGACCAATTTTATGTTTCGCCCTACGAATATTCCCAGCCGAAAGACCCAATCGGAGATGGGAAATTATTTTTTTTCTAAAATAATGCACAATTTCAGGCTCAGATGTTCGTGTTCTTGTTATGTAAATTCCGCCTTTCGGAGTTTCCCTTCAGGCGACCCTCTAAATATGGAGTATATTCCTATCTAATTTCACTACTTGGGTTTTTGTTTTATGTTCTTCGCAATTAATCGCGACACCATTTGATTTCACAGATGATTTCTATCAAGGTTAAGTCGGAGTAGACTGGAGTGTTTCTTATGTAGATTAAAGCATAGTTCTCTTGCATATTTTTCGAATGTCTCGAATTGTGAATTTTTAAGCTCACTCGCATCCAGTATCATTTGTATACAGCATTCGTCAATAATCGTGATATTCAGTCAACTTAGTCTCAAGATACACAACAGCTGGCCTAGATTAGTGCTTCTAATCTGAGACCGTCCATCACCACCAGATAACTCTAGTTAAGGTCCATCTACTCTTTACGTGTGTTGAAATCGATTGCTATTTTATGGATCCGGAATTTCCAGAATCTCAAGATCAAGTAACCACACAGAATACATGTCTAAATGTGTATATATGCTATAACTATTGCTTCTACTTCATAGGTGATTATGAATATTACAAATTACTAATCTGACATGGGGTTGTTGCTGCCCATACTTTCTCTCTCTCTCTCTCTCTCTCTCTCTCTCTCTCTCTCTCTCTCTCTCTCTCTCTCTCTCTCTCTCTCTCTCTCAGCCAAATTATAACTATTTTAGCCAATAGTTTCCAATGTCAAAATTCCACCACCAACAGGTAACCCTAGCTGCGCTCCAGCTACTATTTATGTGTGCTGAAGACAATTTAAATACTTGAATACTGAATTTCCAGAATCTCAATTGCAATGGAAACTATAGAGATGAGCTGATGAAAATTGTGAAGCTTCAAGGCAACTATAGAGGCAGGCTGGTGAATCTATATGAGTGCTTCTAATCTGAGACCATCCATCACCACCGGATAACTCTAGCTAAGCGCTGCCTACTCATTACGTGTGTTGTAATCGATTGATATACTATCCATAATTTTTTAGAATCCCAACATCGAAGTGATATCAAAGTAACTATAAGGTAGGCTGGTGAATATTTTTGCAACTGCTTACAGTCAAAATAGGAATTTGAGATGTTCAACAGCTGACCTGTGACTAATCTGGGAGGGAGATATTGCTGCCCATATTTCCTCTTAACCAAATTATAACTATTTTAGCCAATGTTTTGCAATCGCAACAATCCATCACCACCAGATAACCTTACCTCAGCTCCACCTATTATTTACCCCTTTCTGTTCATACCTATTTTACAGAGTTGTCCAGGATTATCTTTGTTTTATGTTGATTATTCTATCCACTGCATTATTTCAACGTTATGCCATAGCTTGTATATATCATCTCCAACAGGTAACTCTAGTTAAGGTCCACCTACTATTTTGCGTGTGCTGAAATCGATTTATATATTTTGAGTCCTTAGTTTCCAGGATCCCAATTTCAAAGTAACTATCCAGGGGGGTTGGTGACTATTCTGAAAACTGGATTGCCCGGAGGCTATTGCTGCCTAAAGCAAAAACAGCCTTCAGTCAGATTGGTGTCTAGATATTCACCAGCTGGCCTGAAGGAGTGTTTGGCGCAAGCATTAACCCCATATTTGATATTTCCACCATTGCTGCCATCAAACATCAATACAGTTACCGCGCCAAGATGAGGAAGCCACTCTGTAGTCCATTGACTACCTAGACCTAGGTGTCATCTATCCTCTCTGTTCTTTCTCCAATACTCACCTGCCACACCCTAATGTCTGCCAAGTTCCCTTGCTCAACTTGTAGGAACCCAGTAAAAAAGAACCACAGAGCACTATTATGCAATTTATGTAGTACCTGGATTCACTTGAAATGCTTTAAGCTCAAAATCTCTGACTAAAACCATCTTGAAACCAATAACAAACCATGGTGGTGCATCAACTGCAACAAATCACTGTTCCCCTTTAATCACTATGACAATGATGCACACTATATGCTTGCAATTCTAAATCCACAATACAACCATATGGAATGCATGGACCAGCAAATTATAAACCCATTTACACTAAATACATGCGAAACAAACCTGACTGACAACAGAACAGACCTAAACATAACACCACCATCATGTGACTACATTCTACTAAAAACATTCAATGACAATTTAATAGCACCCAAGGAACATGTCCCCTTTTCACCCTTACATGCCACCATACGATCACTCCTGAAGAACATTGACAAGTTAATCTGCCTTCTAGAACTGAGTGCACATGAATTTGGAATTATTGGAATTACTGAGACATGGCTAAAAGTAGCTTCACCTAGTAAGCTTGTAGATATAAGAAATTACACGTTTATTGAAAAGCACAGAAAAATTAAAAAGAGTGGTTGTGTAGGCATGTACATCAAGGATAATATTCAGTACACTGAGCGTGAGGATCTTTCCATTCTGGACGCAAATTTAGAATCATTGTTTATAGAAATCCCAACAGAAAAAAGAAAAAAGAAAATAATAGGCACTATCTATAGTGCACCAAACAGTGACAAAAGAAAATTTATTGACCTACTAGGAGCAACCTTAGATGATATTCAAAAAGAAAACAGTCTACCTCATGGGTGATTTCAATATTGACCTGATGGAACAAAACTGCTCTCATTCACAAAGAGAGTTCGGCTAGAACTATTGATGATATATTCAGTAATAATATCAGTTTAATCAAAAAAACACATTCAGGAATTTTCGTAACAGACACATCAGATCACCTACCAATTTTTATCCTTGTAAAACAGGCAAACTACAGTAGACCATTTAAAAACGAAAAAATTAAGTGTAGAGAAATGAATTAGGTCAACATTGAAAATTGTTAAAAGGCCATGTCTGAGGTAGACTGGAACGAGGTGATAGATATAGAGTCGTGTGATGATGCCTACACCAAGCTCCACAAAATATGCACTAACATCTGTGAGCACAGTTTCCCCATGAAAGAAAAGAAATTATTCAAGCACAACCCTACTAAACCATGGCTGACAAGAGGATTGATATCTGCCTGTCATAAAAACCAGCAACTTTATTTGACATTTATAAAATGCCAAGTAAAGTATAATGAGACAAAGTTTAAAAAACATAGAAATAAGTTGGACCAAATAATAAAAACATAAAAAAGAACTATTATCAGAATAAATTTGAGCAATCCAAAAATGGTATAACTGAAACATGGAAAATTATAAAATCAATCTTGAATAAAAACAATAGAAAAGCACAACAGACCCAGTTTCTCTACAATAATAAGGAAATCACGGATAACAATGAAATCGCAAACGTTTTCAATCAATATTTTGTTAACATAGATCCAAATCTCTCAAAGAAAATCATACCTACATCAGGAATTAAATACAGTGATTACCTCACAGATACTTCCGCTTATCAATCCTCTTCGTTTTTTGCTTATCCTGTTAACAATGAAGAAATCTTCACTATACTTAATCCTGCAAAAAGTGTCGCCATAGATGGGTTTAAATGGAGCATATTTAAACACTGCTTATTTGATTTACTGACACCACTCAACCATATCTGCAATCAATTACTAGCACAAGGCATATTTCCATCAAAACTAAAATCTGCACGTGTTACTCCAATATATAAAGCAAAAGACTCGTCCAACTTCACAAATTACAGGCCTGTCTCAATACTTCCACTTTTCTCTAAATTAATAGAGCGATTAATGTATAATAGATTAATCAATTAACTAGAAAAAAAAGAAATTTTATATGCTTCACAGTATGGATTCCACCAGAAACACTAAACAATGCTTGCACTAGTTGAAATGACAGAAAAAAAATCATTGAATCAATTGAAAAGAAAAAACATATATGGGGCATCTTCTTGGACCTTTCAAAAGCTTTTGATACTATCAATCACAATATATTATTGGGAAAACTTGCCTATTATGGAATCCGGGGATGTGCACTTGCCTGGTTTCAGAGCTACTTAACTGGTAGAACACAATGCGTGCAATTTAATGCAACTTGCTTGGAAAACAGGAAATTAACCTGTGGTGTTCCTCAAGGGTCAATTCATGGCCCTATGCTGTTTTTACTATATATGAATGACTTGCCAAAAATTTGCCACAATTTGTCACCAATACTGTTTGCTGATGACACCAATGCCTTTTGCTGTGACAAAAACTTAGATATATCATATGAAAGAGTAAATAAAGAAATGGAATAAGTTATTAATTGGTTCAAAGTAAACAAGCTATCATTAAATGTTTATAGAACAAACTACATGCTATTTTCAATTATTATGCTACTAGTATTCCAAAAATCTATATTAATAAAAAAGAAAAAACTGAGACTTTAGGTGCTGTCATTAATGAAATGAAAATGCTCAAGGAAGACCTTAGACAGCTCAGAAAAGAATTCCAAACCTTGCAGGCACCGAATGATATGTCATCACAATATTCTGTAAATTCTAGACAGAGATTAGGTACTAATGTCATTGACATAGACATCAACCGACCCTCAGCGATGGCATGTGCACCCCAAGTCAAACCTAACCACTCAAGTGTCAATGATAATATCAGGACAACACAAGATAAACTGGTCCAAACCAGTCTAGCATTGGTAAACAACTGTCACCAATTAGACTTAACATTGCTATCCATTCAAGAAAACCAATGTTCATTTCACACAAACTATGAACCTATAGGTAATATTCAAGCCCAAAGTGCACCACCGCATACCAATCATCTGCGGGGACACAGGGACAACACTTTCCAAAATAGACAAACATTCAACAATATTTCACACAGTAATTCAGGACCGAACAGGCACACGCCGATTCCTCAACATCACTACATAAATAATACAGATGACAAATATACTAAACCAGGTAGCAGAAGCTATAGACAGGTTGTGCTTAATAGCCAGAGTAATGCAAACAAGGGTGGCCGAGTTTATAACAAACCTGTCTTTCAGAGCAGTTATAGCAATGTAGAGTACCAACAACATAATAGACAACCATCCATGCAATCCAACACTCAAACTGCAACAACCAGGAAAGTTCTAATCATTGGAAGCTCGACACTCAGGAAACTTAGTGGTAGGTTTATGTCAACAGAAGAGTATGACATCACAGTCAGATCCTACGGTGGGGCCAGAATCAGTGAAATTGCGGAAAAACTTGAACTGTTTCTCTCACCAAATACATACGATATTGTCATCATACATGTTGGAAGTAATGACATTGGTAAGCATAAAGCAGACAGCATGATCTATGAATATGAAGCACCCATTGAAAGAGCCAAATCACTAGCTCCAAACACTCAAGTGTATGTATCATCCCTGCTGCCACGCCCTCAAAACACACATGAAAACAACCTAGTTTATGAGTTTAATGAAATGCTCAGCTCTCTAGCAGAATGGCACAAAGCAACCCTAGTGAACAACACAGAACTGTTTACGTAATCTAATGGGGAAGCGAATGAAGAGCTTTTTCGAGTTAGACTGTTATCAGAAAACATAATGAACTATCTGAACTCGCGTATCGATTCCCTTCAAACCAACACTACCTGTAGAAATGCAATCCCTCATCCTTTTTTAGGAATAAATGCATAAGAAAAAAAGGCAAAATACTGTATAAATATTTACCAAATGCAGAAATAACCAAGCCTATACATCTATATAACAGATACCACAATTTGGTTGATGAATGTACAGTTCCACAAGCAATGGATACTAACAAATATATACATGATACAATATCAACAGCTATCTCGCCATCAAACAGAAAAGAAAGCACACAGGTATTACAAAGTAAGAAATTGAAAACTCTAAGGAAACAAGCAGAACCTAGAACATATTGTAAATCCACACAATCTCAGCTATCAGAACATGAGAGATCTGAGCTACATTTGAAATGCATGTACACCAATGCAGATAGTCTCTCTAATAAATTACCTGAATTCAAAGCAAGGCTTTTGGCCATGAAAAAACCCCCAGACATTATAATGATAACAGAGATATTTCCTAAAAATTTCCAATTTCTCCCTACTAAAGAAGAAATGTCCATCGCAGGATACGATACTTTCCCAAACAACTTCTGTGAACAAACCGGAAGAGGTGTTATGATACTTGTGAAACAGGAACTACATTCGGATGAAATCAATGTGCAAAGTAATTTTAAGGAACATTGTTTTATTAAAATACGCCTAAAAATAATGAAACTTTACTAGTTGGTGTTATATACAGAAGCCCCACTGGTGACGAGAACAATATAAACCTAATGAACAACCTCCTGCGCCAAGTAACAAATACCACAAAGCAATACACACACATTTTCATTTGTGGAGATTTCAATTTTCCAAACATCCAATGGGACTCCTGGACAGGATCAGATAGTACTGAAGGATTCCTAGACTGTATAAGAGATTGTTTCCTTTTTCAAAAAATTGATAACCCCACTAGAGTTAGAGGCACTGACACCCCACATACACTGGATCTAATTCTCTGCAACGATGAAAATCTTGTGTCAGATATTGCATACGATAGCCCTCTGGGAAGCAGTGACCACGTTGTGATCACATGTAATCTCCAATGTGCAAATGAGATGGTGACAACTGAAATAGAAAAATTAAACCACGACAAAGGGAACTATGGGGCAATGAAACATGAACTAAATCTCGACTGGGATAAAATATTAGAAGGTAAAGATGTTGAAGACATGTATTCCACTTTTTCCAACAAACTAAAGTTAGCAGAAATAGCGCATATCCCCAGATACAAGCCACACAACAAGGGAAAGAAAGCAGCTATCACATCAGAAATTCTTAAACTAATAAAAGCTAAAAATAGAGGTTGGACGAACTATATGAAAACCAGAACAGACGAAGACAGGCTTAAATATACACACCAGCGAAACAAACTTAAGACACTCACAAGAAATGCTAAACGAGAAAAAGAAAAAGAAATAGCCAGAAGTGTAAAATGGAATCCTAAAAAGTTTTGGTATCATGTCAACCGTACAAGAAAACTCACCTCCAGAATACGTGAACTTGAGGTTGAAGCAAATGGTACAGTCCTGAAAGTACAAAATGATATTGACAAGGCGGATGTATTAGCAAATCTCTATACTACTGTTTTCATTGATGAAGATACTAATACGCTTCCACACCTTACTAGGCGAAACTACACAACTCTCTCTAGTGACACTACCTTCAGTCTCAGCGAAACACTTAAAATTATGGAATCAATAAACATTTCTAAATCACCTGGACCTGATGAGGTACATCCTCGCCTCATATATGAATTAAGAGAAGTACTACATAAACCACTTAACATCATATTCAACAAATCATTTGTCTCAGGATGTGTACCTACCCATTGGAAACTTGCAAACGTTACACCAATTTTTAAAAAGGGGGATAAAAAGGACCCAGGCAACTACAGACCAATAAGCCGTACAAGTGTAGTTTGCAAACTCATGGAAAAGCTCATTCGGGATAAGATATTAAAGCACATAACGTCAAATGATCTACTCACTAATAAACAATTTGGTTTTATTTCCGGGAGGTCAACAACACTGCAATTATTAAATGTTTTAGACCACTGGACAAAAATATTGGACAACAATAGTGAAATAAATGTAGTATTTATGGACCTAATGAAGGCATTCGATAGGGTTCCACATGAACGACTCGTGATCAAATTGAAGGCATATGGATTTAGTGATACAATGCGCCAATGGATAAGGGAATTCTTTAAAAATCGTAAACAGAGAGTCTGGATTAATAACAAATTTTCTGCATGGCAAGATATATCCAGTGGGGTACCACAGGGTAGTGTGATAGGCCCTATCCTGTTTGTTATATATATAAATGACCTACCGGATAATGTCAGTTCTGAAATCTACTTATTCGCAGATGACACAAAGATTTATAAAGAAATCCATGACAAAACAGACAGTAAAATAATACAGGATGATCTTGACTCCATGACCGACTGGGCTTCTACATGGCTACTAAAATTCCATCCAAACAAATGTAGAGTTCTGGAAATAAAAAGCAAACAAAATGTTGAAAACAGATCCTATTACCTACACGGAGAGGATGGTCTCCCAATACCACTTGAATATGTTGAGTTTGAAAAAGATCTAGGCATATTTATAGACAGACAACTTAACTTTCGAAAACATATACAGGAACAGGTAAATAAAGCCAACAGGATAATGGGAATAATTCGCAGAACCTACACATACCTAAATAATGACAATTTCACCTTGCTGTATAAAGCATTAGTACGCCCTCACCTTGAATATGCTAACAGTATCTGGTGCCCATACAAAGAAAAAGATATCAATACTATCGAAAATGTTCAAAGGAGGGCAACCAGACAGATTCTGTCATTGAAGGGACTGAGCTACCCTGACAGGCTAAAGAGACTAAATCTTCCAACTCTAAAATACAGACGACACTGGGGAGATATGATTGAATTATATAAAATCATACATGGTTATTACGACACACATCTAACAAAACATCTTTTCACATTAAACAATTCAATAGCAACAGGACACACATATAAACTAAAGAAACATCGCTTTTCACATGATTTCAGAAAACATTACTTTACCAATAGAATAATCGATGCCTGGAATTCACTATCTGATCACATTGTACCATCGAAAAATTTAAACATCTTCAAGAATAGATTAGACACATACTGGGCAAACCAAGAACTAAGATTTAACTATCATAGCAGCCTAACTCTATAGCAGCCTACCACAAAATGGAACATAGAGGCTTTTTAGCCTGCATTCTGCAAATCAATCTTATCTTATCTTATCTTATATCTAAATTGAAGATGCTCCTTTTGCTAAATTCTTAACAGTTTATTTAGACAAGAGCCTGACCTGGGGCAAACAAATTGCGGTAGTCACAGCTAAAGTAGCAAGAGGCATGGGGGTCATTCAAAGACTAAAGCCATACCCAACACACGCCACTATTAAAACCTGCATTTCACACTGGTCCTTCCACACCTCACATACTGCAATGCCATCTGGACTAACACACAAAAATCCAAATTAACAAACGTACAAAACATGCAGAAAAAATGTGTTAAAATGTTCCCAAAAACAGCAAAGAGCCTTTCATCACAAAATCCTCCCTAAATTTATAACCCACAGCTTTGCAAACAACATTGAAATCCACACATACAACACTAGGAACAAACATGATCTCCACATTAGATACACATGAAAATACACAGGGAAACGTATGTTTAATGTTAGGTGTTCCCCACCATGTATTGTATTTCGTAATTTCCTCCTGATCACCGACCAGACTGACAGCATCACTGCTCATGTTATGTTCCTGGTCACATATCCACTTGGGGTGTTTCTACAATTATTTGTAACGTATTTAAGACAGTCTAGACAGTGTCGCTGACAGCTGTGACGTAGGATGGTTAGAGCAGGCTGCCAACTACGGTGCACAGTGAAGTCCAGTCTGCTCACAATCTGTACAAACCACCTTTTTAGATAGGCGTCTTACAGGCTTCAGTTATGGCATCTTGGATATACTGATCTACTATTTACAATATCAGAGCGTATTAACGATTGAGCTACCGATACAGGGCCTGACACTCAGCGTGAGTTCTCCCTCCGAATGGAATGGTTTTTGCACCTTGTGATCACATCCTGAATGTGGGATCGAACCCGGCTCTTTTGGATTGGAATTTCAAGCATGTGTAGCACACCGGTTTTGCCAACCGAGCCAACACGCCAGCAGCAGCCTGAGTCCTCAGAAATATCCTAAAAAATCCTAAGAAATGATGATGATATTGCAACGGTGTACCTAAGGTGGCAGACACACTGTATTGAAAATATGTAAATTGGTATCCACGAAGCAAATAAATAATATTGAATCTTGAATCTTGAATCTCGGGTGACAAAAGACCTTGCCATCGGACTTGGCTACGGAAACCAGTATACCAGTCGACTATGAGGCGTAGCATTTCATCTGCAATGGTCATCAGTTTCAGTTTCCTGGACAGGGCTGCATGCCGAATTCGATTGAAGGCCTTTTCGGCATCGAAGAAGACATTGAGGTCCTCTTTATTGTCTGCATATTCGTGGATTACTTCATCATAGTTCGAAGTAATTCTTTCCTCATGTTAGTTGTCCGAATATCGGATGCCGGGAAGCCAGGAACGTGGAACATTTTTAATGGAAGAAAATGCGGACATAGAGGCTGAACAGCAGCCTGAGTCCTTAGAAATATCCTAAAAAATCCTAAGAAATGATGATGATATTGCAACGGTGTGACTAAGGTATGATGAACATTCAGAAGCAGAGGAGAGGAAATGTCACAATGTGAGAATTTAAAAGCACACTGATAATATGTAAATATCCTTGCAATGTCAAACGAGAGAGAGTTTCCAGCAAGATACAAGTAATAATTTGTTGATTCAATTATTGCAAAATCTTACTAATCGGGTTACAATCCATTGTCACCGGTTTTCGTTAACTGCAATAGTCTACTCTGTAGGATGGGTAGGCCATATAATTAACATGTGTTAGTGACTGGAAATTACAAATACCATTGCTGGAGCATGTCGTTAACCCGTTAATGGCTATATCTAAATTCTAACCCCTCCCATAGCTTTGTGTGGTTTTACCTTGCCACAAAATCAGGTGAAAACATTTTCTACAACATTTCTTATTTCAATAAGTAAGACTATACTTCTATGATGCTTTTTTTTAGGCAATTGGTGGATAAGTCCATGCTGAAATCAATATGCTAATGATAATTCAGCAACATGCACTTTAAATTCATTATTAACTTAATAGATACAGATGAAATATGTTCAGATAAAGCAGGTTTCTCTCCATTTACTAACCCGGCCCAAAATCGTATCATGTTACATTGAATTTGGATGTCAAATGGCATTCTTCCCAGTTCGCCATACACCATGACATTAGGTGTGCTTTTCTTTAGATTCAGTATACATTTAAAGAATTTCAATTGACATGATTCTATTAAGTTAGTGTTTTCGAAGCCCCATATTGCTGATCCATATAAAAGAATAGGCACTACTCAGCCGTTTACAATAGGCCGCAATGCTATTATACAGTACGCCTCAGCGCCGACGATTATCTATAGCCCCAGCGACAACATTGGCGCTGGAGTGCGGTAAGATGCCAGACCCTTATCCCAATTTGCGCAACCAATTGTTTACGCAAACTGATTTTGCGCAACCGAACAATTGGTTACACAGACCTGAAAACACGGGACCCAAAAATGGGTCTCGCAAATATTTGAAATTTTGAGGGCTGTTACTGTGTTCATTTACTGTTTAGTATGCTCTTGTATTTATACAATTCATCTTACACCTGGATATTGGTTGTCTATTTCTATTTATCGATATTATGACATTATAATCAACCTTATTATTATTATTATTATTAATATCCTCTTTGAGGCTGGTTGTTCATCTTTCTCACCTTCCTGTTTAAGCCTATAAGTGAATACTTTCTCCTTTATAAGTTATTTAATTAATTTAATTATAAAAGAATCTTTAACTCATTGTCGCTGTCTTGTCCCTTTTTCAGAAGCCTTCTCCTCACTTGTGTGTAAAATGTTCACCTTGCAGTCAATTATTAAAATGTGATGCCTGTAAACAGTGGGGTGGGGAGGGGGGGGGGCGCCCTTATTCTCTGAATTCTTGTTGTTACAGGCGAAGGATAAGGCATCGGGGGAGGAGATGTGTGCGAAGAAGAGTAAGTGGCAAGGGTAAGAGAAAGGCCTCTGTTTCTTCGGAAATGGAGTCTTTCAGGTTGGAAATGATGAGGGAGGTGAAAAAGACAATAAAAGCTTTGGTACCAGAGCTGCTTCGCAGCATGCTCCCTGAGCCGAGTACTTTATTGTCTTCTTCATCTGCCGCCGAGCAGAAAAACCCCACTGCTGATTCCGTTGTCCGTCGTGGTCCGTGGTCCGAAGAAAATGTTTCAGAATCAGTGGTGGCTTCAGTAGCTCTTGGAAGGCCCGCCACCTTGCCAATGGATCCTGGAGCTGGTCTAAATGATCATGGCAGCAGGCTTGCTGCGCCATTAGATCTAGGACGGGCTGCTGGACACAGGCTCACGCCTAGAGTGTCCGCACCCAAAAAGGTACCGCCACCTCTTACGCTACCTTCCCTGGCCAGTCCGGTTTAGCACTCTTTGCTAGCCCAGAGGCAGTGTATGAGGATTTTCTGCTCGGTTCACCCGTTGAAGCCGTGGACATGGAATCGGACGATCGTGCACCCCTTGCGGGGAGTACGGGCAATTTTTTCCATGGAACCACTCCCGTAGAGGTATCCTTCACAGCTCAAAGGGTGGCCCGGCTTGAAGCGGCAGACGGTGGCTCATCCGGGCCATGGTGTGGTGGATTACACCTAGCACACTTCCATGGCGCTTGGTCCTGCCTTTACAACCGTGGCACAAGACTTGCCTGCTCTCTCGGGCCTGCATATTTTCAACGGCCTGCCAGGGATATCCACGGCTCCAGCCACGTTTACACCTATGAGTGCTGTAGAGGATGACGATGGCCCGTGCCTTGTTGAGCACTCACAGGTGGCCACAGAGGAGGACTGGTCTGATGCGTGCCAATGGCTGGTAAGCGTTAGGCCAGAGCTATGTGTAGAACAGTCAGCAAACCAGCGGGACCAGCGCCCGTGGTTGGCTGGAAAGCCAGCAATTATCGCTATGCCATCTCTGCCGTTAGCAGAAGATATATTTGATATGTTCATGGTGGCAGAGACGCCCGCGAGGTGGCGAGGCGGTGTCGTATTGTTGCTGGCCAATACCAATTATACAGTACAGTGCCAATGCCGAGCACTAATGATCGCGCAACACTTGGCGAGGACACGCGGCCAGGCTCCAGTTCTGACATAGGAGCACTGTGCCCGAGCGCTCTGTGCTCAGCAAACACTGCATTGCGCGATGCAGAGGAGAGGTCAAGAGCATCCATAGTGGCACTCTTGCATGTCTCACAGCTGTTACAGGGTGTAGTAACAGCATCTGCATTGCACCAAGCAAGCCCTGTCTCTGTTCAGAGAGCCATCCAGATGGTATTAACCTGGCTCTGGACTGCATGACTAGGGAAGTGACTAGAAGTGTCAGGGCGAGACGCACATTTGCTCTAGATAATTTATCTCTGGATTTGTACAACAGGCTGTTGCGGATGCCTATTTCAGGTCCTGGTCTCTTTGGGGGTGAGGGATGTTGACACCTCCAGGTGACTAGTCAACTATCAGGGGGTGCTACATGAACAATTTGAGGTGCTTCGTAGGGAGCACATTCGCGCAGCGCCCCCTGCCACCTTGACCCGCGCACCTCGGGGCACGGGTGGCGCGCGAGGATCTGGTCATGGTAATCGTGCTTGATGGGCTGATTTCCACAAGAACGAAACCAATGCTAGAACCAGAGACAGTCCCACTCTTGCACTGCTTATGTCCACCTCTCTCCCTAGGTAGACCCGTGGGAGGTCGATTGACCTTCCACAAGCATGGGTGGGAGCGGTTGACGCAGGACTGCTTTGTCTTGTGATTGCTTTCAGCTGTGTACCAGCCCGACTGGGCGATAAGCGCACCATCGCACCTGTCTCTGGTTGCGATCTGGACTTAAATTCCAAGAGATCCAGATCAATGGTTGTGTATAGAGGAAGAGATAAATTCCCTCATACAAAAAGGAGCAATTCAACCGGCACAAAATTACCTGGGCTTCTATTCAGACGTGTTTCTAGTGACAAAAAGCACTGGAGGGTGGAGACCAATTGTCAACCTCAAGCCATTGAACAAGTTCATAGACACACCGAGTTTCAAGATGGAAACAGTCAAAACAGTGTTGCCGGGGTTGGTGAAGGGAATGTGGACAGCATCAATAGATCTGAAGGATGCTTATTCCCACATTCCAATTGCGAAGAGTTTTCGTCGGTACCTTAGGTTCGCATTCCAGGGCCGACAGTGGGAATTCAAAGTTTTACCATTCGGAATTTCCACGGCTCCTTGGGTCTTCACCAGGGTGGTTCTTACAATAACAACATATCTCTGCAGGAGAAGCATAGCAGTCCACACTTACATAGATGACTGGCTGTTAAAAGCACATAATCAGGAAAGTCTATCAGCAAATCTGGAGATAGTTTTGAAAACTCTCACAGACTTAGGCTGGATAATAAACTCAGGAATCAGAGCTGGCTCCATCCCAGAAGTTTGTTTACCTGGGAATGTTCTTCGATCTAGAGATAGGATATATTTATCCTACTCAGGAGAGTAGAAATACTCATCTCAGTAATACAGTCAGTATGCAACAGTTGTCTTGTCCTGGCACGGGTTTACTTGAGAATGCAGGGTTTGATGGTTTCTCTGGAACCAGTCATTCCACAGACAGCCTTTCGTAGACGGCCTGTCCAGTTATTTCTCAGTGGACCCCGAGGTCTGGTTCGCTGGACTCAAGAGGTGTCAGTCTTGGAACCTCTTATTCATCACCTTCAATGTTGGATGAAGAGAGAGAATCTTCTGGCGGGTGTGATGCTCACCCCACCTCACCCTCAAATAACGATGTACACAGATGTATCAATGGAGGGATGGGGGTGGGGGGTGTGTGTCCTTGCCTGGAAGAAGCCACTGTATCAGGGCTTTGGAATCTGGCTCAGTCACAGGGACATATAAATCTACTGGAATTACGAGCAGTAGTTCTGGGCCTGGAACATTTCTTAAAGAAAGTTCAGGGCAAGATTGTTCTAGTTCGATCAGACAACTCGACAGTAGTGACTTACATAAACCGCCATGGCAGAACGAATCACCCAGTCTCTGTATGATGACTTGGAAACTGCTTTGCTGGTGTCTAGATCATACGATCACCTTGAAGGCAGTTCACATTCCGAGCCGAAGGATGAGTGTTTTGCCTACATAATGGCAACTAAATCAATATGTAGCAAATTGTCTGTTCGACCACTGGGGGAAACCCAACATAGATTTGTTCGCAATGAACAAGAATGCGAAGATGACGATGTGCGTCTCTCCGATTCCAGATCCAAACGCTTAGACACCAGATACGTTAGCTATCAGTTGGGAGGGAATGTATGCGTATGCATTCCGACTAGCAATCAGGAGTGCCAAGCCGATCATGGTATACGGATCTGCTGGACCTTTTGGTCTGCAATCCGGTTCCTCTGCTTCTGATGGACAATATTATTTTCTATGCCAAGTCCTTTCACAACAACCCGTCAATGTTCCAATTGACTGTGTGGATGTTGTCAACGAATCTAAAGTTAAGAAGGACTTTTCTGAGCAAGCAGCCATGTTTATGCTAAAGGCCAGAAGGGGGTCAACGTCCAGAGCATATAACTATAAAATCGAGTTATTTGCAGAATGGTAATCCAATGGATGCATCTATTCAGGTAGTAGCCGATTTCCTCTGTCACCTGTATGATGCCTATAGCCTCAAGCCTAACTCTATTGCTGGCTACAAGTCAGCTTTGATGTCAGTTATCCCTTGCTTGGCTGATAGGGGAAGTGACGTAGTCTGTTCATTGAATAGCTGTTCATTGAACACTAATAAAAGGCATGGGTAATCTAAGACCGAGAAATCCACCAGCGATTCCGTCTTGGAGTTTATCTCTAGTACTTCAAGTGCTAGCAGATAATCCCTTTGAACCACTAAGTGGCATTTCTATGAAAACGTTGACACTTAAAACTATTTTTAATTGCTGCAGCCTCTGCAAGATGGAGAAGCGAGATTCATGCTTTATCCGCCGAGGCTGACCATTACTGGGGAAGGCCTTAGGCTCCTACCTAGGATAAATTTCATGGCTAAGAACTAGTCTTTGAAATATCCAGGTCAGACAATTATTTTACCAGCTTTGACTAGGTTCGATCCTAATTCAAAAGCATGGTGTCCAGTCCGCGCATTGAACAGGTACAAACAACGTACACAGGAATGGTGGACGTACCCACCCACATTATGATTGTCTTATATTGAACCCCATGGCAGGGCGTCAAAAGACACTATATCTAGGTGGATTGTGGAATGTATTCAATTTTGCCACAAATCTGCCACTGGTAAACAAGTTGACGTAGCTAAGGCTCACTGTGTCCATGGCGTAGTGGCGTCCACCGCCCTGTTTAACAGGCACGATGGGTGACATTATGTCGGTAGCTCACTGGCACTGTGAGTCAAGTTTTACCGACCATTACCTCCATGACACCACTAATCCTCTTGCCTTATCGATATTCAAAAGACGATCAGGTGTATATATTGTAAATAAGTTGCACTTGCTGTCCTCAGACAGCACATTTTAATTGTGGAAACAACCGTATAATCGTGTATATCTTTTCCACCACTGATTTGGACTGGATGGATAAAGCTTACATGTACATGCATAAGGTCTGTACTGCCTTTTATTGTTACATAATTTATTATCATGATGTATTACCCTTATTTAACAAGAATGTCATGGTACCTGTGTATTTGGTGGTTCATTTATTGAGAGTATACGAAATGAAGTCTCGTCTCGTGTCCTGTAGTACTTAGCACCAGTACTTAGAGAGCATATTGGACATTGAGGTCATAGCTTCTTCTGTCCCAAAAGGGGGTGGGGTGGGGGTGGAGCGCATTTGACATACGGTCATTACTCTCACCATCGCTTGTGTTATCCGATGTTCAAATCATTGCCTGGTTGTGTTTGTCACACAATTTCAGATGTTAGTGCTTCATGCGCAAAAACATGCAAGGGATGAGCTGGTCTTTTGACCTCGCCTCCCTCCAGCCAAATTCTTTTACGAATTCTGGCAATATCATGGAATGTTAGGGAGGTAGGTATATCTCTTGAAGTGAAATAAACGAAATCATGGATTTCTTTTTTCACGAGAGAGTAGTTATGCTTACCTCTGAGTCCCTAACACGAAACCGACCTCTCCGCCCCACAGCGGCTCGGTCTTCAGGCTTTTAAGTTGCATGTGTCGGCCAATAGTCAAGCCGAGGCAGTGGCAGTCTGTGCATGCGCGAGGTTGGGGGCCGGCATCCAGCTGACTGTTTGTTACCTGTCTACATGCCCAATAAGGGCACCTATCTTTTTTAATCTGGGGTTATTGAGTGAAGGTCGATATTTAGGAAAAATAGAGTGGTAGGGAGGTACGTATAACTACTCTCGTGAAAAAAGAAATCTGTGATTTCGTTTATTTCATGAGTGAAAATCAGCTAATAGCTTCAAGTGCCTTGATTGCTACTTGTTGTTTTGCCAGCTGATGCTCTTTAGGGTCTGGACTCCTGCATATATTTCCGTAGAGTGAAAGAACTTTCTTATCGATGGCCGCCTCGACTGGTTCAACACCCAACAGTGTGTACACTGCAATGTCTGCACACCTCGTTGGGAGTGATTGGATGTGCTTTAGCTTCAATCTCTGGAGCTTTTCCATAACTTATCAAGACATTAGATTTAAGACTTAGCTCTGGTTTGTGGAAATGCTGTGGTGCAGGTGGGTGTTCCCTGCGTCAGCTGCAGTATTCTGCCTGCACTCATCGTTACACCCTGCTGCGCCTAGCATTTGTTTGCATGCTGAATTGTGGGGGCAGTGGTTGGTGTTATTGCAGTTGTTTTCATTTTCTGTGTTCATCGCTATCCAGGTCTCCTCTATACGAGTGTCTCTTCATGCAACCACAAAGTGCGGATGTGGGAGCAGAGCTGTATCTACTGGTCATTGGAAATCGCTACCGAGCATGTTCTTGTCTATACACAGGCTACTCCACGATCAGTCCACTGTATTGGAAGAATTGCAGTATGACCTTGTGATAGGCTGGTATATTTATGGCCTGTTCAGTCAAATTCAAATGTTCTTTCTTCGAAGTAAATATCTAGTTTGTTCTTGAATGATTCGACTGTTGTTGCTTCAGCTATTGTAGCTGCCAGTGAATTCCACTGCGGTGCCACTCTATTGGTGAAAAACTGCTTGCGAATATCTTTGTTGCTGTGTTTTATGTTGGGCTTGAGCTATAAATGGCCTCTGGTCTGTGTAACACTGATTGGCTCGAAAAAGTAGTCTATCAATATTATATAGATCCCTGATGAGCTTTGAATGTTTCAATTAAATCTCCTCGAAACCGTCTATGTTTCACTGACATTAGATTTAATGCTTCCAGTCTTTCCATGTAGCTATAGTCTCTGATTTGTGAGACAAGTTTTCTTGCTCTGCGTTGAACTCTTTCTAGTAATTGTGATCGCCTTTTCAATTTTGGCGACCATGCCGAGGTGCCGTATTCGAGAACAGGTCTCACTAGAGACTTGTACAAGAACGTGAAAGTAGATGGGTTAATGTTGGTAACGGTTCTCTTGATTAGTCCTATTGTGCTGTTAGCCTTGGAGATGATCTTACCTATATGTATATCAAAAGAGATGTTTCTGTCAATATGCACTCCCTGGTCTTTTTCTACATAGATCTGATGTTGAAATAGGATAGTATATAGTTTGAGGGTTATTCCTACAGAAGGATAGTTGCCATGTCTACAACTAGAATTTACATACTTTGTCTATGTTGTCCTGAGTCTTACTGGTAGCCGGGTTGCCATATGTCTTTGTGTCGTCTGCAAATATTTTGCAGTGGCAGGTCAGACTGTCTAGTAGGTCATTTATGTATAGGTCCCAGGACACTTCCTTGTGGCACGCCGCTTGTCACCTCTAACCAGTCTGATGTCACATCATTGATTCTTACTCTCTGTCTTCTATTACATAGGTAGTTTCTTATCAATCTTACTAAATTGTTGCCAGTAACATAGCTTCTCAGTTTTGTTTGGAGTCGTTGGTGTGGTACTGTATCAAATGCTTTTGAGAAATCTAAATATACTTCATCGACAGGTTCATTTGAATCAAGTTTGACTGTTATATCTTCGAGGTACTCTAGTAATTGAGTTTTACAGGATCGATTGTGTCTGAAACCATGGTGGCACTTGGTAAATAGATTGGCTGTTTCCAGAAAATTTACAGTGCTGTCTGTTATAAATGTCTCTAGACCTTACACAAGGTAGAGGTAAGACTGACTGGTCTGTAGTTGCTTGGGTTGTTTTTGGAGCCTTTTTGGTCAAAGAATTTTGGTCAAAGGATGCTATTGTGCTCAGGTCCGGAACTTCCATTTGGAATTTTGATTCATAAATCGTCCGTCAACTTTTGCTTTAAAATGTATCTCCTCCTTAATGGCTTGCCGGATTTCAACCAAATTTGGCTAGAATGATCCTATGGGTGTAGCCTCTAGAACATATATTCAGTTTTTTAATATTTCAAATTTCGTGGTAAAAAACTGATTTTATTTAAAATTTACCGAAAAGTGTCAAAACGCATCTCATCCTTAGTTTCTCGACAGATTTCAACCAAATGTGGCTAGAAGGGTCATACCAACATAGGCTCTAGAACTTCTATTCAAATTTTTGATATTTCAAATTTTTGGGTAAAACACTTAGATTTTGTTGCAAATTTACTGGAAAGTGTCAAAATGCATCTCCTTAGTTTCTTTGCAGATTTCAATCAAATCTGGCTAGAACAATCATACGGAGGTAGGCTCTAGAACTTCTATTCAGATTTTTTATGTTTCAATTTTGTGTGTAAAAAACTTGGATTCTATTTAAAGTTTGCCGGAAATTGTCAAATTGCTTTAAAACGCTACTCATCCTTGGTTTCATGGCAAATTTCAACCAAA
Source organism: Chaetoderma sp. LZ-2023a (assembly GCA_034401795.1). NCBI lineage: Eukaryota > Metazoa > Mollusca > Caudofoveata > Chaetodermatida > Chaetodermatidae > Chaetoderma > Chaetoderma sp. LZ-2023a. Next base: position 70,182,821 of record CM067364.1, read on the forward strand.
TCTAACTCGAACGATCATATGAAGGTAGACTCTAGAACTACTCTTCAGATTTTTTTAATTAAAAATTTTGGGGTAAAAAACTTAGATTTTGTGTAAAATTTACCGAAAAGTGTCAAGACACAATGTGGGGTCATTCCATGCCAAATCACTTAGAGGTCCCCATGTGACCATCTCTGATTTTTATTAAATTTGACCCAGATGCACATATATGGAAATGATGACTGCATGCAAAATTTCATTGCAAAATTCTAATTAGTTTTGAGGTTATGGTTGATTGATTTTAGGGGGTGTGGCACTTTTTTTTTTTGCACTCGCGAATCCAGTGAGTGGTTTGGAAGGATTTTTAAACGCTGATGACTTTCTTAATATTGAAGATATTAAGCTGAAATTTGCTGTGCCACCTAATTGATGCATGCGGAGTCTGGAACTGAACGCATTTCCTGGATATCTCAGCCAGTTCCAGAGGTGGAGGACTCTAAAGTTGGGTGTTTATCCATTCAGAAACAATTTTTATCAGATTTCCGTGACCCAGTACTACCTGACTCTTTATCACAAACACTAAATGTAAGTTGTTTTGAAGTATGTACATATAGGTGCTGATGTAGATGAAAGCTTATGTGAATCAGGTACAATATTAAAGTGTGGGAGGTGTCCACATAACAGATGAGAACAAAAAATCCGAAAATTTGGCATTCATATTAGGGATGGTTTACCCATGTGGGCAATTACCTATCATCAGGAGCTTTGAATATGATTAACATACATATATTAGGTGTATATGTACCAAGTTATAACTTTGTGGCTCAATTCCTTCAACCTTAAATAAAGTTCGATATCTACCCTATTTTCCAGAAATCGAACCAACCAAAATGAAGTGTTAATTAACATATCAACACTTTCAAACCAAAAATACATTGATTTATACATTGCACTATCAATTATCGAATTGTCGGATAAATGTTTTGGTGGACATCTTGGATTTTTTCCCACCAAGTCCCCCCAAAGTAAACCAATATGAGATTTAAAATGTAGTTTTCTCGAGAACAGAATTTGGTAGAAAATATCCTTTGACCATAGGGGTCCAAGTTTGTTTGAAAATGAAGCTCATCAGCCATCTTGAATTTTGGCCCATTTTTAGAAGCACCTACCCGGTAAAAATCTCAGTAACCGCTTGAGGGATTGATTCGAAACTTATCAAACATAATCTAGATCAATAGCTGAGCCAAGTGTTCAAGGGAACATTATTGGACAAATATTTGGGCTGCCATCTTGTATTACCTAATTTTTCATGAAAATGACTTCCCGAACCGCGAATGTGTGATGGGATCAGGTCAAAATAGTATGATTAGGAACTAAGGACCATTCAATTTTGTTCAAGGGAAGTTTCTACTTAGAAAAGACATGGCATCCATTGACCAATCAAAGTGTAGTGTTTGGTATCCATGTTGGATTTTCTTGATGGATTTTATTAGCAAAAATTGCTTAGTTTATTGGTATGCCGATTTCAAATTTGGAATATTTAAGTGTCAGATGAATGAGTCGGCAGCCATCTTGGATTATGCTAACCTGTGAACTTCCTTTAATTAAGAAGTAAATGGAAACAGTTTTAAACGAATACTTCTCAAGAATTGCCAGGCCATTTTCAAATATATTCAGCAGAAAGCATCCTTTGGTGATAAGAGTTACAGAATTATTCAAAAGAACCTGATTGTTTGATTTGATCGGTGGCCATCTTGGATTCTGTGCTGGTTTTAGAAGCACGTTTACAGATCTCTGAAAAAGTGATGTATTTGAAACAACAAACTTCATCTAGCTAGGCATGTGCTGAAGTGAGTTTGTTCGAAATCGTAACATAAGAAAGCGTGTGATCGTACACTAGTATTCCACAATATTGAATATTTTGAAACTAATTTGACTGGATGCTGTTGCCGCCGTAGTTCCAAAATATTCAATATCTTAGTACCTGTATAGTTTTCTGGAAGTTCATGGTCATGGAGATCAGTGGTCGATTGATCCCAACACGAGCGACGTGTGGGTGGAGCTTAGCTAGAGATGGGCGGGGCATACGACAGCTAAAAACTGTAAAGGTCCATTGCATGGCTCGCAACCATTTTCTATAATCCTCTTGTTTTAAGTTTGTTGAACATTTTAAAACTAATTTGACTGTCTTTGACCTAGCTATTGATTCTTGGAGGTCATGGAATTTCTTAATTTTAGTCATGGAAAAGTCATGGAATTTCAAATACTGAAAGGTGTACAAACCCTGGTTTTAATATTTTCATTGACAGCTTGACAGATATGGCTTGTAAGCGAGAACTGGATCCAGACTATGAAGATGTTACTGAACAGCAAACAAAGAGACAGAGAATTCTGGAAGAAGGCGGTTAGTAACTTAGTATTACATGTATGCTGTATCTGGAAGACTGAAAATAATACCAAGTTTAAAAAACCCATTTTCCATGCCCTAATCATTAAAACTTGGTCAAGAACAGTTAAATATCTGCCTATTGAATGTTCATTTACCTGCTAAGAGAACACAATTTTTGGAAATTTATCGCATGGAATGACTGGCTCGATAACCGAGCCAGTCATTCCATGTGATAAATTTTCAAAAATTGTATTCTCTTAGCCTGTAAATGGACATTCCACAAGGATGTAAGAGCAGGGCTTCCACTAGTAGAAGTCCGGGAGTCCTATACTCCCAAAGTTCATGTTTGGGCTCCCCAAAAACATAACAAGGAAGTCCTGGATTTCCTCTTTTTTGGCTCTGACATCTCTAAAAATGTTTTTTAAACCAAATTACATGTATTTGAACCATTTTAGACTTCCATATTTCTTGCTTGGACTTCCAATGGTATTACCCAGGATGTCTCAGACTTCCTGTGTTTAGAAATTAGTGGAAGCCCTGCGTAAGAGAGGCCGACTTCACCATTAAAGGGTTAAATTATGTATCATCCCATTGGTGGTCTTAAGAAGCATGTTGATTGTGGATTTGTGGTGTCATGGCTATGAGGAGACTATAACGGTTAGAGAAATTTGGAATGAGTGATTTCTAGCTATTCCCCGTCAATTTATAGCTAAACATTGTAAACGTGTTGGAATGGGTAATTTATATACTGTGAATTCTGACTTACCAGAATCCCAATCTCAAGGTAATTCATGAATCCATTTCCTCACTCAGTCTTATGATGTCATAATCATCTACGCGATGTGTATGCTGACATCATAATCATAACATCATAAATGATTCGATTAAGCCTGTCTTTAATACTTAATAGTCTGACACATTGTACGAATTGTATGTTTTTGCTATTTCAGAAACATGCTGTTGAATATTTTGAAGCTAACTTGACTGGGCGATGTTGGATAGGCAGCAACAGCACCCAGTGAAATTAATTTCAAAATATTCAACAGCTTACCGTTGTAGTTTTCTGGCAATTGATAGTCAGGGAGTTCAGGGATTGATTGATCCCAACACGAGCGCCGTGTGGGTGGAGCTTAGCTAGAGATTGGCGGGGTAAAGCTAAAACTAGAAAGGTCCATTATAGAGGGAAGCTGTTGAATATTTGAAAAAAATGGCAGCTACAATTCTTCAGTCAAATTAGTATTGCACTATTCAACAGAATGTTTACTAAATTGTAAGACACAACAAGGTTTGTGTTTGATGGCTTTACTTTTGCTTGGAGGTTGGCCATGGTAGTAAGGAAGAGCATGTTATTTTGTTGGTCGGTCCATCCATCTATCTGTCTTTCTGACCGTGTGTCCATCCATATGTGCACATTTTGGGTTTTTTGGTTCGAGAACTAATTTTGCTTGAAGGACATGTACCTTGAAGAAACTTCAGGGTAAGGCTCGGTTGTAGTATTTATTCATAATAGTCACCCTCATTCGTCAGTGCGAGCATCCATGCATCTATGCAAACCAGTAGGAGTATCCCACTAAGATGGCTGTCATTTTTAGGGGTGGGTGGGGAGGAAGTCATTTGATTTATATCATCTGCCTGTAGTTATTATGCCCCGTCATATAGCAGTTGTTTTGTCTCTCTGTCCGTCCATCCGTACAGGTTTCATTTCCGGATGATAACTCAAGTTCTATTAAAGTGATCATTACCAATCTGGCGCAGCCAATCTGGCGCAGGAGCTTGTCCTTGGTGGTCCAAAGAACTCTATCAATTTTGGTGTCAAATGGTCACAGGTCAACGTCATGGTGACCTAATTAATTACGTAATATTGCGTTTCCGGATGATAACTTGAGTTCTATTAAAGGGATCATTACCAATCTGGCATGTGAGCTTGTCCTTGGTGATCCGAAGAACCCTATCAATTTTGGTGTCAAACAGTGAAAGGGCAAGGTCACAGTGACCTAATTAATTACATAATATGGTGTTTCCGGATGATAACTCGAGTTCTATTGAAGGGATCATTACCAGTCTGGCGTGGGAGGTTGTTGTCGGTGGTCTGAAGAACCCTATCGATTTTGGCGTCAAAGGTTATGGTGACCTAATTAATTACATAATATTGCGTTTCTGGATGATAACTCGAGTTCTATTGAAGAGATCATTACGAATCTGATGTGGGAGCTTATCCGTGGTGGTCCGAAGAAGCTTATCGATTTTTGTGCCACAGTCAAGGTCATGGTGACCTACTTATTTACATAATATTGTTTCCGGATGATAACTTGAGTTCTATTGAAGAGATCGTTACAGATATGGAGTGGGAGCTTGTCCTTGGTGGTCCGAAGAACCATATCGATTTTTGCGCTAAGCACTCAAGGTCACTGCAAACTAGTTAATTAAATAATATTGCGTTTCTGGATGATAATTCTAGTTCGATTGAAGGGATCATTACTACATGTAATCTTGTGTGGGAGCTTTTACTTGGTTTCGAAGACCCTATCAATTTGGGTGTCAAATGTCATGGTCACAGTGATCAATCATGTGTGAGAGATTGTGCTTGGCCGAATGGGGTGGCATACTTTATCAATCTCTGATTGTCGTTCTTGTTATTATTATTATTATTATTATTATTATTATCTCGCAGCTAAAGAAGCAACAGAGAAAAGGATTGAAAATATCATCCGAAGACATTTCAACATTGAGATTCATAACAAAGAGAAAGAAGCCCTCGACCTGAGTAATGTATGCTGATTAACTCTTAAATTTGTTCAACAAAATTTAAATTTTCTCATAGACCCATAGAAGAATTCAAAAAAAAAATTTATCACTGAAATGACAGGCTCGGTTATCGAGCCAGTCATTTCAGTGATAACTTTTCAAAAATACTCATCTCTTGCTGAGCAAAGGGTCATTTCTCAAGCCCACTACAGAAGCAGTTTTTGGGCACCCTAAGTATTAAAGTGCAGAAAGGTATGATAGCCATTTTACTAACTATTATGATAAGATTCAAAGGTGACACCTTTAAAGACTAATTGTATTATTTTTCGAAACACTCACTAACTGAAGAAGTGACCGAGATGGTCACGAAAGCTACACTCAAACAATTTCTACATCCCGGGGTTAACTAATATTTCTTTATTATATAGTTCATTGCGTTAAAACGTCAAATATTTACGCATTCCTTGTATCTCACAATATTTTCTACAATCCAGAATCTAGCATCTCAGGGACTGACATACCCATTCGCTAATTATCCAAATACTAGTAAAATTTGAGATCTGGCTAATGGAAAGCAGTGTTGGCTAAATATCTGGCTAATGATTAGAATCATGTTATACATAATTTCAGAGTAGAGAATTATTAAAATTACCTTTGAAAAAACATCTTAGATAAATATTTATGTAACTAGTACTTATATTATGCTTTATTGTGACCAAATAAACACTGAAGTCCTAATATCTCGGATAAAAAGCACCCATGTTACCAAACGGTTGAATATTTTGAAAGTAATTTGGCTGGAAGCTGTTGCTGCCTAAGTTGAAAGTTGAAAGGGTTACTTGGTAGTCATCTAAAATTGGCTTAAAGTCCTTCAGATTTGGCTAAGAAAAATGGTAGTTGGCTAAGCTATTGGAAATCTTTCCATGTCAAATTAACAATTCCGTGACTTCTGTTTGTTTTCCATTATTGCAGAAAACCACTGCCCCTAAGGTATACTTTCTAGACGAATCCTAGCCATGCTTTAGCCAGTAATGTGTACATTTTTCAGAAATAGTCTGTAAATCATCTTTGTGTGGAAATTGATATTTTCTTGACCATTTCCAGGGAATATTTTGTTGGAAAAAAATTGCATAGCAGTAACTACTAAACAAATCGAAAAATGCATAGCAGTTCATAGCACTTGCATAGCAAACAAACTGTGTTGAAACTGGTTGGTGTTCCAACGGGGATGAAGGGCTACCAGACTTGGTAAATCAGTAGTCCGTCTAAAAAATTTGTAGTCCGTAAGGCGTTTAATATGCAACACGTAGTTTACACAAATTGCACAAATCTGACATGAACAGATGGTTGAATAATTAATATTGGACTTCTGAGAATGTTATTGAGGATAGTGTATCAGTCTTCAGGTCTACAGTAGCCAGTATTGTCATTTGTCAGTATAACATATGTCAGATTCAGAATATGCATGTACTGGCTCTGGCCAAGGTCAGGGAGTATAGGAAACCTAAAATAATACGTATTGGTAGATTTGGCAATTACATTGATTGGAAGCTGTTGCTGCTTAAGGAAGCAACATATCCCAGTAAAATTATTTTCCAAAAAATCAATAATGTACCTCCCATGAATACTGTGATTTCATTGACTAGGTTTAACATATATTTTGTAACTTACCAACCTACATCACATATCCCTTTCAACTGGTAGGGCTAAACAAAGTACACATCATTCAATACAATGTAAGAAGGCTGAATAGTGTTAGTGCTTAACTGGAAGCTGTTGCAGGCTATGGCAGCTGTGAGAAACAGGTCCCCCATAAAAACTTGCAACATATTCAACAGCTTATTAAGATGAAATTGAGTGACTCCGATACTATGACCTCAGTTGAAAGAGTTAACAATTTTTATTTAAGAATTACTAATGGTTGTTTTCTCCGGCTTAAATAGTGAATGATAAAAAGTTTTACTGTGGTCAGCGTGTATCAATCGGTCCACCGTGTTACTAGTTTTACTACGAAGACTACAAATGCTATATATAGAGATACTACTACGTCATTCATAAAATTACCATGTAAAACATTGTTTATTTTCTTTACTGTCGGTAGTTTCCTTGCGATTCATTGGTTGCTTTCTATATAGTTATATTTATTAACCAATAATCTTGCGAGAAAGTATGTTCCCTACTTTGGAGAAGAGTAATCGAGAACACTCGCGCATGCGTCGATCTTGGTGACATGCCATTCTAAATCTGTTGCTTGCGCGAATCAAGCGCGATATGCCGCCGTAGCATGGTTAACTATACTGTGTCGGCCTTGATTTGGGGATGCGCTAACAGGGGTTTAGCATTCCCGATGACATAACTCAGTTTCCGAGACAAACATTGTCTAAATCGACCTGAATCAGCCTAGATAAACCTGTATTTTTAAAGTTTATCATAACGCTAACTTATGACGGGGCAATGATCAATAGCCATACCCCACTATAGGAGAATTTAGATTTACAAGAGAGTCTGTTACGAGCAATATGTGGACGACCTTGAATACCCCGTGATACATATTGCGAGTTTCCGACTGGTGTCCAGACTCAAAACGTAAGTCTGTAACAGTTTATTATTATACCAGAAGAAGGAAGCCGCTAATGCATGCACGCATTGCTAGCTTTTAGAATTTTGATCTATAGAGCGCTTACTGAGCTCGCGTCACTGGCGGTCATTTGTCCCATAGTGAAGGAAGGTATGAAGATATGTGCTCTATAGCTATATATGTCTATGGACTATATTGGAAATCAGTCTCCAACGCATGCACATCTCGCTTCCGTACTAGATTTGACAAGCGTTTTGCAACTTTTAGCAAATTTTTATCAAAAATATTCCAAAATTAAGTGAATTGACTGAATTTTACATCAAAATTATGTATCACAGCAAATAGCTATGCGAAGTTGTGAATGTGTAGCAACAGGTACCCATTTGCATCGCATTTTGCGATGCGATACCGCTCAAAATATTCCCTGATTTCTGACCATTAACACTTTGATGGTCAAGCCACCCAGATCCACCCTACGCAGTGGAATGTCCATTTGCCGACCAAGAGAAGACTATTTTTGAAAATTTAGCTTTAGAATGACTGGCTTGATAACCAAGTCTGGTGATAAATATTGAAAAATATTCGCTTACTCTGCAAATGGACATTTTCAATGAGAAAAAGAATTTTTTTTGAACAAATTTAATGGTTAAGCCTTTCACCCCTTCACCGACGAATCACAGAAAAAGTATGTTCTTTACAATATAAAGCTACGCTTGTGCGATTATTGCATTGAGTGATAACAGTCAATTATTAGCTCACCTGGCTAGAATGGCCAAGTGGGCTTATGCCATGGCAACCGTCCGGCATCTGTCCGTCCATCCGTCCGTCCATCCGTCAACTTTTCTTTAAACGACTTCATCTCAAGAACCACTGGGCCGATTTCAATTATATTTGACAGGAAGTATCCTTAGGGCATAGGCATCCAAGTTTGTTCAAACGAAGCCGGTCGGCCAATTTGGCCGGCAGCCATCTTGGATTTCGGCCGATTATAGGAATTGGCTATAAAAATCTCTGAAACCGCTTGGTGGATCGATTCAAAACTCGCGAAATATCATATAGGGCAAGAGCTAAACCAAGTTTGTTCGAAGGGACTTGATTGGCCAAATGGTTCGACGGCCATCTTGGATGACCTAGTTTTCGTGAAAACGACTGCTGAACCGCTGAATGGATCGGGTTGAAGGTTTGGTGATATGATTATGGACTAAGGGCCATTAAAGTTTGTTCATGGGAAGTTGATAGGTAAAAAACATGGCCGTCGTGGACCAATCAAATTTTAGCATGTTTGACTGCCATATTCAATTTTTCTACTTGACAGATTTTGAAGCCGAAATTGGTTTTCTTAACTCTGATCACTTGTCAGTCAGCTGTCATATAGCGATAACCCCGTCCATCTGTATGTCCATTCATCCATCTGTCTGTCTGTCACCAACAATGGCGGCTCATTTTGTTATTTCTTGACGGATTGACACCAACCTTGGTCACAATATTAATGTCGGCATCTAATATCTGTGTTGTGAAAATGAAACTGACAGGACGTCAAATGCCAGAGTTATCACCCCTTAAATATTTGCTGCCTCACTTTCATAGGGGAAATACAGGTTTGTTCCCACCGTCCACTGATTTATCACCATGTCAGATTTTATTGCCAAAGTAGATTAAACTCCAATTAACAGATTAACCTTTCCAATACTGCCTAAATGTTTAAGATATGTATTATGTGCTCTGACATCTATACTCGTAAAAATATTTTGAAATGTGTTTGATTGAAAGTTGTTGCTGCCTTAGGCAGCAATGAAAGTTGTTGCTGCCTAAGGCACCAATGAAAGTTGTTGCTGCCTAAGGCACCAATGACTTTTAGTCAAATTATTTTCTAAATCAACTCCATCTCACCCTACCCCTGCTGCTAACTTGGGGATTCAGCCAGATGTGCATGTGTTAAATGGATTGTGTTGTGGTGGGGAATAACCTGCTATAAAGACCACCTACCTGCCTTTAGAGACCAATTTCGTCAGTTGTATTTAAACCTCTAGTAACCGTCTGACTGCTAAGTTTTTGCAGACGACATTCCAAAGGTTATATCTCTGAACCTGATAAATATTTTGAAAACAATTGAACTGAAAGTTGTTGGTGGCTAAGCCACCAACAACTTTAAGTCAAATTGTTTTCAAAATATTCAACAAGTCAAGAGCTTTTGAAAATTGAAATTATTGGCTGCACTGGCTTGGAGCAGTGAGACAGTTAAGAAACCAGCTGTTGTTAGCACTGATGTCATCTATTTTCGCTTAAACATCGCTTAAATCACTAATGCAAAAAACAGTCCAGGGATTGTTGTCAGTATATCAAAAACTAAACAATTTGACTGAAAGTCATTGGAAGTGACACCGATGGATGTAAAACTTGAGTAAGATTAGTTGAAATGCCAATGTTCCAGGTGATCGATACAGGCCCATTTGGGCCTCTTGTTTCAGAATAATCATGATTACTTGAGTAATCAGTCTGGGTACAGATTACCCATACATCCCAGTAACAACAAAGACATATCAGTGACGAAATTGTGGTTAGCAATGTTCGTTTGTAGGCCAAGAGAATAATATGTTTGAAAATGAATCACTGGAAGGCCTAGTTCGATGCTCGAGCCAGGCATTCCAGTGATGCATTTTCAAAAATAGTTTTCTCTTGGCCTGCAAGTGGACAAGCATTCGCTGAAAAAATGTCAATGTACGTGACTGATCGCATTAAAGACTAAATTAAGTGGTATTTTATGCAGTAGAAATTGTTCACAATTTTTTTTATTAACTCACCTGGCCTAAAAGGCCAAGTGAGCTTATGGCGCGGCGACCGTCCGTCATGTGTCCGTTTATCATCCGTCAACTTTTCCTTTAAATGACTTCTTCTCAAGAACCACGGCGATTTCAATTATATTTGGCGGGAAGTATCCTTAGGGCATAGGGATCCAAGTTTGTTCAAACTAAGCCGATCGACCAATTGGCCCGCCAGCCATCTTGGATTTTGGCCGAGTTTTAGAAACGTCTTTAAAAATCTCCGAAACCGCTTAAGGGATTGAAGCAAACCTCATGGAATATGATCTAGGGCAAGAGCTAAACCAACGTTGTCCAAGGGAACTTGATCAGTCAAATGGTTCGGCAGCCATCTTGGTTGACCTAGTTTTAGCGAAAATGACTTCTCCAAAACCGCTAAAGGGATCAGGCCGAAATTTGGCAGCTATGATTAGGGACTAAGGGCCATTAAAGTTTGTTCAAGAGAAGTTTATCCATCAAAAAACATGGCCGCCGTGGGCCAATCAATATATAGCGTGTTTGGCGGCCATATTGGATTTTTTTATTTGATGGATTTTGAGGCCGAAATTGGTTTTATATACTAGGTTTTTTGGTGTTCTGATCTCAAATTTGTAATTTTCAAAACTGTCGGATAAACGGTTTGGTGGCCATCTTGGATAATTTTCCCCCCAAAAGCTCCCATATTAAAGCAATGGGAAATTTAAAATGTCTTCTTCTCCAGAACTAATGGGCTGATTTCAATTATATTTGGAAGGAAGCATCCTTAGGGCATAGAGATTCTATTTTGTTCAACCGAAGCCGATTGGCCAATTTGGCAGGTGGCCGTCTTAGATTTCGGCTGATTTTTAGAAATGTCTAAAAATCTCCGAAACCGTTTGACGGATCGATTCAGACCTCATGAAATGTGATCTAGGGCAAGAGCTGACACAAGTTTGTTCAAGTGAACTTGATTGACGAAATGGTTCAGCGGCCATCTTGGATGACCTCGTTTTCGCAAAAAACGACTTCTTCAGAACCGCTAAACCGATCGGGCCGAAATTTGTGATATATGATTAGGGACTAAGGAATATTAAAGTTTGTTCAAGAGAAGTTGGTCCGTCAAAACCCTGGCCAGCCCACAATCAATATATAGCGTGTTTGGTGGCCATATTGGATTTTCTTATTTGATGGACTTTGAGGCCGAAATTGGTTTTATGTATGTTTCTGCGCATTGTGATTTCAAATTTGCCATTTTTGAGACTGTCGGATAAATGGTTTAGCGACCATCTTGGCTCATTTACCTGCCAAAATCTCCCATGCTAAAGCAATGGGAAATTAAAAATGTATTCTTCTCATGCCATCTTGGATTTTGGTCGATTTTTTAGAAATGCCTTTAAAAATCTCCAAAACTACTGGGGGGGGGGGGGGGGAATCAATTCAAAATGCATGAAATGTCATCTAGGGCAGTAACTGCACCAAGTTTGTTCAAGGGAACTTGATTGGTCAAATGTTTTGGTGGCCATCTTTGATAACATACTTTTTGCCAAAACACCTCCAGATCCACTGAGCGGATTGGGCCGAAATTTGGGAGATCTGATTAGGCCCTGAGTGCCATTAAATCTTTTTCAAGGGAAGGAGCCACGTCAGAAACATGGCCGCAGTGGACCAATCAATATGTAGCGTGTTTGGTGGCCAATTTGGACTTGCAAAAATGTCCACAAACTCATTTAAAAGACTATTCCTAAACCACCCACCAACAATTGCGACAAAGATGCATAATGCTCCAGGTGAGCGACACAGGCCCCTTGGGCCTCTTGTTTATTTTTAATCTTGTAAATTCACGATTTAAAGGATAATCGCGATTTTCGATTTAATCGCATAATCGCGCAAGCCTAGTTGAAGCAGTTAAATTAATTTTAAAAATTCAACAGTTTTCCTGTGTGGTTTTCTTGAAAAATATATATGGGGAGTTCATCAGTGAAAGTGTTAAAGGATTACATTGCAAGTGTTAAATCGGCACCTGGGGTTTACCTTGTGGTTATCTGTTTCAGCACCTTCACCACGCTCGTGATTGCATGGACAGACTGCGGGCGTGTATCATCGCTCATTATTACAGCTCATCGTCTGCCACACAATTCAAACATGAACAGGTATAGTGTGTGTGTGTGTGTGTGCGCGCGTGTGTGTGTGTGCGTGCATGCGTACGTGCACATGTTTCAATTTGAGAATGACAAAGCATACTGTTTATGTTTAAATCTTAATTGTTGTGTTGCATAAAATTGTGTTTGCAGTCATCTTAGGAAATGATGATTTGCAGACCTATAGAAGGATAATTAAGCATTTTAAAATGATTTAAAGCTAACCTGAATGCACTCAAGGGAGATGGTAACTCATGCCTTTACTCTCAGTTTTGACAGTGCAGTAAGTGACCCCGGGACCTCGACTTTTGAAGTTGGTGCATCCGAAGTTTTTACCGCTTCTTGTGGGGAGTGGTACCTTAAGCGTCCATGCAATCGGGATTGTGGTGGAGAACTTACTTCTATAATTCTATAATTCATCTATAGAATTGTATTTTGGTAGATGTAAATTGAAATGGATGGTGATAAATATGATCTACCAGTCCTCTTGAGTCCTGAGTATGAGAAAACCATATTTAAAATTTACCACTCATGTGTGGATCAATAACTGATCCAGTCATTCCAGTGGAAAATTTTCAAAAATAGTCTCTTGGTCTGCAAATGGACATTTTCTATGAGAAAATTGAGATTTTTTTTAACAAAGTCACTGTCAAGGGCTAAAGGCTTATAATCTTGACCGTTAAAGGGTTACGTAAGTACCGACTTGTATTTAGTGACTGGTCATTGATTGTCCATCTAATGTCCATCCAATTTAGACATGTCCGACTAGTTTCTCAGATACAAAATTTTGATTATCTAAATATTGCTTATTTCCAGATACCTGGGAACTGTGGCGGCTTACAGCCGACGGTGAAGAAGCACCTGATTGGTAAGACCCCCAGAGCTGTGCTGTCTGTGCCCGCCATGAATACCTGCCTGCCATCTGTCCGCAGTGAGGTTAAAGTCGGTGATCAGCTTGAGAAACCTGTGACTGATAATACTGCAGCTGATAAGGTGAATGGATAAATCTACCTTTAGCTATGCCCTGCCCATCTCTAGCTAAGCTCCACCCAGGCTTTGCCCATGTTGGGATCGAGCGAACCCTGAATCTCAATTTCCAGAAAATTATGCATGTGAGCTGTTGAATAGTTTGAAACTAAATTAACTGGGTGCTGTTGCCTGTTGTTGTCCAGCGCCCAGGCAAGTAAGTTTCAAAATTTTCAGCAAAATGTATGTTAAATAGTGAAGACATACAGTTCGTACAACTGACAGAGTTTTAACAGTTCAGACTTAGTTACACCATTCATTACGTTATTGATTATGACATCAGCCTACATGTGATGTAACTGATTATGATATCATCGACGGGGATTATAGAAACAGTTCCCGTCCATGCTTGCATCCGTTCGTACTCATTTCCACTCAATAAATTCAGTTAGCCTGCATTTCAAATTTGGAATGTCAACTTATGACAAGACCTCATTGGGAATTGCATATCAGCGAAATATGTCCAGATCCACAGGAGTTACCCCCACCCCCCCCCCCCCCCACCCCCTGATATCTGGAAAAATCATAAAATATTTGGTTTCCATTCGTTAACTTCACTCAGCCTGCATAGATTCATTTCAGATTTCAGAAATTCATTCCGTCGCTTGAGACCATGCCTGGGATTGCATCTGACAAGAGTATCGCCCTCGCGTACCCGTACATGTACATGTAGATATAAATTACAATTGGAGCCGTATATGTGTTAAGTACATGCATCACATTTACTTATTTTTTTCATGGCCGTAAATGATAATTGCCGAAATGCCATATCATCGTAATCGTCAATCTTACTTTTGTATAAAATGGACGTGTGTGAACTCCACACCTGGGTATTCTTTACTGTGTATGAAGCCAGTGTGATGACTGCGTATATTTTAATAAATTTTCAATCCACAATTTCTCTTGAAATCTGGATGAATATACCAAAATATACTCTGAAATGGGATTATTACAATATAGTCTAATTTGAGCCGATGTAAAAGGCATAACTTATTAGAACAATATATGCATCAGTTGCGGCTAGTGTTGCAACATCTTATAACGGAAAGGGAAGCGATTTACAAAATCTGCAAACTTGACATTCGGTTGTTTTCGAATTCGCTATTTCATATATAATATGTCACCGAAAATCTCCGCTTTTACATAGACATGCGCATGCGTACATAATTGTTTTACCGGTGCCTGATATCCGAGTACGTAAGCTCATTACCCGTTTTTGGCAACAGGTATCACTGTATCACACGAGTCTGATTGGTCGAGAATACACGCATATTTAATGCGATTTAGCAAAGATGGCGTCAACTGTTTAGAAAATAACATATTTTTGCGTGTGCAATACATCAATCTATGCACATTTCGTGTATGCCACAGAGTAAAGAGTAGACAGATAACGCAGAATAACGAAACTGTCAATCAGAAAGTGTGATGCCTATATATTTGACCGCTTCGGCATCTTAACTCAGACTTATTACTGACAGTGCTTGAAGTTAGTTTTCTCGAAAATTTATCAAATTGTTTATCTTCAACATAGTTTTTTCGTGACAAGAGGTAAACGAAATTGATATATATATATATATATACATGTATATGAGTGAACTGCTCCAATCAGTGACAAAGAGTTTGCCTTTAAGTTTGGGCTGTTTTGGTGCATTCACCATGATCATTTGTGCCATTTGCATTTAATTAATCTATTGAATAATTAGCTCTGACTATCATGATTAGATATAACAATAACACACCCAGAGTTAGTAGATCAGGGGTCGATCTTAACTTTTTATGTCACTAGTCCGTCGAACTAGTGATTTTGAAAATAGACTAGTCCGCAGATAGGCTTGCACGATATTGTCCTAGGAGGTATCGCGACATATCGCGGTGAATAAATCGCGATATTTCGATATATATAGCCTATTTTAAGGTATATGAATTCACGGGTGAATTGGTCTTGGGTTGAGTTGGACTGCGTGGTGTGGCTTATGTAGCCATATCGGTTTCGCTCTGAGTTTTCATCTCAGTTTTAGCCGGATGACTTCTAATTGGTAAATTTCAACAAAAACTTAAAATCTATGGTTGCCAAGATGCTTAAACTAAAACCGATCGTTAATAACACGAAAATAGGACACAATTAATAATTTCCTGCCGCCTTAACCCTTGGCTTAATGTATACCATATCCATCATTGCGGGAGTGAAATTATTACATTGGACAACCTAAATATTGCATACTCTGTTAAAATCATCGTTTATTACACGAAAATTAATCCTAAATTTTGACATTTCATGTGTCTTGAAATATACAAATCACGTGATATTAGGAATGTACTTTAAAACCATAGACATCTAATGTTTAGTTCTGCTCCGCATTTACTGAGTACCCGGTTAATAATAATAGTTAGCCTTCAGAAACATCTCGGATAGTTCACCTTGCTTGCTAAAGCGTGTATAATATCTCATTTAGCTATCACATTTGTGAACGCACCACCTCTCGCCTAAAAAAACCAATATCACGTGATTTATATATTCCCGCGACGCCATTTAATGTCAAATTTTGGATTACTTTTGATTTTATAAACCATGCTTATTACAAAACATGCAATATTTATACCTTCCCAGGTAATAATTTCACTCCTGCGATCATGGTTTTGAGGTATGCAGTAAGGCGGCAAGAAATTATACCGGTAGATTGCGTTGAATTTTCGTATTAGTGTCCATCTTTTAAACAATTTTAGAGAATGAACTTCAACCTTTTTTTACCTATTCCTAGTATAATCCCATCCCTTTTTCAGAGATG
Organism: Chaetoderma sp. LZ-2023a; assembly: GCA_034401795.1. Taxonomy (NCBI): domain Eukaryota; kingdom Metazoa; phylum Mollusca; class Caudofoveata; order Chaetodermatida; family Chaetodermatidae; genus Chaetoderma; species Chaetoderma sp. LZ-2023a. The sequence continues at coordinate 70,199,239 of CM067364.1, forward strand.
TTGGTTTGGAAATAAAATTGAACAGCTTGACGTAATAGACACCCATGCTACAAATAGACAGAATACGGCATGACAGTAAAATTTTGGCGATATTTCGATTTTTTCTAAATCACATTGTAAAAAATCGTGGCTGAAAAAAAAAATCGCGATTTTCGATAATATCGGATAATCGTGCAAGCCTATCCGCAGATAAAAGCACTAGTCCTGTTAAAAAGGGTTCAGAAAATCTACATGCCACACAATACATATCCTAGGGTAGGTACTCACATTTCCCGCCAAAGTTTTAGAACATTTAACGTTTGATTTGATATTGCATAATTGGTTTGGGACCGCTATCAAGTCTTTTAGCGCTATAATATATGATACAGGGAACCAGGCACCACATGTAATTTGTTGTGTAGTTCCAGTAATCGGCAAATCACGCGTATGAATATATATGCGCAGTCATGTTAAATAAGATTTAGCATATTACTTGTACAAATTGCATTACTAATTTACAAGTCATGGCAATATCTTGCCACATGCACTTATTTTTATAGCACACTAACCAGGAAGTTAATTCTGTCAGAACTGCAGTACACCTTACCCGTTGTGGTAGCTTGGTTCCCCGGGGCATTTATTTGGGAACCAGGATACACGGTGTCATACGCCGTGTAGCTACTATGTGCTGTGATAATTTATCTAAAGACTCTTAGACGGTCAGTCACCAAATTGGAGTACGTGTAATGGCATCATTTTCTTGTTTCTGACTATCGCTATCCTACCGCCATTTTATCTTTAAAAAGTCATCAATTCAGGCTGTGAAATGATTAAATATCGAATTGTATTGTCTAGAAAGTGTGCTCATGATGTTCTAATCGTAGCTTAGTGACAATTTACTACATCTTATCATAACGTTTGTCCCAAAATCGGTTGATATAGACACAACTAAATTTGACACGACAATGTTCCTAGATAATAGCAATTCTCATATCCCCCTCTAGGACAAAATGAACTGGCAGTTTCAATCTGTCGGGAACGTTGGGAGTGTATATGTTCCTCGACAAAATCTGTCATCAGTATACTTGTTTAATTATTAAATGTAGAGTGTACAGGTATTCACGTTGGTTTAATCGTTATGCTATATTATATGTAGTTTCCAAGCCATATATGTTTGTATCAGTCAAAATCAATTTTATGAATTCTACATAATTACCGATCGGCTCCGAGGCAATGAGCAATTCTTGTATCCCTCTAGGCTGAATTGACCAAGTAATTCGTTTTACGACGTCAGCACTTTTGCACGCATTACACGATTTCACAATTCGGTTGTTTTCAGATCTTTTATGTCCTTATCATATAGAAACCAAAAAAAGCTGAGCATGAATTAAATGCAAATGCTCTGAAATGATTGCCGACTGAACAGGCACTGCTATCGTAGATTTTAACATATATAGCTTCTGCTGTAATTTTAAGCGGGTAAGCTTGCGTGTTTGCAAGAAACGTATGCATTAGTTTTCTCAACGTCATGGAATATTTCATTTTTGCGAGTCTAACGGTTAATTTTGAAAGAAATTTTGCACTAGCCCACCGGACTTGTGACCAACGGACTATAAGTAGTCCATATGAGAATCAGGTAGTCTAGGACTAGCGGACATAACTAGAGATCGAACCCTGCTAATAGTTTGTCGCTGTTATAAGAATTGTACATTTTAGCAATTGACCCTTTAACACTCCAGCTGGTTAAAACATGTTCTGTAGTGGCCTTGAGAAATGTCCATATGCAGAACAAGAGAATTATTATTTTGAAAATTGACCACTGGAATGAGTGTCTCTATAACTGAGCCATTGGTAAATTTTCACAAGTTTATTTCGCTTGCTCTGCAAATGGATATTTTCTATAGGATTATAGGATTAAATGTCCAAGACATGAAAACGTTACCATGGCTCAGTGAGTGGTCAAAACCGTCATCAGAAATCAAATTGTCTTGAAAAATGACCATTTGCAGGCCAAGAAGACTATTTGTTTAAAAGATTTTACCACTGGAATAACTGGCTTGATAACCACGCTAGTCATTACATTTCTAAATGTTAAAGAAATTGTCTTGGCTTGCAAACGGGCATTTATTACCCCTTTAGTAGTTAAATCAGCCATAACCAGCCTCTGCAGTATTCCTGAGAAATGCCCTTTTGCTGACTAAGAGAATACTATTCTTGAAAATTTATCACTGGAATGACTGGTTCCAAGAATACTCTTGGTCAGCAAATTGACATTTTACGAGACAATTGGAATTTTCTTGACCAAATTTAACCATTAAAGGGTTCAGCAGAAATTTACATTTTCTTGACAAATATTGGACAGTAAAGGGTTGTAAAGCTGAAGCTAATGCTTACCTTTACCTTTTTACTTACCTTGTTCCGTTGTTCAGTGGGGACAAATTCTCAATCCTTGTTCCACTGAAGATCAAAGAAATTATGAAAACACCATACAACCTTTACCTACATACAGTAAATAAGTCAAACCAGGTCATTTTGGATTTGATTAAATTGTTTATTCATTCACTTAAAAGTTTTATGTCATTGTTATTCAATGCTGCCATATTGATATAATGCAGAGTTTGCTCAAACAATCACCAACACAGACAGTAGCGCAAACCACCACTGATTACCAGCATGAACAATATTATATAGGACCAAGATAGTTTACTTTACTGTTGATTTTGAGACTTGTATTGTTATCGATGATCAATAACAATACAAGTCCAGTCTCTAGAACAACAGTAAACTATCTTGGTCCTATATAATATTGCTCATGCTGGTCATCAGTGGTGGTTTATGGTTATGCTACTGTCTGTCTGTGTTGTGTTGATGAATGATGTTGCGCAGTGCTGGTTTTTACTGTAGTTTCTTCTGCTGGTCACAGGTCATATATTACTGATAGTGGTCTTTCAATTTTTTGTCCTCCTACTGTTCCAGATTTTGTACGTTTATTTTTTATACTTGTGTTTGTGGTCTGGCTATGTTTCAACACTAGCTGAAATAGAATGTGAAACAAATATGATTACACAGGGAGTTATAAGTATTACATAATGGACCTTTCCATTTTATTGCTCAATCATATGACGTCATAATCAACTACATGATGCATAAGGATGACAACATAATCAATGACATAATGAATGACGTAGATAAGTTCGTCAATCGTCACAGACACTTAATTGATGACGGACTATATGTATTCTATTTAACCCTTTAATGGACAAATTTGGTGAAGAAAATTTTAATATCCACTTATTTAATGTCCAATTAGAGGCCAAGAAAATACGACTTTTGAAAATTTATGACGAATTACTGGCTCGGTCATTGAGCCAGTCATTCGTGGTGAATTATCAAAAATTCTATTCTCTTGGCCTGTAAATGGACATTCCACAAGGCCATAACAGAGGCCAGTTTTGGTCGGCATGACCATTAAAGGGTTAATAAAAATGATGTTGAATATTTTAAAACTAATTTGACTGGGAGTTGTTGCTGTCATATCAACAGTTTACATGTATAGTTTTCTGGAATTTGAGATTCAGAGAGTGCAGAGATCGATCCCAGCGCAGGCAAAGCATGAGTGAAGCTTAGCTAGAGATGGGCGGGGCATAGCTAAAACTGGATTCCATTGGGCAAAACTAAACAAGACTGAGCGGTGGTAGTGAACACCTGACCCAGCCCTGCAACAGTAGCATGACAAAATAGCATTCTGTCTGTGTTGGTACAAGTGCATTATGCAATAAATTATTATAAAGTGTACCAACACAAATACTGATAGAATACTATTTTGACATGATACTGGCAGTGCCCTGTCAGGTGTTTACTACTAGCACTCAGTCTCACGCCACAATAATAAATTAGCTACTATAATCTCAGTCTGAGTACAGCGTATATTGTTCATAGTGATATTCACTATACCACCACATACCTCGCCGATAATATTTGTTAGAATAAACCAGCACGATTATCTGATAATCGTGCTGGGTTATTCATTCATTTTTCTGTGTAACATGCATGGTGGTAGAGTGGTACCTGATAATCATACTGGTTGATTCATTAATTTTTCTGGGTGACATGCATGGTGGTAGAGTGGTACCTGATAATCATACTGGTTGATTCATTAATTTTTCTGGGTGACATGCATGGTGGTTACAACTCAGGTGATGTGAAGTTTGAAAAAAAAATTCTATGGAAAATTAGTAAAAAATATCTAAATTTCATTGACAACAAAACACCCCTTAGGCCTATTTATACCTGGAAACGCCTCAGCTGCTCTCGGAGAGCATCTAGACTTCAAAGTTTTCCGGTGGAGGGTTGGGTGAGTCGACCACTCGCTTTGGTGTTTCCAGGTGAGTGACCGCTGAGGACAGTGAATCACACATTTCAGGGGAGTGATTCATAGTCCTTCAGTATATAAAAGTGAAAGACTGACTCAAGTCAAACCGCCAATGACCGATAGGAAAATATCCATTTGCAGAAAAAGAGAAGACTATTTTTGAAAATTTATGAGTGGATTGTCTGGCTCTGTTATCGAGACAGTCATTCCAGTGGTAAATTTTCCAAATAGCCTTCTTGGTCTGCAAATACATTGTAGATGTTTCTCAACACCACTGCAGAAGCCGTTTTTGGATGATATGAGCCAGGTTCTGCCGATCCGGTTGCTTAGTGGGGTCAACTGGCCCACTTCCTCAAGAAATCATGGGTCATTTTGAGAAATGTTGGATCAAGTACATACATGGAAGATATCTATGGCCTAAAATCCAGTGGGTCAATGACCCATGTGTGAAGGTAATGCTTGATAATCAATTCACACCTGTGCTTATTGCGTTTATATCTCGCCGTGCCATGTACCTGTAGAATAATTCTTGCCACCTTACTCTATACCTCAAAACCACCATCGCAGGAGTGAAATTATTACCTGGGACCGTATAAATATCGCATATTTTTTAATAAACATGGCTTATAAAATCAAAATTAATCCTAAATCACATGAATTTGCTCATTCTCCTATTTTTGGAGGCGAGAAGTGATGCGTTCAAAAATGTGATAGCAAAATGAGACGGTATACACACTTTAGCCATCAAGGTGACCTATCCGAGATGTATCTGAAGGCTAACTAGTATTAAAAATTTGAAGAATTTATAGTGTTGGACGGGGGAACAGAGAGGTAGGGGGACAGCCTACTGGCTAATGGCTCTTTAACCATATGGCTGGTGCCTAGAGACTCCATGGTGTGGAGATTATATATCCTGTATGCTTCCTTTTCATCTCCTGATTGGAGTATTTATGTTTGCACATGGGTCCCCTCTTAGAACCCGGGTAATGCAGTAAAAAGCATGCTCCGTCCTAAGGTTAGGTATTGCTGTATTGCTCTGGAATCCTCAGTTTGAAGTCACTGTTTCCCCTGCATAAGTCTTGGGAAAGTAGTGCTGAGCTATGGGGAATCTTTTTTAACATCCCTGTAGTGCTCCTGACTACTCAGTTTGAAGTATTGTGTTTCCCTTACATATATGTTGGTGGGGGGGGGGTAAAATTTAAAAAATCGTCTTCTCTTGTCCTTCAAATGGACATTCCCCCAAGACCACTACAGAGGACGGTTTTGGCCGGCTTCGTCGTGAAAGGGTTAAATTAGCCCTTCAATTTTCAAACTGGTCAACAGCCTCTGCAGTGGTCTTGAGTAATAACCATTTGCGGGCCAAGAGAAGACTATTTTTGAAAAATTAACTGAGCTTGAATGACTGGCTCTCTAGCTGTGTAATGTCACTGTTTTTGGTTTGCAGGAATTCAGTGATCGGAAAGCTAATGAAAGACTTTTTGAAGATTTAGCATTGGCAGAAAATAAAGATGATCGCGAGTCAAGATTTACGGTTACCAAACAGATTGTTGTTGGTAATGTTTCAAAGTGAGTGCATATTCATATTTGATGCATGTGGATGTAGTCTCATGTATGTGTGTACACAGTACACACGCATGCACATATGCACGCATGTACGCTTCAACCACCATTCTATCATGTCCATTAACGTTTCTGGTAGATGATGTGCATATAGTATATGTATATAGTATATGTATCTGTGTGCGGGTGCATGCGCACGAGTATGTGTGTGCGTGCGTGCATGCGTGCGAATATGCTGGTGTGTGTGTGTGTGTGTGTGTGTGTGTGCGTGCATGCGTGCGTGCGTGCATGCATACCTGTGTGTGTGTGTGTGTGTGTGCGTGCGTGCGCGCATGGGTGGGTGCGCGCGTGCACATGTGTGTGTGTGCCTGCATGCCTGTGTGTGCTTGCGTGCATGCCTGTGTGTGTGTGTGTGTGTGCGTGTGCGTGTGTGTGTGCGTGCGTGCATGCATTCCTGTGTGTGTGCGTGCGTGCATGCATGCGTGTGTGCGTGCATGCATGCGTATGTGTGTGTGTGTGTGCGCGTGCGTGTGTGCGCGTGCATGTGCATGCCTGTGTGTGTGTGTGTGGACGGGTGGGTGTGTATGTGTGTGCGCATATGCCTGTGTGTGTATGTTCTTGCTTGCCTCCTGATATAATAGATATATTTATTGGTGCCTGTATGATGTGTCATTTGATAAACCATGAACATATGTCAAGCTTTGCGCACTAAAATGCGTCTAGCTAACAATAAAGAGTATCACGGTTCCAAAACAAAAAGATAAACATGTTAGTTGGCACATTTTTGATCACGATGTAAGAAATGTTCTGTTGAATGTTTTGAAATTTATTTGCATGTATCCCTTAGACATGATTATGTAGTAGCGCAATGCATACACATGCCTCGCGTGGTATTCTGGTTCAGCAAGTCCATCCACATTTGTCAGAATGGTAAAATTTTGTCTTATGCTCAAATTGTTCATTCTAAGTTATGGGAAATGTTAGGCCCAATAACCCTATCTGGTGGGAGTTAGAAGAATATTAAGGACATGAGGCTAAAACTTCGTAACCCTTTAACACACACTTTAGCAATGTTGATTGGCACCCCAAGAGAAGACGATTTTTGAAATTTTAGCACTGGAATGACTGGCTCGATAACCGAGCCAGTCATTCCAGTGATAAATCTTCAAAAATAATCATCTCTTGGTCTATGAGAAAATTGATGTTTTCTTAAATAAATTTGAGGATTAAAGGATTTGCCCCAGTATTTAGGAGAAATATATGAATGTTTCAGAAATATAGGCATTACCTAGTCGCAGAACAGTATGACTAAATCTTCAATATCCACGTTCATTGCTTTGTTGGTGATAAGATTCATTTGATAAACAATGTTCTACATTCCCAATATCTCAGTGAAGTAATCTCATCTGTTACTCAAGTGAAGCATCTGAGGTAATAATCAAATATGTCACACGATGGCGGATGTCACAATAAAATCAGACAGATAAATCATAATAATCGAATAGTCTTTCACGGAAGTGTACAAATTGTGTTTACTATTTAATAAATATTCTGTTGAATGTTTTCAAAGTAATTTGACTGGGAGTTAGCTGTTGTTGCCATAGTTTTGAACTATTCAATCACTTACCTGTATAGCTTGAAATTTAGTTTCTGTGAACTCATGTTTCAATGTTTTAAATAAATTTCAACACGCTTGAGAAGGGGATGGGGGGGGGGGGGTAGATGGGTGGGGGGGGGGCCGTTGCTGGAAATGGGTGTGGCACATTTAGAAATGTATCTCAATTTCAAATCATGCATACTGGAAAATTTGAATAATTTAAACTAATTAGACTGAAAGCTATTGCTGTCTAATTATTCTGGAATCATAAACCATTTCTCATATCTGATGTATGTTCGAAAGAATGACTTTATTTTGTAGCAACCATAAGCATAGGTTGCCATAGGACCCCAATTGTCAAAGCATTGTGGGTAATTTCAAAGCTACAGGGAACTATGTAACACCGTTGCTCCTCAAACATAAACCGTTCACTTGATGGCCTGAAAATGTCTATATCATGGGACAGATATATGACCGACACTGCTTGTTTATTATTTAACCGATTTATGAATTGCCCTCATTCTATTGCATTCCACCACAACCTAGGTACATTTCTGTGGATCGACGCGAGACTAATGACCAGTCCACACATAAATGGATGGTGTATGTCCGCGGGACCCAGCATGAACCTCATATCCATCCGTTTGTCAAGAAAGTATGGTTTTTCTTGCATCCGAGCTATCGTCCCAATGATCTTGTGGAAATCAGGTAATGTTATTATGACAAGATGGTGTTTGTACAGTATAGATCAGAAATAACTTAAGGTCTGCTGGCTAAATTTCTGCAGACTATATTTTCCATGTGGTTTAACCCTGTATACGCAGAATATTTTGAAAATAATTTGACTGAAAGTTGTTGGTGGCTAAGCCACCAACAACTTTCAGTCAAATTGTTATTCACCAGGTCTAGAGTTACTGCCTATTGAAATTATTGTATCGTGGCGTACAGTAAGCAGTAAGGGACAGTTAACATGTTTCAAAAACAAAATAAAATGTACTGTTGATTGTTTTGAACATAATTGAATTGGAAGACATTGCTGCCTGTGTTCCAATCCAATTATGGTTAAAATCTTCAAAAAGAATATTTCTTACATCGTGTTCAAAATTGTACTAACTAACATGTTTCACGTTTTGTTTTGGAAACGTTAACTTATTTATGAGATTTACTGTATCTTTGAATTTAACATAGCTCAGTAATACATGAACATATTTTCGTAGCACGAATGAAAACAAAAAGGGGGACAGAAACGGGTTACGGTAGATTTAAACTGCATTAGAATTTTGAGGGAAAGTCTGAACAAAATGGTTTAACAAAGGTTTAAAATGTTTAACAAAAATACAGACATAGTAAATATAGATACAAAGTACACCATTTTGGTTGATCACAAAGTTTCAGGAAATGAATCTAAACCAGAATTTGATGCTGAATTATAATATTATACTTTTTTAATATTTCCTGCTGTAGCCAATCAAAATCTATATTCTGGTCAGTTTTGTTCATGCCTTTTTTAATGTTGAATATTTTGAAGTTAATTTTACTGAGATCTGTTGCTGCCATGTACAGGAACAGCTAACACCGGCGACCAGTCAAGTTAGTCTCAAAATATTCAAAAACCTATCTGTATACATGTAGTTACCTTTAAATTGGGATTCTGGTAATTCATGGTTCACAATATATAAGTCGATGCCAACAAACGCACAAAGTGGGCGTGGCTTAGCTAGAAATGGATCCCTCTATTGTAGGGAATAAAATGTAAGCGCATGTATATTTTGTCTTTGTTTTGTTTCATTTCCTTTGTTAGTGTGTCTTTAGTTAAGTTAGTCTTCACCGGTACTATATGTATACACCTGTGCAAAAGTTAAGCACCAGCAAAAACAATAGAACGTAGAAACATGATGGTACAACTAGGCTGCCATACTTTTTGTCCCCGTGTTAGCTGACATAATTCCAAGTACGAAATGCACATGCATGCATGACTTCACGCCGCTTGATGTCCGTTCGTGGCGGGAAACAGCACACGTGTTCAGTTATGTAAGAGTCCAGTTTGAGGTGTAGAACATTACATACAGATTTAGGCGACAAGATTAGGAATTTTGTGTTCATGACCATGATTTATTTGTACAGAGAGAATTAGCTCTTGATTGTGAACCGCTATGGCAAGACGAAGGTTAAGTGATCATGTGAAATGGCAAATCATAGGCATGCATACCACTGGTATGTCATGCAGAGAGATTGGCAGACAGCTGAACATTAACCATACTGTAATCAGTCGTTTGATTGCAAAACATGGGCAAACTAACGAGGTGAAGGACAGGCCTAGATCTGGAAGACCGAAGAAGACTACTGTCCGTGATGATTGAGCCCTAGTACGCCTTGTTAGGAGATCTCCATTCACCAACAGCAGAGTGCTCAGCCAGCAATGGGAAACGCGCAATAGAGTGTCAATGTCTACCGTCAAAAGGAGACTGTATGCTGCTGGCATGAAAGCTAGGAGACCTGTCAGACGTCCTCTCCTCACTGCACACCACAAAGAGGAGCGTCTGAGGTGGTGCAACGAAAGAAGACACTGGAACATGAGATCCTGGAGACGGGTACACTGGTCCGATGAAAGTCGGTTCCTGCTTCATGCCACAGATGTTGAACTCGTGTATGGAGGTCCAGACGCACGGCGTACGACCAACGTAACATCATGGAAGAAGTTCCATTTGGTGGAGGTTCCGTTATGATATGGGGGTGCATCTCATTTGATTGTAAGCTGGATCTGTTGACTGTACCTGGAACACTAAATGGACAAAGATATCAAGATTCCATACTGGATAGAGTTGTGGTCCCTCATTTTGTAAATCATGCACCTGGAACCCACCCTATATTCATGGATGACAACGCCCGACCACATCGTGCTAGAGCTGTGCATGAATACCTCCACCAGAATGCCATCGAAACCCTACCATGGCCAGCAAGGAGCCCTGACATGAACCATATTGAGCATATCTGGGACATTCTGGGAAACATGGTGAGAAGGAGGGATCCTCCTGTGCAGAACCTACAGGAATTAACAGACGCACTCCATCTTGAATGGCAATGAATACCACAATGGCGTATCAGTCGGTTGGTGACCAGCATGAGACATCGTGTCCAGGCCGTCATCCAGGCACAAGGTGGATATACCCGGTATTAATAATGACAGTCTCAAACTCGTGCACAGATGTTAAACTTCGTTTTCAGACACCATTAATGACAATCTAGCCACGTGTGTCAACTGTAGGGCAATAGTTGTCAGTTGTGTCAACGTAACCATATTCAGGCCTCGTTTTCAAGTTCAAACAAAAACATACAGTGTTTCCCAACCATCATAATCAGCATTCCTCTAGTTGCATTATTACCTCTTGCACTAAGATGGATGGGTACATAAATGTTTATGCTATTGCTTTCTTCATAGCAGATGAATATACCCTCGCATGTGCGTAAAAATAGGGTGGTGCTTAACTTTTGCACAGGTGTATATATATATGTTTGTAAATTCTGGACTCTGTTTGAATCCAGTACCCTGAAACCAAGATTATATGAGTCCAGGTAGTAAGCTCACATTGTACTGAATATATATGTCATTGAATAAATGCAATGGCGATTTAAACGAGGGATTTGCTTGTGGAAAATGTACATTTGATCTATAAAGCAATCTAATCTTTCCTTCAAATATATGACGTCATAATCAAATACATCATTTATTAGCTCACCTGGCGACCATCCATCGTGTGTCTGTCGTCTGTCCGTCCGCCAACTTTTCCTTTAAACGACTTCTTCTCAAGAACCGCTGGGCCAATTTCAATTATATTTGGCAGGAAGCATCCTTAGGGCATAAGAGCCCAAGTTTGTTCAAACAAAGCGGATCGGTAAAAAACAAAGATAGCCACCGGCCAAAATGGCTGATTTTTAGAAACACTAAAATATCTTCTCCGAAGCCGCTGGAGGAATTGATTCAAAACTCATAACACATCATCTGTGGCAATGGTAGACCCAAGTTTGTTCAAGGCAACCTGATTGGCCGATTTGTTTGGTGGCCATCTTGGCTGACCTAGTTTTCGCGAAAACGACCTCCCGAACCGCTAAAGGGATAGACCTGAAATTTGGTAAATATGCTTAGGGACCAAGGTCCATTGAAGTTTGTTCAAGGGAAGTTTGTACATTAAAAAACATGGCCGCCATCAACCAATCAAAATTTGGCGTTTCTTGGTCATATTGGCTTGTTGGTATTTGATGTATTTTGATGGCGAAAATTGCATTATATATGCTTATCAATGTGACCAGTTCAAATATCCCACTTTCGAGACTGTCGGATAAACGGTTTTCCTGCCATCTTGGTTTGTTTTCCTGCCATAGTCTCCCATAGTAAAGCAATGGGGAATTCTTTAAACGACTTCTTCTCAAGAACCACTGGAGTGATTTCAATTATATTTGGGAGGAAGCATTCATAGCGCATAGAGCTCTAAGTTTGTTCAAATGAACCTGATCGGCCAATTTGGCCGGCGGCCATCTAGGATTTGATGCAAACTTCATGAAATATGATTTATGGCAAGGGAACTTGATTGATCAAATGGTTCGGCGGCCATCTTAGTTGACCTAGTTGTAGTGAAAATTACTTATTCTCCAGAAGCGCTGAAGGGATCGGGCCGAAATTTGGCAGATATGATTAGGGCCTAAGGGCCTTTAAATTTTGTTCAAGAGAAGTTAATCCGTCAAAAAACATGGCCACCATGGGCCAATCAAAATATAGCATGTTTGGTGGCCATATTGGATTTTTTTATTTGGTGGATTTTGAGGCCAAATTTGGTTTTATGTGTTTTTGAGTATTCTGATCTCAAATTTGCAATTTTCGAAACTCGGATAAACGGTTTGGTGGCCATCTTGTTGATAAAGAGCATTTTACTTGAAATGCCTATTGTCCAGGTGAGCGATACAGGCCCCTTGGGCCTCTTGTTACTAATGTTACAATCAGAAGGATGTAGCTCTGTCACAAAACTCAAAAACTTTGTTACAAGAGTGTACGAATTGTATGTCTTTTGATAATTGACAATTTAATAAACATTCTGTTGAATACACCTATTTATAAAATAATCTGTCATGGACTATTGCAGTAACAGTTTCCAGTCAAAATAGTTTCGATATATGCAACAGATTACGTGTATAATAATGTCCTTGAAGTTAATACTCAATGGCTGATCTATATAATATAAAATAATACATAAATAATGTGTGATAATTCTAATTTTAGTGAACCTCCTTTTCATTTGACGAGGAGAGGTTGGGGAGAATTTCCTGTTCGAGTTCAGCTGCACTTCAAAAATCCACGCAACAAACGCGTGGATATTATACATCAACTAAAGGTAATTACACGATAACCAGTCATAGTCCTTTAATGGTCAACCCGGCCTAAACTGACCATTGCACAGTGGTTTTGATAAATGTCCACTTGCTGGTGAGAAGACTATTTTTGAAATTTTACCAAATTGATGGAATGATTGGCTCGATAACTGATAAATGAGCCAGTTATTCCAGTGGTAATGTTTCAAAATTAGTCTCTAGGCATGTAAAAGCGAAGATTTCAATTTTCTTGACCGGTCTTCACCATTAAAGGGTTAACCGATCACGTTCTGGATGCTATAGGCATGACCGACTTGACAATTAAATTGTTAATGTTTCTATTTTTGGTGTTGTCATTGTATGCGGTGTTGGTGGTGTCTGTCTTGTCATCAGTGGGTGTCGGCATTGCTTTTGTTGTTGTTGTTGTTGTTCAGTAAAATAACAAAGTCAGTACTTAATCGTTTTGTCCCTGTTTTCACTTTTTCTAGCTGGACAAAACATACACAGGGCTTCAGACCTTGGGAGCAGAGACAGTGAGTTAATTAATTATATGCTATTAACCATTCATTTGCTAATCAAAACATTACTAGTTTTTAAAATTTAACACTGGAATGACTAATTCAATACTTATGAGAATTTGAAAAATTTGACGATTCAAAAGTTAACCAAAAACCATGTTCAGTAGGTAGTAGAGTGCATGGAAATATAATAGAAATCCATTTCTAGCTCTGCTTGCCAATTTCTTGGTAAGCTCTGCCCATTTCTTTCATAAGCTACACACATTTCCTAAGCTACACACATTTCTTGCTAAGCTCCACCAATTTCCAGAATCATAATTTCAAGCTATATATATATATATAGCTCGGGTAACCTATGGCAACAACAGCTCCCAGTAAAACTAGTTTCTAAATATTCAACAGAATGTTTATTAAATTGTAAATCCATCAAAGACATACAATTTGTACACTTTGCAGACTGTTCCAGCTTCATGACTGAGTGTTCTCGGTCAATTATGATTGACATCGGCTTACGCGTAACCCAATTTATTATGACTTCATATATACTTGAGTGACGGATTGGATTCATCTACATGTATTTGCTGCATAATTCATGCATTTACATGTATACAGTGATGCTTCTCAGTTTTCGTGTTAAGTTATGTTAGTGTGTGCCTTGATGAACAGTGAAGTTTTTCTCACCTTATTTCTATGTGCTCTTGTCCTACACCTCATGATATCACTATGGTTACAGTATTGTGATGTCACTAGTGTTGAGCTGGGTGATTTTCTGATAATATCGGGAATACCGCGATATTACCGTTATCGTTATCATCTTATTTATAATTACCGTCAATACCGTCAGTTGTATTTTTCATAAAATACATTCACCAAATAGACAAATTTAACTTGTCTCTGTCGTATGGCTATCATTGTCACGTCAATTCATCAATTTGAATAAACTACCCTATATCCGCCTGTGTCGTATCAGTGTGCTATCCATATAATCTTCAATTAAATCATTTTATTTAATGTTTCATGATAATAAACATCATAATAAACACTAAAACATCCAATAATTATTTCTTTTTCCGTGAAATGAAAATACGCTGCCATCTTGACAGCAAGCCTCGCTTTCATTTCGCATACCATTCTGATGATGTCATTACACAATGCAAACCAATGTCGGCTGGCCGATATATTAGAGCTCTGCTTTGAGAATGTTGTTCAAACAAAACTTAGCTCGGATGTAGGAAACCACTACTGTGAACATACCCCCCCCCCCCCCCCTCTCCCCGATCTTTACTCGATCTGTTAAATGACCATGAATGGGTCACAACGGGTGGCGCAAGAATTAGACTGTTGGACGTCTACCGCTAGACTAGCGATAATAACCTTCATTCAGAATATTTTAAAAGTTTTTATATTATATTTTATATTAAAATGCTAGAAATAAGATAAAGAAATCGATTGGACTAGCTAGCTGATTATTTCATGACATATCTAAATAACCGTGACCCTTACCAAGCATGGACCTGGATCAATCACGTCGACCTGTTGCGTTCACCCAGAGCACCTGTATTTGAACAAACATTATATGAGGGGAAACCTTGGCATTCACCTAGAACATTGGAATTTGAACAAAATTGAAGCAGGGATACTTATCAATTAAATGAAAAGATGTTCGTTGAACTTATTACTTAATTTATTTTAGATTGATAAAATATTACGTGATTTATTTTACATTGATTGGTAATGGTAGTAAAATATTTCGAATTGGAGTTATTTCAGCCGCCGTCTGTCGACCTCCCCCCCCCCCCCACACCAATTTAACACAAAGTAGGATAACGGAAAAATTGATTGACAGCAATTGTCATGATTAGTGAGGCTCGCTCTCACTAGGAATATCCCGCAGGACCAAATCCGCCAAAATTATCACAGTGGGACGAAACCCACCCGCAAATTACAGACAAACTGCGGAACCACGCCCGCGTAAATTATACGACCCAGTGGGACCGGACCCGCACACAATTATAGCGACCAGCTGGACCAATCCAGCCCAATAATATATAGTATACTGCACAATAGTACCGGGCTAGCACCGAAGCATTTATTCCTACGAGAGAGAGAGAGAGAGGAGCGGAAGTTGGATTTAAATATGTCTAAATGGAACATCTCAAGAATGGTCACAGAATTCTGAACACAAACCAAGAGATGTAATTTTTTCCGCCATCCCACCTTTTACCGCTATAATTTCACCACACAATTTTAAAATATTCATCCTCACGCAATTAAAATTGTCCGCCAATTCTAGTGATTATATTGATATACATGTATCTTGGACATTTTTTAATCTTATACATTCTAATCGCATAAACAGTGTCCATTTTAGAATTATATATTTTATACTTTGTAGCAACCCTATGGGCTTGTTAAGTGATGACGTATTTCCGGGTTCAGTTCGATTGTTAAATACGCAAAACAATATTTTTGTTTAGCAACAAATGTTGACGTCATAAACATGTACTTATGATGTAATAAAGCAAAATACACACTTCCGGGTTGTGAATCACGTGCAGTGATGTCATACTGAACACACCCATAGGATGAAATGTATTAGCTTCACGCCTTCAGCTGCGGTTCATATTGATGTATAGTACCTAGACTGTCAAAGTTAATCGTAACCAATCAGATAGCCAGATTTACTGGAAATGCAGATCTAGTGTGTGTTCATCTGGCCAACTATACACCTGTGCAAAAGTTAAGCACCACCCTATTTTTACGCACATGCGAGGGTATATTCATGTGCTATGAAGAAAGCAATAGCATAAACATTTATGTACTCATCCATCTTAGTGCAAGAGGTAATAATGCAACTAGAGGAATGCTGATTATGATGGTGGGGAAACACTGTATGTTTTTGTTTGAACTTGAAAACGAGGCCTGAATATGGTTACGTTGACACAACTGACAACTATTGCCCTACAGTTGACACACGTGGCTAGATTGTCATTAATGGTGTCTGAAAACGAAGTTTAACATCTGTGCACGAGTTTGAGACTGTCATTATTAATACCGGGTATATCCACCTTGTGCCTGGATGACGGCCTGGACACGACGTCTCATGCTGGTCACCAACCGACTGATACGCCATTGTGGTATTCGTTGCCATTCAAGATGGAGTGCGTCTGTTAATTCCTGTAGGTTCTGCACAGGAGGATCCCTCCTTCTCACCATGTTTCCCAGAATGTCCCAGATATGCTCAATAGGGTTCATGTCAGGGCTCATTGCTGGCCATGGTAGGGTTTCGATGGCATTCTGGCGGAGGTATTCATGCACAGCTCGAGCACGATGTGGTCGGGCGTTGTCATCCATGAATATAGGGTGGGTTCCAGGTGCATGATTTACAAAATGAGGGACCACAAGTCTATCCAGTATGGAATCTTGATATCTTTGTCCATTTAGTGTTCCAGGTACAGTCAACAGATCCAGCTTACAATCAAATGAGATGCACCCCCATATCATAACGGAACCTCCACCAAATGGAACTTCTTCCATGATGTTACGTTGGTCGTACGCCGTGCGTCTGGACCTCCATACACGAGTTCGACCATCTGTGGCATGAAGCAGGAACCGACTTTCATCGGACCAGTGTACCCGTCTCCAGGATCTCATGTTCCAGTGTCTTCTTTCGTTGCACCACCTCAGACGCTCCTCTTTGTGGTGTGCAGTGAGGAGAGGACGTCTGACAGGTCTCCTAGCTTTCATGCCAGCAGCATACAGTCTCCTTTTGACGGTAGACATTGACACTCTATTGCGCGTTTCCCATTGCTGGCTGAGCACTCTGCTGTTGGTGAATGGAGATCTCCTAACAAGGCGTACTAGGGCTCGATCATCACGGGCAGTAGTCTTCTTCGGTCTTCCAGATCTAGGCCTGTCCTTCACCCATTAGTTTGCCCATGTTTTGCAATCAAACGACTGATTACAGTATGGTTAATGTTCAGCTGTCTGCCAATCTCTCTGCATGACATACCAGTGGCATGCATGCCTATGATTTGCCATTTCACACGATCACTTAACCTTCGTCTTGCCATAGCGGTTCACAATCAAGAGCTAATTCTCTCTGTACAAATAAACCACGGTCATGAACACAAAATTCCTAATCTTGTCGCCTAAATCTGTATGTAATGTTCTACACCTCAAACTGGACTTTTACATAACTGAACACGTGTGTTGTTTCCCGCCACGCACGGACATCAAGCGGCGTGAAGTCATGCATGCATGTGCATTTCGTACTTGGAATTATGTCAGCTAACGCGGGGACAAAAAGTATGGCAGCCTAGTTGTACCATCATGTTTCTACGTTCTATTGTTTTTGCTGGTGCTTAACTTTTGCACAGGTGTATATATATAATTGACCTGATTATTTGCCAGTTGAAAACAGTGCATTCAACTGGGCAAGGGTCACCGTTGGTTAATTATATTTGCCGAGTCGAACGTGTTTTTAGATCTATTTCCATCTTAACCAATCAGATTTGAGCTTTGGGAGTTCCATTTTGCAAATGGCGAATGTTCTTTTTACGGCAGAAATTTGTTAAATGCTTGAATAAAATATCGAGAACGGCATAAAATATGAAGTTAATGCTTGGTTTATATATCACATGTGACTTTTTATCACCTTAATCCATGCTAGTGGCGATCAGTAATGTCAGATGTTCCGTTTGTGCTGTGAGCCATGATTTTCGTAAGGGTTGAGTTTTCGTGGCAATTACTACCAATTTGAAAAAACCCATCTTATCCTAAGGCCCAATAACCTAGACGATATACTGTGATACCGCAGTATTTCCCCAGATACTGTTACCGTCTACAGAATCCAAAATTTGCCCAGCTCTACACTAGTGCATGCAAGTAATTCGGTCTATCACTCAAGTATCTGATGGCATAATAAAATGCATCACAGATTACTCGACGGCACAATCAAAATGATATAATGCTGTCACAAAGTCTGAAAGTCTGTCATGAAAGTGTAAATATTGTATGTCTTTGTTGAATTTATGATTTAATAAATATTCTGTTACATAGGTTGCTAACAGCCAAATTAGTTTCAAAATATTCAACAGCTTATCGATATTGTTACCTTGAAATTTAGATTCTTGGAATTCAGGTTTCAAAGTTATGCATTGATTCCAACATGCGTACAAAGTGGGCGGAGTTAGCTAGGAATGTGTGGGCCTGGCTAGAAATGTGTGGGCATGGCTTGAAATGAGTGGGCATGGCTAGAAATGTGTGGGCATGGCTAGAAATGTGTGGGCATGGCTAGAAATGTGTGGGCATGGCTAGAAATTGGAGCGTCTAATTATTGCGTATTCATTAATAAATATCATTTATTACAGCAATTTTAATTAGAGCGAGTACTCGGATAAAATATTCTGGACTTGGAACTCTGAATACTATATATTATCATTGCACGATAGGAACTAAGTATTGTACTTTAGGTCTGATCCGTACCCGTTTGATAACAAACTCCCGTTAGCGTATAAGATCTCGCGAGAACACGGCGCCTCTAATTGCAAACGAGTCAGTGGCTCGCCAGAGTAAGAAGCGCTTTATCTCATTTTAATTCTGATTCCGTTTCAGATCATTTAATGTTGGTCGGCATTACAAAATTAATGCGCAATACGAGAGTAAACACTGTTCTATTATTAATTTTTACTGAAGAGAAATATTATTTCTCTGTTCTGATTGGATAAATTCTCCCGTACAAGCCAATGAAAATAGAGAATGGCAGATATTAGAAGAATTCTAGTAAACACAACTGCTGATCTGACCGCATTCCTAATATCACATGATTTCCATATTTTCAAGGCAACATTTTATGTCAAAAGTAGCATTGATTTTAATGTAATAAATGATCTTTATTGAAGATACGCAATATTTAGGCTGTCCCATTAATAATTTCACTTCCACGATGATATTTTTGAGGCGTACATTAAACATGGCAGTAAGCATGCGTATGGAAATTGCGTTCGATTTTCGTGGTAGGTTCTATGAGTTTTAACCATTTTAGAGAATGGATTTCAATTTCTCTATGCGTCCTTTCTATGAGTATACAGATTTTTGTGAAGGATTTGTGCCAAAATTTAGCTTGCGTCCAATACATGCTAGCGTCCTTTCCTCGAATAAAAACGGTAGCTAGAAATATGTGGGGCATGGCTAGAAATGTGTGGGGCATAGCTAGAAATATGTGGGGCATAGCTAGAAATGTGTGGGAAATAGCTAGAAATGTGTGGGGCATAGCTAGAAATATGTGGGGCATAGCTAGAAATGTGTGGGGCATAGCTAGAAATATGTGGGGCATATCTAGAAATGTGTGGGGAATAGCTAGAAATATGTGGGGCATAGCTAGAAATGTGTGGGGAATAGCTAGAAATGTGTGGGGCATAGCTAGAAATGGATCCCGCTATTGGCTGGACAGTGATATTAGACAGAAGGAAAGTAACCACTTACAAAATAATATAGCTACTGTGTCAAAAGCCTGTACGTACATCCACTCTGAGATCTTGATGCTGTTTGACTCCATGCACACACAGGGTTTGTTTTTGATAATATCCAGTACAGACAATAGATTTAAACAAAGGACAAACAGCCAACTAACGTGCTGGCCTGTATCTGTTAGCCCTCTAGTGGTCAAGCTGGACAAAACCAGCCTCGCTAGTGGTCTTGAGGAATGTCCATTTACATGCCAAGAAAAGACTGGTTTTTTTTTAAATTTACCACCGGAATGACTGGCTCGATAAATGAGCCAGTCATTCCAGTGGTAAATTTACAAACAAAGTCTTCTCTTTGCCTGCAACTGAGTATTGACTGAAGAAATGCTTAGATTTTCCTGACTAAATATGACCATTAACCCGTATATCAGCCAAAAATGGCTTCAACAGTTGTCTTGAGAAAATGTCAATTTGCAGATCAAGAGAAGAATATTTTTGAAAATGTACCACTGGCATGACTGGCTCGATTGGCTCGATAACAGAGCCAGTCATTCCAGTGCTAAGCTTTCAAAAATAGTTTTCTCTTGGTCTGAAAATTGACATTTTCTTTGAAAATAATTGAAATTTTCTTGACCAAATTCAAGGCTTAAAAGGTTAAATGCTTAATAACCTGTTACTGGTTATGATGAGTAAAAAACTTTAAAACACTTTTTTTTAAATGTCCATTTGCAGGCCGTGAGAAATTTGTTTAAAATTCACTACTGAATTGAATCATTTCAGTTGTAAAATTTAAGAAAATACTTTTCTTGGCCTCTAGATGGATATTCCTCAAGACCACTGCATAGTCATGGTTTGTCTGACCACCATTAGATGGCTAATCCATAGCATGATTAATGGAGGAATCCAGTTTTAGCTATGCCCAGCCCTCCTCGAGATAAGCTCTATCCATGCTTTGCCTGTGTTGGGATCAATTGATCCCTGCACTCTCTGATTCTCAATTTCCAGAAAACTATGCAGGTAAGCTGTTGAATATTTTGAAACTAATTTGACTGGAGTCAAATTAGTTTCAAGATATTCAGCAAAATGTTTATTAAATAGTAAAGACATACAATTCGTACAACTTGATGGACATATGATGGACTAAATCATGTCATTCATGATGTAATTGATTATGATGTCAGCCTACATGTGGTGTAGTTGATTATGATGTCATATGATTGACTAACAAACTTGATTCATCAATTGAGATAATAGATTTCCCTTCACTAAGTGGTGAATAGATCTCATTGCTGTTAAACCTGCCATGACAGATATTTTATGGCTTTTGAAATTCAACTCATCTTTTATGATAAATTAATTTTGAGATTCTTCCTTTTACCGCTTTTTCTTTTCATCTTTAGGTTGTCGAGATCAAGCTAGATCGAGAAAGCATGCCAGGATATAGCAAGCTAACACAGATCAAACGTGATGTTTTTCCTGGTCACATGACCAGTCTAACCAATGAGGATGGGTCTATACATAACAATGTGTCAGAAGCGAATACAATCAAGCGGATAGAACACGACTCACAGTTTCACACATCTGAAGTCGATAATGTGGCAGATAAAAATGTTATCAAGCCTGGGGAAAATGAGGATATTGTTAATGATCTTGAACCTACACGCGAATCTGTACAAAGAATGGATACTGACAAAATCTCAAATATACAATCATTTAAGAAAACTAGTATTCAGAGTCCAGACAATAATCTTGAACCAGTAAAGACATTTCCCATGGAGATGAATATTGGTTTGCAAACACCGAATGATGCTTGTATTAGCGGGACATCACAGCATTCAAATAAGATTAAGAGTACAAATAATACAAAGAAAGTTTGTATTAAATATGTGGATAAAGATGGCAAGCCATTGTTCTTGGTTCCACAAATCAATTCCTTGTTGAGTTCGCCTGGTACAGGATCTTTGACTCAAGCTACAATTACATGGTCCAACTCGACTCCACGAATGCAATCAGTTAACACATCGCCTTCGAAAAATTCTGTAACATCATGCCCTGTGATTTCATTGATGCCAAAAGTTACATCGGCTGGAGTTAGTCCAACTACAGTTTCCGCATCTATGGGCCTGAATAATGTACAAGTAACAACCACTGCTGCATCATTGTCAAATAAGCAGACAGCATCTTCATCTATGGTTTCTTTAATACCTAGTATAATTAAATCATCCAGGACACAAAACATAAACATTAGTTCTCAGGAGAAAGCAGTTTCTAGAACAGTTTCTTTGATAGCAACAGATAACTCAAGAAAGGTCATCCGATTAATAAATCGTAATAGTACTTGTACGGCATCAAATACATTAGAAACATTGTCACGGTCAGCTTCCCCGATCCACCGATCCGTAACGAAAGTTATATCCTCAAATCCAAGCACTGTTAGCGATGAACATAGAAGTACAAGTGTCATTCAAACTTATTCAGCTGCTATGACTAAAGTATCGGATAATTTATTGACAGAAATGAGCAAACACCAGAGTTCACTGGATGATAATAGCAGTTTAATATCAAAAATATCCCAGAATACATCTCTGCCTGTGACAGGATATCAACAAAAAAATGTGATTTCTTTATTGCCGAAGAATCTCGTACATGCAAAGGGTAATGGTGCAAGAAGCATGTTACTGAACAACGGGTTAATGCCTTATCCTGGTGGAAATACACAAAAAATTGATGGTGTTCATGTATCAAATACAGACAGTAGCATTCAGCAACAGAAAAAGTCTTCAAATACTGTCAAGTTTTGTAGTGTGGATTCACAAGTATCAAAACATGAACCATTCATATCAAGCGTGTCTTCCTCTCTCAGTAGTAGCGTATCCGACCAATTTGTCATTGCTAATGTTAGTGGGAAAAGATGCTTGCTAAAACTCCTTCCCAACACTTCAGTTAAGTTATCGAGTTTTGCCCCCGCTTCACAAGAGCAGAACACACAAACAGTGCAATCTGGTTCTGGTGTAAAATTGAATATAAATAATTCATTACTGAGCTCAAATCCCCAGATTACTGTATTGAACCAGGCTAGTAATATGTCTTATATTAATCCAAAATATGTCAAAAGTTCAGAACGCAAATCTAGTACTTTAACTCAAACTATTTTGCTAACAAGCTCAGTAAATTCAAAGATGTTTAGTGCAGCACTGAAAGATTCTAATATTGTGATTGCTCATGTGGGTAAAGGCGTTAGTGGTTCGGATCATGATATTCTGCTGCAGGATGTGAAACCATGCATTAAATCTATTCTTGGACTGACCAAAAGGAAATCAGAAACCTCCAGGCCTTCCGCTCCCATCACTCCACCAAAGAGGAATATGATAAGGTATGTTTCTCAAATGTCAATTATTAACAAATATTGTGGAGAATTTGGATTTTTGGATTTCTAGAACCATAGGCTGTAACAGTTTCCAGTTAAATTAGTTTCAAAATATTCAACAGAATATTTCTTCAGTCTTGATGAATTTGTCTTTTTGTGAGAGTTAACCCTTACCACTCTGGTGTGAAAATTCTTAATTTTCAAATTAAATTAAAAGGAACTGGTCTTCATTTTTCAACAAATTTGGTGGGAGATTGTGCTGTCGTAGACAACAACATCTTCCAGCAGAATTGTTGAAAAATGTACACCAGTTTCTTTGATACTGACACAGTAAACGATAGAATATTGACATCAGAGTGCTAAGGATTATGGGTTAAAACATATTCTCTTGGTTCCCAAGAACCAAAATACATCCTCACCTGTCATACCATGCATCCTCACTTGTCATACCTATACATGGTATTATTCTCAAGTCGTGTTGAGATGTGACAAATATATAAGGCCACACCAATTTAATTAAATGGTTTACAGGCAGAATTGTATGGAACAGCCAAACAGGAGGGGAAAAAACTAGCAAAAAAAAATTAAAAAATTAAAAAAAGAATTTTTTTGGAAGTAATTTCTGATGAAGGCAGTGGGTGAGGGTGGGGGTGGATGGGTAGTGAATAAAACAGTAATATCTGACTAAAATTGATGAAAATATGCGTTTTCCACAAATATGTTTGCTATTTGTAAGATTTATTGAATGTTTTGATCTATTTTTTCAGTCATACGGAAATGTGAAAGCAACTGATAATAAAGAGTAGGATTTTAGCAATGTCATTAGCATTAGCAATTCTGCTGTTTACCTAATAAACAATTAAAAAAAAAAAATACATTGTATGTATATGCAGAATTTTTTTTATTGTACTTTCTAAAAAAATCAGATAGGCTATATAAAAAAAGCAGATAGGCTATAATAATCCTTGTTCTTTGTTTGCAGTGTGGATGATGCTACTGATATGTGTGGTCTGATGAGGATGGCTGTTAAGCACTTCCCAATTGTCACAACAGATGCTGGTATGAATTAGAAGAAAACATATATGAACTTTGACCGTGGATGTATACTACATGTATATGCATCCATCCATCCATCTGTTTATCTTCCTATCTTTTGTATTGAACAAGTAAGCCTGTCAAACCATTTAATCCCTTCAACTTGAAAATCATGGTATACACATGTACATTTCAAGCCAATATGTACAGAAAAGCCTCAATATTTAGGATCCCGCACCGGAGGGTGTGGGAGCCCTATAGTAATTACTGCATCCATCTGTCTGTCCATCCATCTGTCTGTCCGTTCACCCACAATCTCTTGTAAACAGTATATCATATAGAGCCCATTAAAATATTATAATGAAACTTGCAAGATATGCCTCACATATGATATTTTTGATACGCAGATGTACCTTTTGAAGGAATCGCCTTCATAGATCCAAGATTTTAGATGAAAATGGCTTTTTAGCCTTTAGCACACTGATGTCAATATTCTAAATTTTACAGTGTCAATAGCAAAGAAACCGGTGTACATTTTTCAAAAATTTTGGTGGAAGATGTTGCTGTCTATGACAGCACGATCTTCCACCAAATTTGTTGAAAAATAAACATCAGTTCATCTTTTACTTTAATTTGAAAATTAAACATTTTGACACTGGTGTGGTAAGGGTTAATGAAAAAACAATTTTTTGTGAATGTTCTCAAAATATTGAAAAGAATGTTTCTCACATCACACAAAATTGAATGAATTCTATTGTGTCGAAATGATGTAAAACACTGCAGTCCACAATAGACGTTTCCAGTTTTAGCTTTGGCCCGCCCATCTCTAGCTAATCTCCACCCACACCTCACTCATGTTGAGATCAATCGATTCCTAATCTCCCTAACTATCAATTTCCAGAAAACTATACGGGTATATGTAGGATGTTGAATATATTGAAACTAATTTTACTGCTGCCTATGGCAGCAACAGCACCCAGTCAGATTAGTTTCAAAATATTCACCAATTCGTACAATGTGTCAGACTATTAAGCATTTAAGACGGACTAACTCGAGTCCTGTAATTGATTATGAGATCATCCTACATGTCATGTAATTGATTATGACGTCATATGATGAATGGATAAACTGGAAAGGTCCATTGCATGTTCTGGTCAAGTGTCTTGAGTGTGCAGAAGTTTTGCTGTAATAATACTACCAAGAATTCCACAGAATTAAATATCTCGCCTGTCCCCTCTTTGTCACAGTGACCTTGACCATTGACCTTGTAACCTCAATGTTATCATGCTGCTTTCTAACACTATAGATAACCATGTGGACTAGTTTGATTCCGACAGGATTAACAAATGTTGAAATAGAAACGTAAATGATTTGCTATGTGCAAAAACCTAATGTTGGAAAATCAGAGGGCTAATAGCAAGGTCAGAATAACTTTAATGTTTAAGATATTGAGCTTATTATCCTCATGCTAGCTCCTTATGTTATAGGCAACCGTGAGCCCAAGTTTGGTTCCAGTAGGATTAAGCATTCCTAAAATATAGGCAAATATGATTTGCTAAGTGCAGAAACTTAATGTTGACGCCATCGCCATTTTACGACATACATGTTTGTAATTAAATATTGTATTGTTTATTTTCTGATAGCATTTTCAGATCGCACTCATCTTCCATACTGTGCCCAGTCTACAGAGCAATGGTTGCAATGGCCACTTGGAAAGAGACGTGCATCAGAGGTATGGAGGGATTGATCTGTCACTCTATCTGAAATCATAATCAGATATGTCACATGTTGGCTGATATCACAACCAAAATGCTCTCCATCACAAAAATGGGAGGGACACTCTATCTGAAATCATAATCAGATATGTCACATGTTGGCTGATATCGCAACCAAAATGCTCTCCATCACAAAATCGAAAATCACAAAGGTATACGAATTGTGCGTCTTTGATGAATTTGCAATTTAATAAACGTTCTGTTAAATATTTTGAAATGAACTTGACTGGGAGCTGTTGCTGCCATAAACAGCAACAGCCCTCAGTCAAATTAGTTTCAAAATATTCAACAGCTTGCCTTAAGTGTGTGATGATGATGTAATGCATTCTGCGGCTGTAGTAGTAGAAACATCCTTCATTTGCAATCAGTCCTTTTTCGCCTTTGACCACAGTGTCTTGTCCTGAGCCAAAAAGTCTTTAGCCTCACTGGTACATACTTGATCTGTGTCTACTGAGTCCTCTTCTTGAGGTTGCTTAGCAGCACACTTAACAGTATGCAATGAGGTCATCTCCTGGCGTAATATTTATTGGTTGACAGTAGGGCGAATTCCAAGACCGTGCGTATGTCTTCTGGCTTCCTTAGCACATGACCAAACATGGACCATCTTTTCTGGGAGAGTTTTACAGACAACGGCAAGGTATTACACATCTTGTATATTGTATTGTTGGAATTTATGTTGTCTGGCCATCGGTGTCCAGTGACAGTGTTGAGGTGTTTACCATGACAGGCATCAAGCCTGTCTAGAGATGCCTATGGAGTTGCCCAGCTGTTCAAGGGAACTTGATTGGCCAGCGGTTACAGTTGTACAGCATCAAGGATACACAGGTTGCATTGTTAGCTCACTTGGTCTTTCAGGCCATGGCGATCGTCCATCCATCCATCTGTCATCCATCAACTTTTGCTTTAAACGACTTCTCAAGAACCACTGGGCCAATTTCAAATATATTTGGCAGGAAGCATCCTTAGGGCATAGCGATCCAAGTTTGTTCAAAGGAAGCAGATCGGCCAATTTGGTCGGTCGCCATCGTGGATTTCTGCCAATTTTAGGAAACATCTTTAAAAATCTCCGAAACCGCTTGGGGAATCGATTCAAAACTCATTAAACATCATCTAGGGAAAGGGGTAAGCCAAGTTTGTTCAAGAGGACTTGATTAACCAAATGGTTCGGCAGCCATCTTGGGATGACCTAGTTTTCCAGAGAACGACTTCTCCAGAACCGCTAAAGGGATCAGGCGAAAATTTGGTAGATATGATAAGGGACTAAGGGCCATTAAAGTTTGTTCAAGGGAAGTTTATCCATAAAAAAACATGGCTGCCGTGGGCCAATTAAAATGTAGCGTGTTTGGCGGCCATATTGGATTTTTTTACTTGATGGATTTTGAGGCCGAAATCAGTTTTATATGTTTTTGGGTATTCTGAGATCAAATTTGCAATTTTCGAAACTGTCGGATGAATGGGTTGCCGGCCATCTTGGATAATTTTCCTGCAAAAAGCTCCCATACTAAAGCAATGGGAAATTTAAAATGTCTTCTCGAGAAATTCTGAACCAATTTCAATTATGTTTGGCACGAAACATCCTTTCAAGGGCATCTTTGATCGACGATTCAACAGCTTCTAGAAGGACTGAAAAGCTATATTTCCCATGATGCAGCAATCTCAGAAGTAGTGCAGAACATTGAACGCCTAATTCTGCTTTTCCTGCATAGTTCACCACCATGAAGTGGATCGTCATTTTCTTTAGTTTTGTGCTGATGTGTATAGTTACTTAGAATTCTAGATTCTGCAGATTCAGGTTTCAAAGTATCAAATAGATTCCAACATGCATAAAAGGTTGATGGAACTTAGCTAGAAATGGGAGGGACATAGCTAGAAATGGGAGGGACATAGCTAGAAATGGGAGGGACATAGCTAGAAATGGGAGTGACATAGCTAGAAATGGGAGGAACATAGCTAGAAATGAGAGGAACATAGCTAGAAATGAGAGGAACATAGCTAGAAATGGGAAGGACATAGCTAGAAATGGGAAGGACATAGCTAGAAATGGGAGGGACATAGCTAGAAATGAGAGGGACATAGCTAGAAATGGGAGGGACATAGCTAGAAATGGGAAGGACATAGCTAGAAATGAGAGGAACATAGCTAGAAATGGGAGGGACATAGCTAGAAATGGGAAGGACATAGCTAGAAATGGGAGGGACATAACTAGAAATGGGAGGCACATAGCTAGAAATGAGAGGGACATAGCTAGAAATAGGAAGGAAATAGCTAGAAATGAGAGGGACATAGCTAGAAATGGGAGGGACATAGCTAGAAATGAGAGGGACATAGCTAGAAATGAGAGGGACATAGCTAGAAATGAGAGGGACATAGCTAGAAATGGGAGGGACATAGCTAGAAATGGGAGGGTCATAGCTAGAAATGGGAGGGTCATAGCTAGAAATGGGAGGGGCATAGCTAGAAATGGGAGGGACATAGCTAGAAATGGGAGGGACATAGCTAGAAATGGGAGGGACATAGCTAGAAATGGGAGGGACATAGCTAGAAATGAGAGGAACATAGCTAGAAATGGGAAGGACATAGCTAGAAATGGGAAGGACATAGCTAGAAATGGGAGGGACATAACTAGAAATGAGAGGGACATAGCTAGAAATGGGAGGGACATAGCTAGAAATGGGAAGGACATAGCTAGAAATGAGAGGAACATAGCTAGAAATGGGAGGGACATAGCTAGAAATGGGAAGGACATAGCTAGAAATGGGAGGCACATAGCTAGAAATGAGAGGGACATAGCTAGAAATGGGAAGGAAATAGCTAGAAATGAGAGGGACATAGCTAGAAATGAGAGGGACATAGCTAGAAATGGGAGGGGCATAGCTAGAAATGGGAGGGACATAGCTAGAAATGGGAGGGACATAGCTAGAAATGAGAGGGACATAGCTAGAAATGAGAGGGACATAGCTAGAAATGGGAGGGACATAGCTAGAAATGGGAGGGACATAGCTAGAAATGGGAGGGTCATAGCTAGAAATGGGAGGGGCATAGCTAGAAATGGGAGGGACATAGCTAGAAATGGGAGGGACATAGCTAGAAATGGGAGGGACATAGCTAGAAATGGGAGGGACATAGCTAGAAATGAGAGGGACATAGCTAGAAATGAGAGGGACATAGCTAGAAATGGGAGGGGCATAGCTAGAAATGGGAGGGGCATAGCTAGAAATGGGAGGGACATAGCTAGAAATGGGAGGGACATAGCTAGAAATGAGAGGGACATAGCTAGAAATGAGAGGGACATAGCTAGAAATGGGAGGGACATAGCTAGAAATGGGAGGGACATAGCTAGAAATGGGAGGGACATAGCTAGAAATGGGAGGGGCATAGCTAGAAATGGGAGGGACATAGCTAGAAATGGGAGGGACATAGCTAGAAATGGGAGGGACATAGCTAGAAATGGGAGGGACATAGCTAGAAATGAGAGGGACATAGCTAGAAATGAGAGGGACATAGCTAGAAATGGGAGGGACATAGCTAGAAATGGGAGGGACATAACTAGAAATGAGAGGGGCATGGCTAGAAATGGGAGGGACATAGCTAGAAATGAGAGGGACATAGCTAGAAATGAGAGGGACATAGCTAGAAATGGGAGGGACATAACTAGAAATGGGAGGGACATCGCTAGAAATGAGAGGGCCATAGCTAGAAATGGGAGGGCCATAGCTAGAAATGGGAGGGACATAGCTAGAAATGGGAGTGACATAGCTAGAAATGGGAGGAACATAGCTAGAAATGGGAGGGACATAATTAGAAATGGGAGGGACATAGCTAGAAATGAGAGGGACATAGCTAGAAATGGGAGGGACATAACTAGAAATGGGAGGGACATAGCTAGAAATGGGAAGGACATAGCTAGAAATGAGAGGAACATAGCTAGAAATGGGAGGGACATAGCTAGAAATGGGAAGGACATAGCTAGAAATGGGAGGGACATAACTAGAAATGGGAGGCACATAGCTAGAAATGAGAGGGACATAGCTAGAAATGGGAATGAAATAGCTAGAAATGAGAGGGACATAGCTAGAAATGAGAGGGACATAGCTAGAAATGGGAGGGACATAGCTAGAAATGGGAGGGACATAGCTAGAAATGAGAGGGACATAGCTAGAAATGAGAGGGACATAGCTAGAAATGAGAGGGACATAGCTAGAAATGGGAGGGACATAGCTAGAAATGGGAGGGACATAGCTAGAAATGGGAGGGTCATAGCTAGAAATGGGAGGGGCATAGCTAGAAATGGGAGGGACATAGCTAGAAATGGGAGGGACATAGCTAGAAATGGGAGGGACATAGCTAGAAATGAGAGGGACATAGCTAGAAATGAGAGGGACATAGCTAGAAATGGGAGGGACATAACTAGAAATGGGAGGGACATAGCTAGAAATGAGAGGGGCATAGCTAGAAATGGGAGGGACATAGCTAGAA
Source organism: Chaetoderma sp. LZ-2023a (assembly GCA_034401795.1). Classification (NCBI taxonomy): domain Eukaryota; kingdom Metazoa; phylum Mollusca; class Caudofoveata; order Chaetodermatida; family Chaetodermatidae; genus Chaetoderma; species Chaetoderma sp. LZ-2023a. The sequence continues at coordinate 70,229,746 of CM067364.1, forward strand.
ATGAGAGGGACATAGCTAGAAATGAGAGGGACATAGCTAGAAATGAGAGGGACATAGCTAGAAATGAGAGGGACATAGCTAGAAATGGGAGGGACATAACTAGAAATGGGAGGGACATCGCTAGAAATGAGAGGGCCATAGCTAGAAATGGGAGGGCCATAGCTAGAAATGGGAGGGACATAGCTAGAAATGGGAGTGACATAGCTAGAAATGGGAGGAACATAGCTAGAAATGGGAGGGACATAATTAGAAATGGGAGGGACATAGCTAGAAATGAGAGGGACATAGCTAGAAATGGGAGGGACATAACTAGAAATGGGAGGGACATAGCTAGAAATGGGAGGGACATAGCTAGAAATGGGAGGGACATAGCTAGAAATGGGAGGGACATGGCTAGAAATGGGAAGAAGAAAGCTAGAAATGGGAAGGACATAGCTAGAAATGGGAAGGACATAGCTAGAATGCATCCTTTTTTGGTGAAAGTGTTATCATGGGTAGGGTGTAGTTATTAAGGGCTGGGTTTAGGCAACACCTTGAATTCTGCCATTGCTGCCAACATTTATGCTACCAATACAGAATGCTGGTTCATGAAAAATATCCCATGTAAATTATAAACAAGGCCGATAGTAGGCTTGCACGATTATTACTTTGAGTGATCGCGATCGATTATTTAAGAATAATTGTGCGGTTAATGGACCTGGTTACAAATTACACTGATATAACAACAAAGGCATAACACTGATGAAAGCTGCAATGGTGTTTAGAAATGTCCATCTGCAGGCCAAGAGATGAATATTTTTGAAAATGTATCACTGAAATGCCTGGTTTGAGCATCGAGCTAGGCATTCCAATGATACGTTTTCAAAAATAGTCTTCTTTTGGCCTGCAAATGGACATGCATTAGCTGAGCAAAATGTAAATAAAAAGGTAGATTTTGTAATATTTTATGCAGTGGAATTATTCACGATTATCCGATTATTTCGTTTTTAATCATATAAATTCAGGATTAAAAATATAATTGCGATTTTCGATTTAATCACATAATCGCACAAGCCTAGTCGATAGAATCTTGGTAACTGCGGTGGAAGCGTTTACAAATAGGTCACACTAAGGTCACACTGATGTAGTTTTGTTACATACGTTTAAGCTCATAATGTATGCCTACACCAAGTTTGATTACTGTATGTGAAAAACTCTTGAAATGACAACCTGGAATAAGCTTTTGTAACTGACTGATAACAGAGCGTGTCATTACAGTGGTAAATTTTCAAAAATACTCTCTTGGTCTACAAATTGGAACTTCCATAATATGCATTAAATACCGTTAAATGTTAAATCTGGTCAAGAAAATTTGAATATTTGTTTATTGAACGTCCATTTGCACATCAACTATATTCTTCCACAAATATTTTCTCCACTTCGCCTGCAAATGCTTTAGTTTCAGATCAGTAAACAGAATATTTAACTCCTTAACCCTTGAAGTCTTTCAAGAAAATTTAAATTTTCGCATAGAAAATGTCCATTTGCATACCAAGAGAATACTACTTTTGAAAATTTACCACGAATAACTGGCTCGGTTATCGAGCCAGTCATTCCAGTGGTAAATTTTCAAAAATAGTCTTCTCTTGGTATGCAAATGGACATTTCTCAAGACCACCACAGATGCCATTTTTGACTTATGTGAGTGTTAAAGGTTTGAATCACCTTATAGTGCAATCTTTTATCAGAGCTTATCTAGTCTATTTTGTGTTTTGATTTAGTGGATGCGAGCATCAGCAATACGACAACACTTGCTCCACCTGGTAGGCGGAGAAGGAATATTTAAGGGGCAGCCACTGTGGACACGAAAACAGATTATGTACTGGTGTCGACAGCATGCCTACAGCCCACATTTTCTTGGTACGGAATTTTCTTTCAGTTCACTGACTATGGAGGTTCCTCTGAAGAGAATCAGTTTATTGGCTCGGTTATCGAGCCAGTTATTCCAGTGGTAAATTGTCAAAAATAGTCTAGTTCTGCAAATCCACTACAGAAGCTGTTTTTGGCTGATACGAGTGTTACCGGTTTAATGGTCAAATTTAGTTATGAAAATTAAAATGTATGCTTATCGAATGTCCATTCACAGGCCAAGAGAATACAATTTTTGAACATTTATCACTAGAATGCTTGACTTAGTTATCGAGCCAGTTATTCCAGTGGTTAATTTTCGAAAATTGTATTGTCTTGGCTTGTAAATGGACATTCCACAAGAACATAAGAGGCTGGTCTTGGCCAACATGACAATAAGGGTTAAATCGTAAATGAATTTCATCTCCATAGTGTCAAGATGAGTGTCAAAAGAGAACTTCTATCCATCTCTCATTTCTGCATGTATTTCTAAATGCATCCTTCAGTAACTTCGTGCTATGTTTGGCTAGTTGATATACGTCACTTGTTGTAATCGAGGGATCAGAACTGTCACTCTGATGTCATAATCAAATATGTCACTCATTAGCTAACGTCGCAATCATATTGACATAACTACGCCACAAAAATTGAAAGAATAGTCTTATCACAAAAGTTGATGAATTAGGTCTTTGAATTTATAATTTAATAAACATTTTGTTGAATATTTTGAAACTAATTTGTCTGTGAGCTGTTGCTCAACATGTTACCAGGAGTGTATAATTACCTTAAAACTTAGGTTCTGTGAATTTAGAAGTTAAAGTTAAAAATTGATTCCAATGCGCATAAAAAGATGGCAGAGGTTGGCTTGCAACGGATCCCTGTATTATACATTACAATTATTACAATCTTTCTTATTAGATTCGTGCAATGGACCTTTCCAGAGTAATAACGTCACATGACGTCATAATCAGCTTTAGCGGTGTGTAGGATGTACGGGTGTAACTATTCATCGATGCATTAATGCATCACGATATACAGGCGAATGATACGATTTTCGATATTCTTCCCATATCGATCTGCCAACGATCCAGTTGGCGTGGCAGTTACAGTACAGCTCAGAATTAAGTTAACAAAAAACGTGACAGCAGCAAAGCATATGTGTGCAAAAAGCAAAACATGGTACGCAAAATTAAACAGACAAACAGGATGTGGTCGAAATACCAGGAGACCTTTTCTGTGTCGTGCATGAATTAATTATCAATAGGTTAATTTCACCAGGTCGGCATGTTTCGCTGTGCTGGATGTTTTGAAAAAGTAAATGCGAAAGCAACCGAATGAGAACACTGGAAAGATTCGCGGGACTAATATTTCCGGTAAAATGTCAGACAAAACTTCAAAATAGATCTATCATGATCAACTGTGGATGTTTCTTGAGCTTCCTTTTGTTTTCATTGTATGGTTCTATTCACAATAATATGTACCTGTCACCAGCGACAGGTAAAGATTAGAAAATTCTGCTTGGAAATGCCGCCTTTGAATGGTCATAAGCAGTCTATAGCAATACAGGTCTGTGGATTTAATAGATGGTCGCGATTCACAAAGTGGTCCGTTTTCGAAAATGTACATGGGTGGTCATCTAATTGCTATAACTACATCAGTTTAAGAGGTATCATGACATATGAGGTGTCAAATGAAAGAAGAAATCATGCTGATTAAAACTCTGTAAGAATATTTTTTATATGTGGAGGCAAACTTTTAGATTTAGATTTTCAAAAATGTGGTATTTATTATTTAGCTATTCCTTAATCATACTACATAGCAAAGAAATTATTATCTACTGTAAACCCAAGCCAGTCATTCCAACATGATTTCAGTGCTACCCAGTACTGGCCAGTAGTAAGTTTTCAGATTACAAAATATTCTTCCAGTCGTCAGTACAGCAGGGTTCAAGTCTCAATAACATCCTTTTCAAGACAGTCATACAACTGATCAGAAGCAGTTGAATATTTTGAATGTAATTTGAGTGCAAAGCTTTGTGCTAAAATGTCTTGAGATTTAATGAAATTTTTTGGAAGATTATTCTGCAATAAGAAAAATGACGTGTATCAATACTTATCGTATCATTTGACCTGTATAGAGAATCGTATCGTATCGTCAGCTAGTCGTATCATTACACCCCTAGTAGGATGATGTCATAATCATTACATCATAAATGATTCTGTATGGCCCGTCTTTAACTTTTAATAGTCCGACACGTACAAATTGTATATCTCTACTATTTAATAAATACACTGGTAAATATTTTGAAACTAATTTGACCCGGCGTGCTGTTGCTGCCATAGCTAGCAACAGGACCTAGTCAAATTGGTTTTAAAATATTCAACAGCTTACCTGTATAGTTTTCTGGAAATTGATAGTCTTGGAGTTTAGAGATCGATCGATCCCAACACGATCGAGGTGTGGGCGGAGCTTACCTAGAGATGGGCGGGTCATAGCTAAAAATTGAAATGCACATTCATATTGCTGTATTTCAGAACCTGTTATAGACCAGTTGGAATCATCTATTACCATAACAACTACACCTGACAGAGTCAACAGCTATTCTCTTCCGGAAGAGTCTCTCAAGCCTCTGGAAGTGCTTGAAATGAATGTAACATCTACAAGCAAATCATGTGATGAAGACGTTGACATAATCGGTGATGGTAAGTTTGTCGTCTTATAACAAGAACAGCACAGAGGTCAGACTTCTGTTTTTGTTACATCGCAAAAGGTTTACTGATTTTCCACTATTTTTAGGATCACATGTAGAATTGTGGATTTCTAGTGTGAGATTATACCCTTTCCTGTGTTAAGATTTTAGCCAACTCGGATCAGTAGAAGCCGAGATTTTCATGGATCCAGAATTTAATCAAATGGGTTTCCGAATTCTTTTATCCAGGTCGCCGCCAGCGGCTGGAAATCCTTTTGCAAGGTATATGTATGTTCCTTTGTTGTGTTAAAATTTGGGCCAACTTGTAAGTGCAGCTTTTGAGATGCAGCTCTGCACACATGCATGATTACAATACCCTCTTCCACATACAAGGCGAAGGTAACAAGTATATAGCATGAGTCTTACTGTCCATCCATCCACCCAAACACGCCCATCCATACATCCACCCATCCATCCATCCATCTTACCAGCCACCCACTCACCCATCTGTCCATCCAACTGCCAGCCACCCTCTCACCCACCTATCCCAACCCATTCCATCCATCCACCAACTAGCCATCCATCCATCCATGGTTCATCAATCCATCCATCCACCAGCTTGCCATCCATGCATCCATCCATCAATCAATCAATCAATCAATCAGTCAGTCAATCCATCCATCAGCCAGCCATCCACACCCCCACCCACCCATCCCACGCAACTCATTCCATCCATCCATTCATCCCCATCCATCCATCCAACCAACCATCTATCCATCCATTCAGCAATCCATCCATCCACACATCCATCCATCCATCCACCCATCCATCAGCCATCCATCCACACCCCCACCCACCCACGCATCCCACGCAACTCCCAGCCATCTAGCCGCCTATCCCCCCATCCATCCACACATCCATCCATTAGCCATCCATCCACACACCCCCCATCCCGCGCAACTCCCATCCACCCATTCCGCGCAACTCCCATCCATCCATCCCGCACAACTCATTCCATCCATCCACATCCATCCATCCGTTAATCCATCCATCCACGCATCCATCCAGCCATCCATCCACACACCCACCCACCCACCCATCCCGCGCAATTCCCATCCATCCATCTAGCCACCCATCCCCCATCCATCCACGCATCCATCCATCAGCCATCCATTCCTACCCCCACCCACCCCGCTCAACTCCCATCCATCCATCCCACAAGATCTCATTCCGTCCATCCATCCATCCATCCATCCATTCATCCATCCATCCATGCACGCATCCATCCAGCCATCCATCCACATCCCACCCCCACCCACCAATCCTGTGCAACTTCCATCCATCCATCCATCAAGCCACCCGTCCCCCCATCCATCCACGCATCCATCCATCAGCCATCCATCCACACCCCCACCCATCCACCCATCCCGTGCAACTCCCATCCATCCATTCATCAATCCATCCATCCACGCATCCATCAGCCATCCATCCACACACCCACCCATCCCGCGCAACTCCCATCCATCCATCCATCCACACACCTATCCACCCAACAGCGATGAACATTTCATGGACGCAATTTTATCACATAAGCAAGCTATATTACATTGCATAATATTCATTAAGCCATTACATGTCATTTTATGTCCCTCTAATGTCATAAAGTCACGTACTCATGATAGAAGATGAAAGCAATGTATTAGCACATAGACACCACCACCTGCTTTAAAAAGTAAATGGTTTCCTACTGACTAACCAAATGGTCTAGCACAAATACTGCTTGTAACTTTTGTCAAATTGATAGTACAATCATGTAACTTTCCTTGAACCACTCAAAATCTAAAAATGTAATCAATCATTCAAAAATGATTATACTTCTGAAATAGTATGTTGTGCTTGGCACTACCACTTGATTACCGAGCCAGTCATTCCAGTGGTAAGTTTTCAAAAATAGTCATCTCTTGGTCTGCAAATGGACATTTCTCAAGTCCACTGCAGAAGCCGTTTTTGGCTGATATGAGTGTTAAGCGTTAATAGTGAGGCCCACAGGGATAACCAAAAATAATGCAAAATATGAAAATGACAAAACAAGAATCAACGTGAAAATTCAGCATAATAGCGTATACGATAATAAAATGATTTTATATCAGATTTATTACATCGTTTGGTAAAATCTCATTTGGATCTCGTAAATTGGCCCATTTCAAATGAGTTCTTAATGAACTTGTGTCATACGTTTGATATGAACCCTCTAACCTCCACCTACTTTGTATGATACTTTCATTTTGCATAGAACAAAAAATCGAAAGAATTTCATAATTTTGTGATCCATGACTTCATTTAGCGTTATTATGATTAAAGATGATCTGACTGACGACTCCACAAAAGATAGATTGATATTTTTTCTTAGAACTTTTTAAATTTCTGAACAGTTGACCAGAAATTGAAAAAGGGATTCTTCTTGCTGTTAGCAAGTGTAAGCTCTTGTGCAATCGCAGTGAGATAGGTCAGTCACAGATTTCATAGACTCATGCCAGTCTAGGTCTGATTGACAATAAGGGAGTTAATTCATTCTAGAAGGCGAGAATTGAATTATGGAGTTGAGGCGCTTGTGTTATAATGAGACTTAATAGGTTACATTTTGGGGGGTGGGGGTGCGGGGGCTAAATGTAAGTGGATTGAATTTAGAAAGTAGTGATTGTACAGTAATTCACCTTTCCAGCGTATCCATCTATCACTCTGACGTCATATGATGTCATAATCAGCTAAGCGCCGTGTAGGATGACGTCACAATTATTGCATCATAAATGATTCTATGTGGCCCGTCTAACTCTTAATAGTCCGACACATTGTACGAATTGTATGTCTCTAGTCTTTAATAAACATGCTGTTAGGCAGCAACAGTGCCCAGTCAAATTAGTTCCAAAATATTCAATAGCTTACCTGTATAGTTTTCTGGGAATTGATAGTCAGGGAGTTCAGAGATCGATCAATCCCAACACGAGCGAGGTGTGGGTGGAGCTTAGCTAGAGATGGGCGGGGCATAGCTAAAAATGGAAAGGTCCATTAAGTTTATGGTTAATAAAACTACAGATCAACCCCTAGGGGGGTGAGGGTGGGGGGGGGTGAGGGTTGGGGGGGTCTGTGATCGTTAATGGCCATTGAAATTGTCTGGTGGCTTGTAGCTGTCAGACAGTGAAATAACCGCCGTCTTGTGGATCCAAAATGCAGGTCATCTCTAGAGCTGTGCGATATACCGATCTCACACCGTAAACCAGTTCAATATGATGATGGTTTGCAAACCATCATAATCATGCTCAAATGCTTCTATCGAGTCCCTGATTCCACATCCCATTCACGCTGGTTTGTATTTCAGTCTATTACTACTTCCCCAGTTTTACACTGGGTCCATTTGCACTCCTGGTGGAGAGAGAGAGAGGCAGTGAGGAGTGCAGTAGATTGCCTATGTTTCCACCGATTGCTCATCCGCCACTTCATCTGACAGTCGAGCGGGATTTGAACCTCGCCGGCTGATTATCAGTCGATCACGCTAACGCCGCCGCATGTATTTTGGGTCAAAGATGCCAGACAACACACGTATAGTTGCTACATCTTTAAAGAATATTACATACAATAATTGTACACACCCCACCCACCCCATAAAACCAATATACGGTTCTAACCGGTTTGAAAATTTACACCGGTTTGACATTTTGCCGTACCGCGCAACCTTAGTCATCTCTTGAGTGAATTTAACAATGTATATCTGTGATCGGCTATAATGAATTATTTACAGAGCTACCTCGAGTGAAAATAAAATGTGAGCCAGACTCGTCAGAGAAGACATGTACCCCTTCAGATATTCTATCTCCACATGAAAGCTTTGAGTTTGTCATGGATTCATCTCGACAGGTAATACAGCCGTGTGTCTGGCAACCTTCTTATCCCCAACCCACCCACCCACCCACCCCCTCCCTCTGTGTGAATTATTGTCAGTTCAACAACAAAGGTCACTTGAGATAACTTGTAAGATTTTATTTCAGTGCCAAACTTTTAAGGTACAAAATGCCACTGTTGTGATTCATATTTGATAAGTGTGATGTGGCGTTGTATATACTCCTATGTTATTCAGAAATAGCTGATTTTACTATAAATGATAAAAGATATATACTAAGTCTTATAAAAACCCACCATTGTTGTTTATGATGATGATGATGATGATGATGATGATGATGATGATGATGATAATGATGATGATGATGATGTACTGTTCTTTGGATCTACAATCAGTCCTCCTTTAGTCACTGCTTCTTATCCTCAGTCATAAATAAATAAATAAATAAATGGGTCAGTGAGCGGGTGGATGAGTGGGTGGGTGGGTGGCTGGATTGATGGGTGGCTGGGTGGGTCAGTGGATGGATGGATGGATGGGTGAGTGAGGGGTGATGTTGATGATGGTGGATAATGCTGATGATGATCAATGTAATGATGATGTTGATACCATGTTTAAATTTTCATACAGATTGGCATTGAGCTAGATTACACGGAGCTTGAGCCGGGCATTCTGGGAAGCGTTACACACCACATGATCTATGCAGTAAGTACATCACAATTTAGTCCTATCATAATGTGACATCATAAACATATTTCACATCAAGAGTATACTTACCTCCCTAATACTTTTGATATTGCTAAATATTGGCTTTCACTCAATAAACACTCAGATTAAAACAGTTAGGTGCCCCTACTGGGCAGGGAGTCAGAGCGTAGTCTGGCGGATGCTAGCCCCACCACCGCGCATGCGCAGACTAGCACTACCTCTTTGCTAATTTATTGGCTGAGAGACAACACATGCTTTCATGATAAGATCTTTCTATACGCTTTTCAAAGCTTTTTAAGACTTTTAAATAGACGTTTTTACCTGACAAAGATGGCTGAGAGAGTGACTTCGCCACAGGAGGGCCTTGGACCTTTAAATCAGGTGACTTCTAGTAAAATTAGCGAGTTTTGTCCCGTTGTAATGTGTTTCCGGGACTCGCGCTAAACGTGATAAGCGCCTTAATTAGTTGATTTTTTTTCAACTAGGTGCTATATAAGACTAATCTCTCTTTGTGTTTATGTCCACAGGTCTGTGTGAAGGAGAAATAAGGACATGACATCAGCAGAGGGTTTGTGTCTCTCCACCATGGTTCCATTTCCTACTAATACTGTTAGGTTATCTAACCAAAAATTCTATGTCCAGTGAGTTGGAGGCCTATTATAAAGGTCTTCTCACTTTGCCCTCTTGATCCAATTCCTTCCCCTTGAGGTGGAGAGAGTTAAGAGGCGTTCAGTGGTGGAGTGCTCCAGTTCATCAGGTTGGATGGTTTGTCTAGACAAGGTGTCAGGTATTAATTATTGATATGAGAAAGGGAGATAATTAACACTATTTGCCATTGTTATCAGTATTTATCTGATGCTTGTGTAGTCGAAATGTCCATTCTGCACATGTTCTGGTTAGAGATACAATTCGTCCTTGCACTGGGATGTTTGTTGTGGATCGATTTTTCCTGTCATAGGATTAATGACGTCATAATCAGTCTTGCTCTTTATTTACAATTAAAGTTGTCCGAAGCTGGTTTCTGATAAAAATTATGATCTTTATGATCATTTTTTCTTCTCTTGAGTTGGTGAGTTTTCTAAGCTTAACTAGTTTGCTCATACTCCTCGTCCTTTGGCCTTTTTCAGAGACCTGGTTGTGCGTCCTGTGGACGATTTTTGAGGGACAAGTTTGGCCCTCATCTATGTTTTCAGTGTAGCCCCTGTGGTCCCTTGCTTAATTGCGAGATATGTAAGCACTGGGGGGGGGCGAGCTAATGTCCGAATTCTTGTGCTTGCAGGCGAAGGACAAGTTGGAGGAGGAGAAAAAGAAGCTGAAAAAAGAGGTCGTAAGTAAGAAGGGTAAGAGGAAGGCCTCGTCCGCGGTGGACATGGAGGCCTTCCGGACCGAGATGTTGGGAGAGATGAGGAGGACAATCAAGGATTTGGTTCCAGAGTTGCTTCGTGGCATGCTTCCTGGACCAAATCCTTTATTGACCTCATCATCTGCTTCGGAGCAGGTAATCCCCACCTCTGAATCAACGTTCCTTAGTACGCTTCCGTTGTTTGAAGATTCAGAGGTGGCCCCATTAGAGGGGGTGTTCCACGGCCCTGGCAGCAGGCTTATTGCCGCGCCCAATAGGGACCGTGGACGGTCGTCGCTGGAACCCGCGGGCTGCTCATCAGTCCAGGGGTATCCGCACACCGCGGCTGCCAGTACCTCGTATGGCACCTTCCCTGGCCAGTCCGGGTTAGCTCTCTTTGCTGACCCGGAGTCTAATCTTTCTGGCCAGGAGGATGATGATTACCTGTTGGGGTCGCCGTCTGAAGACGTGGCCATGGAATATGACGTTTGTGCCCCCCTCGCGGGGAATACAGACGCCTTTTTCCACGGTTCTACTCTCCCAGGGGTAGAATCCACGGTTCAGACTGTGGCCCTGGGCGCTGAAGGCCAGCGGTACCGCATACCTCGGCTTGCCGAGAGTGTCGCTGGTGCTGGCCGGGGCCGTGGTGGGGCGGTATATGCCCCGCGCTCTACCACGGCGCCTGCTCCTGGTCAAACCAGTGATATTAGCATGCCGGTATTGTCAGGCCCGCATGTTCTCCCTGGCTTGCCAGGGATATCAGCGTACCCGCCGTCAAGCTCTGTTGCTTGCGCTCTGGAGGAAGACGAAGGCCCCCGTCTTGTAGAGCGCTCGCAGCTAGCCACGGAGGAGGATTGGTCTGACGCTTGCCAGTGGTTGGTGAGTGTTAGACCAGATCTGCCCGTGGAGCAGTCGGCTAGCCAGCGTGAGCATAGGCCGTGGTTAGCTGGTAAGCCTACTGCTAACGCTATGCCTTCTCTGCCTCGTAGACATGTTCGAGGCGGCGGAGACGTCCATTAAGTCGAGTGGACGTCTCGCTAAGGCCCCGCGCGAGGTGGCCAGGCGTTGCTGCATCGTGCCCCTGGACTACCAGCGGTACGGTGTGGTACCGAAGCCGAGCGTGGATGACCGCGCGGCTTTGGGTGAGGATGCGCGGCCAGGCTTCCGTTCTGACACGGGAGTCTTGTGTTCGAACGCGTTGCGTTCAGCAAATGCCGCGTTGCGTGATGCGGAGGAGAGTGGGAGGGCTTCGATTGCCGCTCTGTCCCACGTCTCCCAGCTGTTACAAGGGGTAGTAACAGCATCCGCATCGCGCCAGCCAAGTCAAGTCACAGTCCAGCGAGCCATCCAGGATGGTATCAACCTGGCTCTGGACTGTATGACGCGGGCGGTGACCAGGAGTGTCCGGGCAAGGCGCACTTTTGCCTTGGATAATCTGTGCCCGTCCCAGGACCTCTACAATAGGCTCTACTACGTACGCCTATGACAGGTCCTGGTCTCTTTGGAGGTGAGGGGTGTAGGCACCTCCAGGAGACGGTTACTCTGGTCAATAACCAGAGGGCGCTGCGCGAGCAGTTTGAGGTGCTTCGTCATGCCAACGTTCGCGCCGCACCCCCTGCGTATCGTCCCCTGCAGGCTTGAGGTGGTAGTGGCCAGGTCAGAGGCCAACCACCATCGCAGCGCCGGCCTCGGCCGCGTGCGATTCGGCCAGCAGCGAGGGGGGCGCAGGCTCCTCAGGCGCAGTCAGCCAGGCAGCCGCCCGCGCACCGAGGTGCGCGCGGTGCTGGTCGTGGCGCGCGAGGATCTGGGCGGGGTAATCGTTCCTGATGGGACGGTTACCGCGGTGAGAACCGCGCCGGTGTTTCTGGCAGAGGAGACAGTGCCGCTCTTGCACTCCTTATGTCCACCTCTATCCCTAGGTGGACCGGTGGGAGGCCGGCTAGCCGACCACATGCAAGAGTGGGAACGGTTAACTCAGGACCGTTTAGTCTTGCGATGGCTTTCAGTCGGGTATCATCCCGATTGGATGACAGGCCCGCCATCGCGACTGTCTCTAGTGCCGATCTGGACTCCAAATCCGAGAGATCCAGATCAAAGGTTGTGTATCGAGGAGGAAATAAATTCCCTCATACAAAAAGGAGCTATTCAGCCGGCACAGAGGTGTCCGGGCTTCTATTCAACCCTGTTCTTAGTAACAAAGAACACCGGAGGGTGGAGACCAATTCTCAACCTCAAGCCATTGAACAAGTTCATAGAGACGCCCAGTTTCAAGATGGAGACTGTGCGCTCGGTGTTGGCTGGGTTAGAGAGGGGAATGTGGACAGCGTCGATAGATTTGAAGGACGCTTATTTCCACATCTCCATACACAGGAGTTTCCGTCGCTTCCTGAGATTTGCATTCCAGGGCAGACAGTGGGAATTCAGGGTGCTACCCTTCGGAATTTCCACGGCTCCTCGGGTTTTCACCCGTGTGGTTCTTGCGATCACCGCATACCTCCGCAGGAGAAGCATAGCAGTCCACACGTACATAGACGACTGGCTGTTGAAAGCGCACACCCGGGAAAGTTTATCGGCCAGTCTGGAGATTGTTTTGAAAACTCTCACAGACTTAGGCTGGATGATCAATTTCCCAAAATCAGAGCTGATTCCATCCCAGAAGTTTGTTTACCTGGGGATGTTCTTCGATCTAGAGACAGGATATGTTTATCCTACTCAGGGGAGAGTTCAGAAACTCATCTCATTAATTCAGTCAGTGTGCGACAGTCGTCATGTCCTGGCACGGGTTTACTTGAGAATGCTGGGGTTGATGGTTTCATTGGAACCAGTCATTCCTCAGGCCGCCTTACGCAGGCGGCCGATCCAGTTATTTCTCATGACACAATGGACCCAGAGTACAGGTTCGCTGGACTCGAATGTGTCAGTGTTGGCGCCTCTGATTCATCACCTGCAATGGTGGTTGGACACAGAGAATCTCTTGGTGGGGGTTATGCTAACCCCTCCCCACCCTCAGGTGACTGTGTATACAGATGCATCGATGGAGGGCTGGGGAGCTTGCCTGGAAGAGTCCACG